>CM029020.1:104853334-106053334 GCA_016801055.1 Panax notoginseng
GACTTGAAAATGTTGGTTTCCAATGTCAACACGTGAGATAAGGTAATTAAGAGTCGTGGGCGAAAGAATCGTCGAATTCTGACTTATAACGAAGAAAACGAGTATTGAACGGTCGAAAAACGTTAAACAAACGCTCAAAAATGAACTCAAAGGTGAATTTCGAGTTAACGGATCAAAAGTATGAAATTCTTATATGAACACGTAAAGGATGTAATTTGTGACTTGTAGGAATTCGAATGGGTCAATTCGGATGTAAAATGAACAAATTAGAAAGCCGGGAGTTTCGTTAGAAAAGTTAACTAGTTTGACCAACTGGTGCACAGAGGCGGCGCCACAGCGCTAAACCTAGTGTTAATGGTCATGCCACAGCACTAAGTACTGCCGAGAGAAAGCCAAAACCTACTGAAGTTTTACGCCGCAGCGCGGAAGTTAGCACAAGGACTCGCGCCGTAGCGCCGAGTTTGGGCAAAACCTCTGGAGTCTGGCGCCGCAGCGCTACTGTAATGTAGGGGATGCCGCTCCGCAATGCCGGCAGTAGAAAAATGTTGACCAAGTTAGTTTTTGTTCCATTTTGAATGTAGACCTAAGGTAAGATATTGAAGGTACTTAATGTACATAATAAGACTGACCTTAAATCACTAATTAAGTGATAACGCTAGAAGATTTAATATGGTTTAATAAGAATTAAACGAAGGATGCGAGAACATAATAATTAAATCGTGAAGGATGTTCAACATTGGTATTTCACCAATGATGATTGAATGTCGGCTAATAAACCTAAGAACGTTAACTAGCCGTAACGAAGCATAAAAAGTTGAGTTGACTTTATTAACGAAGTTAATTCACGTAAGACATAGAAGAGAAAGAAGTTGGTTAGGGACGATAAAGTTAGTTTGTTGGTAACTAATTACAGTGTACTATGTGAATATATCATGTATATCCTGTAAAGGTTGAGAATTATTGAATTGTTGAATTGTATATTCGAAGACGCTTAAAGGCAAGTCTTTCTTATCGCTTGTCTAACCTCTGTGTTAGCCAAGTTTTATATGATGGATGTTTTGAAATGCATGAATGGTTCTAAAGAAAGAGTCGATACCTGTTTTAACTCGGCTAGACTGGTATTGAAGAATGGATTGATTTGTTTACAAGTTTTTCGATATAGAACTGTTAACACTATCCTATGCTAAGTATTTGGTACGGATGAGAAGGTAAGTTTGTCTATGTACAAATAAAAGTATTTTTCATCGATTATTCGATGGGCACGCGAGGTTGCCAAATGTTGAACGTAAATATATTTAACGGAAGAGTGTTGATCAACATAGAGTACAATAGGCTGATCACCTAGAAGTGCTCGTAAGTAAAGACGGATGGATGGCCTTAGTGCCGGATGTCCTTTTCAAGTATGAAAATTGGAAGATTACGTTCACGGTCTTTTGACCGGTTCGGAATTCCTAAGATATGATATATACTTTGGAATTGTTGATATGAAATGAGAAGTGCTAGTCAAATGTTATATAGTGCTTCGTAGTTAGTTGTTTAGTTATGGAAGTAAAGCATGTAATTGCCAATGTGATATTCATATGATTCTTTGTGTAAGACTTGTTGAGCTAGAAATGCTCATCCTTGCTTGAACCATATGTTTGCAGCTAAAGCCAAATGAGCTAAAAGTTCTAAGAGAGATAAGGGCAAGGCTAAGATGGACAGTTAATCGTCCTGTAATAGATTAGTGTATATGTATGTTATATACTTATGAAGAACAACTAATGTATTCGGGTTATGAACCTGAGAAAGAATTTATTACAAATGTAATACAAAGATAGTAATTACACTCATTTTGTTGTTACCTCAATGGAATGATTGTACGGATTGTAGTATCGTGGAGCACCATCTGTCGGGTTGGAAGATACCCGGATTTGGGGGCGTCACAGGTTGGTACCAGAGCATTAGGTTATAAAACTATAGGGGGAAGAACCTTAGGCTAATAACCTCGTTAGGAAAGGAAGAGTCCGAAGAAAGTTAACTCGAGTCAAATGAGTTAATAAGGTATTGAGGAAACTCAGTACCAAAAGATTTAAAAGATGGAAAGTAACCCTAAATGGATTAAATGTGATTTGTGCTTATATTATTGTGTATTATGTACTAATCAATTTGTTATGTGGTATTGTAGATGTCGGTCGATAGCTTGATGTATAGGGATATACATGTGGTCAGCGAGGAGTCCGTGAACAGAGTTGAGCCAGTACCTGTGCCTATAGCAGACATACCTGTAGTGATTCTAGAAGAGTCAGAGCCCGAGGAATATTACTCGGAGGAGGATTATTCTAAGGAGACCATGGGAATAGCACCATATCTGAATATGATGATAGATGTGGAGGATGACATGGAGGTGACATCGATTAATACGGTGATGCCTACCTTAAAGTCGACACCTACAGAGACTATGAGGGCAATGTACCTCTCAGTACTTGACCGTAACGTGCAACTGCACAATATGGTGCAGCACCAGAAGGAAGAGATCAGTGATCTCTATGAGGCAAAGGAGTCTGCAGAATCCGACTATGAGATAGATCATGATAAAAAAGTGCTCATGACTGACAAGGCCCAAGACTATAAGAACGAGGTCATAGAACTTAGCAAAAAACTGGTTGAGAAAGACCAAAAGATAGCACGAATGTCATATATAAATGATAGTGCGCACGAGGATTTCAAGCTTAAGATAGCTTGTTATTCTATTGAGTCGGGACAGACTCGACATACTATAAGTCGAGATATTGTGTCGATTCTAGCAAACCAGAAGCATGAGAATGCTGTTAGGCAGTATTAGGAGTAGTATGGTAGATTCTTTTGTGTATTGACGTAAAACCCTATTTTGTATAATTAAAGGGTAGTCTTTTTGTAAATCCCAATTTATGTGAAAGTCAATTGTGGGATATATATGTAATAGCTTTTGGCTATGGAAAGCAAGTTGTAAATAGTTTTGAACTATGAAGAAGCATTTTAATATAAAGAAGTTTTTATTTAATTTGCTTTGTTGTGTATGAGTTATTGTTTAGTTGTTTGACGACTAATAATGAAGTAAGCAAATAAGTAATAATCGAACATTATTTATTTAATTAGAAATGCCGCCAAGAAGAAGACAACGTAATCAAGAGGCGGAATCGCATAATGAGAACGAGGGGGGTCCTAATAACCCAATGTAAAATTTCGTTAACTTATTAACGGCTGCATTTAACCAAGCTGGGGGTAGAGCACCCGCAGGACCTAGGGTAGCCCGAACGACTACCTTTAAGGAATTTAAAAGTGTAGGTTCACCCAAATTTAAGGGAACAACGGACCCAATGGAGGCCCAGACATGGGTCAAGGAGATAGAGAAGGCGTTTGTTATTACAAACGTAGCTGAGGCGCAAAAGACTTCTTTTGCGACTTATATGATGAAGGGGGAAGCCAACTACTGGTGGGAGGCTCACCAGGGTGGGGATGGAGCGGAAGCTGTTACATGAGAACAGTTTAAGAAGGTATTCTTCGAGAACTATCTCCCTACTAGCATGCAAGGGAGAATGGAGATTAAGTTCTTAGAACTTAAGTAGGGGGACATGATTGTTCCCCAATACGCAGCCAAATTCAATGAATTGGCAAGGTTTGCTCCACACGAAGTGGACACAGAGGAGAGGAAGGCTCGTAGGTTTGAGCAGGGCCTAAAACCCTGGCTCTATAGTAGGATATCGGTTTTTTGGAGTGCTTCCTACGGGACCATTCTAGAGAAGGCGATAATAGTAGAAGGTGGTAGTGAGGCGTTGACCCAATACCACAAGGATAGAAAGAATAAGAGTAAGGGAGAAGGAGGAAATTAGGCAGAGGTTGCCAGTGGAAGTAATTGGTCATAACTGGACCAACACCATCATTGGGTAACCCCCTCAGCTCGAACATTTAATATGTCGGTCCAAGATGCAGTTGCATCAATGGATGTAGTAGTAGGTATTATTCCAGTCAATGAAACAAATGCTTACATGTTATTTGACTAGGGTGCTACTTGTTCTTTTATAGCATATGGATTTGCTCAGCAATTGGGATTAAATCCTAAAAAATTAGAAATACCTTTAGATGTTAAGGTAGTAAACGAGGAGATAATTCCCATTGAACACATTCATAGGAATTATTTCGTAGATATCAAGGGTAATAGATTGTCGGTAGATCTTTTACTGATAAGGTTAAGGGAATTCGATGTGATTCTTGGTATGGATTAGTTAATTAACCATAGAGCGATGATAGATTGTCATAGAAAGAGTGTAAACCTAAGGCTTTCTAAGAAACCTGAGGTGGTGTTTTATGGGAATAAATCACTGGGACGTTCTTGTTGTCTAACCATGACACAAGCTAGGAAAATGTTGAAGAAGGGGTGTAAGGGTTATCTGTGCCATGTTGAGGATACCCAAAGAATGGGAGCATCATTGGAACAGATAGCGGTAGTTTAAGAGTTTACGGATGCATTTCCGGAGGAGCTACCTGGTATTCGCCAGATAGAGATGTAGAGTTTGTGATTGATTTGCTGCGAGGTACGACACCAGTTTCAAAGGCACCATATAGGATGGCACCGGCAGAGATGAAGGAGTTAATGGTTCAATTACAAGAATTGTTAGATAGAAAATACATTCAACCAAGTGTGTCTCCATGGGGAGCGCCGATATTGTTTGTAAAGAAGAAGGATGAGTCGTTACGACTTTGTATCGACTATCGTGAGTTGAACAAGTTGATGATTAAGAATAAATACCCATTGCCTAGGATCGATGATCTATTTGATCAGTTGAAAGGGGAAAAGTATTTTTCTAAAATAGATTTACGTACGGGGTACCATCAACTGAAAGTGAGGAAGGAGGAAATACCTAAGACGGCGTTCAGAACTCTTTATGGGCATTACGAGTTTTTGGTTATGTCGTTTGGGTTGACGAATGCGCCAGCCGCATTCATGGATATGATGAACAGAGTGTTCAAACAGTATTTGGACAAGTTCGTCATAGTGTCCATTGATGATATTCTAGTCTATTCTAAGAAGCCAGAAGATAATGCTGAACATTTAAGGATAGTATTGGAATCACTACGGAAGGAGAAGTTGTATGCGAAATTCACCAAGTGTGAATTTTGGCTCGAACGAGTGCAGTTTCTAGGACATGTTATAGACAAAGATGGCATATCCATAGATCTAACGAAGGTGGAAGCGGTAAATGAGTGGGAGCAACCGAAGACGCCAACCGAGGTTAGGAGTTTTCTGGGGTTAGCGGGATACTATAGAAGGTTCATTCATGACTTTTCTAAAATAGCTACTCTATTGACAAATCTGACAAGGAAGTCGGTGAAGTATGTATGGATAGAAAAGTGTGAGCATAGTTTTCAAGAACTAAAAAGGAGGTTGAGTGAGGCACCTGTATTATCTTTACCAGATGATACATGTAATTTTGTACTTTATAGCGATGCTTCGCATATAGGACTAGGTTGCGTGCTTATGCAGCATGGCAAAGTCATTGCATATGCGTCACGTCAATTAAAGGATTATGAGAAGGTCTATCCTACTAATGACCTAGAATTGGCAGCTGTAGTGTTTGCCTTAAAAATATGGAGACATTATTTACAAGGGGAGATATACACGGACCATAAGAGTCTGAAATATATCTTCACACAGAAGGAGTTGAATATGAGGCAGAGAAGGTGGTTAGAGTTGATAAAAGATTATGACTGCGATATCTTATATCATCCGGGGAAAGCGAATGTAGTAGCCGATGCGTTGAGTCGGAAGGGTAAAGAAAAGCTGTCAATGTTAACGACTCAGAACGAGTTAATAACAGAGATGACCAGGATGGAATTAGAAGTTAAGTTGCCAAGTGAAACAGTAGAGATGTTATTCTCAATAGAGACTCGACCAACGATAGTGGAACGGGTTAAGGAAGTTTAAATAGGTACTGAAGAATGCGAGCAGATGAAGAAGATAATGAAGGATGAAGTGAAGACTAAGTATAACCTTGATAAGGAAGGTTTACTTCGTTTTGAAGGAAGAATTTGGGTTCCAAATAATTCCGAGTTGAAAGAAGAAATTATGTGTGAGGCTCATAGTTCAAGTTACTCGATACATCTTGGTAGTACTAAGATGTATCAAGACCTTCGACAGAACTTTTGGTGGCCGAATATGAAGAGGGAGATCGCAGAATATGTTAGTAAGTGCTTAACTTGCCAGAAAGTTAAGGCTGAACACCAACAACTGAGTGGGTTATTGCATCCACTAGAGATTTCAGAGTGGAAATGGGAGCGTATCACCATGGACTTTATGGTGGGACTTCCAACAACGAGGAAATGTTACGATGCTATTTGGGTAATAGTGGATCGGTTAACCAAATCGGCTCATTTTCTACCAATAGGAGTTAGGTATAACCTAGAGCAGTTAGCTAAGCTTTATGTCAAAGAAATCATTTCTAGACATGGAGTACCTATTTCGATTGTGTCCGATCGTGATCCACGATTCACGACGAACTTTTGGAGGAGTTTGCAAGAGCAAATGGGAACACATTTGAGATTTAGTACATCGTATCATCCACAGACGGATGGACAAAGTGAACGAACAATTCAAACGCTAGAAGATATGTTAAGATCTTGCGTTATGGATTTCAAAGGGAGTTGGGATGAACATCTACCTTTGGTAGAATTCGCTTACAACAATAGTTTTCACGCTAGTATAGACATGCCGCCTTACGAAGCATTGTATGGGAAGAGGTGCAGAACACCACTTTATTGGGATGAAGTAGGTGAGCGTCGAATGTTAGGACCTGAGATGGTTCAACAAACGGCAGATATGGTGAAGCTGATAAGAGCTCGGTTAGTAGCAGCTCAAGATAGACAAAAGAAGTATGCAGATCCTCATCGAGAGAAGAGGGAGTTTGAAGTAGGTTCATATATTTTTCTAAAAGTGTCACCCTGGAAAGGAAAGATACGTTTTGGAAAGAAAGGGAAGTTAAGTCCAAGGTTTGTAGGACCTTTTGAAATTTTAAGAAGAGTAGGAGAGGTAGCTTATGAAGTAGCCTTACCTCCAGAAATGGAAAGAATACACAATGTGTTTCACGTGTCTGTGTTGCGTCCTTATAAACTAGACTACAAGCACGTAATAGAGTATGAGTCTATTCAAGTAGAAAAAGACTTAACGTATGAAGAACTTCTGATTCAGATTATTGATAGGAAGGAATAAGTCCTGAGGAATAAAGTAATACCTTCAGTAAAGGTAATTTGGAGTAACCACGATGCTGAAGAAGCAACGTGGGAGCTCGAAAATAAAATGAAGGAAAAGTTTCCTCATTTGTTTATGTAAGAATAGCGAGATTCTGGGGATAGAATCCTTATAAGGAGGGAAGAATGTAACGCCCGAGAATTTTGAATTTTCAATAAATTAAATTTTTATTTGATTATGTGGATTAAATGAATTTAATTAATTTATTACGTGAGTAAGATGTTCGAAGGTCGTTCTATATCCTAGAATATGTGAATGTGGTTAGTATGCTGGCTTTGTGCTATGATTAGTTGTTGTGAATTATCAAGACGAAAACGAAGGTTTTCTGAGAAGTTTTCTGTAAAAACACTATTCATCCAATTTCGTTCGGAGCTTAGATTTGAAATTCTGAGAAATGCGTAATGATAGAATAGGAAGACGAGATGGAATATATGATAATATTTCAGTTATGACGAAAACTAAGTTTTCGCTTGCGGACTTAAAACCTAAGGGTTTGTGAAAGAGATTTTCGAAAGGGAAATGCAATGCGTATAGTCGTTTCGATTATTATACGTATGGAATATGAGAATTATACTAGTATGAATACGAGTATGGTACGAAGAATAGTACGATGTATAATACGAATATTGTATGAGTACTAGACGAAGAGGATACTGAAGTTATACGCGTAGAATACGTAAAGTATTAATGGTATATGAGTTGAGGATTTTATACAATCCAATTGGACTTGGATTAATAGCAGGCCCAATGAATTATATAAGCAAGCCCAAGTCAAGTCCCAATACAAATTAATGTCAAGCCCAATCCAAAGAATTAAACCGTGGGTCGAACCGGTGGGTCACGGGATGGGTAAAACCCATGGGGCAACCCATGGGATGAACCAAGGGAGAGTGGGCCAGCCACTTGATGGCCAAGTAAAGGTAAAACTTGACCACCAAGTACTTTACTTGGTGGCTAAGTTGATTAAGGAGGTGGAATAGTAAGGAGGTGCCTTTTTAACCATTTTGCCCTCATGTTGGTTGCCTATAAATACAAGGCTTAAGTTGGATTTTTATTGTTTTACAAAGCTTAACAATATATATTGACAGAGAGAAAGAGCTAGAAACACTAAATCCTTCTACTTCCAAGCAAACCTATAGACGTTTATCAAGAACGTGAATTACTTCAAAGGTAAATTCTCATAAATCGTAATCTTCATCTTTTTCGATTTCTTTCTCGTAGATTGGTGGAGCATGTTTATTGAGGAGATATAAGGATGTCTATTAATGATCAAATCATTGATAGGTCATGACCAAATGGAAATCATAAGTGTTTACATGAGTTAAAATAGTTAAAGTCTTAAACGTAAACTTAGTTATCAATGAACGATTTGAAAATCGTTATAGCTAAGGAATGTGCCTAATGATTGGTTAGGATGTAAATATGAAGTCCATGGAGTATTCCATGTGATTTGGATTAGAGAACATTAGTAACGAAGTTATGACAAATTTTACGGAAATAGCCGTTAAACGTTGAAAACGTAAAAGTCCAGATTAAAGGTCAAAAGTTGTTGTGTGACTTGAAAACATTGGTTTCCAATGTGAACACGTGAGATAAGGTAATTAAGAGTCGTGGGCGAAAGAATCGTCGAATTCCGACTTATAACGAAGAAAACGAGTATTGAACGGTCGAAAAACGTTAAACGAACGCTCAAAAATGAACCCAAAGGTGAATTCTGAGTTAACAGATTCAAAAGTATGAAATTCTTATATGAACACGTAAAGGATGTAATTTGTGACTTGTAGAAATTTGAATGGGTCAATTTGGATGTAAAACGAACAAATTAGAAAGCCGGGAGTTTCGTTAGAAAAGTTAACTGGTTTGACCAACTGGTGCACAGGGGTGGCGCTGCAGCGCCAAACCTAGTGTTAATGGTCACGCCGCAACGCTAAGTACTGCCGAGAGAAAGCCAAAACCTACTGAAGTTTTGCACCGCAGCGTGGAAGTTAGCACAAGGACGCGCCGCAGCGCCGAGTCCGGGCAAAACCTCTGGAGTCTGGCACCGCAGCGCCACTATAATGTAAGGGATGCCGCGCCGCAGCGCCGGAGTAGAACAATGTTGACCAAGTTAGTTTTTGTTCCATTTTGAATGTAGACCTAAGGTAAGATATTGAAGGTACTTAATGTACATAATAAGACTGACCTTAAATCACTAATTAAGTGATAACGCTAGAAGATTTAATATGGTTTAATAAGAATTAAACGAAGGATGCGAGAACATAATAAGTAAACCATGAAGGATGTTCAACATTGGTATTTCACCAATGATGATTGAATGTCGGCTAATAAACATAAGAACGTTAACTAGCCGTAACGAAGAATAAAAAGTTGAGTTGACTTTATTAACGAAGTTAATTCACGTAAGACATAGAAGAGAAAGAAGTTGGTTAGGGACGATAAAGTTAGTTTGTTGATAACTAATTACAGTGTCCTATGTGAATATATCATGTAGATCCTGTAAAGGCTGAGAATTATTGAATTGTTAAATTGTATATTCGAAGACGCTTAAAGGCAAGTCTTTCTTATCGCTTGTCTAACCTCCGTGTTAGCCAAGTTTTATATGATTCATGTTTTGAAATGCATGAATGGTTCTAAAGAAAGAGTCGATACCTGTTTTAACTCGGCTAGACTGGTATTGAAGAATGGATTGATTTGTTTATAAGTCTTTCGATATATAACTGTTAACGCTATCCTATGCCAAGTATTTGGTACGGATGAGAAGGTAAGTTTGTCTATGTACAAACAAAAGTATTTTTCATTGATTATTCGATGGGCACACGAGGTTGCCAAATGTTGAACGGAAGAGTGTTGATCAACATAGAGTACAATATGTTGATCACCTAGAAGTGCTCGTAAGTAAAGACGAATGGATGGCCTTACTGCCGGATGTCCTTTTCAAGTATGAAAACTGGAAGAGTACGTTCATGGTCTTCTGACCGGGTTGGAATTCCTAAGCTATGATATATACTTTGGAGTTGTTGATATGAAATGAGAAGTGCTAGTCAAATGTTATATAATGCTTCGTAGTTAATTGTTCAATTATGGAAGTAAAGCATGTAATTACCTATGTGATATTCATATGATTCTTTGTGTAAGACTTGCTGAGCTAGAAATGCTCATCCTTGCTTGAACCATATGTTTGCATCTAAAGCCAAACGAGCTGAAAGTACTAAGAGAGATAAGGGCAAGGCTAAGATGGACAGTTAATCGTCCTGTAATAGATTAGTGTATATATATGTAATATACTTATGAAGAACAACGAATGTATTCGGTTTATAAACCTGGGAAAAGATTTATTACAAATGTAATACAAAGATAGTAATTACACTCATTTTGTTGTTACCTCAATGGAATGATTGTATAGATTGTAGTATCGTGGAGCACCATCTGTCGGGTTGGAAGATACCCGAATTTGGGGGCGTCACACTAATCACTTTATATACTTGCAGAGGGGTATGATTTAATCTTTATGGTTATCTGATACACCTGGGTATATCAAAGCCAAATCTTTGATAGTTACTCGAGAAGAGAAGTTCAAGATCCTTAGGGATCACTCAGCATAAATTCTGGAAAATATTTCCATCCTGTTATTTGGGTATATCAGCGTAAATCTTTGATAGTTACTCGAGAGGAGAATTTCAAGATCTTGTAAGATCATTCATCATAAACTCTGGAGAGTATTTCTAAATTGTTATTCAATAGAATATAGTAGAAACTTTGAAAGCATTGTATCCTTTCGTTAATGTGTTGCTTAGGTTTCGAGAAGATTGGTTAGAGAAGAATGAATTGTTCTGCTATTTCAAAGTTTCTCGAACTTTGGAGTTATTCTATCAAAATAGATAGTTTGTTGTTCTGATTCTTATACATTCATTGTATATCTTAACTTGCGGGGCAAATTTGTTGCTCACCATTGCTAAATAAAATATTTCAGCTAGGAACGAAGTTGATGGAGGTGCTGAGAAGAACAAAGGCAAAGACATAATGCTGGAGTAGTATATGATGAACATTATTATTATGTTGTATTTGTAAACCCTTTTTGTAAGGTTAGAGAACCTGGGGTAATGTATTAACAATATAAGTTAATGAGATGTATGTTTATATTCATAAATGAATGGGTAGTTAGATGTTATTTATATGTTGGATTGTAAGCACCAAATTCAGGGGTTAGGTAACCCAGATTTGGGGGCGTCATAGGTTGGTATCAGAGCTATAGGTTATAAACCATAAGAGGGGGAAAACCCTAGGATTATAACCATAAGCGAGAGATCGAGAATACTCATTTAGAGTACTAAGTGAGAGATTGATAAAGTGTATCAACAGTCAGATGTGTGGACATCGTATGTATTAAGTTTGTATTGGTGAAGTACTAATCAAGTTGTTTAACTGATTGTAGAATGTCAGGAGAAGATAAAATGAGTACGGAGATGCTAGCGGCTGTTGCACTAGTGCCAGTAGCTGAGGTGCCAGCGCAAAGCGAGTCAGTTGAAGAAGTGGGAAAAGATGAAACCATGGTGAATCTGGGGAGTGATCATGATGATTATCCCGCGATGTATTTGAGTGAAGATGAGGAGACAGAGTCCGAGGAAGTTAAGGTGGAGAAAGAGAATAAAACTAAAGTTGGAGAACAAGATCTAGTATCTACAGAAGTTCAAGAACTCCGGAGTAAAGTATTTCTCTTGGAGGAGTTGTGGAAGACCGTGTGAGCACTACGTGAGATGACCGAAGAACGAAATGAATTGAAGGCGCAAGTGGAAAGAATGAAGGCAGAAGATGGTGGATTGTCTGAAGGAACCGTCAAGAAGCAGAAGGGAAGCAATAAGAGAAAGAGGAGAAATGACAGTGATAATTCTAAAAATTCAAACCCAAAAAGAAGAAAGTCTGTAGTAAGTGTGGAAAGACTCACATAGGAGAATGCATGATGTGGAAGAACGTGTGTTTCAACTGTTAGCAGGAAGGACATATTTATTTACATTGTCCTAAGCTGAATATGAGAAAGTGTTTTTCATGTGGGAGAACGGGACACAAATTCAACAAGTATCCCAGTAAGAAGAAGACTAGTGAAGGAAGTGGAAGATAGACAGCTTAAGTATAAGCGATAGTATCTTTTGATAGTGTGTGATATTAAAGGTTGTAATATCGAGAATGATATGTGAACATATGTAAATATATATATGTTTGTATGAATCTTTATTTTCTATATGAATATAGGATTAAGTTACGAGTTCTTAAAACTCATACTTATGGAAAGTTCGTGACTCATAATTATATGAAATTTTTGAACCCCTCAGCGAATGGACGCCAAAGGTCTGACTAGGATAAGTTCATACACTCATATAATTGTGGCAAGTTCCTGAACTCATAAGTGTGGTAAGTTTGACGAACTGGGAATAACTATGTGCGAATGGTGAATTGCAACTTTTTGTGTAAAGTTGGTGAATTGCAACTTTTTGTGTAAAGTTGGAGAATTATAACTTATTGTGTAAAGTTGTGTTGTTAATCCTAATATTATTAAAAAGGGATAGTTGTATATGTTGAGTACTAAATGTACAATGTGCTATTTAAATAAATATGTGATTAATAAGAATTTGTATTGAGAAAGAGAATTAATGTAAGATTTTTATTTAAATCAGATAATACCGCCTAGACGACTGAATCGAAATCAAAGAGAAGACCAGTCAGTGAATAATGAAGGAGGTCAAGTAGACCCGATGCAAAACTTTGCGAATATGATAGCCCAAGTTATTATTAGAGTTTATGCCCTAGAGGCTAATTATTTGATATAATTGCTTAACATTTTGATATTATATTTGATTGAATAAATAAATGATTTTATTATGGTTTTATTTACTGCGTAATATAATTGTTAACATAATAAAATTCCTTAGAATAGTGATACAAATTATATAGTTTCAAGTATGTGACTTGAACATGAGATTATATAATTACAATTAGTATCATTGTTCTTAAATGTCCCTAGTCGAGTATCATTGTTGATGGGACAACAATGATGCATTGAGACTAGTATGTTGATTGACTGATGACCAAATCTCATTGGTCATAAATATATTAGATATTAAGTCAATGCATAGGTACATGTTAGAGAACGATGTACTGGACAGACCCACCATGAGAATTCTATATGGAGCATTATGCGAAGTGTCATTAGCAATTCTCATAGTGACAATGATGTAATGGTCCTCCGACCTAAAACAGCTATATTACTACACGAGAATTTATGTACTTTGATATCATCAAATGTCACCTTTAATAGGGTGGAATATAAAGGTGATTATTGGGTTCATTGTGAATCGTGTGAGAAATATGAGTGATCTAGATGGAATTTAACCATCCTATATTTTATAGGTGATATCCATAGGCCTCTTGATTGAGTAGTACTATGAAATGCATGGCCATGCTCAAATAGTGATTTGTTTCATATAGTCTACTCATTGATCATGAAAAATCAGATTAAATTATGAAAAGTATGACACATTCCATGACTCGAGTTTAATCTAGGATATTAAGGTTAAAAGGATTAAATTACATTAAAACATTGGTCACGAAAAGGTTGCATCGAATCATCGATCTTATTATTACTTGGGTAGCAGTGATGCATTACTAGATGCCGCTCACCGTTTATAACTTTATAATATGATTTTAAAGTTATTGCCAACGTAATAATAACCTATAGGGTCACACACAAAGAGCGTAATTAAAAGGAAATTAATTTAAATTGTAAAGATTTAAATATGTCAATATGATTGATATAATTTTAAATTACGAATTTAAATTAATAGGATAATTTATATATAGGTATATTATTTAAGTAAGACTTAATTAAGATATATATATATATATATATATATATATATATAAATTCGGATTTTAATAACATTAAGTTTTGATTAATTCCTCCTAACTGCTATATATATGATATATATCAGTCACTTTAGGTTTTACGTCAAAAAAAAACCCTAGCCGCTCTTAGAGAGAGACTAGAGAAAACAGTTCAAAAATCCTCATCCTTGGTGGCTAGTACCGCGTTTCCTTCTTCTGTAAATCGTAGGACGATTCGTGTGGAGCGTTCGTGTGGATACCGTAGAGACGCAGTCCATTTGAATTGCGTTGGAGATTCGACCGCATCGATTCTAGCTTTTATAATCGGTATAATTTCTTACCACTGAATTAATTATTTTTCGCATGGATCCTGTTTTAGGGTTTCGAAATTGCTTTAAATTTTAATTTCCGCTGTGCGTTTCTGTATCGAAACCCCAACAGTTATGGGAAATAGAGCTCCAGCAGAAAGAGCGAGAACGAGAAATCAGCCAGCCGATAGATTAGCTAACTTTAAAGATTTTAAAGCGGTAGGACCACCAGAATTTAAGGGAGCTACGGATCCGATTAAAGCCTAAACTTGGGTGAAAGAAATGGAGAAGGCATTCATTATTGCCAGAGTGTCGGAAGAGCAAAAGACAACTTTTGCAACATATTTGATGAAGGGAGAAGCCAATTATTGGTGGGAGACCAATCAGACGAGAGCTGGTACAGCAGTAGTGACTTGGACCAGATTCAAGGAGTTGTTCTTTGAGAACTATTTTTCACTGAGTATACAAGCTCGGATGGAAGTTAAGTTTCTAGAAATGAAGCAGGAGAACATGTCGGTATCAAAATACGCCGTTAAATTCAACGAGTTAGCGAGATTTGCACCTCATCAGGTGGACACAGAGGCGAGAAAAGCGAGAAGATTTGAGAATGGATTGAAGCCAGGGATATTCAACAAAGTAGCTGTATTGCAGATCAATACGTTTGCGGCTTTGTTGGAGAAAGCGATAATTGCTGAGGTGGGGAGCGAAGCTGCATCCCGTTATAATCAGGAGAATAAGAAGAAGACAAAAGATGGAGGAAGCAGTGGTGGTAGTAATCCAAACAAGAGAAAGTGGATCGAGAATACCCAATCGCGTAACAAAACAGAAGAGAAAAGAAAAGGAGGTGAACCATGTGCAACTTGTGGGAAGAATTATGCAGGAATTTGTTTGAAGAGAATAGGAGTCTGTTATAACTGCGGTCAAGAGGGACACATATCACCCAATTGTCCTAGTCCGAAGAAGATACAAGGTTGTTATGCATGTGGATTGACAGATCATCTGGTTTGGAACTGTCCGAAGAGAAATATGGAAAAGGAAAGTGTCAACAAGGGACCCGGTAGCAGAACCTTGGTGATTCGAGGACCTGCACAGCCAGGAAGAGCAACGGCCCGTGCATTCAACATGACGGTGCAAGATGCAATGGCTGCCCAGGAGGTGGCGACAGGTAACGATTTCGTTGAGAAATTAAATTACGCGAGTAATATTGGATATATAATGCTGTGAATAGTTTCTTTTATAGATCCAAATCACAGGTTAGAATATGAGATACAAAATAATATTGTGTTGATATAAGTGAATTGATGATACAACTTTAAAAGATTGTAGAGAGTAAGAAAGTAGTGATTCCGAGGACAGAATCCTTATAAGGGGGGAGAATGTGACAACCCGAGAATTTATACGATTAATAAAATCTTAATTGATTAAATAAAGGTTGAATAATAAGACCTACACTGGAAATAAGATATGGATTTAAAAAATTTTGTGTGAAAGACTTATAGGGTTTTGTGTATTGTTATATGTGAGTAATTGCATATTAATAATATGTGTTGGTTTTTATTTGTTTAATATAAACAAATAAGAGAAGCTAAGGTGACCTAATTATAAATTAGGAATGAAAAGTTGAATAACTTAATGGTTATGATACGGGAGAATGTTAGTATATAAAATATATAATAATTCTAAGAGATTTATTTTATACATCTCGATTAATTAATTTTATAACCTAATTATAGCAGGTCTAATTGGGTTAAGAAATTAAGGACATGTAAGAAAGGAAATAAGTTATAATTGAGAAAATGAAAATCCTAATTAAATAATTACAGAATGAGAATATTAAAAGTATTAGACCTAATCTATTTTAATGTCCTAAGAAATTAATTTAGAAGCCCAAAAGAAATAAAAGAATAAGAGCCCAAACTTGGAGCCCAATTGATGAAAGGGCACTTTGGACATTATGTACATTAGATATTACATTAAAAGAAAGCAAGTCTTGGAAGATAAAAGGGCCAAATGGCCAGATTATTGTAGGAAGAAAAGGAGAGGGAATGGTGGTTACACATCATCACTTTATAAACCACACATGTGGCAAAAGATTTTTCCAATTTAAGCTATGTGTGCCCAAAGTGTGCTAACTGTGACTACTTTGACCTATTTTAGTAAAATAGGCATAACCTTTTTATATAAACTCCGATTGAGGCGATTCAAGATGATCTGAAACGAGGACGAATAGACCTACAACTTTTGTTCTTTAAGGTTTTCAATTTGAGGTCATTAGGAAGGGTCAAAATGGTCATTGTTGGGACTATTGCGTTTTCGGAGGCAATCGGAGGGCGTCGGGCATGCACGTATGCAAGTGTAGTGCTTCTGACGATAAAAGATGTTGTTCTAAGTTATAAAACATAAATATTATGAAGCATAATGGTGCTTAACATTAATAAATGATATATTAGATAAGTATTATAAGCATACTATGCATACACAAGAGAGTCAAATCGGGCGTGTGACGAATGAACGTCGAAACGCCGTAACAAATGTTAATGAACGTAAAGAGTGTTTTAAGTCGAAAGAAATGAATATTATAAGATATAGTATGGGGTTAATATAAAACTAATAAGTAGTCCTAGAAAGACTTAAGCATTTGAATGAACTTCAAGTATGAAATATAGTGAGATATAAGTCGGAAGTTAACACAATCAAATTAAAACATTGTGTATTGATTAATAAGAAGGGTTATGAGAGGTAGAGTAAAGTTTACATTACAATTATTATGTGTTGCTATGTGACTAATAGTTGATATGATTATATAGTTGTGTAGGGCACGTGAAGTACAAATAACTGTAAGCTGTTAAACTGTTATTGGTAAACAACGATTAAGGCAAGTCTTTCAGTTCTTATTTGCTATATGAACTTGATGATTAACTATTTTAAATCTTTATTTCAAAGAGCATGATGTGTTATATATATGTTGAAAGTATGAAATGTTAAAGTCAACTTATGACTACGTTGATTGAGTAAAGCATGATGATTGAGTAAGGAACTCAATCTTTATACTTGTTATATAAACTGTAGCATGTACATTGTGCTAGCCCAATATTTATGAGATATATGTTGAGCATGTTATTATATGCTACGTGATGCATAAAAACTGTTAGATTTTGTTGGTCTGTAGAGGTCAACCTTGCAAATAACCATTTTTGCAAGTCAAGATTTCACGGTAAAGATATGTGCTACGTGAGTTATAGAGATCCATATTCGCGAAGACTACTTATGTTTTATGAGAAATATATTTAATATTTTGAATATAACATATTGTTGAATTGTAAGTTGAGTTATCCGGTGTATTTAGATATCTATTTATGATGTAAGACTTTGTATAGTCATTTTGTTGTAACGATTCCTGATATAAATTTGAATCGAAGAGATGTAATGCAAAGGTTGCGATTTAGGGCATTAGAGAAGGAAATGTATAAAAGTTTTAAATATTCTGCTTTTTAGTGATTTTAATATCGAATAATAATGTAAAGATAGATTAAAGTTGTATTGTTAACGATCGAGAAGGAGAATATTATTGCATGAATTTTGGGGTCGTTACAGGGCTGCCAAGAAGACTTCAGATAACTTTTGATGAATGAATACTCGGTTTCCACCGGTTAAATTTCAGTATGTAGCAAAACACGAGCTCACAAGTGTTTAGAAAATGAAAGCACTCAGTTTAAAGTGTGTACAGAGTAAAATGAACAGGGCTTCCTCGCCTTTTTTCTCCTTAAAATGGCCACCCCAAGCCCTCTATTTATAGAGGGGGGAGCCGTGAGTCTAACCGCGGCACCCGCGAGTCCACCTGCGACTGCCTGGGGTACCCCAGGCTCTACGGGTCCTGCCGTCTCAAAGTACGTGCACTCGTGCAACGCGTTGTCCGCTTGAACTTTCATAACTTTCAATCCGGGCATCCGATTGAGGCGTGCTATACCTTTTCGGAATGCAGTTGTCAAGAGCTACACAATGACATGGGATAAGAGGTTGTACAAAGCCGGAAAGATGGGTCCATGACCAGATCTTCAAGTCTTCAAATTCTATTCGGTGTGCTATCTTATTTAGTAGTCACTCAGGATTTTGAGTTATTGTTCTTGTGGGACACTTCTGTGTAGAATGTGGGATGAAATTTTGTTGAAACGGCATGAATGTAGTATCGAGGTGGCAAAATAATGATTTTGCCCCTCACCGTGGTTATCTCCGGCTCTGAGCTGATGTAGCAGTCGTTGCTCAAGGTTATGTGACGCCACAGAAAATCAAATTTTTAGAAGAATTAAAATTTTATTTAATTATGAGGATTAAATGAATTTAATTGATTATTTATGGGAGCAAGCTAATTGAAGGTCATTCTATGACCTAAACATATCGAAATGTCGTAGGATTTTGGCTACGTGATAGCATTAAAGTGTTTGAATTTCCAAGACGAAAATAAAAGCTTTCCGAGATGTTTTTCGAAAAATACTATTCACGCATTTCTTCTCGGGAATTATTTTTGAACTTTCGAGAAAGACGTAACGATAGAATATCGAGGTGGGATAGAATATCCAATAATATTTCAGTTATAAAAAATGCAGTTTTTTTGCCTGCGGACTTAAAACCTAACGTTTAGAGAAAATGATTTACGAGAAGGAAATGTAATGTGATTAATGAATAAAACAATGATCGTATAATACGTAGGTATTATACGAAATAATGAATACGAGTATAATACGAGGTATTATACGAGTAGGTATGAATGATGGTATATCGTATATGATGAATAATAATATGATTTAGAATACGAGAATTATACGTATAGAATACGTTATAAGGCTTAAAGCCAAAGGTAATGGATTTGTTGAATTATGTAGGAAATTGTATTGTTCAATGGGAAGTGTGATAAGGCCCAAATGTAAGAATGGTTAAGTCCAATGTAAATTAATGAATAAGCCCAAATATTTGTTAATGCAAGCCCAAATGATTAAGTTAGGTTAATTAAACCTAAGCCCAAGCTATGGTCCAATGGATTATGAGGATCCATGGAGCAACCCATGATCACATGGGTGATCTTGGTGACCAAGAAACAAGAGTGGTGAGCAAGTGTTGTGGTGGGCAAGCAAAGTGTTTATGTGTGATTAACAAGTATACTTAATGATTAAGTAAGTGTGATGGCCAAGTTTAGGTGGTGAGCAAGTTAACTTAATCACAAAGTAATGAATAGTAAGGAGGTGGAGTGGCCTAAAAGACTAAACTACCTTAACCTTGGAAATCCTATAAATAGCAAGCTTGGATTCATTTATTTGGTTGTTTCATTTCCTCGAACACCTTATATATTATAAGTTGAGAGATTATTTACTTGAGAGAATAAGCACATATAAGTTAGACTTCCTTTGTTAGATTTTCAAGAAGCAAGAATAAGTTTAAGGTGTAGTAAGTGAACATCAAAGAGTAAGTATTCATAAATCATGATTCTCTTTCTCTTCCATTGTTAGAAAAGGGGTATTGGTAGAACATGTATGCTAAGAAGGGGTTGGAATGATGAATCAAAGGGCTTAAGTATTAATAAGCCGTAATTAAGTCATGTTGTAAGATAAGCAATGAATGAAGTTGTGAACTTAAGAAGAATTTGTAAGAATTTGTAACATGTTTACATTAATGAAATTGGTATGATAAGATGAAGAAAGAATGATGGTTAGAGGTCATGAACCATAATAAGTCATATGAAAAGAAGACATAAGTCTTGAGAAATGGAAACATAAGTATTTCATACTTTAATAAGTTATAAGATCACAAAGAACAAGTAATAACTTATCATGTTTATAAGTTAATGAAGTATGCATGTCAAGAAGTTAGTATGATTAATGAGATATAAGAATAGTGATTAAAGGACTTAACTCATTAATAAGTTATAAGCAATGAAATCAAGTACGTTATGCTTTAATAGGTAAATAAGTTCATGAAGAACATGTAATGATTTCACATGAAAATAAGATGTTGTAATATGTAGGTGGAGATGTGACAACCCCAAAATAGGTCCATTTCATCCAACCTATTATGAGTCGCCAAATACATGGTACAGAAAACAACTACAACTTTATTACAACAATTGTCGTGCAAAATACAACAACACATATGCTGTGAATTTGGATACAAATATATACCAAATGTGACTCATGTCCCAACCATGGACAACACCTCACAATGACACCTTACAAAAAGGTATAGTCAAAAACTGTTTTAAAAATTAGAATATTTGGAAAGTGCTCAAGGAAACCTTCGTACATGGGAGGCCATGCGTCTAGGTTATGATAGATATCATATGGCCACAGAATTATCCTTGGTTGACCCAATAGACCCCAAAGAAAAACGAGAAGATTACTATCATATTTTTCCGAATGGTGAGTCTTCTCTTGACATATCATTATCTCTACTGTCTCTAATTGAGAATTATACTTCAAACAAACACCAAGATTATATACGTAGTGCTCGTATATATACTCAGCAAGTGGATGAGCACATCCCTGCCTTATGATGACACGAGATTGTATGTCGTTATACATCTTGTATGATAGTGGCAAAACACCCTTCCAACGTTGGGTACACCTTACCCTATTGGATTCACCAAATAAAACTACTAAATGAACTTTTCTATACTGCTTCGGGAGAACCTCCACAGCTAGAGACCATCGTTCTATTTCCCCGTTACCCTCGCTCGACCCAGCTACACTCTTATTACCTGAAAGGAATTGTGAAGCAAAAGGGTGAGCACAACTAGCTCAGTAAAGAATATCATGACTAAAGATAATTAAATTATCAATAGCCTTCATCAATAATAAATCAGAGATTTAGAACATATGGTAAATGATAAAAATTTCAACTATAGTTGCAGCAGAACGAGCAATCCATTAGAAGATTCAAATAGACTATAAAGTCTATTATCTTCTCCATGTTAAAAATCCACCAACAATGTTTTATCCCTGTAACATCAATCAACAATTCTGGTCCACAATCATATGAATAACTCATAATCATAACTGTAGTTCTAAATTCCTCTTCTCATCCAGGACGAAGATAATTTAATCACATATCTTTACCTGAACCATAAAAGATCATGGTTACACCAAATCATATTTCCTGTTCATAATCATACTAATAACTTCATCTTTGCACTACGACCAAAGATATTCATTTGTATCACCAGTTGGTCATGTTCATCTTAACATCTGCTCATCTTTACACTACTGGCCAAAGATATTCATCAACATGTCATCTTTGCACTACGGGCCAAAGATATTCATCAACAATTCATCTTTGCACTACAGGCCAAAGATATTCCTCAACAGTTCATATTTGCACTGCGGCCAAATATATTCATCAACAGTTCATATTTGTACTATAGGCCAAATATATTAATATCTCAAAGAAATATATAATCATTTCAGAATTTATATAAACAATAATTATAACCATGTTGATCAATTCACCTTTGCACTTAAGCTAAAGATATTCACTTATAAATTCAATGGTCATGATCATACCAGTTAACAATTCAACTTTGCACTACTGGCCAAAGAGAACCCATAGTCATGATCATACCAAAAATCTACCAATCTTTACACTCAAGTCAAAAAAATATCATCATTAGGGTTATAAAAATGTTATATATAATAATAAAAATAATATGATCAACATATAATTTTAATCTCAAGAGTAATATTCGTAAATTAACTATAATTTGGTTAGAAAAAGAAACCAATTTTTTCGTAAATAGTAACTCGTGAATAGTAACTCATGAATAGTAACTCGTGAATAGTAACTCGACACAAAAAGGTAGAAATTCCACAATAAAATACATACCAATATTTCGGTATAATGATATTGAAAGAATAATATTTCTTAAGCTTATAAACAATTTATTTTAATTGTTTACACTTTACTAAATAATGCATTTAATCATCCTAAAATGCCAAAATCATAATATTTCATCACCAATAACCAAAAACCCTCATCAAAAATCTACATATACCTCATATATGATTCTCAAGCCATAAAATCTTATTTTCTAATTTTCTTACTTCACAAAACATATTTAATTCATTTACTCATAACTAGTCTATTTTCATGAAAAATACAAAATTAGTTCCAAAAATATTTCTTTTCTGGGATTTAGCAGAATATAGTCCCATATTGAACATATATTTTTCTCAGAATTTTTAAAACTCATTTACTATTTTTCATATGGCCAAAATCGCCGAATATTTAGACATTTATCATAAATTGTACTTTTATCCAAAAATTCTGAAATTCATAGAGTACACTAATATTATATAGATGTACTCCCAATAAAATTTTTATCAATTTTGGAGTTAACTAAAAGGAGTTATAAGCGGTTACTTTTAAAATAGTCTTTTCTCATAAAATTCATAACTCCTGATCTATACATCCAAAAATTACCATTTTTGGACACAATTAATAAAACTCATCAAAATATCATTTTAAATTTTTCCAAAATTTTCTGAAGGTCGGAAGAAGTACGAACTGAAAAACATAATAACCATTAAAATCCCTTACCTCAAAAGAGCGGTATTTCTGACTTGAATATCGGATATAACGCTGAACAAACTTGCGTCGTATAGCAACACTCAAGATATCTAAATACCAACAAAAATATGCTTGATCATATAGAGAGAGAAAACTTATGTTTCTAGTGTGATTTTCAATTCTAACTTAAGCACCTATTTATAGGAAAATACTAGAACGCCAAAGGAGACTAAAATAATAAATATTATTATTTATTTCATCCTTCCACATACCAACCAAGTCCAGCCATCAAGCATGCCAACTTGGAAGAAAAACAAGCAGCCCACATGTTTTAAATAAGAGTGGGTCCCACCCATAATTTAATAAAAATCATTTTATTTTCTGCAACTTCAGTAATTCATAATAAATAGCCCTTTTATTAGAAAAATTCAAAACTCGCATGTTTCTATAAGAAATTTAAGTCTCTACAACTTTGTAGAATAAAGTTTTTCCAAATTCTAATAAAAAAATACCCAAAATCCACAAACGGATGATTTTAAACATCGTTTCAACAACAAATCATTCATTCATTTTTAACGGTTCAAAATTTGTGGATATATACTCAACTTATATATGTATAACATATCCAAAAATCACAACGATCTAACGGCCGGATCAAAATTATAACTCACAAAATAGAGCTTTAAGAACACCGATTTGATATTTTAATACCTCCAATCCGACAAAATACTGATAAAACACCTCAACATTAATTCCTTTATTTATAACCACATAAATAAATCCATCATTTATATCCACATAAAATAAATATTTCCTTATCATATGAATCAATAATTAATCATTCACAAATAATATTACAAAATCACATTTATGACAACCAGGCCGTTCCCAGGAAAGAGGGGGCTTTCCAATAAGGATTTCTCCTTTTTGGCGCGCAATTAGATAACCAAACCTCTCATTAGACAGAACTTTCTAGACATTGCCAATAATGCTATCTAATAATATTATTCAAATAATATTAATTATTAATCTGATAATGGAGATGATGTGCAGCAACAATTATTGAAACAACAATAATATAAAATATCAACGCAGCAATTATTGAATCAATAAAATAAAATATTGAATAGTAATTACTGTGACAATTATTCTGTAGTGCCTTCTTACGTAAGAATCAATAATTTCAAAAATACTGTGCAATACCGTGTGCTGCTGTGCAATAACGCGTATTACTGTATTTTAACCACCAGGTATTCCAACAGTGTTAACGGTAACAACTACGCCGTTAATTATAAAAACTCAATTTTTGTCGTTATCTTCATCCGACCGTTTTTCGTCACGGGGCCCCACAAATAGCTGCGCCGTCGTACGAATATTCCCCAATAAAAAGAATATTCCACGACCAATGAATATTCCCCGACAACAATGATTATTTTATAACCACTTGTTTATTTTAAAAAAATTTCACATTTCACCCATAACTTTAACTTTTTATCAATTTAACCATTTACTGAATTGTAATTATAAGAAAAATTGAATACTTTTATTTCATAAAATTTGGGGTCTTACAGGAGATGTCTATATAATGGATTGAATTCATTTAGAACGATGAACAAATATTAAGTGACGAAGTTTTGCCGGAATTAACACGATTGGACGATAATCGTCGAATTCGTGAAATTCTCGGAATGGAAATAAACTTTTGATATTAAGCTTGGAAACGTTGGTTTTCAATGGAGATAAGTCTTGTTTGACATTATAGAGTTGCGGGCTCGAGAATGACCAAATTCTTACTTATGACGAAGAAACAAGCGTTGAACGTTCACGAATGTTTATCATTTTCCTTAAAAATAGACTAATAGGTGTAATTTTAGCAAACAAGGTCGAATAAATAAAATTCTTGTATGAACACGTAGAGTACGTAATTGTGAACTGTAGGCTCTTGAACGAGCCAATTTGGATTTTTAACGAAGAAGTTACGAGTCCGGAAGTTTCACAAAAATTTCAAAAATTGCCAAAATTATCTGTGGCACAGAGTCCTCGTCGCGGCGCGACTTCAAGACAAAATCCAGGTGCCGCAGTGCCAAAGTGAGGCTCAGCTTCTGCTAATTGGAGTCGCAGCGCGATCTATAACGAAGGAACTCACGCCGCAGCGCCGAGTCCGGTCTCCAAGCCTTAATGTGCGACGCCGCAGCGCGGCATAACAAAGGAACACTGGCGCCGCAGCGCCAGCCTTAAAAGCTAGACAGAAAAGAATGGGTTCAAGTAGAAGATGAAGGAAAATTATTTAGTAACGAACTAAGAGACTTAATGAAACATTGTTAGGTCATAATTAAAACTCAAGTGTGATCACTTAGAGTTAAAGAAAGTTAATTGAATGTAAACAAGAACGGTGTACAATAAGTGTACATAACCAATGCCGATTAAGTGTCAATTAATAACGTAAGGACATTAGTAAGCCGTGAGGAAGGATAATTAACTCGGACCGAGGTGTAATAATGTAATAATTTTAATTAAATTATAGAAAGGAACGAAGTTGGTAAGAATGATGTAAAGAATGACGAAAAGCCGGAACCAATAAATAACAAATTTAATACGGGATTAGATTGAGAAGAAGGGTAAGATTCTTTAGAAATCAAGTATGTTCATTCATGACCTAATGTGGTATGTTATGTGGTTATGTGTTGTAGAGGCCGTAAAGACTCAAAGGAAACGTAATTATTCTGTAGCAGACGCTGAAGGCAAGTTTTTCTTAAATGCTTGTCTAACCTTCGTGTCAGCTAGGTTTTCAAATGATTCAAGTTATGAGATGCATGTATGGTTTTAAAGAAAAAGTCGATGCCAATTTTAACTCGGCTAGACTAATCGTGATAGTTTGATTGATTTACAAGTCTTTCAATATAGAACTGTTAACGCTATCCTATGCCAAATACGGATTCAAAGGTAAGTTTGTCTATGAACAAACAAATATATTTTCATCGATTATTCGATGGGCACGTGAGGTTGCCACAACTTAAATGTACACACGTTTAATGGATGTAGTGTTGATCAACATAGAGTACTATAGGCTGATCACCTAGAAGTGCTCGTAAGATATGCTGGACTTACGGACTTCGTGCCGGGTTGTCCTTTTCAAAGAAACTATAAGACATTCACGTCTTGAACCACAATTGATGTATTACTGAATATTGTCATTGTAAAATGTTTTGAAGGAAAAGGAATGCTATTTTTAGTTATTGATAGTACTTCGTAACTACTATCCAGTTATTGAAGATATACGATTCCTATGTTTCAAGCATGCTTTTAAAATGAAATTGTTGTACTTGCTGAGCTTATTATGCTCACTCTTGCTTGAACCATATGAATGCAACTTAGACCGAATGGACCGAAGAATTCGACAAAGATAACGAGAAGGCTAAAGTGAACTTGTAGATTACCTATGTAATAGTATAGGTTTGTAATGATAATATTCGATATTATGACAAGAACAAATGTAACGGTTATAAAGAACCTGTGCGTTAATATTATTTTGGAATATATAGAAGATATATTCGTTCTTTTGAGGCATTTCAATTGAATGTTTGTGTGAACTGTAGCACCGTGGATCATCGTATGTCGGGTTGGAAGAGACCCGGATTTGGGGGCATTACAGGTTGGTATCAAAGCATTAGGTTATAAAACTTAAGGGGGGGAAGAACCTTAGGCTAATAACCTCGTTAAGAAAGAGAAGTCCGAAGGAAGTAAAACTCGATCTTTACTTAAGTCGAATGAGTTAATAAGGTATTGAGGAAACCCAGTACCGAAAAATTTAAAAGATGGAAAGTAACCCTAAATAAATTAAATGTGATTTGTGCTTATACTATTGTGTATTATGTACTAATCAACATGTTATATGTTATTGTAGGATGTTGATCGATAGGTTGATGTATAGAGATATACACGTGGCGAGTGAAGAAATTGTAAACAGAGTAGAGCCTGTACCCATGCCAGTGGCGGAGGTACCAATAGTGAGTCTAGAGGAGTCAAAGCCAGAGGAGTACTTTTTTGAGGAAGACTACTCCGAGGGAGAGATGGATATAGCATCATATCTTAATATGATGAGCGATGTGGAGGAGGAAAGAGAGGTAACATCTGTTGTGACGGCCCCGAATCCGAGGTCCCGAATCACCACAGATCCGATTCGACCATTCTATACAACTATTATTATTTTTGCAGAAGATATAAACATAAATTGTTTATACATTAAACTTACATATTTTTCCCCAAGGTCGAGTAACCTTAACTTAAAAACAATTCATAACCTGTCTAACACATAACATATTATCATACAATATTATTACAAAACTAATCACACACATTAACTTTAAGCTAGAACTGTCTTTAACCTTTCCTTGTATCCGACGCATTCGCCTTAATCTGCAATGTTTTATCATGATATAGCAAGGATGAGCATAAGGATTGCCCATCAAGTTTAAGTTCAATAATATAACGATATATCATGATTTAAAGAGTCTGAATAATAAGCTGGCTATAATTCAATAATATAATTGTGAACAAGCAGGATCAAATTTATGACTGAACAAGTATTATACATGAACAAATATATCTGAACCAACTAGTAATGAAGGTGATCAACCTTTCATACCTGACTTATACATGCAATATGTACAGAGTACAATTATACATGGCAATCAACAATGATTAACCATAATCATATCCGAATGAAACAACTCTTAATAGAGTTAAGTAAAAACAACTTGCTTGAACCGTTGATTAGCGCTACACAATTTATATCGCTTTATCCGAAGACCTAATATTAGTAATATAGATCGCCAATATTAGAATAATATCATCACATTATAATACTATAAGAAATATATATATATATATATATATATATATATATATATATATATATATATATATATATATAAATACAAAATAACCTAAACACATAACACATAACCCTATTAGTCTATAACACACATAAGACTCGGTATCAAGTCAAACTATTGTAGTCTATCTTGTTTTCGACAAAATTCTAACGACCCGTCAGTCTAGTCGGACTTTTATCGAGTCTAAGTTAAATTAAACTCTGCCTAACACTTAACAATTATCTCAGATACTTTTAATATCAGTTAAAATATTTTCCATAAGCTCGTAATAATTTTTAAATAATTATTACTATTTATCTTGATTTTTCAATCATTAATAACGTATTTAAATAAATTAAATACTACTTAATTCTTTTATCATTAATATTTATTTATTTTCAAATATTAATAAAATATATGTCATAATATTATAATATATTTATAATATCACAAAGTATTTTTAATACTTTAAAATCACCTTTATATTATTTTTAAACAATTAAATTTATTATCTAATAATTGCTATTAATATTAAAATATTAATATTTTCATGACAAAATATCAAAAGTTATATTTTATAACTTAAAATATTTTTATAACACTTAAATCATTTTTATATGATTTATAAATCATTAATTCTATTTTTCTTTAATTTATTTAATATATTTATTAAATAAACTAATTATCATTAATATTAATTTATTAATGAATTTCTTTACAAAATATCAAAAGTTACTTAAAATAACTTAAAATATTTTCTTTTACCATAATATAATTTTTCATGATTTTTCATGTATTTAAATTATTTTTAAATAATTTATTTAATATTATAATTAAATAAATTAAATACCATTTATATTCCAAAAATATTAAATATTTATTAAATATACACAAAATAATAAAAAACTATTTTTCAGACTTTAAAATAATTTTTCAGAATTTATTATGTATTTTTAATAATTAAAAATCATTTAATTCGATTTATTTAATTAAAATAATTATTTTTCATAATTAAGTGTCGCTAAAGGTACCATAGGCGACAAAACTATCGCTAATGGTGTTCTTGAGGTGTTCTTCAGCTGCCCAGAAAATGCATGTCAGACATCGAGGGACCATGTTTGACCATCGATAGATCTTTGGTCATTCTGTTTCTGGGTTGGTAACTACTTTGATGTTATAGACCAAATGTAATACTACAAATATAAGCAAAGATCATTACCAAAACATATAATCTCAGAGAGATCTAAGCAACCAAAAACCTGTCAGGCGCTGTTCTTCAATTTCTGGGTTTTCCAGAAATTGAAGAACAGACGAGATACCTACTTTGGCATATAGTTTGTATTCTATGACCTGTTTGTGTGATATAAAAGTTCACAATTGTAGTCGAAATGTCAGAGTACAACCTCATAACATCATAACAACATAACAAAATCAGATACACAAGATTTGGGCCGGTCAAACTACCTGACATGAACACTGCTGATGAAGATCTGGGTTACCCAGAATCTTCATCAGGCGTGATGGTCAACGATGGTTTGACCAAGGATTTCTATGATTCTGTTACTTATTTTGGTGATCTAAAAGCCTGAGTATGTAGTCCTTATACCTGTCTCGAACATCCAACCAACAACAGGACCAATAACATAACACACGACAAGATTCAAGCCCTGCAAAAAGGTTGTCAGAATTTTCTGGGCAAAACTGGACAGCCCAGAAACTCATTTCGTGAATGGTCAACGATCTTTGACCCCTTATATCTTTCGATCTACACATGATCTGGACTTGATTCAAGTTCCAGATCATAGTCCACATGACATACTACAGATCTATAACTTAAAACGACACTAACACTTAACAGATAAAGATCTATGGCTTCGACATATGGTTGTCAGGCCATTTTTCAAGCATTTCCCAGATTTCTAAAAACTCAAATTTCGAGCATCAAGATGATATGGATCTAGGTTTTGACAACCCAGATCATCAAATGACACCCTAAAACTCAACTTTAAACAATCAATTACAACATTTAACATAAAATCTAAAGATTTCGAATTTTGAAGGTTTATACCTTTCTAGCCTAGATCTTGGAATCTGACTTTGATGATCTGTTATTAGGTAGTTATGGACTGATATAGGCTCATATTTTCTCTCTCTATCACTCTATATCCCGAATTTCTAGAGAGAGAAGGGTTAGGAGAAAAATGAAATATAAAGTGACCTTTCTCTCTCTCTCTAAATCTCTTATATTTTATTCAATGAATCCATGTAATGTAAGATGACACTCTAGGTCAGATTGTATATTGATTTTTTCCAGCACGTGGTCCATACCTAACATGATGAGTCATGCAATTTCTAGAAAAACTTTATGCTCACAAGTAAGGGCATTTTAGTCTTTTTGCATAACATATTAATGGCATTCTTGACCTTTGATCAAGCCCTTAGGGTTTAGGGTTTGGAACACTTAAGGTTTAGGGTTTAACCCTTAACTTTGCAATTTAGTTTCTAACATTCTGAATTTCGGTTTTCAAAATAGAAAATTAATATTTATAAATTATAACTAGAATTTTCTAATTATATTAAAATTCATTAATCATAAATTAAATCTTGCTAATTAGGAATAGCGTTTCCTAATTAAAATTGATAATTAAGCAATTAGGGTCAAAATTAGTCATTAGGGTTTATAACCCACGAATTAGGGTTTTTAATCCGTAATTAGGGTTTCAAATTTGGAATTAGGATTTTGCTAATTAATTAAACTTTACCCAAATTAATATATTAATTAATAGCACTTAAGCAATATAATAATCATTTAAATTGCTGAATTAGGGTTTCATACATCGAATTAGGGTTTCAATTTCTCAAAACTGAAATTAGGGTTTTCAGAATCGGTTTCTAGGGTTTCTCATAATTCATAAGAATTTTCTAACCGAACGTTGACGTTCTTAAGATACGATTAGGGTTTGACACAGATATAATTTATCTGGTCAATCGTTGACCCTTAACCACATACTGTACACGTATAGTAACATTTACACAGAACATATTCACGTATTCACTTAATCCTGAATAATTCACCTAAATTCTTTACAGGATTTTGAAATCCTCAAAATTCCATCTTAAAAGTATATATATTTTACATATAGCTTATATACCCCAAATTTTCCTTCAAACTTAAGTTCTTGTCTAACTTTAGTCTTTACTACCTATTCTTGTCATTCTTTCATTCAAACTAGCATTATCCGTTAGAGTTCCATTATGTATCAATTTGAACTCAATCAGTCAACATAGTTGTTTTTACTGTGCTATCCTTATTATATCAGTTTCAAACAACATAACATTCAATTCATAACAAGGAAATCACATCACAGCTCTAATATTCAGCACTACATTTGTCTACTCAAATCCAGACTCATCATTGGCCAAAATAGACTGTAACTATCAAACAGCTGGACTTATACAAGATGAATTAAAAATGCAACATAAACACAGTACTAACTAAATTTTTTGTGATTTTTCCAATTTTTCCATTTTTTAGCATAACAAAATATGAATTACAGAATACGAAACTAATTACAATAAACTACACTACTATGCAAAACTAACATGCAACTACACTACATGAATGTAAACATAATAAACATGACACATATGCAAAAACTAATTACATGCAACTCAAAACTAAACTAAACTCTCCCAAACTTAGCAATTACAATGTCCTCATTGTAAAAATATAGAAATAAGCACAAGAGGACTTCCCTGTATCCATCTAGGCTTGTGGGGGTGGGGGTGGTGGCGATGGTGGCTGTGGAATGAAGACCGAGAAATCCTCCACGTCAGAATCCGATGGAGGGTATTGTGGTATAGGCTCAGGCTGGTGGAATTGGAACTGATCAGCCGTGGCAGGATGTAAACTTTGCAATGCCGCATTTAAATAGGCAAAGGACCTGTTCATAGAGTCAAACATATGGTCCTGCTTGGCCGCCAGTCGTTTCATTTTCCTATTGGCGTCTTTATCTCGCTCATCAATACGGTGCTGAAAACTGCGGAACTGGGTGTTAAATATATACTTCGTCCTTCTACTCCCCGCAGTCTCATCCTCATGATACATTTTGGTACTCCCAAGATGGATTGCAAACGGTGTGTTGTGCGCCTCCATCATGATTTTATACTTCAAGTCAGAGTCGTTAGGAACACAAAGTCTAGAGTTGACTCGAAGTATTCATTCTTCATTGATTCTTTACTTCCGGGATAACACCTTCTTGTAATTTCTTCTTTATACGCATCAGCTCCAGGTTTGTAGCTTGAGTAGCTTTAACTTTATCGATTAAAGTTGGTTCTACTCGTATATTTGTCATGTGACGCCCCTAAAAAAGGTCCAATCCATCCAACCCATTCTGAGTCGCCAAATACATGGTACAGAAAATAACTACAACTTTATTATTACAATTGTCGTGCAAAATACGACAACACATATACTGTGAGTTTAAATACAAATATTGTCATCTAGACAGTATTCATACTCAATTAAGAACTCATTATACTTATTGATACACTATTTTACAAAATAGTGAGGACTACTAAAACAACTGTCTTGAACCATCATTCCACACCCCGACTAGTACTCGCTACATTCTCGCCTCCTGAGAAGAAAATGGAACAACAAGGAAACGGGTGAGCTCAACTAGCCCAGTAAAGAATATTATGACTAAGATAATATACAACAAATTATCGTTAGTCTTCAACAGGAAAAAATTTAATAGAATACAATAGACAATAAGTTTTCAATCAATATTCGCAGCGAAAAATAATAATTCATAGAGAAGTTACGTAGAGAATGAAATCTACGATTATCTATGAATTTAAAAGCCCATCATCAACATTTTATCCCTGTAACATCAATCAATAAATATCTTGAATCAAATAGTCATCTTTGCACTATGGGCCAAAGATATTCATCAGTTGGTCATGTTCATCTCAACACCTGTTCATCTTTGCACTACGGGCCAAAGATATTCATCAGAAATTATTCATCTTTGCACTACAGGCCAAAGATATTCATCAAAAATCATTCATCTTTGCACTACAGGCCAAAGATATTCATCAGAAATCATTAATCTTTGCACTACAGGCCAAAGATATTCAATTATATCATCATTTAGGACTAAGGATGATGAAAAATATTTTAATGGAAACGAATCCAGTGAAGCAAAAGAACAAATATTAGGGATTCGTATTACAGTTTATCCATGTCCAAAAATACCTCATAAACAATCATAGTGGAGTAAAATTCAAGAATGATCAAAACATGGATACAATCAAAGCTAGTACCCAAATTAGATATTTTGGACGAAAAGAAAAAAATTTCATTTTTCGGTGAATAGTAACTCGTGAATAGTAACTCGTGAATAGTAACCCCAACATGAAAAGTTCTAAATTTGATAAAAAGTTCAGATCAATACTTTGGCATAATGATATTGAAGAAAATAATATCATTTAAGAAGAAATAACATCCCTTACCTCAGAAATACGGTACTTCTGACTGGAATACTAGATATAGTGCTGAAGGAAACTTGCATCGTATAGCAACACTCAAGATATCAAAATACTCACAAGAATACACTCGATAATATAGAGAGAGAAATAGAGAGAAAACTTCAGTTTCTAGTGTGATTTTTAATTCTAACCTAAGCACCCTATTTATAGAAAAATGCTTAGAACACCAAAGCAGAAAATTTAATAAAATAATAATATATTTATATAATTTTCAAGCCCACCTCTTGAATCTGAATTTCAGCAATTCACACATGCTAACCTTCTAGAAAAAGTAAGAAAAAACGTTTTTCTCAAAATAATTAACTTAAACTCCCAAAAATTAATTATTTCGGAACTTCAGAACTTCAATAATTCATAATAAATAGTCCTTTGATCAGAAAATTCGAATCACGCGAGTTTTTATAGGAAATTCAATTCTCTACAACTTTACAGAAAAAAGTTTTTCAAAATTCCAAACAGAAATTAACCGAAATCCACAAACGGGCGATTTTACAGTCAATAATAAATTTTCGGTCAAGAATTGTGTCCACCAACACACAAAACATGTGTTAATCATTTAATGCCACAAAAATACTCTTCCTCCTCATATACTCATATATCCCACATTCATTGTAAAAATATCATCATCAATATATTATTAAAATAATATATTTAAATGAATTATTTTATCAGAAAAAGATAAAATATTAATTTTCAACAATTGTCACATTAAAATTTTTTTCCATCTATATCCACATAAAATCAATATTTTTCTCATCATATAAATCAATAATTAATTATACACAAATAATATTACAGAACCACAGTACTGGCAGCCAGACCGTTCCCAGGAAAGAGGGGGCTTTCCAATAAGGATCTCTCCTTACTGGCGCGCAATTAGATGACCAAACCTCTCCTTAGACAGAACTTTCTAGACATTGCCAATAATGTTATCTAATAATATTATTCAGATAATATGAATTATTGTTCCGATAATAGAAAATACTGTGTAGTGACAATTATTAAAACAACAGTAATATAAAATATCAACGCAGCAATTATTGAATCAATAAAATACAATATTGAACAGTAATTACTGTAACAATTATTGAGTAGTGCCTTCTTACGTAAGAATCAATAATTGGTGCAATACCGTGTGCTACTGTGCAACAACGCGTATTACTGCGTTTTAACCACCGGGTATTCCAACAGTATTAACGGTAACAACTATGCCGTTATTTATAAACAACTTATTTTTGTCGTTTTCTTCATCCAATCGCTTTTCGTTATGGGGCCCACAAAAGACTGCGCCGTCGTACGAATATTCTCCGACAGTAAGAATATTCCACGACCAAGCGAATATTCCCCGACAACAATGAATATTTTATAACCACTTGCTTATTTAAAATATTTGCGCATTTTACCCATAACTAACCACATTAATCAAATCAACCCTTACTATTTTAGAATAATAAATAGAGGAAATTAAATTTCATTTATTAATAATTTGGGGTCTTACATGTCATCATCACGTGGGTCCCTAGAGTCTTTATCTCTATCTCCATCTCCATCCTTTTTAAGTAATATAAAATGGGCCTTTGCGTTGACAATATCGCACTCGTACCCGCATATGATCTTCTACTCAACGCGTCAACTACCACGTTCGCTTCTCCAAGATGGTATTGAATGGTATGATTGTAATCTTTCAACAGCTCAAGCCAATGTCATTGTCGCATGTTGAGCTACTTTTGGGTGAAGAAATATTTTAGACTTTTATGATCCATATAGATCTCCACTTTCTCCCCATACAGGTAATGCCTCCAGATATTAAGCGCAATAACGATAGCTGCCAACTCTAGATCATGAGTAGGATAATTCCTCTCATATTCTTTGAGTTGTCGTGAGGCATAGGCTATGGCTTTCCCATGTTGCATGAGAACATATCCTAAACCTTTGCCTGAAGCATCGCCGTATATAATAAATCCCTCCGAACCAGATGGTATTGTTAGAACATGTGCTAAAATAAGTCTCCTCTTGAGTTCTTGAAAACTCTTCTCACATTCCTCGCTCTAACCAAATTTTATATCTTTTCGAGTCAGCTGAGTTAATGGAGTAACGATTCGAGAAAACCCTTCTACGAATATCAAATAATAACCAGCTAAGCCGAGAAAGCAACGTACTTCGGTCACTGACTTAGGTTACCCCCAACTTTGAATTGCTTCAATCTTTGTCAGGTCAATAGATATTCCATGATTTGATATCACGTGCCCAAGGAATGCTACTTTCTCAAGCCAGAACTCGCATTTCTTCAACTTGGCATATAGATTGTTTTCACTAAGCTTTTGGAGTATCAGCCTCAAGTGTTGCTCATGATCTTCACGATTTTTGGAGTATATGAGGATGTTATCAATAAAGACAACCACAAAATGATCCAAATATTCCTTGAATACTTGGTTCATCATATCCATAAAGGCAGTAGGAGCATTAGTCAATCCAAAATACATGAATAGAAATTCATAATGCCCGTACCGACTTCTGGAAGAAGTCTTTGGAATGTCATCATTTTTAATCTTTAACTGGTGATATCCGGAACGAAGATCGATCTTTGAAAAGAATTTGGTGCCTTGTAATTGGTCAAACAAGTCATCAATGCGAGGTAATGGGTACCTATTTTTGATGGTGACATTATTTAACTCCCGATAATCAATACAAAGTCGCATACTTCTATCTTTCTTCTTTACGAATATAACAGGGGCACCCCAAGGAGACGTACTAGGATGAATGAAATCGATGTCTAACAATTCCTGCAGTTGGGTCTTTAACTCTTGAAGTTCAATAGGAGCCAGTTGATATGGAGCTTTGGAAATGGGTTTTATATCGGGTTCAAGGCTGATACAAAATTTAATTTCACACTCTGGGGGTAGGCCAGGAAGTTCTTCAGGAAATACGTCAGGAAATTTATTAACAATAGAAATCTCATTCAAAACTGACATGTTTTTGATTAAATTCGTGACATGGGCTAAGAAAGCTTGACATCCGTTTTTCAATAAACGAATAGCTTTATGGCTTGATATGAAAGTGATTGACTTTAGTGGTTTGGTTGCTTGAATTTGCATAATAGGTTGGTTAGGAATATGAAAGCTAACAACCTTACAAAAATAATCAAAATTTACTATGATAAGTGGTTAACTAATCAATCCCTAAAATCACATCGAATGCAAGTATTTTCAAAAAGGTAAGATCGATAGTTAATGTACGGTTGCCGATATGAATCAAACAAGACTTATAAATAGTGGATGTAATGAAGGTTTCTCCCAACGGAGTTTCAACAGATAAGTCAAAGTCTAATTTCTCTGGAGTTAAATTTAATCCTTGAGCGCAAGTAGGAGAAATAAAAGAATGGATAGAACCGGTATCAAATAAGGTATAGACTTCGCAAGAGTTTATGATTAGCTTACCCATGACAACCTCGTGCGGGTTCCTCTCTTTTTGGGAGGTCATGACAACGCTCTCCCTTGAACTACCGGCTTTGACTTCTCTAGGACGGCCTTTGGTGCCTCCAACCCACCTGGACATGACTTCCTTGTGCGACAAAATCGGGCTAGGTGACCTTCTCTTCCACAATTATAACATATTTTGGACTACTGCTTACAGTTTGGATTGATGTGTCCCTCCCCTCCGCATTTGTAGCATACGATCGATGAGCGTTCTCCTTCCTTAATAACGGTTGCTGGTGCTAACGTCTTTCCATAATTATTAAATCTCCTCTTTTTGAAATTTCCACTCCTATTATCTTGACCATGATTACCACCGAAGTGGTTACCATTTCTGGCATGTTGATTCCCTCCACGTTTGTTGTCACCGCTTCGATGACTGCTACCACTGGTATTATCATTTTGTCGGCTGCTCTCTCTTGTTTGGGTTGGCTCATTATCGCGCTCTAATAACTGAGCCCTATTTACAACATATGAATACAAACACAGTTTCTGAGAGATGAGGTAGTGACGTATTTCGGGTTTCAAACCTTTTAGAAACATCAGCGTCATACACTCCTCATTATCAACCAAATGGGACGCAAATCGGGACAACTCGGCAAACTTAGCTTCGTATTGCGACACGGTCATATTATTTTGCTCCAACATAATGAAGTCCAACTCTTTTATGTGACGAATACTTTCGGGAAAGTACTTGTCGTTGAATAGTTCTGGGAATTTCTCCCAAGACATCTTCAGTTCGGCAGGCTGGGTACGTTTTATAGATTCCCACCAACGATTCGCCACTCCTCGCAACATGAAGGTGGCAAAGGGAACCTTTTTCTCCTCAGAGCATCCCAAGACATCAAATATCTTGGTGATATGCTTTATCAACCTCTCCACCTTAAGTGGTTCTGACTATCCAATAAACTACGGTGGTCCCAGCTCCTTGAACTGTTTAGCGGTGACCATCCATGAATTGCCATTATTTCCACCTGCATTTTGAAAAGGAGTCGCTCTCACCTGATGTTGCATGAATTGCATAAAGCCTCTGAACATCCCATCGTTCATAATTTGGTCGGTATTATTGTTTTCTTGAGGATTATTGCCTTCCTGATTCACATTATCCTGGGTATTGATCGTTGATGACTCAATGGTCTCATGTGCTCCATTGCTTATCTCAACATTCTCGGATGTTATTTTCAAACACTGCCACAAAACAAGAGTTAATTGACATACCACATATTATCCCTATATTCTGACCGACCATTTAAATAATAAATAAGCTTAGGTAGGTCATACTGGCGAAGGAATTACCCGTCTCTCCCCTCCTAGTTATAATCTCACATCTCAGCCAGGGATCATATCCCTAAGCTTTGATACCAACTGTGACGCCGCCAGAATAGGTATACATCACCCATTCTGAGTCGCTAAATACATGGTACAGAATTTAAATACAACTTTCTTATACAATACGACAAAAATGTAGCTTAGAGTTTTTACACGAATATTGTCTAATAGACAGTATTCAAACTCAAAAGGAGTCCTCATTACAATTATTATCACACTATTTTATCAAATAGTGAGGACTACTATAGTCACCATCTTGGACCATCACTCCGTTCCCCAACTAGTCCCAGCTACGTTCTCATTTCCAGAAGAGAACAATGAAAGTAAAAGGGTGAGCTCAACTAGCCTAGTATGAAATATTATAACTAAGATAATGCAAAATAAATTATTGCTATCCTTCAACAGTGTTAAACTGATAATAAATAACATGTTTAACTGTAGCGGAACAAGCAATCCATTAGAAGAGTCAAGTAGAGTATGATATCTACTATCTTCTATGATTTAAAAAGTTTGTCATCAATTTTATCATTGAGACTCAACTTAATAAATAATCCACATCACTGAATTATCCATGCACTACGGGCCAAGGATATTCGTGTTTTCACCAATGGTCATGATCATACCGAATAATCCCTATTTATAATCATACCAACAACTGTCCATCAATGTATTACGGGCCAATGAGGACTTTTACCATATCATTTGTAACATTACGGGTAATGATTATACCGAATGATCCCTGGACATAGTCATACCAATCAACAGTTCATCTATGCACTACGACCAAAGATGACTTTCATCATAATATAAGCATGAGCATGATGACAATGATATAAGAATTCAATTAAAAGAAAGCAAAGGATAAATTTTTAAAGATTTATAATTTAATTTATCAAGAATTCAATAAGGTCCAAATTGTCAACATGTTGTGGAGTAAAATTAAAGAATAATATTATATCAAAAATGATTTGAACAAAAAAGAAATCAATTTTTTATCTTGAATAGTACCTCGGGAATGGTACTTCGGCATAATCATGACCCGTTTGTGAATACTACCCCGTGAACAGTACTTCAGCATGAAAAGCTTAAAATTTAATAAGAATGTTCAGAAAAATATCCTTGTGAAACGATACTAGATGAAACGCAAATTTCAAGGATATTCTACTAATTTCACGGAGTATAGAAGCAATACTTTAACAAAATTAGGGTTTAAGAAGGTGTAACAATCCAAATTTTTATTATAATATTTAAATATTTATTGAATTATATAAATATTTAATGGGTGTGTTTATCGTTGAATAAGTATTTGTTTAATAGATTTGATGTGATTTGATTATTTATTTGTTTAATAAATAATTAATGAGTTAAGGAAAGTAATTATTTTGAAATAGTAATCTAATTTAATTTAATAATTAAGTTAGATAGTTTATAATGATCAAATAAATTATTATATTTTGCAATGAATTGTTATTAGAATTAATTAATTAAGTATGAAAACTTAATTAAAAGAAGTGCGACAAATAACTATATTATAATTAGTTATTAAAATAAATTAAAGTAGTTTTGATTTGGTTTTACCCAAACAATGCTTAAGGATATAAATTCCTTAATTTTAAATTATTTTGCCAAACAAAGCCCTATGACTTTTGTGTTTTAAAATTTTGAATTTTAATAAATAATATATATATATATATATATATATATATATATATATATATATATATATATATATATATATATATTAATTTGGTAACTGATAAATTGAATAGGGGTATTGAGTAGGCGTCGATTTTGTTTAAACGGACGTGCGTTGGTTTTATTTTGTTTTTACGTAAGGAGTATTTGGGTTTTGGCTCAAGAGAAAAGAAGAGGAAGATGGCAAAAGTTGAGAGAGAATAGAGTAAATTGAGAGGAAAAGGTGTCTGAAGTTGCAAGGTTGTATGTGACTAGCAAGGGTTAACAAGAATTTCTTAACAACAAAAGGTATGTTTTAAAACCTTAATATATATATGTTTTTACGTCTCTGTGTTCTTCTATTTCATTGTAAATATAAAGTTTTTACAAAACTCTGTAGTAGTTGTTATATAACTGAACTATGGTGTTTTTATGGGTGTATGATGTTGGAAGTACATGAAAGGTTATGTTAATTTAGTTTAAAAGGAAGGAAACTATTTTGCAGTATATGTTTTGGTACATGGCTATTAACAGTCAAAATATTCATTAGTTTGGTTGTTAAGAGGATAAAAATAAGTAAATTGTTGATAGCTAATTGGGAAATTAAAATTGTGAACATGTTAATTCTGTTGTTAAGAAGTTCAGAGAATCGTAGTTAAAGTAAACAAATTGGTTGTTATTAGAATTTACAGTGTTTACTGTGTTAAAATATATCAACTATGGAGTTTTGGTTTTAAAACAGTGTTTTAAAAGAATTAAGTTTTCTGAAATCGTTGTTCAGTGGTTAGTAACTAGTCTATGGATGATTATTAACGTTTATATGTAGTTTATAATGAAGTTATGCATGTTAATTGGGGTTAATTGTCTATAAAAATAAAGACAGTAGCGTTGTTATGTTCTTCGTGGTTGGGTTCTGCAAGTTTCGGCGCCCCAACGCCAAAATTTGAGCCCCATCGCCAAATTTCGCGACCCAGCGCCACTGGCTAGCTTATAATTCGCGCCCCAGGGCTAGAGCTCGCACCCCAGCGCTATAACTTGCGCCCCAGCACCGGTACTCGCGCCCCGCCGCCACTGATCCGCGCCCCAGCACCGGATTTATGGTCTGACTTGGACAGCTTTGACCTCCTGTAGTAAAATAGCCATAACTTCCTCATACAAACTTCGATTGAGGTGATTCAAGATGATCCGGAACGAGGACGAGTAGACCTACAACTTTAATTCTTTAAGGTTTTCAATTTGAGGTCATTAAGATGGGTCAAAATGGTCATCTTTATGACTGTTGTGTTTTCGGAGGCAATCGGAGGGTGTCGGGCATGCACATATGCATGTGTAGTGCTCCAGACCATAAAAGATGATGGCCTAAGTTATAAAACATGAATATTAGTAATTATAATGATGCTTAACATTAATACATGATGTATTAGATGAGTTATAGAAGCATAGTAAGCATACACAAGAGAGGCAAATCGGGCGTGTGACGAATGAATGTCGAAACGCCGTGCCAAGTGTTAATGAACTTAAAAAGTGTTTCAATTCAATTGAAATGTATATTATAAGATATGAAATGGGTTTAATATAAAGCTAATAAGTAGTCCTAGCAAGACTTAAGCACTTGAATAAACTGCGAATATGAAATACAGTGAGTTATAAGTTGAAAGTTAACACAATTAAGTTGAACATTGTGTATTTATGATAAGAAGGGTTATGAGACGTATAGTAGAGTTTATATTACAATTACTATATGTTGTTATGTGACTAATATTGATGTGTATGATTATATAATTGCGTAGGGCACGCGAAGTGCAGATAGCTGTAAGCTGTTAAACTGTTATTGGTAAACAACGATCAAGGCAAGTCTTTCGGTTCCTATTTTCTACGTGGACTTGATGAACTGTTTTAAATTGCATGATATGTTATGCATGTTGAAATCATGAAATGTTAAAGTCAATATATGACTGCATTGTTTTGGCTAAGTAATGATGATTGAGTAAGGAACTCAATCTTTATATTTGTTATGTGAATTAAAAGCATGTATGCCATGCTACTTTAATGAGATGTATGTCGAGCATGTTATTATGTGCTATGTGATGCATGAAAACTGTTAGACTTTGTTGGGCTGTCGAGCTCACTCTTGCTAATAACCACTTTTGCAGGTCAAGATTTTAAGGTAAAGATACGTGCTATGTGAGTTATAGAGATCTATATTCACGAAGATTACTTATGTTTTATGAGAAATGTATTTCATATTTTGAACGTAACATGTTGTTGAAATGTAAGTTGAGCTATCCAATGTATATGGATATTTAGTTATGATGTAAGACTTTGTATAGTCATTTTGTTGTAACGATTCATGATATAAGATTGAATCAAAGAGATGTAATGTAATGGTTGCGATTCAGGGCAAGAAAGAAGGAAATGTATAAAAGTTTTAAATATTCCGCAATTGTACTAAGTTTAACATCTAATAATGATGTATTATTTAGAGGTTGAATGTATGGTTAACGACCGAAGTCGGGATTTAAATTGTACAGATTTTGGGGTCGTTACAGTTGGTATCAGAGCCGTAGGTTATAAACCTTAGGTTGGAGTACCGTAGGCTATAACCTTAGAGAAGAGAGGTGAAGATAATGAACGAATAAGCTCAAATAGAGTTTGAACAATAAGGGATTAAAACTTGCGTGAAAGGATTCAAAGAAGAATCTCGCAGAGTTATAAGGAATATAAAAGTGGGGTTACCCAACTCCAATAATAAGAATGTAAGGTGATAATAAATAGACAATGTCTATAAAAAGAGAATGGTAAAGAAGTTATGAATATAGAGTTATGTCTAAGTATGGTACAATTGTACTCTTTAGTAGTCGATGTATGGTATCTGGGCTAAACGATTCCTTCATGGAGCGGAGGTATATACGAACTAGCAACTCGAAACCTAGTTTGTTGGTTGTTTGTGGGAAACCACTCAGCGTACCATATTAAAACTGTTAGAGACTCTATGTACCAAGTGTGTAACTCGAATGAAATTTTGAGCGATGTAAATAAAGTTAGAAATTCTTAAAAGAAGAATTGTTATATAAACAAGAAGATTCAAAGAAGAATCTTGAAGAGATATAAAGATAAGAAATGGGAGTTTCCTAACTCCAATAGCCAAGATAACGAATAATGTCGTAAATGATGGGAAAAAGGGGGGGGGAAGAAAGAGGATCGTAAAAACAAAACAATCACGAGTTAAGAAAAGAATTTTAAGGGAGATGATTATAGAATAAGTTCACGACGTGGTCTGTTTAAGTTATAAAAGAAAGATGGTCTGTAATATTTGAATGATTATAGCTTAATGCTATGAAGAGGATGTACTATGAAATAGTACGAGATAACTCATGAGGAGTTATAGATGATGTGATACGAGGAATTCGTATCGAGTAAAAAGCAAGTTAAAAGAAAGATAGAGTTAGGTGGGATTTCAATTGAGAACTCATGTGATGCCTGAGTTGTACAAACCTTTGTATGGGCGAGGGTTTTGTGCTTGCACTCAGTTTATCACATTGATAGTCATTGGAATGTTTATGTCGCACTATTTGCTATATGCCTGCTGAGAAGATGATTCTTTTCTCATGTGTATAACAGATAGGTAGAGTATAGTTAGAGAATATTATAAGGTGAAGTGCGAGTTCTTAAAACTCATACTTATGGTAGGTTCGTGACTCATAATTATATGGTATGTTTTTGAACCCCTCAGCGAATGGACGTCTATGGTCTGACTAGGATAAGTTCTTAAACTCATATGATTGTGGCAAGTTCCTGAACTCATAACGTGTGGTAAGTTTGATGAACTAGGGTATAATTAAGTGTGAATGGAGTATTGAGGATGATTGGAATAGATAGACCTATTAAGCAATGGATCATTATTAGAAAGTGGAGTTGATGGTGGAAGCATAGGTATTCTAAATCTACTAGCTATGCTAGACTTTCGAAATTTATTGACTTCGTGCTGATGTTTACACTTTTATTTTCTTGAAAAATATTAGATCAAATGATGGAACCAATGAGTTTTAACAACAATACTGTTATTCGTATGTCTATGCTAATTACTTCGGCTAGACAAAAATGATTTGCAATATATCAAAATGTATTTTATATCATTAATGCATCATGTAACCTGGTGCAAAGATGATAAAAATGATGGAGTCATCAATGCAGTATTACCTAGTGTTGGATGTGATCTAAGGATCGTCAGCCCACTATGGTATGATGTAGTATGATAAAGTCACCAAATGACGGAATCCTCAACGGACTGTAAATACAGTGCGGTATCATGACGTCATAAAAAGATTTTTGAGATTTCTTTAATATATGAGAATACATATGTATGTATGTATATGTATATTTCGGTTAATGTCCGAGTTATTGTAGTGGTCTATTCTATTTGATTCAGCTAGAAAAATATTAAAAGATGTTCATGAAATTCAAGAGTTTCTTGAGAAGTTATGCCAAACCAAATTATTTTGGTGCGGATTCAGATGTTGAAAAGTTGAGATGAACAACCCTTTTATAGGGGATTACGCGGAGGCGTTGAGATGTTTGTGCACAATACATCGTACGAAGGTCTTAACACCCTAAGTACGGGGGTCCTTATAGTCTTATGACTGTTAAAGTTGAAGTTGAAAGATTACTTGCAACTGTGGACATAGTTCGTGGTCTTATGACCCTCAGCATGATTTGGAATCTTTTAAATTCCTGAGTTATTCAAACTACTTCCCAATTATTGAACAATTGTGGAAGATTCTTGTTATTCTGCAAGATGGAAGTGAAAAAGGAAAATATTCCTTAGAAAGAAGTAAGTCGTAGAATGCAACACTGAATGATGAATGTGTTGATTAAGTGAGAAAAGAGATTTTGAAATGAGAAGAGGATGAGTTATCAAAGAAATTTGTGAAACTTTTAATAGAAAAGTTAATAATTGTAGAATGATCTTTGTGGAAGAAGTGGTTATAGAACCTAAGGAATGAATATAGTTTTCACTTAAAATCTACTTTGATAGATGGAATGAATAAATATTAATTGATAAAATTTCGAGGACGAAATTCTTAGAAGAAAGGGTGAATGTAATATCCCGAGTATTGATAATAACGATCCTTAGAAAAGGAAATGAATGGGTCAAAAGATATATAATACTCAAAATATAATTGAGTTCAAATGAAAGTTATGAAATGAAACCTAGAATTTGTTAGGTAATGAATGTAGTAGGAAATATAAAATCTATATTTAGATAAAATGATGAAAGATTTCTCTGAGTTATTTGTTTAATTTGTGTCTTCGATTCTGGGGACAGAATCTTTGTAAGTAGGGAAGATTGTAACGAATGAGTGGTTTTAGTTGTGATTCTGAGGACAGAATCCTTGTAAGGAGGGAATGATGTAACAATCCAAATTTTTATTATAATATTTAAATATTTATTGAATTATATAAATATTTAATGGATGTGTTTATCGTTGAATAAGTATTTGTTTAATTGATTTGATGTGATTTGATTATTTATTTGTTTAATAAATAATTAATGAGTTAAGGAAAGTAATTATTTTGAAATAGTAATCTAATTTAATTTAATAATTAAGTTAGAGAGTTTATAATGATCAAATAAATTATTATATTTTGTAATGAATTGTTATTAGAATTAATTAATTAAGTATGAAAACTTAATTAAAAGAAGTGCGACAAATAATTATATTATAATTAGTTATTAAAATAAATTAAAGTAGTTTTGATTTGGTTTTACCCAAACAATGATTAAGGATATAAATTCCTTAATTTTAAATTGTTTTGCCAAACAAAGCCCTATGGCTTTTGTTTTTTTAAATTTTGAATTTTAATAAATATATATATATATATATATATATATATATATATATATATATTAATTTGGTAACTGATAAATTGAATAGGGGTATTGAGTAGGCGTCGGTTTTGTTTAAACGGGCGTGTGTTAGTTTTATTTTGTTTTTACGTAAGTAGTATTTGGGTTTTGGCTCAAGAGAAAAGAAGAGGAAGATGGCAGAAATTGAGAGAGAATAGAGTAAATTGAGAGGAAAAGGTGTCTGAAGTTGCAAGGTTGTCTGTGACTAGCAAGGGTTAACAAGAATTTCTTAACAACAAAATGTATGTTTTAAAACCTTAATATATATATGTTTTTACGTCTCTGTGTTCTTCTATTTCATTATAAATATAAAGTTTTTACAAAACTCTGTAGTAGTTGTTATATAACTGAACTATGGTGTTTTTATGGGTGTATGATGTTGGAAGTACATGAAAGGTTATGTTAATTTCGTTTAAAAGGAAGGAAACTATTTTGCAGTATATGTTTTGGTACATGGCTATTAACAGTCAAAATATTCCTTTGTTTGGTTGTTAAGAGGATAAAAATAAGTAAATTGTTGATAGCTAATTGGGAAATTAAAATTGTGAACATGTTAATTCTGTTGTTAAGAAGTTCAGAGAATCGTTGTTAAAGTAAACGAATTGGTTGTTATTAGAATTTACAGTGTTTACTGTGTTAAAATATATCAACTATGGAGTTTTGGTTTTAAAACAGTGTTTTAAAAGAATTAAGTTTTCTGAAATCGTTGTTCAGTGGTTAGTAACTAGTCTATGGATGATTATTAACGTTTATATGTAGTTTACAATGAAGTTATGCATGTTAATTGGGGTTAATTGTCTATAAAAATAAAGACAGTAGCGTTGTTATGTTCTTCGTGGTTGGGTTCTGCAAGTTTCGGCGCCCCAGCGCCAAAATTTGAGCCCAGCGCCAAATTTCGCGACCCAGCGCCACTAGCTAGCTTATAATTCGCGCCCCAGCGCTAGAGCTCATGCCCCAGCACTATAACTCGCGCCCCAGCGCTGGTACTCACGCCCCGGCACCACTGATCCGCACCCCAGCGCCGGATTTGTGGTCTGACTTGGACAGTTTTGACCTCCTGTAGTAAAATAGCCATAAGTTCCTCATACGAACTCCGATTGAGGTGATTCAAGATGATCCGGAACGAGAACGAGTAGAATTACAACTTTAGTTCTTTAAGTTTTTCAATTGGAGGTCATTAAAATGGGTCAAAATGGTCATCTTTAGGACTGTTGTGTTTTTGGAGGCAATCAGAGGGTGTCGGGCATGCACATATGCATGTGTAGTGCTCCAGACCATAAAAGATGATGTCCTAAGTTATAAAATATGAATATTAGTAATTATAATGATGCTTAACATTTATACATGATGTATTAGATGAGTTATAGAAGCATAGTAAGTATACACAAGAGAGGCAAATCGGGCGTGTGACGAATGAATGTCGAAACGCCGTGCCAAGTGTTAATGAACTTAAAAAGTGTTTCAATTCAATTGAAATGTATATTATAAGATATGAAATGGGTTTAATATAAAGCTAATAAGTAGTCCTAGCAAGACTTAAGCACTTGAATAAACTGCGAATATGAAATACAGTGAGTTATAAGTTGAAAGTTAACACAATTAAGTTGAACAATGTGTATTTATGATAAGAAGGGTTATGAGACGTAGAGTAGAGTTTATATTACAATTACTATGTGTTGTTATGTGACTAATATTGATGTGTATGATTATATAATTGCGTAGGGCACGTGAAATGCAGATAGCTGTAAGCTGTTAAACTGTTATTGGTAAACAACGATCAAGGCAAGTCTTTCGATTCCTATTTTCTATGTGGACTTGATGAACTATTTTAAATTGCATGATATGTTATGCATGTTGAAATTATGAAATGTTAAAGTTAATATATGATTGCATTATTTTGGCTAAGTAATGATGATTGAGTAAGAAACTCAATCTTTATATTTGTTATGTGAATTAAAAGCATGTATGCCATGTTACTTTAATGAGATGTATGTCGAGCATGTTATTATGTGCTATGTGATGTATGAAAACTGTTAGACTTTGTTGGGTTGTCGAGCTCACTCTTACAAATAACCACTTTTGCAGGTCAAGATTTTAAGGTAAAGATACGTGCTATGTGAGTTATAGAGATCTATATTCACGAAGATTACTTATGTTTTATGAGAAATGTATTTCATATTTTGAACGTAACATGTTGTTGAAATGTAAGTTGAGCTATCCAATGTATATGGATATCTAGTTATGATGTAAGACTTTGTATAGTCATTTTGTTGTAACGATTCATGATATAAGATTGAATCAAAGAGATGTAATGTAATGGTTGCGATTCAGGGCAAGAAAGAAGGAAATGTATAAAAGTTTTAAATATTCCGCAATTGTATTAAGTTTAACATCTAATAATGATGTATTATTTAGAGGTTGAATGTATGGTTAACGACCGAAGTCGGGATTTAAATTGTATAGATTTTGGGATCGTTACAACAGGAATACGAGACGAAATAATATTACGTACATACTATAGAGTATGGAAGAAAATATTATTTCATATGAATATTAGACAAAAATAATATCCCTTACCTTAGAAGAAGACTGGATAGTGGAATAGTGAAGTAGCAAAATATTCTCCTTCTTTCTCTTTATAGCTTCTCTCTCTATAATTGCTCTTGTGAGTCTTATTGAATTGGTGAGAACGAAAGAAGAATGAGCTTCTATTTATAGGAAAACATAGTTTCGATAATTGCACGTTTAGGGGCTCAAATTATTACAGTATAGTACCTCTATTTTTAATTTAGTCATTCAAGTATTATCAATCTTGCACCACCATCCTTAATAGTACATGCATGTGAATCAATAGTTCCATACATGTGAACCAACAATAATTTGCATGTGAACCAATAGCAATTAATTGCTCATTTATCCGATTAATTACCCGTTTGGTCAACTTAACATCCAGAAATCAATTATTATAGAAATAAATGTTGATTTTCACTAACACAAATAATCCCAACACAATGGAAATATTTTTATCAACAATTTCATCTTTAATCATCACGAACTTATTTATCATTAATATTATAACTCACAATATTTAAGAACCAGGTCATTCTCAGGTAAGTGGGGGCTTTCCGATAAGGATTTCTCCTTATTGGCGCGTAATTAGGTGACCAAACCCCTTTCTTCGACAGAACTTTCTAGACATCGTCAATAATGCAAATAATAATATAAATAACATTGTCGCCTCAATTATTGATTTGATAATATAAAAAATTATGCAAAAGATACTATGACAGTAATTGAATCAATAATATGAGAGATATTGTGCACCAATTACTGTAGCAATAATTGAGTGACTTCTCACGTAAGCATCAATAATCAACATCGTGTGCTACTATGCAACCACGCGTATTACTGTACTTTTAACAGTTTAACGGTAAAAACTTTCGCCGTTATTTTTATAAAAAGATATTTATGTCGTTTTCTAACTCAGACAATAATTTCGTTGTGGGGTCCACCAATGATTCTGCCATCGTACAAATATTCCCTGTTAAAATGAATATTCCTTGACCAATCGAATATTTTATAACAACTTGCTTACCTTACAAAATTTATAAATATTACCCACAACTATAACATTATATCAAATTCACACCATAATATTCAAAAATATATTTCGAGAAAAAATTAATCTTTATTCATAAAAGTTAGGGTCTTACAACCTCCCATTCTTATGAAATTTCGTCCTCAAAATTAGGGTACGTACCTGGTATGTCGAGGAGGTGAGGATACCTTGATTTCATTTCGGATTCTAACTCCTAGGTCATTTCCTCAACATCGTGATTTTTCCACAAAACTTTGACTTGAGGTATAACCTTGGAACATAGAATATGATCCTTCTTATCCAATATTTTAACAGATACCTCTTCATAAGTTAAATCTTACGCTATCTCGTCTGGTTTTAATTTAATAATGTGGTTCGGGTCATTCACATATTTACGTAACATGGATATGTGAAAAATATTATGAACACGAGACATACTTGGCGATAAGGCGAGTCTATAGGCCACAGTTCTTACTCGATCGAGGATTTCGAATGAATAGAGGATTGAGCTTTCTTCTCTTTCCAAATCTTGTAACTCCTTTCCATGGAGCAACACGTAACAACACATGATCTCCAACATTGAATTCCACTTCCTTTCGATGAAGATCAGCATAACTCTTTTGTCGATCTTGTGAGGTTTTTATACATTGTCGGATCATTTGAATCTTTTTCGTTGTCATATGTACCTATTTTGGACCCAACAACGTTGCTTCACCCACCTCATCCCAGCATACTAGAGAACGACACTTGCGTCCATACAACGCCTTGAATGGAGCCATGCCAATACTTGCTCGATAACTATTATTGTAGGAGAATTATACCAATGGCAAGAACTTGTCCCAACTTCCTTTGAAGTCAATGACACAGAGTCTTAATAGATCTTTAAGAGTTTGAATAGTCCTCTTCGACTGCCCGTCTGTTTGAGGATGATATGCCCAACTAAATCGTAAATACGTGCCCATAGCTTTTTGCAAACTAACCCAAAATTGTGAAGTGAATCTTGGGTCTCGATCAAAAACTATGGATACTGACATACCATGAAGTCTTATAATTTCATTTATGTATATACGAGCATGACTTTCAAGTGAATAAGTTTCTCTTATAGGTAAGAAATGAGCAGACTTGGTCAATCTATTGACAATAACCCAAATTGCATCTATGCCTTGAGAAACCTTGGGAAGACCAGTAACGAAATCCATGGTAATGTGCTCCCACTTCTATTTTGGAATTTCAAGTGGTTGCAATGGTCCTTTTGGCAATTGATGATCCTCCTTGACACATTGACAAGTTAGACACCTTGAGACAAACTTTGCGATCTCTCTTTTCATATTGCTCTACCAAAATGTATGTTAAAGATCATGATACATTTTGGTACTCCCAATATGGATTGCAAACGGTGTGTTGTGCGCCTCCATCATGATTGTATACTTCAAGTCAGAGTCTTTAGGAACACAAAGTCTGGAGTTGACTTGAAGTATTCCTTCTTCATCGATTCTTGCTTCTGGGATAGCACCTTCTTATACTTTCTTCTTCATACGCATCAGCTCTAGGTCTATAGCTTGAGCAGCTTTAAATTTATCGATTAAAGTCAGTTGTACTCATATATTTTCCATCATCACGTGGGTCCCTAGAGTCTTTATCTATATCTCCATCCTTTTTAAGTCGCAGAAAATGGGCCTTTGTGTTGACAATATCGCACTCGTACCCGCATATGATCTTCTACTCAACGCGTCAGCTACCACGTTCGCTTTTCTAGGATGGTATTGAATGGTATGATCGTAATCTTTCAACAGCTCAAGCCAACGTTGTTGCCGCATGTCGAGCTCCTTTTGGGTGAATAATATTTGAGGATTTTATGATCCGTATAGATCTCCACTTTCTCGCCATATAGGTAATGTCTCCAGATTTTTAGCGCAAAAACGATAACTGCCAACTCTAGATCATGAGTAGGATAATTCCTCTCATATTCTTTGAGTTGTCGTGAGGCATAGGCTATAACTTTCCCATGTTGCATGAGAGCACATCCTAAACTTTTTCCTGAAGCATCGCTGTATATGACAAATCCCTCCGAACTAGATTGTATTATCAGAACATGTGCTGAAATAAGTCTTCTCTTGAGTTCTTGAAAACTCTTCTCATATTTCTCGTTTCAACTGAATTTTGTATCTTTTCGAGTCATCTGAGTTATTGAAGTGGCGATTCGAGAAAACCCTTCTACGAATCTCTGATAATAACCAGCTAAGCTGAGAAAATTACGTACTTCGGTCATTGACTTAGGTTGCTCCCAGCTTTAAATTACTTCAATCTTTGTCGGGTCAACATATATTCGATGATTTGATATCAAGTGCCCAATGAATGCTACTTCCTTAAGCCAGAACTCATTTCTTCAACTTGGCGTACAGCTTATTTTCACGAAGCTTTTAGAGTATCAGCCTCAAGTGTTGCTCATGATCCTCACGTCTTTTAGAGTATATGAGGATGTCATCAATAAAGACAACCACAAAATGATCTAAATATTCCTTGAATACTCGGTTCATCATATCCATGAAGGTAGCAGGAATATTAGTCAATCCAAAAGATATGACTAGGAATTCGTAATGCCCGTACCGAGTTCTAAAAGCAGTCTTTGGAATGTCATTAGTTTTAATCTTTAACTGGTGATATCCAAAATGAAGATCAATCTTTGAAAAGAATTTAGCGCATTGAAACTGGTCAAACAAGTCATCAATACGAGGCAATGTGTACCTTTTTTTGATGGTGACATGATTCAACTCCCGATAATCAATACAAAGTCGCATACTTCCATCTTTCTTCTTTATGAATAGAACTGGAGCACCCCAAGGAGACGTACTAGGACGAATGAGACCGATGTCTAACAATTCCTGCAGTTGGATCTGTAACTCCCGAAGTTCAATAGGAGCCATTCGATATGGGGCTTTGGAAATGGGTTTTATACCGGGTTCAAGATCGATACAAAATTCAATTTCATGCTCTGGGGGTAGGCCAGGAAGTTCTTTAAGGAATACGTCAGGAAATTTATTAACAATATATATCATTAAAAATAAACGTATTTTTGTTTAAATCCGTGACATGGGCTAAAAAATCATGACATCCGTTTTTCAATAAACGAATAGCTTTATGACTTGATATGAAAGTGATTGACTTTAGTGGTTTGGTTGCTTGAATTTTCATAATAGGTTGGTTTGGAATATGAAAGCTAACAACCTTACGAAAATAATCAATTTTAGCATGATGAGTGGTTAACCAATCAATCCCTAAAATCACATCGAATGCAAGTATTTTCAAAGAGGTAAGATCGACAGGTAACGTACGGTTACCGATATGAATCAAACAAGACTTATAAATAGTGGATGTAATGAAGGTTTCTCCCAACGGAGTTTCAACAAATAAGTCAAAGTCTAATTTCTCCGGAGTTAAATTTAATCGTTGAACGCAAGTAGGAGAAATAAAAGAATGGGTAGAACCGGTATGAAATAAGGTATAGACTTCACAAGAGTTTATGATTAGCATACTCGTGATAACCTCGTGCGGGTTCCTCACTTTTTGGGAGTTCACAACAACGCTCTCCCTTGAACTACCAACTTTGACTTCTCTGGGATAGCCTTTGGCGCCTCCATCCTAGCTGAACTTGACTTCCCTGTGCGATAAAATCAGGCTAGGTGACCTTCTCTTCCATAATTGTAACACATTTTGAACTGCTGCATATAATTTGGACTGATGTGTCCCTCCCCTCCGCATTTGTAGTATACGATCGGTGAACGTTCTCCTTCCTTAACAACGGTTGCTGGTGCTGACGTCTTTCCATCATTATTAAATCTCCTCTTCTTGAAATTTCCACTCCTATTGTCTTGGCCATGATTACCACCAAAGTGGTTACCATTTCTAGAATGTTGATTCCCTCAACATTTGTTGTCACCGCTTCGATGACTGCTACCACTCGTATTATCATTTTGCCGGCTGCTCTCTCTTGGTTGGGTTGACTCATTATCGCGCTCCAATAACTGATCCCTATTACAACATCAGAATATAAACACAGTTTGTGAGAGATGAGGTATTGAAGTATTTTGGGTTTCAAACCTTTTAGAAACATCTGCGTTATACGTTCCTCATTATCAACCAAATGGGACGCAAACCGGGACAATTCGGCAAACTTTGCTTCGTACTGCGACACTTGATGAACTCCACATCTTTCATGTGATGAATACTTTTGGGAAAGTACTTGTCGTTGAACAGTTCTTGGAACTTCTCTCAAGACATCTTCAGTGCGACAGGCTGGGTACGTTTTACAGATTCTCACCAATGATCCGCCTCTCCTCTCAAAATGAAGGTGGCAAAGGGAACCTTTTACTCCTCAGAGCATCCCAAGACATAAAATACCTTGGTGATCTGCTTTATCCATGTCTCAGCCTTAAGTGGTTCTGGCTTTCCAACAAACTCCGGTGGTCCCAGCTCCTTGAACTACTTAGTGGTGACCATCCGTGAGTTGCCAGTGTTTCCACCTGCATTTTGAACAGGAGTCGCTCTCGCCTGATGTTGCATGAATTTCATAAAGCCTCTGAACATCCCATCATTCATCATTTGGTCGGTGTTATTGTTTTCCTGAGGATTATTGCCTTCTTGATGCACATTATCCTGGGTATTGATTGTTGGTGACTCAACTGTCTCATGTGCTCTATTGCTTATCTCAACATTCTCGAATGTCATTTTCAAACACTGCCGTAAAATAAGGGTTAATTGACATGCCACATATTAACCCTATATTCTGATCGACCAATTAAATAACAAATATGCTTAGGTAGGTCATACTAGCGAAGGAATTACCCGTCTCTCCCCTCCTAGTTCTAGTCTCACATCTCAACCAGGGATCATATCCCTAAGCTTTGATACCAACTGTGATGCCCCCAAAATAGGTATACATCACCCATTTTGAGTCGCCAAATACATGGTTCAGAATTTAAATACAACTTCCTTATACAATACAACAAAAACGTAGCTGAGAGTTTTTATACGAATATTGTCTAATAGACAGTATTCAAACTCAAAAGGAGTACTCATTACAATTATTATAACAACATTTTATCAAATAGTGAGGACTACTATAGCCATCATCTCGGACCATCACTCCGTTTCCCGACTAGTTCCGACTACGTTCTCATTTTCTGAAGAGAACAATGAAAGCAAAATGGTGAGCTCAACTAGCCCAGTAAGAAATATTATGACTAAGATAATGCAGAATAAATTATCGTTAGCCTTCAACAGTGTTAAACTTATAATAAACAACAAGTTTAACTGCAGCGGAACAAGCAATCCATTAGAAGAATCATGTAGAGCATGATATCTACTATCTTCTATGATTTAAAAAGTTTATCATCAATTTTATCGCTGAAACTCAGCTTAATAAATAATCCACATCACTGAATTATCCATGCACTACGGGCCAAGGATATTCATTAGTATCACAACCACGAATTATCCATGCACTATGGGCCAAGGATATTCGTGTTTTCACCAATGGTCATGATCATACCGAATAATCCCTGGTCATAATCATACCAACAACTGTCCATCAATGCATTATGGGACAATGATGACTTTTACACAATCATTTGTAACATTACGGGTTATGATTATGCCGAATGATCCCTGGTCATAATCATACCAATCAACAGTTCATCTATGCACTACGGCCAAAGATGACTTTCGTCATAATATAAGCGTGAGGAGGATGACAATGATATAAGAATTCAATTAAAAGAAAGCAAAGGATACATTTTTAAAGATTTATAATTTAATTTATGCAGAATTCAATAATGTCCAAATTGCCAACATGATACTGCTTTGTGGAGTAAAATTCAAGAATAATATTGTATCCAAAATGATTTGGATAGAAAAGAAATCAATTTTTTCTCATGAATAGTACCCCGGGTGAATAGTATCCGAGTGAATAATACCTCATGAATAGTACTCCGAGAATGGTACTTTGTGAATAGTACCCCGTGAATAGTACTTTATGAATAGTACCTTGTGAACAGTACTCCGACATGAAAAGCTTAAAATTTAACAAGAATGTTCAAAAAAATATCATTGTGAAATGATACTAGATGAAGCGCAAATTTCAAGGATATTCTACTAATTTCACGAAGTATAGAAGCAATACTTTAACAAAATGAGGGTATAAGCAGGAATACGAGATGAAATAATATTACTTACATACTATAGAGTATGGAAGAAAATATTATTTCATATGAATATTGGACAAAAATAATATCCCTTACCTTAGAAGAAGACTGTATAGTGGAATAGTGAAGTAGCAAAATACTCTTTTTCTTTCTCTCTATAACTTCTCTCTCTATAATTGCTCTTGTGAGTCTTAGTGAATTGGTGAGAATGAAAGAAGAATGAGCTTCTACTTAGAGGAAAATATAGTTTCGATAATTTCATGTTTAGGGGCTCGAATTATTACAGTATAGTACCTTCATCTATACCTCCATTTTTAATTTAGTCCTTCAACTATTATCAATCTTGCACCACCACCCCTAATAGTATATGCATGTGAATCAATTGTTCCATACATGTGAACCAACAGTAATTTTCATGTGAACCAATAGCAATTAATTGCTCATTTATTCGATTAATTGCCCGTTTGGTCAACTTAACATCCAAAAATCAATTATTATCGAAATAAATATCGATTTTCACTAACACAAACAATCCCAACACAATGGAAATATTTTTATCAATAATTTTATCTTTAATTAACACGAACTTATTCATCATTAATATTATAACTCAAAATATTTAAGAACCTGATCATTCCCAGGAAAGAGAGCTCTTTTCGATAAGGATTTCTCCTTATTGGCACACAATTAGGTGACCAAACCCTTTCCTCGACAAGAACTTTCTAGACATCGTCAATAATTCAAATAATAATATGAATAACTTTGTCGCCTCAATTATTGATTTAATAATATAAAAAATTATGTAGATGATACTGTGACAATAATTGAATCAATTATATGAGATATATTATGCAGCAACTACTGTAGCAATAAATGAGTGACTTCTCACGTAAGCATCAATAATCAATACCATGTGCTACTATGCAACCACGCGTATTACTGTACTTTTACCACCGGGTAGTTCAGCAGTTTAACGGTAAAAACTTTCGCCATTATTTTTATAAAAAGATATTTCTGTCATTTTCTTACTCCGATAATAATTTCGTTGTGGGATCCACCAATTGTTGTGTCGTCGTACGAATATTCCCTGTTAAAATGAATATTCCACGACCAATCAAATATTTTATAACAACTTGCTTACTTTGCAAAATTTATAAATATTACCCATAACTATAACATTATATCAAATTCATACCATAATATTCAAAAATATATTTTGAGAAAAAAATTAATCTTTATTCATAAAAGTTGGGGTCTTACAACATCATCATCTGAATACATCATCTTTGTATAGCTAGAAAATACAGGGAAATGGGACACAACCACCCAACAACTAACAAAGGCCTATCAAAATATATAAAGAGAATGGGACGCAGCCACCTAGTATCTAACAGAGGCCTATCAAAAGATAGAGCGAGAAAATACATCAGAAGAATTCAATGGTGTTGATGTCTAAATCATCTATCATATCCATCTGATGTAACTCCTCCTGAGTCACTAGATCTCCGCCAAGAGGGATGCCAGGCCTATACAATGGAGGATCTGTACCGACAAAGCCATATGGGTCACCTGAAGGGCTAGCCCCTGAGCTGGAAGGATCAAAAGTATCTGCCTCGGAAGGATCTCTGCCTAAATACCGGATGAAAAAATGTGCCCGGTCCAACTGCCGGGTCAAGCTGTTAATCTGCGTCAAATGAGTAGGATCTCGGATGCATGCCATCCAATCTGTAATCATCACGGATCCAGGAACCATATCCCCCATGAATTGAGTGGCGCGAGTCTGGGCTCCAATGGTACGAGGGGACCACCAGCAGTATAATACCTCCTGAGTAAACGGACCCTCTAAAAATGTAAAGCCGTCAAAGCCCATCAACGGGATATCATTGACAGGCAACTGCGACACATTCCAATAACGCCTGGCAGGAGGCAAAATCGGTACACGAATCTCTCCTGTGGTGCTCCTGAAAGCACGCTCTCCTAAATAGAGCTCTCATCCTCCATCTGTAAAGAGAGGAATTCGACGGGTGGATATCATATACTCGACACCAGTCGGGTACCTATCCTCAATGCCAACTGTCAAATGGTCCCCAGAATAGGGAATCCACGTGATGACATCGGCTGTCAATAACTCCAACTATAGACAATAATGGGTGAAACCTCAGCTATAGTAACCTCCGCCAACGTGGAGTGATACCATCGACGTCCTTGTGGGTATGTATCTAAACCTAACACACTAATAGGACGCAAGCATGGAAGCCTCTCATAGGCCCAAAACTGCTAACATAAAGGCAAACATCTGCTGTCAGTCAACACTCTTAACCTGTTCATGAGAAATCAAAAGAGAATTACTCACCAGTAGAAATGGGTAAAATCCTAGCCAAGCCTCTACCAAGCCCTGTAAATGCATGTGCATTCCCCTGAGGAAATAGGCAAAGGTATAGGAGCCCCAGTCATACTCTCCAATATGGACCACCTCTCGGGTGGCGTTGACAAAAGCGAATGACACCGTGGAAGAGTTATCTGCTATAAAACAACCCTGAAGGATGACCAGGAACAATCACCGAAGAATGTAATCCCTGATTTTAACATCAGCGGGTATAGGCTCACTCAAAAGCCCACTCATAGCATCTACGCTTAAAGGACCTGTACGAATTATCCTTCCCTTGAGGGCCACAACCGGGACTCCTAGCAAGGATCTGATGGCAGTCGGGGTACTGTTCGCCATACAAGGCACTGGCACCCCGCCACACTCCAAACCGATGATAAACTGTCAATCCATCGGCGTCATCATAACCTCACAATCTGATAAATAGAGAGACTGAGTCTGGTGAAACCAGCACTCAAACAACACCATGCGATAACCCCAGGGACAACGGCGGGGGAGGATAGAAAAGAACGCCATAAAGCCCTAACCATGCACAATCTCTTAGTAATCTGGATGTAAAGCCTGGTATAGAGAGTGTTTGCTGAACCAGTACCCTCGAGGCTGCGCATAGCCGGGAAACTACATCACAAATTAAATCAACATCAAAATCCTTACTCCTTATCAATAAGAAAAAGGAAGATCAAATCCAGCTTGTACCTCATTTACCTGTAAGTAAACTGAGGGGTGGCAACTCAAATCATCCAGAAGCTCTAGAATCATCACATTAATGCCTGGGAGATCCCTGCGGGGAGCATGAGTAATAGGAGCTGGAGCCGCAGCCGGTACATCCTCTTCCTCATTTTAAACATCCGGTACCTCAACCCGGATATGACGAATCACCGCCTCCACCAAACGATGAGGTTGTCTGACTGAACGGGGTCGAGGCACATCAGAAGCCCTCCTCCGCACACCTGAAGTGGTCCTGTGAGAACTACTTGACTGATCTAGATCTATAATATTTGGACACAAGTCTCCAAATTACCTCAGAAATGGTGTGGTAAATTCTAATCTGGAGCTTTTCAAATGCATTTTATGACTACCTGCATGCATGCATTACTTTTACATATGCCTATAGTAGAGTTAAAAATGCATGACAACCCAATGCCTAGACTCATGGAAATTTTTTGCCAGAGTCTCCTTTGTAAATAGGACTATCTGCGTGCACATAAGCATGACTAGGTGACAATTCAGTAGGACACCTACCTACAGTTATAAGCATCCTATATGCATAAAGATATCAAAATCATAATTCATAAGGGTAGCCTAATTACTAGGATTACTTTGCTTTACAAGCTTTGCTCATTTGTCCTCAAATAGGATAAGAAATAGCCGAAAAAGGTGTTAATTTGACTGTTTTAAAAGTTAAATTTTTTCACATCATTATGTTCAGCATGGTTAAATACTAATATTTACTATGTTGAATATTTTTTATCAAGTCATATGAGCATGCATATTCACTACTATGTGTTTAGAAGCATTTCATGTGATAACTCATTTTCCAACGGATAAAAACTGGAAAAGGAGACATGCATACGTTACCAAGATAGTGCAGAACACTTGTACAATGACGGATTTTGCAGAAAGCAGCCCGAACTCAGCAAATCTAAAGAAGAACTCTCAGATTCTTTGTGCAGCGCAACCTGAAAATAACTAGTGAAAGGAAAACATCCTACAAGTACACCCACGGATGGCCGCAGGTGTACCTATGGCTGTCGCAGGCGTTTAAATGTTTAAATGTGCATGAATTCTTGCTAATTGGGTTGGTAACTGTTATTCGTATGTAATTTGAGTTTGTTTGCAAGTCTAAGAACCTTGTAGTTTATCTGGATACAGGTTTGACACGGGTTGTGATGAAGCTCTGTAGAAGAACAACCTTCATTTCTTTGTTCTGCTCGAAGTGGCGCCTCTGCGCCCCTTCTATAACACATGACCGCTCCGGTTGCCAGTCATGTGCACTGCTTTTGTAGTCTTGTGTCATTCTGAGCATGCTATGTCAGTAAGAATATGCATATAAATAACCTTAACATGTGGACTAAGGTTGTTATGTATATAGTAAGCCATGATAGATTTGTTGTAATTTGGATATTCAAAGAAGGCTTAAAGAATGAAAAACTAGAAATTATATACATGGAGTAATATACATTCTGACCTTGTGAACATGTGTAAATAACTTATATATGTATGTAAAGAAGTCTAACATGAGGTATATGTTTGCTTCATGTATGATAAGTTTTAATAGCTTGGTTGTAAAGGACTTTTCTAAAGGAAAACTTGAAGTATTGAAAAACAAAGCATGATGAATAATATGCCTTTAAACTCTGATCTTTCTAGCTTATGTAAATAACTTGAGTATGTGTACAAATGAGTATGAAAGCATGACTTAGACGACGTGGACTTATCTTGCATACCTAAATGAGTGTTACTAATGAAGACTTAAAGTTTTGAAAATGAACTCGATAAACTATATATATACTTTGAGTTGAGACCTTGTGAGTATGCTCATGATGTCTAACATGTATATATGAGAGTATGATGTATGGTAGGTAAAGTGGCTTTGCATGATTGGTAGCTTAATATGAAGTTTTCAAAGGAAACCTTGAAGATTAGTTGTCAATAACTACATTACAAGTATTCTAGGATCTAATATCATGGTTAAGTGTGTCACGCATGTAGACATGATTGACAAGCATGCTAGCTAGTCATATGTATTGTTAAATAGTTGAGCATGGAATTTAATAAGTCGGAGTGATGATTTCATACTTGAAATACATGATATAACTAACATAAGCATGTATAGTTGTGACCTAATGACTACGTAGCATATGCTTAACGGCTAAACGTAAGAAAATTATGAATTGAACACTTAAAGTCTTGATTAAATGAGAATAGATGGTGACCTTTGTTAATGTTATGATATTAGGTCAAACTTAGTTATCCATATACTAACATATGTGTTTTGCATGATTATTTATATATGTGAAAGTCGTGTGTACACTGGCTTTCTGCAGGAGCAGCCATGTCTTGGTTTGCACCAGGTGCAGCGCAGCCGCGCCACACCCTGCAGTGAGGTATGTGTTTTGTTAATAAATTGAGAACTAATGTAAGCCTATATTGTAACTTTAATCAGTAATACATGTTTAGTATAGTATACACGTGTGAATAAGTATGATAATAGAAGAATACTATAACTATACCTTTGAATCAAAGTGTGAAGGTAAGCTATGGTAACATAGTGTATTAGGAAACTGATTTTTTGTTATGTGATGGCATATGTATGGAAGCATGTGACTAAGAGGAAACTAACACTATATGATTAGTATTGACGAGTTATACTTGTATATCATGATTAAATTAAGATAATAGGTGTACATGTTAAATTTGTATAACTAATGCGATTATACATGAATAGGATATCATAGTGCATTGGATTGATGTTAAGCTTTACTTTGGTAAACTACACTTGAGGCAAGTTTCCTAACTTACACAACTTTGGATTTTGTGCAAGTTCTCGAATTTCATTTGATTCGTATATTGAATGCAAGTATTCGAACCTTACTCTTTACTGAGCATTATTTGAACTTGTGCAATTATTGATCGTACAAGTAAATCTTTGAAGGAATAATATTTTGTAATGAAATTTCAAACTTTGATTTGAACGATAATTGTTCATATATATTGTGAACGAAACTGTCTAAGCCATTGATTCGGCTAGACTATTTATATTTGATCAAAAGCTATCCAAACCAAATTAACTTGGTATGAACTCTTATAACTAAGAAGAACAACCCTCTTAGTAGAAGAATAAGATGAAGAATAAGATTTGATTATTTACCAAAGAGCATGAATAATAAGATAGAGGTAAAGTTCTTAGAACTTAAGCAAGGAGATATGACTGTGGCGCAATATGCGACTAAGTTTAATAAACTAGCCCGGTTTGCTAAACACCAGGTGGTAGATGAAGAGTGGAAAGCTAGACGATTTGAGCATGGATTGAAGCCTTGGTTGTTTAACAAGGTGTCAGTTCTTCAGATCGATTCTTTTACGACATTGCTGGAAAAAGCAATTATTGCAGAGGGAGAAAGTGAATCTTTAAGTCTGTATAACAAATAGAAAAAGGGTAAGAGCACAGGAGGAGATAGTCGGGGAATAAGCATTAGTGGAGGTAGCAATTTAGGAAAAAGAAAGTGGGAGAATAACAATAGTAATAATAATAATTTTAACAATCAAGTGGGAAAGTTTCGAGGAGAGTTTAAGAAGAAGATGGAAGGATGCCCGAGGTGTGGGAGGTATCACCAGGGCGAGTTTTGGAAAGGGCGCAGTGTATGTTACAACTGTGGCCAAGAGGGGCATATATTGCCAAACTACCCGAAGCCGAAGAAGATCAATGGGTATTTCGCTTGTGATTCGGTGGACTAGTAATACGCGTGGTTGCATAGTAGCACACGGTATTTGATATTTACGTGAAAAGTCACTCAGTTATACTTAATTATTGCTACAGTAATTGCTGCATAGTATCTCACATTATTGATTCTATTATTGTCACAGTATCATCTGCACAATATTTTATATTATTAAATCTATAATTGAGATGACAAGTTATTCATATTATTATTTGTATTATTGATAATGTCTAAGAAAGTTCTGTCGAAGAAAGGGGTTTGGTCACCTAATTGCTCGCCAATAGGGAGAAATCCTTATTGAAAAGCCCCCTCTTTCTTGGGAATGATCTGGTTGTTAATATTGCAAGTTATATTACTGATGAATAAATGTAGTTAAAAATATTGAGGGTATTTTTATGAAGTATTTGTTATAAGTTTGGCTTATTATTTGGACCCCCACTTACTCATTTTTCAAAATAATCAGAAGGAAGTATATATATATATATATATATATATATATATATATATATATATATATATATATATATATATATTTGACATGTGTGTATGTGTCTGCCGTGTGTGTGTGAATGTGTGTGTGTGTATGTGTGTGTGTGTGAAATGAGTGTGGTGGTGTAAAGAGTGAAAGTGATGTGTGTGTGTGTGTGTGTGTGTGTCTGTGAGTGGTGATGAAGTGTGAGTGGTGGTATATATATATATATATATATATATATATATATATATATATATATATATATATATATATATATATATATATAGTTTTTGCATTGAAAATCTGTTCGTGACTTTGCATAATACATCCATGAATCGTAAATTGTTTCGTCCGTGAAAATTCTTAACAGTGCCGCTGCCATTCTCCTATAAACAGAATTCTTAGTTTAGAATTGAAAATCACACCAGAATCAGAGAATTCTCCTTCTATAATATCGAGTGTATTTCTTTAGAGCTTAACGAAGCTTTGAGTGTAGAAAATGGTGAAAGTTTTCTTCAAGAATATCACCGCCCTACCAGTCAGAAGTACTCTCTTTTTAAGGTAAGGGATATTTTTTTTGTTCAATAATCGTATGAAATAATATTTTCTTCCATACTCTGTAGTATGTAAGTAATATTATTTCGTTTCATATTTCGAATTCTACACTCATTTTGTTAAATTATGGCTTATATACTCCTTGAAATTAGTAGAATATCCTTAAAATTTACGCTTCATCTAGTATCTTTTCATGTAAATATTATTCTGAGCATTCTTGATAATTTTTAATCTTTTCATGTCGGGGTACTATTCCTGAAGTACTATTTACGGGATACTATTCACTCGGGTACTATTCACCCGGGGTACTATTCATGACAAAAATTGATTTCTTTTCCGTCCAAATCAATTTTGATACAATATTATTCTTGAATTTTACTCCACAAGGCAGTATCATGTTGACAATTTGGATATTATTGAATTCTGGATAAATTAAATTATAAATCTTTATCATTTATCAATTACTTTCATTTAATTAAATTCTTATATCATTGTCATCATACCCATACTTATATTGTTATGAAAGTCATCTTTGGCCCGTACTGCATAGATGGACTGTTGATTTGTATGATTATGACCAGGGATTATTCTGTATAATCATGACCCGTAATGTTACAAATGATGTGGTAAAAGTCCTCATTGGCCCGTAGTGCATTGATGGATAGTTTTTGGCATGATCTTGACTATTGGTGATAACACGATTATCTTTGGCACATAGTGCATGGATAATTCGTGGATATGATACTAATGAATATCCTTGGCCCGTAGTGCATAGATAATTCAGTGATGTGGATTATTTATTGAGCTGAGTCTCATCGATAAGATTGATGATAAACTTTTTTTAAGTCATACAAGATAGTAGATATCATGCTCTACTTGACTCTTTTAATGGATTGCTTGTTCCGCTGCAGTTAAACTTGTTGTTTATTGTATTCTATCAGTTTAACACTGTTCAAGGCTAACGATAGTTTATTCTGCATTATCTTAGTCATAATATTTCTTACTGGGCTAATTGAGCTCACCCTTTTTCTTCCATTGCTCTCTTCAGGAAATGAGAACGTAGCTGAGACTAGTTGAGGAACAGAGTTGTGACAACCCGAAAAATCGGATTGTCCAAAATTTTAAGTTTAAAGAATTAGTTATTAATAAAATAAATTTTATTAATACTATTATGTGCTATGTGTTTATTAATCGTTCTATAACCTATGATGATTATAATACGGGAGGATTCTGGCTATGAGCTAGACTGAACGAATAAGATTTTTCATGACAAAAATAAAAAAATTTTGGGACCAAAAATATTTCAGGGGAAAAAGACGAAATAGGCAGTATTCATCTGACAAAACCTAAGGGTTAGGGTTTGAATAACCTAAGCCTTTCTGAGAGTTCGGTAAGTTGAAATGACGTTCCGTCGAAAGATTTGACGATAATATGTCGTGAAAAGTTAAGTAAAAACATTCGCATCATTCACGTCATTCGCTCTTCATTATCCACCAAGTGGGACGCAAATCGGGATAACTCAGCAAATTTAGCCTCATACTGCGACACGATCATATTATTCAACTCCAATTTGATGAACTCCACCTCCTTCATGTGTCGAACACTTTCGGGAAAGTATTTGTCATTGAACAGCTCTTGGAACTTCTCCCAAGACATCTTCAGTGCGGCAGGTTGAGTACGCTTAATCGATTCCCACCAGTAATCTGCCTCTCCTCGCAACATAAAGGCGGCAAAGGGAACCTTTTGCTCCTCGGAGCATCCCAAGACATCAAATATCTTGGTGATCTGCTTTATCCATGTTTCCGCTATAAGTGGTTTTCGCTCTCCCTTAAACTCCGGTGGTCCCAGCTCCTTGAACTGTTTAGCGGTGACCGTCCGAGAGTTTTCAGTGTTTCCACCTATATTTTGAACAGGAGCCGCTCTCGCCTGCTGTTGTATGAACTGCATAAAGCTTTTGAACATTCCATCATTCATCATTTGGTTAGTATTGTTGTTTGCATGAGGATTGTCGCCTTCCTGATGCACATTATCCCGATTATTGATATGTGGTGAATCAACAGTCGCCTGTGCTCCATTGCTATTCTCAACATTCTCGGATGTCATTTTCAGATACTGCCATAAAACAAAAGTTAATTGATATGTCATATATTATCCTTATATTCTGACCGACCAATTAAATACCATGCAAATAAACTTAGGTAGGTCATACTAGCGAAGGAATTCCCCGTCTCTCCCCTCCTAGTTCTATTCTCACATCTTAGCCAGGGATCATATCCCTAGGCTCTGATACCAACTGTGACACCCCAAAAATTAGGTATACATCACCCATCTTGGGTCGTCAGATACATGGTACTGAATACAAATACAACTTACTAATACAACTGTCGTGTACAATACGACAAAACATAACTGTGAGTTTGAATATAATTATTGTCTACTAGAGACTATACAAACTCAAAAGGAGTCCTCATTTCAATTATTGTCATACTATTTAACAGAATAGTGAGGACTACTAATACTATCATCTGGTCCATCACTCCGTTCCCCGACTCGTCCCAGCTATATTCTCATTTCCTGAAGAGAAAAGTGGAAGAAAGGGTGAGCTCAACTAGCCCAGTAAGAAATATTATGACTAAGATAATGCAGAATAAATTATCATTAGCCTCAACAGTGTTAAACTGATAAAATATAACGAACATCAAGTTTAACTGCAGCGGAACAAGCAATCCATTAAAAGAGTCAAGTAGAAAATAAAACTATTATCTTCTATGATTTAAAAGGTTTTTCAACACTGTTTTTCATTACTGGTCATGATCATGCCAACAACTGTCCATCAATGCACTACGAGCCAATGAGGACTTTTACCATAATATTTGTAACATTACGGTCATGATTATACCGAATAATCCCTGGTCATAATCATACCAAGTCCATCTATGCACTACAGGTCACAGATGACTTTCAACATTTTATAAACATGAGGATGATGACAATGATATAAGAATTCAATAAAACAAGTTCAAGAATTAATTTATCTAAGAATTAACAACGTCCAAATTGTCAACATGATATTGCTTTGTGGAGTAAAATTCAAGAATACTTAGAAGAATATTTTCATGAAAAGATACTGGATGAAACGCAATTATCAAGGATATTCCACAAATTTCATGGAGTATAGAAGTCAAAACTTAACCAACTGAGTATAATAAAGAATGGAATAACAAAAGAAATCACCATGCATGCGATAGACCGCACAGACAGGTTATTCCAACAGAATAATAAATAATGGAACCAGGTTCGGCATAAAACGCACAGACAGGATATTCCAACAGAATAATAATAAAGACGGAACCAGGTTCGGTGTAAAACACACAGACAGGATGTTCCAACAGAATAATAATAAAGACGAAACCAAGTCCGGTGTAAAACACACAGACAGGATGTTCCAACAGAATAATAATAAAGACGGAACTAGGTCCGGTATAAAACACACGGACAGGATGTTCCAACAGAATAATAGAAGAATGTCACCAAGTGTAGGGTAGACCGCGTATACAGGTTATTCCAACAGAATAATAAGAAATGGAATAACAACAGTTCTCTTCATGAATAAGAAAGAATAACACCCCTTACCGTTTTAAAGAAGAACTGAAATAAGGAAGTAGTTAAGTAGCAGAATACTTTTCTTCTATCTCTCTATAGTTTCTCTCTATAGTTTCTCTATCTAGAGTTCAGTAAATCCGTAAGAAATAATGAAGTAATGAGCTGCTATTTATAGAAAAATGGAATGCATAGTAACTAATCCATGAACGGTCCAGATTGATTACTTTAATCTGACGGGCCATATTTAAAAAAAAATCTTTTAAATAAAATATAATATATTCTATTTATAGAATAACTTTAATAAAGTATTCTGTTTTATATAAAAAGATGTTTCTGTTTTATTACGTTAATAATACGAATAAAACAAAACTTCATTATCGCTAAATAATTCATATTATTAACTGACAATAATTGAATCAAACTGAGTGACTTCTCACATAAGCATTAATAATCAATACCGTGTGCTACTATGCAACCACATGTATTATTGTACTTTTACTACCGAGTAGTTCAACAGTATTAATGGTAAAACTTTCGCCATTATTTTTAATAAAATATTTTTGTTGTTTTCTCAATCCGACAATAATTCCGTTGTGGGGTCCACCAATGATTGTGCCGTTGTACGAATATTCCCTGTTAAAATGAATATTTCCCGACCAATCGAATATTATATAACAACTTGCGTACTTTGTAAAATTTATAAATATTACCCACAACTATAACATTATATCAAATTAACTCCATAATATTCAAAAATGATATTTATAGAAAATTCATCTTTATTTATAAAAGTTGGGGTCTTACAACCTCCCCTTTTTATGAAATTTCGCCCTCGAAATTAGGGTACGTACCTGGTATGTCGAAGAGGTAAGGATAACTTGACTTCATTTCAGATTCTAACTCCCAAGTCATTTCCTCAACATCATGATTTTTCCACAAAACTTTGACTTGAGGTATAACCTTGGAGCGTAGAATATGTTTCTTCTTATCCAAGATTTGAACAGGAACTTCTTCATACGTCAAATCCTCCGCTATTTCGTCCGGTTCTAACTTAATAATGTGATTCGGGTCTTTCACATATTTACGTAACATGGATATGTGAAAAGCGTTATGAACACGAGACATACTTGGCGGTAAAGCGAGTCTATAAGCCACAGTTCCTACTCGATCGAGGATTAAAAATGGACCAATGAATCGAGGATTGAGCTTTCCTCTCTTTCCAAATCTCGTAACTCCTTTCCATGGATCAACACGTAAGAACACATGATCTCCTATATCAAATTCCACGTCCTTTCGATGAAGATCAGCATAACTCTTTTGTCGATCTTGTGAGGTTTTTATACGTTGTCGGATCGTTTGAATCTTTTCTGTAGTCATACGTACCAACTCCGGTCCCAACAGCGTTGCTTCACCCACCTCATCCCAGCATACTGGAGAACGATACTTTCTTCCATACAACGCTTCGAATGGAGCCATGCCAATACTTGCTTGATAACTGTTGTTGTAGGAAAACTCCACCAATGGTAAGAACTTGTCCCAACTTCCCTTGAAGTTAAGGACACAGAGTCTTAATAAATATTCCTAAGTTTGAATAGTCCTCTCTGATTGTCCGTCCGTCTGAGGATGATATGCCGAACTAAATCGTAAATCCGCGCCCATAGTTTTTTATAAGCTAACCCAAAATCGTGAAGTGAATCTTGGGTCTCGGTCAGAAACTATGGATATTGACATACCATGCAGTCTTACAATCTCGTTTATGTACATATGAGCAAGACGTTCAAGTGTATAAGTTTCTCGTATCAGTAAAAAATGAGCAAACTTGGTCAATCTATCAACAATGACCCAAATCGCATCAATACCTTGAGAAACCTTAGGAAGACCGGTAACGAAATCCATGGTAATGTGCTCCCACTTCCATTTTGGAATTTCAAGTGGTTGTAATGGAACTTTTGGTACTTGATGCTCCGCCATGACTCATTGACAAGTTAGACACCTTGAGATAAACAGCATTATCTCTCGCTTCATATTGCTCCACCAAAATGTATGACGAAGATCATGATACATTTTGGTACTCCCAAGATGGATTGCAAACGGTGTGTTATGCGCCTCCATCATGATTTCATACTTTAAATCAGGGTCGTTAGGAACACAAAGTATGGAGTTGACTCGAAGTATTCCTTCTTCATCGATTCTTGCTTCCGGCATAGCACCTTCTTGCACTTTCTTCCTCATACGCATCAGCTCCAGGTCTGTAGCTTGAGCAGCTTTAACTTTATCGATTAAAGTCGGTTCTACTCGTATATTCGCCATCATCACATGGGTCCCAAGAGTCTTTAACTCTATCTCCATCCTTTGTAAGTCACACAAAATGGGTCTTTGTGTTGACAATATCGCACTCGTACTTGCATATGATCTTCTACTCAATGCGTCAGCTACCACGTTCGCTTTTCCAGGATGGTATTGAATGGTATGATCATAATCTTTCAACAGTTCAAGCCAACGTCTTTGTCGCATGTTGAGTTCCTTTTGAGTGAAAAAATATTTGAGGCTTTTATGATCCGTAAAGATCTCCACCTTCTCCCCATACAAGTAATGCCTCCAAATTTTAAGTGCAAAGACAACAGCTGCCAACTCTAGATCATGAGTAGGATAATTCCTCTCATATTCCTTCAGTTGTCTTGATGCATAGGCTATGACTTTTCCATGTTGCATGAGAACGCATCCCAACCCTTTGCTCGAAGTATCACTGTAGATGAAAAATCCCTCCGAGCCAGATGGTATTGTTAGAACAGGTGCTGAAATGAGTCTCCTCTTGAGTTCTTGAAAACTCTTATCACATTCTTCGCTCCAACCGAACTTTATATCTTTTCGAGTCAGCTGAGTTAGTGGAGTAGCGATTCGAGAAAATCCTTCCACGAATCTTCGATAATAACTAGCTAAACCGAGAAAGCTACGTACTTTGGTTACTGATTTAGGTTGCTCCCAGCTTTGAATAGCTTCAATCTTTGCCGGGTCAACAGATATTCCACGACTTGATACTACGTGCCCAAGGAATGCTACCTCCTCCAACCAGAACTCGCATTTCTTCAACTTGGCATAAAGCTTGTATTCACGAAGCTTTTGGAGTATCAACCTCAAGTGTTGCTCATGATCTTCACGACTTTTAGAATAAATAAGGATGTCATCAATAAAGACGACCACAAAGTGATCCAAATATTCCTTGAATACCGGTTCATCATATCCATGAAGGCAGCAGGAGCATTAGTCAATCCAAAGGACATGACTAGAAATTCATAATGCCCGTACCGAGTTCTGAAAGCCGTCTTTGGAATATCCTCAGTTCTAACCTTCAGCTGATGATATCCAGAATGAAGATCGATCTTTAAAAAGAATTGTGCTCCATGTAACTGGTAAAACAGGTCATCAATACGTGGCAATGGGTACCTGTTTTTGATGGTGACATGATTCAACTCCCAATAATCAATACAAAGTCGCATACTTCCATCTTTCTTCTTCACGAATAGAATAGGAGCACCCCAAGGAGAAGTACTTGGACGAATAAAGCCAATGTCTAACAATTCATACAGTTGGATCTTTAACTCCTGAAGTTTAATAGGAGCCATTCGATATGGGGCTTTGGAAATGGGTTTTGTACCGGGTTCAAGGTCGATACAAAATTCAATTTCACGCTCTGGGGGGTAGGCCAGGAAGTTCTTCAGGGAATACGTCAGGGAATTTATTAACAATAGAAATATCATTTAAAACTGACGTATTTTTGTTTAGATCCGTGACATGAGCTAAGAAAGCTTGACATCCGTTTTTCAATAAACGAATAGCTTTACGGCTTGAGATGACAGCCATTGATTTTAATGGTTTGGTTGCTTGAATTCGCATAATAGGTTGATTAGGAATATGAAAGTTAACAACCTTACGAAAGCAATCAATTTTTGCATGATGAGTAGTTAATCAATCAATCCCTAGAATCACGTCAAATGCAAGTATTTTTAATGAAATCAGATGGACAGGTAATGTGTGGGTACCAACTTGAACCAAACAAGACTTATAAACCGTGGATGTGATGAAGGTTTCTCCCAATGGAGTTTCAACAGATAAGTCAAAGTCTAATTTCTCCGGAATTAAATTTAATCGATGAACGCAAGTAGGAGAAATAAAAGAATGGGTAGAACCGGTATCAAATAAAGTATAGACTTCGTTAGAGTTTATGATAAGCTTACCCGTGATGACCTCATTCGGGTTCCTTGCTTTCTAGGAGGTCATAACAAACGCTCTCCCTTGCACTACCGATTTTGACTTTTTTGGGACGGCCTTTGGTGCCTCTATCCTGGCTAAACTTGTTTTTGGTAAACGACAAAATCGAGTTAAATGACTTTCTCTTCCACAATTATAACATGCTTTAGACGGCATCACGCAGTTTGGACTGATGTGCCCCTCCCCTCCGCATTTGAAACATATGATAGGTGGTCGTTCTCCTTCCTTAACAATGGGTGCTGGTGCTGACGTATTTCAATCATTGTTGAATCTCCTCTTCTTGAAATGACCATTCTTATTATTTTGGCCCTGATTACCACCGAAGTGGTTACCATTTCTGGCCTGTTGATTCCCACCACGCTTGTTGTCACCGCTTCGATGACTGCTCTCACTGGTATTATCATTTTGTCGACTGCTCTCTTTTGGTTGCGTTGACTCGTTATCGTGCTCCACTAACTGAGCCCTATTCACAACATCTGAATACAAACACAGTTTATAAGAAATAAGATGTTGACGTATCTCAGGTTTTAAACCTCGCAAAAACATTCGCGTCATTCGCTCTTCATTATCCACCAAGTGGGACGTAAACCGGGACAACTTAGCAAATTTAGCCTTATACTGCGACACGGTCATATTATTCTACTCCAATTTGATGAACTCCACCTCCTTCATGTGTCGAACACTTTCGGAAAGTATTTTTCATTGAACAGCTCTTGGAACTTCTCCCAAGACATCTTCAGTGCGGCAGGTTGAGTACGCTTAATCGATATTCACTAGTAATCTGCCTCTCCTCGCAACATAAAAGTGGCAAAGGGAACCTTTTGCTCCTCGGAGCATCCCAAGACATCAAATATCTTGGTGATCTGCTTTATCCATGTTTCCGCTATAAGTGGTTTTGGCTCTCCCTTAAACTCCGGTGGTCCCAGCTCCTTGAACTGTTTAGCGGTGACCGTCCGAGAGTTTTCAGTGTTTCCACCTATATTTTGAACAGGAGCCGCTCTCGCCTGCTGTTGTATGAACTGCATAAAGCTTCTGAACATTCCATCATTCATCATTTGGTCAGTATTGTTGTTTGCATGAGGATTGTCGCCTTCCTGATGCACATTATCCCGATTATTGATATGTGGTGAATCAACAGTCGCCTGTGCTCCATTGCTATTCTCAACATTCTCGGATGTCATTTTCAGATACTGCCATAAAATAAAAGCTAATTGATATGTCATATATTATCCTTTTATTCCGACCGACCAATTAAATACCATGCAAATAAACTTAGGTAGGTCATACTAGCGAAGGAATTCCCCGTCTCTCCCCTCCTAGTTCTATTCTCACATCTTAGCCAGGGATCATATCCCTAGGCTCTGATACCAACTGTGACGCCCCCAAAATTAGGTATACATCACCCATCTTGGGTCGTCAGATACATGGTACAGAATACAAATACAACTTACTAATATAACTGTCGTGTACAATACGACAAAACATAACTGTGAGTTTGAATATAATTATTGTCTACTAGAGACTATACAAACTCAAAAGGAGTCCTCATTACAATTATTGTCATACTATTTAACAGAATAGTGAGGACTACTAATACTATCATCTGGTCCATCACTCCGTTTCCCGACTCGTCCCAGCTATATTCTCATTTCCTGAAGAGAACAGTGGAAGAAAGGGTGAGCTCAACTAGCCCAGTAAGAAATATTATGACTAAGATAATGCAGAATAAATTATCATTAACCTCAACAGTGTTAAACTGATAAAATATAACGAACATCAAGTTTAACTGCAGCGGAACAAGCAATCCATTAAAAGAGTCAAGTAGAAAATAAAACTATTATCTTCTATGATTTAAAAGGTTTTTCAACACTGTTTTTCATTACTGGTCATGATCATGCCAACAACTGTCCATCAATGCACTACGAGCCAATGAGGACTTTTACCAAAATATTTGTAACATTACGGTCATGATTATACCGAATAATCCCTGGTCATAATCATACCAAGTCCATCTATGCACTACAGGCCACAGATGACTTTCAACATTTTATAAACATGAGGATGATGACAATGATATAAGAATTCAATAAAACAAGTTCAATAATTAATTTATCTAAGAATTAACAACGTCCAAATTGTCAACATGATATTGCTTTGTGGAGTAAAATTCAAGAATACTTAGAAGAATATTTTCATGAAAAGATACTGGATGAAACGCAATTATCAAGGATATTCCACAAATTTCATGGAGTATAGAAGTCAAAACTTAACCAACTGAGTATAATAAAGAATGGAATAACAAAAGAAATCACCATGCATGCGATAGACCGCACAGACAGGTTATTCCAACAGAATAATAAATAATGGAACCAGGTTCGGCATAAAACGCACAGACAGGATATTCCAACAGAATAATAATAAAGACGGAACCAGGTTCGGTGTAAAATACACAGACAGGATGTTCCAACAGAATAATAATAAAGACGAAACTAAGTTCGGTGTAAAACACACAGACAGGATGTTCTAACAGAATAATAATAAAGACGGAACTAGGTCCGGTATAAAACACACAGACAGGATGTTCCAACAGAATAATAGAAAAATGTCACCAAGTGTAGGGTAGACCGCGTATACAGGTTATTCCAACAGAATAATAAGAAATGGAATAACAACAGTTCTCTTCATGAATAAGAAAGAATAACACCCTTACCGTTTTAAAGAAGAACTGAAATAAGGAAGTAGTTAAGTAGCAGAATACTTTTCTTCTCTCTCCCTATAGTTTCTCTCTATAGTTTCTCTCTATAGTTTCTCTCTCTAGAGTTCAGTAAATTTGTAAGAAATAATGAAGGAATGAGCTGCTATTTATAGAAAAATGGAATGCATAGTAACTAATCCATGAACGGTCCAGATTGATTACTTTAATCTGACGGTCCATATTTAAAGAAAAATCTTTTAAACAAAATATAATATATTCTATTTATAGAATAACTTTAATAAAGTATTCTGTTTTATATAAAAAGATATTTCTGTTTTATTACGTTAATAATACGAATAAAACAAAACTTCATTATCGCTAAATAATTCATATTATTAACTGACAATAATTGAATCAAACTGAGTGACTTCTCACATAAACATTAATAATTAATACCGTGTGCTACTATGCAATCGCACACATTATTGTACTTTTACTACCGAGTAGTTCAACAGTATCAATGGTAAAACTTCCGCCGTTATTTTTAATAAAATATTTTTGTTATTTTCTCAATCCGACAATAATTCCGTTGTGGGGTCCACCAATGATTGTGTCGTTGCACGAATATTCCCTGTTAAAACGAATATTCCCCGACCAATCGAATATTATATAACTTGCGTACTTTGTAAAATTTATAAATATTACCCACAACTATAAAATTATATCAAATTAACTCCATAATATTCAAAAATGATATTTATAGAAAATTCTTCTTTATTTATAAAAGTTGGGGTCTTATAGAAAGACTAGACAACGAAGCTTCCAGGAGAAGCTTCGTGAATAGTAAGGAGGTTTACCAAATGACCAAAATGCCCCTAAGCTTTAAAATTCTATATAAGCTAAGCTAATTCATTTCATTTGTTAGTTTTTCAACTAACACATGAAATTGAGAGAGAAAGAGGGAAAGAGAGCTTGGATGCTTGAATTGGAGAAAGAGAAGAAACGTAAAAGCTAGCAAATCGCAAGATTAAGTAAGAGGAAGAAGAAAATGGAATAAAATCCAAGAAGAAAGGTATTAAAACCTTCCTTTAATCTAATTTTCTTTAGGTTTTATATGGAAATCATATAGCTTAATGAGAATAGAATTAAAAGATGTTAATAATGATTTTCATATGGTTGAAATCATGAGGAAATAAAGAAATAATTAGAAGTTTGTTTATAAATTTCTTAAAAAGCTTTCTTAAGGAGGTATGAGTTTCGTAATGAATTAGAGTGATCCGAATTAATCATATGAACAATTCAGTGATATTAGTAAGGAATTGTGTTTTATAACATTAAATTCTAAGAAAAAGTGAAATCATAATCAAAGTATGGATTAAAAATAAAGAACGAGCGAAGAACGCGAAAAATGTGATAACCCGAGCGAAAAATGATTAGAAAAAAGGTTAAAGAATAAAACCTAGATGAGAATTTGAGGATTTATTTAAAATTTTCAAGTAAAACCTATATGGTTTGCTATTCGAATGAGAATAGAGAAAATCTGGGTTACAAAATTTCAAAACCCTATTAATGAATTAATATGTACTTGAAGGAATATCAAGAATAAGGTATTACGATACCTGTAAATTCGATGTGAACTGAATAGTCTAAGAAATGTTATATAAGTACATATTAAAATTTTATTAAGGAGATAAGATTTTACATGAAGAGATGCTATGAGGTTAAACGAAGATAAGTATAGAAATATATATACTTAGTACGATGCTATATATATTTTAGCAAGAGGAATAATGAATTAAGTTAATGATATAAAGACCAAGATAAAACTATGTTAGTAATTAACATAACTTTAACGTTGGCCTTGACTAGAAAATAAGAATTTGAATAAGTATAAAGTCATTAGTTAATACGATTAGCAATAAGAAAGGAGTAATTTAAAACTCAAAATTTGAGTTAGAGATAGAATTTTGAAGAACGGACTGCCCAGTTGCGTCCGGAACGTCAAGTTTAGTTAGAATGAACAGTAAACACAAAATGTGTAAATGTTGACTTTTGGTCAAAGTCAACAATTGACTTTTTATGGAAAAAAGTCAAAATTAGTGTGAGAAGTGAAATATGTTATGATTATGTGAATTATGTGTGTGATTAGATAAATATACATTATATTATGTGTATACATTTATTTTGTATGTAAAAGTGAAATAAGAATTAAGTTATATAACCTAATATATATATTAGGTATGATAATTGAATAACATAAGAGGTTATTGTAACGCCCGAGAAAATCGGATTTTTAGGAGAATTAAAATTTTATTTAATTATGTGGATTAAATGAATTTAATTGATTATTTATGGGAGTAAGCTAATTGAAGGTCGTTCTATGACCTAGATATGTCGGAACGTCGTAGTATTTTGGCTACGTGGTAGAATTAAAGCGTTTGAATTTCCAAGACGAAAATAAAAGCGTTCTGAGAAATTTTTCGAAAAACACTATTCAACCATTTCTGCTCGGGAATTATTTTTGAACTTCCAAAAAATACGTAATGATAAAATATCGAGGTAAGATGGAATATCCAATAATATTTTAGTTATGACAAATGCAGTTTTTTGCCTGCAGACTTAAAACCTAACGGTTAGGGAAAGTGATTTTCGAGAAGGAAATGAAATGCGATTAATGAATTAAACGATGATCGTATAATACGTAAGTATTATACGAAGTAATGAATACGAGTACGATATGAGGTATTATACGAGTATGTATGAATGATGATATGTTGTATATGAATAAGTATACAAGTTAGAATACGATAATAATACGTATAGAATACGTCCTAAGGCTTTAATCCATTTGTGAATGGACTTGTGGATTATGTGGGATGTACAAGTTCAATATGATTTAATATTAAAGTCCAATAGAATTAATGTGCAAGCCCAAGTGTTTGTAATGTGAAGCCCAAAGTAATTTAATGTGCAAGCCCAAAGATTAAGCTAAGCTAATTAAACCTAAGCCCAAGCTATGATCCAATGGGTTAAGGTGATCCATGGGGAAACCCATGATCACATGGGTGATCTTGGTGGCCAAGAAACAAGTGTGATGAACAAGTAGACTTAAGGGTTAAGCAAAGGATAAGTTAAGTAAACTTAATGACTAAGGAATGTGATGAGCAAGCAAAAGATAAAAGTTGTGCTAAGCAAGTTAACTTAATGACTAAGTGTTATGATGGCCAAGTAATTCATGTGAGGAGCAAGTTAACGTAGTGCCTAGGTAATGAATAGTAAGGAGGTGGGAGTGGTTTATTGACTAAACTACCCAAACTTAGTAAGTCCTATAAATAGCAAGCTTGGATTTCATTTTTGTGGGTTGTTCATTTCATCCAACAAGTTAAGAGCTTATTGGTTAGAAATAATAAGCTAGAAAAGCTAGAAAGCTAGTCTTTCATATTTCAAGAAGTAAGAAGAAGATTAAAGCTTATCAAGTGATCCTCAAGGGTAAGATCTTGAACCGTGTTTCTCTTTCTCTTCCATTGTTAGAGAAGTGGGTAGTGGTAGAACATGTATGCTAAGGAATGATAAGAATGATTAATCAATGGACTTAAGCCGTATAAGTCATGAATAAGTAATTCAAACCTTATTAAGTTATGAACTCATGAGGAAACTATATGAACTTCTCATATGTTTACCTTAATAAGATGGTATGATAAAAAGATGCAAGGATGATGGTTAAAAGATTGAAGCCATAAGAAATCATGAGAAATGAAATCATAAGTAGTTTATACTTTTATAAGTAATAAACTCATGAAGAGAAAGTAATAACTTATCATATAAATAAGTTAATGTAATATGTATGTTAAGATGTTAGTATGATGGATTGAATCCATTTGAAATAATGAACAAATCATTAGTAACAAAGTTTTGCCGAAATTCACACGATTAGACGATAATCGTCGAATTCGTACAATTCTCGGAATGAAAGTCGGATTTTGATATTGAGCTTGGAAACATTGGTTTTCAATGAACACACGTCTTATTTGGCATTATAGAGTTGCGGATTCGAGAATGACCGAATTCTGACTTAGAACGAAGAAGCGAGCGTTGAACGTTCACGAATGTTTATCGTTTTTGTTAAAATGAACTAAAAGGTGAATTTTGAGTTAACGGATTCGAAATCATAAAATTCTTGCATAAATACGTAGAACATGTAATTTGTGAACTAATGTCTTTTGAACGGGCCAATTCGGACATAAAATGATCAAATTTGGAGTCCGAAAAGTTTGTTATGAAAAATAAAACTGTCAAGAATCTGATGCACAGAGCTGGCGCCACGGCGCCAGCCCAAGGCAAGTATGTGGCGCTGCAGCACCGGTGCCATGCCAAAACCTATTGAACTTTCACGCTGTAGCGTGGCCAATAGAACAAGGACTCGCGCCGCAGCGCCGTGCTTGGACCCTGACCACTAAACTCGCGCTGCAGCGCGACACAAGGAAGAGAAGCTGGCGCCGCAGCACCAGCACTATAGCATGCACAGTAAAGAAAGTTTGTAAGTAAGGAAAGAAAGTTAAATGATTAGTAATGAACTAAAACTTAATGTCACATTAGTTAAGACATTGTCAAACCTTAAGTATGATAACTGCAGGTTGGAGGTAAGTCAATTGAATGTGAACGTGAACGGTATGCAATAAGTGTACTTAATCTTTGACGATCGAGTTTTGATTAAATAACGTAAGGACGTTAATAAGCCGTGAGGAAGGATGAATAACTCGAACCGAGTTGTATTAATGAAATAATTTCAATTAAGTTATAGAAGAGAAAGAAGTTGGTAAGAACGATGTAAATTATAACGGCAAGCCGGAACCAATAATAACAAATCTAATACATGATTAGATTGAGAAGAAGTGTAAGATTCATTAGGAACCATGTATGTTCATTCATGAACTAATGTGGTATGTTATGTGGTTATGTGTTGTAGAAACTATAAAGACTCAAAGAGAAAGTAATTTTATTGTAGCAGACGCTGAAGACAAGTTTTCTTAAACGCTTGTCTAACCTACGTGTTAGCCAAGTTTCCTATGATTCATTTTATGAGATGCATAAATTGTTTTACTAAAGGGTCAATGCCAGTTGTAAAAACTTGATATTTTCTATATAAATAAATAAGAAATTTTACATATAATTTTTTTTTATTTTAAAGGTGGGAATATGTGCCAAGTAATGTGTATGTATATATGTGATAAATAAAATTTATTTATTACATGAATAATTTCAAATAATTTTTTTTTAGAGTTATTGATCATTATAAAGTATATATTTATAATAATTAATTTTACAGTAGAAATGTCTTTATTATTTATTTTATATGAAAATATGATTTTTATATTATTTAAATAATAGATGAAATGATTATTGGAATTATTATAATTACTATTTTATTATATGAATTTTAGTTCAGATTCTTAAGTTATTTATTTTAACTTAATTAATAATGTTATATATGTAAGATAAATCAGATATGGAATCCAAACCCTAATTTTTGATTTTGAGCTATGAATGAGAATAATAATATTATATTAAATATAATATTATTTTTCAGTGCTATAAATATATATTTTATGTGTTGGTCAATTGTGGTGTATACTGTCATAACCCTAATATTGATTTGTTAAACCCTATTTGTTAAACTCAATTATGAGTTCAAGAATGTGTAGTAATTGTGTTATAAGAATTATGTTGCATATTATAGAATTTTTGTTAATTAGGGAAAACCATAATTAATATTTGGAAAACCCTACTTACAAATTAGAAACCCTAATTTGCTAATTAGGAACCCTAATTGCTAAAATTAGAAACCCTAATTAATTTTTTTAGTAAATTGAATTGTTAATTTGGGAACCCTAATGCTATTAAGGAACCCTAATTATTTAAAAACCCTAATTTCTAATTAAAAGCCCTAATTTCTAATTAAAAACCCTAATTTTAATTAGTAAGTTCTAATTAAAATTTTATTAGACTTTAAACTAAAATTTTCAAACCCTAGAAATTATTTGGGAAATCTTAAGGTTTAAAATCTATTGATTAAAACCTAGATTAAAGTACCATGGACAAGAATACCATTAAAATTGTTAGCAAAATGACCTAATTACCCTTTTTGTCCCATTCTTGGAATTATTGCTAACAAAAGCTTGCCAAATCTTAGCAAGTCATCAACCTAGTATAGCTAGGGGCTAAGAAACACCAGCTCTCAGCCATTAGCCTTCCAAATATATTGCATCTACATCACCTAAGTAGAATTGGAGAGAGAAAGTGTATGTTCATGTTCATTTTTTTTCCTATACTCAAACTTGAATCTCTCTCTCTCAAACCTCCGAAATATATTGCTATATCAGTCTCAGAAACAAGCCCCGCCATCTTCTCTAACAGATCATAATCATAGAATCAAGAATTTGTTCATAGAAAGGTAAAAACCTAATTTATAATCTGATATTGAAGGCTATGTTAGATGTTAGATTTTTATGTTAAAACACGTTATATGTAGTATATAGTGATAATCTGGGTTGGTAACTTGTAGATCCATAACATCCAAGTGCACGAATTTGATGATTTCAAAATTCTAAAAAATATTTTTTTTGTCTGACAACCGAATGTCAGACCTTGTAAATCTTTGTATGTTATGTGTTTTTGTTGTTTAAAGGTTTCAACTTGTAGTATGATGTCAGGACTTTAATATGAAACTCTAATCAAGGTCATACCATGTACAAATTGAAAGTTATGGCTGGTCAAACATCGTTGACCGACCATGACTTTAAATTTCTGGAAAACCCAAATCGTGCCTAGAAGGCTCTGACAAGATCTTCATGGGGTCGGATCTGATAGTGTTTTAATGTTTTGTTAAGGTTCTTGAATCTCAGTTGTAGTTTGGTATATGTACTACATTATTATGCCTTAAAATCTCCTAATCATAAAACTGAGTGATTATAGTGTCTAGTCAAAGTAGGAAAAACGGTCACGTTTTCTATTTCTCGGTAACCCATAAAACAGATGAACGCTGTCTCTTACAGACTTTGGCCGGACTAGATCTTCTTATTGTGATGTTGTTTTATTGGTTTTACGTAATGGATCTGTACTCTTACATGTTGTCTACAACCTAGAATCGATAGATCACAAAAACATCACACGAATAACAAGTAGTGGAAGCCCAAAAGTGGTCGCTCGAAACTGTTCTTCATTTTTGGGTAACAACTCTAACAACCATTTTAATGCCTTAGACCTTGCAGCTTGATGATGTTTAGACATTATAAGTGCTCGATTCATGTACCCTGCTAGTTACTCTACAAAGCTCGACGTCTAAACTACCTAATACATGAATAGATTGATAGATTTAAGGCCACCAAAGTCGTTGACCGGCCATGACCAGATTTTCTGGGCAGCCCAGAAACGCGATGAATACGTCTGACAGTTAGTTTGCTGGCTTATAACTTTCATGTGGGATGTTGTATGACCTTGTTAGTTGTTGTTTCATGTAGTATTACATTAACACTACAAGATCTGACCATTAGTTAGCCAAAAAGCACAGTACACCCTAAATTAAACTTGGTCAAAGTTGCTCACTCGTTCACTGTCTATGAATATCTGAGTTTCTCAAGAACACCTTTGGCGACGGTTTCTATCGCCAAAGGCTTTTGCGACAGACTAATTAATTTTAATTTATTTATTTTCTAAAAATCAATTATAAATAGGAATTAATTATTAAAAATTCTAAAAATAGTTTTAAAAATTATTTTAAGTTATAAAAAATTAACTTTAAATAATTTGACATATTTTTCATAAATATTAATATTTAATTGGATATTATTGATATTTTATTCATTTAATAAATGCATTAAATAAATTAATTAAAAATAATTTTATTATATTAAAAATTATTTTAAATGATAAAAATGTATTTAATAATATTTAAAGTTATAAAATATAACTTTTAATATTTTAAGATAAATTTCATTATTTATTTAATATTAATGATATTAGATTTATTTAATAATTATATTAAATAAATTAATTAAAAATAATTTTAATAATATAAAAATCATTTTAAATGAAAGTAAATAGTTTAAAAATATTTTAAGTTATAAAATATAACTTTTAATATTTAAATGTAAATTTCATTTATAATTTAATGTTAAATGATATTAGAGTTATTTAATAATTATATTAAAATAATAGTTAAAAAATGGTTTTATTGAATTAAAAATCATTTAAAAAGGATATAAATGATTTAAAAATATTTTAAGTAATAATAAATGACTTTTAATATTTTGGTGAATAATACATTAATATTTAAATATTAATGGTAATTGTTTAAAAATAATTTTTAATTGTTTAAAAATCATTTAAGGGTAATAAAAATATTTTCAAAATATTTTGAGTTATTATAAATAACTTTAATATTTTTGTAATAATTTCATTAATAATTTAATATTAATTATATATTAAATATAATAGAATTAGTTAATATTTAAATTATTTAATAATGATTCCAGTGTTTGAAAAATTATGATAAATTATAATAATTATTTAAAAATTATTATAAGGCTATGAAAGATAATATGACTGATATTTAAATTACCTAAATGAATATTGAACTGCAGAATAGAGTTTTAGACTCGATAATTACCTGATAAAGTTATCAGTATACCGACATGTTTTAGAAATTGATCCGAACTTAGATAATTGAACTTGATACGTGTTTGTTTATGATTCAATGACTATTAAACATGTATGACAATGTGATTAGGTTATATGCTGACTGCAAATAACAGTACTATGCGATATGATATATTATTCTAATCGAACGAATGATCTTATTAATGATAGGTTACGGTATAAAAGATAAAACTAAGTTACGTTATTGTAAGCAGCAGCTCCGGTAAGTACCCTACCTTTTCATTTACTTTATGCAATGGACATGAGTAAGAATATTTCAGAATTTTATTATTATTGTGTCAAATATTTATTATGTTCGTTAATTTCTAAATATGGTTATACAAGTGTCCTTACTTGGATAATCATTGTATTTAATCACATGTTGATACATACTTATTTATTTGCAGTATGTATATGATGACTTAAATTTCGTCTAAGCTATTTGATTCAGCTAGACATAAACTTAAAAATATTGTTGAACAAGATAGAACTTTATTATATCCAACCAGATTGTTTTGGTTCGGATTCCCGACTAAGTATGAACATCCCGAATATGAGAAAACTTTTGTGCACCTGAGGTGGATAAGATGAACGATAATATCGTTCTTGAATGTAGTATTGATCAATACAGGGCATAACGGGCTGATCACCCCCGTGCCTGTAAGTTATGACGGTCTGCAGATGAATTTTTGTATACCTTTTTGAAAATAGAAAATAATGTTCATAGTCTGTTGACTGATCTCCAGTTATAGTCAGTACGTAGTTTCAAAAATTTCATATAGAAGTGATATGTTGTTATTATTGGTTCAGCTTACTTCACAACTATTGATTTTTTGTAGAAGTGTCATTCAAAGAAAATATTTAATTCTTTCAGCTAATATATATTGTTGTTATTACTTGTTGGGCAATCAAATGCTTATTCTTGCTTTAAATTTAAATATTTTTAGCTAAGTATGATCAACCAGAAGTTTCAAGCAAGAACAAGGGGAAAGGAAAGCTGTTCGAATGAGTTTTATGATATTCTGTGTAATAGTTAAAGTTTATTAAGACAATGATATTTATTATCTATGATGTAATGAATGTTTAAAGGTCTCGTACCTGGGATTAGACTTTGATATATGTAAATTAAGTTTGATATTATTATTATTATTATTATTATTATTATTATTATTATTATTATTATTATTATTATTATTATTATTAGTATTATTCCGCTCATAGAAATGGTATCGTGAAGCACCAAGTTCGGGTTTTAAGTACCTGAATTTGGGGGCGTCATAGGTTGGTATCAAAGCTTAGGGTTAGAAACCTTAGGTGGGACAGACCTTAGGCTATAACCTTTAGGACAGAGGGAAACGTTGAAAATACAAATAACTCATATAGAGTTTAAAAGGAGATGAATTGAATAAATTCATCGTTAAACAATATAAAAATAACTTTTATAAAACTATTTTTTGTTGTGTGTATATATTATATGCTAATCAGGATAATTTGTGTGAAGATGTCAGGTGGAAAAGAGTTAGGATACCCTCAGATCATGAAGAAGGAGTCAATATCAAAGTCAATAGCTGAAATAGAGGCTCACAGTGCAATCAACCTTAATGAGGTGGTGGTGTTAGAAAATGTAGTACCAGATCCAGAAATAATAGAACTGACAGATAGTGATTCATACACTAAAGTTGGAGCAGATCAAGCATCAACGAAGGTGCAGAATCTGAAGAACAATGTTTCTTCTCTAGAAAAGTTATGGGAAATAGAAAGGCTGCTAAAGAATTAATTGCAAAAGGCGTTAATAGAAACTATGGAAGAACAAGATAAGCTTAAAATCCAAATTGATCAAATGAGAGCCAGATGCAACGAATCTGGTGCAGCTCCGAGCAAGAAGGGGAAAAGAAAGATGAAAGACCGTGACTTAGGAAAAATTAGAATTAATAGTTGATTATGTATGTTTGATAAGGTGCGTGTGTAATGTAATATTCTCAAACTTTTGTACAAGTTGTTGTAGTGAATCCCTACTTTTATGGTCACAAAGGGATAGCAGTATGCGTTATGTTATGTAAAGTTCTATGACTTAGTTGAATGAATATGAATCTATGTTTGATTAATGAAATAAGCTTTGTATAAAACTTCTTGTTACATGTTAAACTTATACAATAAGGTTTAGAATATAAGTTAAATTTATGATTTTATTAGATAATGCCCCTAAGACGTAGAACACGAAATCAAATGGCAGAAGAATCTGTCAACAACGCTGAGGGACAACAGCAAGACCCGATGCAAAACTTTGCAAACATAGTAGCTCAGGCTATGCCAGCCGTAGGGAACTGACCAGACAATCGCTTGGCAAATTTTAAAGACTTCAAGGCAATAGGACCATCAGAATTTAAGGGAATAGCTGACCCTATAGAAGCCCAGACATGGGTTAATGAGATAGAAAAGGCGCTCGTAATTGCTAGGGTAGATGAGGGGCAAAAGACCGCTTTTGCCACCTATATGATGAAAGGGGAGGCGAACTTTTGGTGGAAAGCAAATCAAGTGAGGGCATGAGAAGGCGTGGTAACTTGGGCTAGGTTTAAGACTTTGTTTTTCGAAAACTATCTCTTAGGTAGCATGCAGGCTAGGATGGAGGTGAAATTTCTGGAGTTAAAGCTGGATAACATGACTGTTGTGGAATATGCCGCAAAATTTAATGAGTTGGCTAGGTTCGCTCCGCATCAAGTTGATACGGAGGCTAGGAAGGCAAGAAGGTTTGAGTTGGGCTTAAAACCCTGGCTCTACAATAAGGTGGCAGTGTTACAAATCAATACTTTTGCAGCACTCATGGAAAAGGCTATCATAGCTGAGGAGGGGAGTGAGGCCATGAGCCTCTATAACAAGGAGAAGAGGAACAAAGGCAAGGCCGTAGGTGTGAAGGTGGAAGCTAATAGTGGGAATAGGGGTGAAAAGAGAAAAAGGAATTATTTTGGAAATGTCCAGGTGAAACAGAAAGGCGTGAAGAAGCAGGTAGTTCAGTGTGGGAACTGTGAGAAGAATCACTCTGGTGAGTGTCTGAAGGGTAAGTTTGTATGTTACAAGTGCGGGCAGGAGGGCCATATTTCTCCCAACTGCCCCAACCCAAGGATGAGCAGTGGGTATTTTTTGTGTGGGTCGATGGAACATAAGGTGAAGGATTGTCCAAAGAGGAAAATGGAGGCAAAAAGTGTAACCACGGGAAAAGGCAGCGGGACTCTGGCAATCACAGGACCGACTTCAACTAACAAACCAACAAAAGCAACTACGAGAGTCTTCAACATGACGGTCCAGGATACTGTGACAGCTGGGAATGTAACTCCAAGTATTATTCGAATAACTTTTATTTTCGATATATATGATTTTCCTATATATAGCAAATTATGTTATAAAGAAATTTTGAAGGAGGAATTTGAGTTCTTTTTAATCATGTTGACAAGCTTTATATGAATAGTTAAAGATTTGTTCGATCAATTATGACCGAGATCTATTTGCAATGAATGCGTAGGCTATGTACCCTTGTATGTATAAGTTTTAAAACGGTGATTCCGGGGACAGAATCTTTATAAGGGAGGGTGAATGTAATAACCCGATATTTTCTATATAAATAAATAAGAAATTTTGCATATATTTTTTTTATTTTAAAGGTAGGAATATGTGCCAAGTAATGCGTATGTATATATGTGATAAATAAAATTTATTTATTACATGAATAATTTTAAATAATTTTATTTTAGAGTTATTGATCATTATAAAGTATATTCTTATAATAATTAATTTTATAGTAGAAATGTCTTTATTATTTATTTTTTATGAAAATATGATTTTTATATTATTTAAATAATAGATGAAATGATTATTGGAATTATTATAATTACTATTTTATTATATGAATTTTAGTTCAGATTATTAAGTTAATTATTTTAACTTAATTAATAATGTTATATATGTAAGATAAATCAGATATGGAATCCAAACCCTAATTTTTGATTTTGAGCTATGAATGAGAATAATAATATTATATTAAATATAATATTATTTTTTAGTGTTATAAATATATACTGTATGTGTTGGTCAATTATGGTGTATACTGTCATAACCCTAATATTGATTTGTTAAACCCTATTTGTTAAACTCATTATAAGTTTAAGAATGTGTAGTAATTGTGTTATATGAATTATGTTGCATATTATAGAATTTTTGTTAATTAGAGAAAACCCTAATTAATATTTGGAAAACCCTACTTAAAAATTAGAAACCCTAATTTGCTAATTAGGAACCTTAATTGCTAAAATTAGAAATCCTAATTATTATTTTTTAGTAAATTGAATTGTTAATTTGGGAACCCTAATGATATTAAGGAACCCTAATTATTTAAAAACCATAATTTCTAATTAAAACACTAATTTTAATTAGTAAGTTCTAATTAAAATTTTATTAGACTTTAAACTAAAATTTTCAAACCCTAGAAATTATTTGGGAAACCTTAAGGTTTAAAATCTATTGATTAAAACCTAGATTAAAGTACCATGGACAAGAATACCATTAAAATTGTTAGCAAAATGACCTAATTACCCTTTTTGTCCCATTCTTGGAATTATTGCTAACAAAATCTTTCCAAATCTTGGCAAGTCATCAACCTAGTATAGCTAGGGGCTAAGAAACACCAGCTCTCAGCCATTAGCCTTCCAAATTCATTGCATCTACACCACATAAGTAGAATTGGAGAGAGAAAGTGTATGTTCATGTTCATTTTTTCCTATACTCAAACTTGACTCTCTCTCTCTCTCTCTCTCTCTCTCTCTCTCAAACCTCCGAAATATATTGCTATATTAGTCTAAGAAACAAGCCTCACCATCTCCTCTAACAAATCATAATCATAGAATCGAGAACTTGTTCATAGAAAGGTAAAAACCTAATTTATAATCTGATATTGAAGGCCGTGTTAGATGTTAGATTTTTATGTTAAAACATGTTATATGTAGTATATATTGATGATCTGGGCTAGTATCTTGTAGATCCATAACATCTAAGTGCACGAATTTGAAGATTTCAAAATTCTGGAAAATATTTTTTTTTGTGTCTGACAACCGAATGTCAGACCCTGTAAATCTTTGTATGTTATGTGTTTTTGTTGTTTAAAGGTTTCAACTTGTAGTATGATGTTAGGACTTTAATATGAAACTTGAATCAAGGTCATACCATGTATAGATTGAAAGTTATGGCTGGTCAAACATCGTTGACCGACCATGACTTTCAGTTTCTGGAAAACCCAGATCATGCCCAGAAGGCTCTGACAAGATCTTCATGGGCTCGAATCTGACAATGTTTTGATGTTTTGTTATGGTTCTTGAATCTAAGTTGTAGTTTGGTATATGTACTATATTAGTATGCCTTAAAATCTTCTAATCATAAAACTGAGTGATTATAGTGTCTGGTCAAAGTAGGTAAAACGATCACGTTTTCTGTTTCTGGGTAACCCAGAAAACAGATGAACGCTGTCTCTGACAAACTTTGACCGGACTAGATTTTCTTATTGTGTTGTTGTTTTATTTGTTTTATGTAATGGATCTATACTCTTACATGTTGTCTACAACCTAGAATCGATAGATCATAAAAACATCACACGAACAACAAGTAGTGGAAGCCCAAAAGTGGTCACTCGAAACTGTTCTTCATTTCTGGGTAACCCAAAAATGAAGAACAACTCTGACAGCCTTTTTAATGCCTTAGATCTTACTACTTGATGATGTTTAGACCTTATAAGTGCTCGATTCATGTACCCTGCTAGTTATTCTACAAAGCCCGGCGTCTAAACTACCTAATACATGAATAGATTGATAGATTTAAGGCCACCAAGGTTGTTGACCGGCCATGACCAGATTTTCTGGGCAGCCCAGAAACGCGATGAACACGTCTGACAGTTAGTTTGCTGGCTTTATAACTTTCATGTGGGATATTGTATGACCTTCTTAGTTGTTGTTTCATGTAGTGTTACATTAACACTACAAGATCTGACCATTAGTTAGCCTAGAAGCACAGTACACACTAAATTAAACTTAGTCAAAGTTGCTCACTCGGTCACTGCCTATAAATATCTGGGTTTCTCAAGAACACCTTTGGCGACGGTTTCTGTCATTAAAGGCTTTAGCGACAGACTTATTAATTTTAATTAATTTATTTTCTAAAAATCAATTATAAATAGGAATTAATTATTAAAAATTCAAAAAATAGTTTTAAAAATTATTTTAAGTTATAAAAAATTAACTTTTAATAATTTGACATATTTTTCATAAATATTGATATTTAATTGGATATTATTGATATTTTATTCATTTAATAAATGCATTAAATAAATTAATTAAAAATGATTTTATTATATTAAAAATTATTTTAAATGATAAAAAGGTATTTAATAATATTTTAAGTTATAAAATATAACTTTTAATATTTTAAGATAAATTTCATTATTTAATTAATATTAATGATATTAGATTTATCTAATAATTATATTAAATAAATTAATTAAAAATAATTTTAATAATATAAAAATTATTTTAAATGAAAATAAATAGTTTAAAAATATTTTAAGTTATAAAATATAACTTTTAATATTTAAATGTACATTTCATTTATAATTTAATGTTAAATGGTATTAGAGTTATTGAATAATTATATTAAATAAATAGTTTAAAAATGATTTTATTGAATTAAAAATTATTTAAAGAGGACATAAATGATTTAAAAATATTTTAAGTAATAATAAATGATTTTTAATATTTTGGTGAATAATACATTAATATTTAAATATTAATGGTAATTATTTAAAAATAATTTTTAATTATTTAAAAATCATTTATGGGTAATAAAAATATTTTAAGTTATTATGAATAACTTTAATATTTTTGTAATGATTTCATTAATAATTTAATATTAATTAAATATTAAATATAATAGAATTAGTTAATATTTAAATCATTTAATAATTATTCCAATGTTTGAAAAATTATGATAAATTATAATAATTATTTAAAAATTATTATAAGTTTATGAAAGATAATATGACTGATATTTAAATTATCTAAATGAATATTAAACTGCAGAATAGAGTTTTAGACTCAATAATTACCCGATAAAGTCGTCGGTACACCGACATATTTTAAAAATTGATCCAAACTTAGATAATTGAACTAGATACGTGTTTGTTTATGATTCAATGACTATTAAATATATATGACAATGTGATTAGGTTATATGCTGACTGCAAATAGCAGTACTATGCGATATGATATATTATTCTAATCGAACGAATGATCTTATTAATGACAGGTTACGGTATAAAAGATAAAACTAAGTTGCGTTATTATAAGCAGCAGCTCAGGTAAGTACCCTACCTTTGCATTTACTTTATGCAATGGACATGAGTAAGAATATTTTAGAATTTTATTATTATTGTGCCAGATATTTATTCTGTTCGTTAATTTCTAAATATGGTCATACAAGTGTCCTCACTTGGATAATCATTGTATTTAATCACATGTTGATACATACTTATTTATTTCCAGTACGTATATGATGACTTAAATTTTGCCTAAGATATTTGATTCGGCTAGACATAAACTTAAAAATATTATTGAACAAGATAAAACGTTATTGTATCCAACCGAATTTTTTTGGTTCGGATTTCCGACTAAGTATGAACATCCCAAACATGAGAAAACTTTAGTGCACCTGAGGTGGATAAGATGAATGATAATATTGTTCTTACATGTAGTATTCATCAATACAAGGCATAACGGGCTGATCACCCCCGTGCTTGTAAGTTATGACGGTCTGCAGATGAATTTCTGTATACCTTTTCGAAAATAGAAAACAATGTTCATATTCTGTTGACTGATCTCCAGTTATATTCAGTATGTAGTTTCAAAAATTTTATATAGAAGTGACATATTGTTATTATTGGTTCATCTTACTTCACAACTGTTGATTTGTTGTAGAAGTATCATTCAAAGAAAATATTTAATTCTTTCAGCTAATATATATTGTTGTTATTACTTGTTGGGCAATTAAATGCTCATTCTTGCTTTAAATTTAAATGTTTTTAGCTAAGTATGATCAACCAGAAAGTTCAGGCAAGAACAAAGGGATTGGAAAGCTATTCGAATGAGTTTTATGATATTATGTGTAATTGTTAAAGTTTATTAAGACAATGATATTTTTTATCTATGATGTAATGAATGTTTAAAGGTTTCGTACCTGGGATTAGACTTTGATATATGTAAATTAAGTTTGATATTTATATTATTATTATTTATAGTATTATTCCGCTCATAGAAATGGTATCGTGAAGCACCGAGTTCGGGTTTCAAGTACCTGAATTTGGGGACGTCACACCAGTTTTACCTCGGCTAGACTAATCTTGAAGAGTTGATTGATTTATTTACAAGTCTTTCAATATAGAATTGCTAACACTATCATACGCCAACTATTTGGTACGGATTCAAGGTAAGCCTAAGTATGAATAAACAAATATATTTTTCATCGATTATTCGATGGGCACGTGAGATTGCCACAAATTAAACGTACACACGTTTAATGAATGTAGTGTTGATCAATATTGAGTACTATAGGCTGATCACCTAGAAATGCTCGTAAGCTATGCCCGACTTACGGACTTAGTGTCGGGATGTTGTGACACCCCCAAAATAGGTCCAATCCATAACCCATTTTAGGTCGCCAAAATACATGGTACAGAAACAACTACAACTTCATTAATACAAGTGTCGTGCAAAATACGACAACACATAAACTGTGAGTTTAAATACAAATATTGTCTTCTAGACAATATCCACACTCAAATAAATCCTCATCACAATTATTGATACATTATTTTACAAAAATAGTGAGGACTATTAAACAATTCTCTAGAACCATCATTCCACACCCCGACACGTACTCGCTACATTCTCGCCTCTTGAGAAGAAAAATGGAACAACAAGGAAAAGGGTGAGCTCAATTAGCCCAGTAAAGAATATTACGACTAAGATAATATAGAACAAATTATCGTTAGTCTTCAACAGGGAAAAATTTAATAGAATACAATAGACAACAAGTTTTACATCAATATTCGCAGCGAAAAATAATAATTCATAGAAGAGTTACGTAGAGAATGAAATCTACTATTATCTATGAATTTAAAAGTCCATCATCAATATTTTATCTTTGTAACATCAATCAATAATCATCTTTGCATTACAAGCCAAAGATATTCATCAGTTGGTCATGTTCATCTGAACACCTGTTCATCTTTGCACTACGGGCCAAAGATATTCATCATAAATCATTCATTTTTGCACTATAGGCCAAAGATATTCATTAATATCATCAATTAGGACTGAGGATGATGAAAAATATTTTAAAGAAAACGAATCCAGTGAAGCAAAAGAACAAATATTAGGGATTCATATTACAGTTTATCCATGTCCAAAAATATGTCATAAACAATCATAGTGGAGTAAAATTCAAGAATGATCAAAACATGGATACAATCAAAGCTAGTATCCAAAATAGATATTTGGACGAAAAGAAGAAAATTTCATTTTTTGATGAATAGTAACTCGTGAATAGTAACTCGTGAATAGTAACCCCGACATGAAAAGTTCCAAATTTGATAAAAATTTCTAACCAATATTTTGGCATAATGATATTGAAGAAATAATATCATTTTGAATAAAATAACATCCCTTACCTCGTAAAGACAGTACTTCTAGTTGAAACACCAGATATAGGCTATGACTTGAACTTGTACCGTATAGCAACACTCAAAGTATTAAAATACTCACAAGAATACGCTCACTAATATAGAGAGAGAAAGAGATAGAAGATTTTTGTTTCTGATGTGATTTTCAATTCTAACATAAACACCCTTTTTATAGGAAAATGCTTAGAACACAAAAGCAGAAAATTGAATATAATAATATTATTTATAAACGAAATTCCTAAGCACACCACCAGCTGATTTCAACCATTTAACACATGCCCCTCAATTGAAAAAAAAGGTTTTCTTAAAAATAATAATTAAAACTTCCAAAAATCAATTATTTCAGAATTACAGAACTTTAATAATTCATAATAAATAGCTCTTTAATCAGAAAATTCAAATCTGGCGAGTTTTTATAGGAAATTCAATTCTCTACAACTTTGCAGAAGAAAGTTTTTCCAAATTCCAAACAAAAATTGATCGAAATCCATAAACGGGCGATTTTACAGGCTATAATCATATTTCAGTCAAGAAATGGATCCACCGACACAAAAAATATGTGTTAATCATTTAATGCAACAAAAATACTCTTTCTCCTCATATACTCATATACCCTACATTAATTATAAAAATATCACCATTAATATATTATTAAAATAATATATTTAAATAAATTATTTTATCAGAAAAAGATAAAATATTAATTTTCAACAATTGTCACATTAAAATTTTTCTCCATCTATATATCCACATAAAATCAATATTTTTCTCATCATATAAATCAATAATTAATTATTCATAAATAATATTACAGAATCACAATACTGACAACCAGGCAGTTCCTAGGAAAGATGGGGCTTTCCAATAAGGATCTCTCCTTACTGGCGCGCAATTTGATGACCAAACCTCTTCTTAGACAGAACTTTCTAGACATTGCCAATAATGTTATCTAATAATATTATTCAGATAATATGAATTATTGCTCCGATAATAGAAAATACTGTGTAGTGAATATTATTAAAACAACAGTAATATAAAATATCAACGCAACAATTATCAATAAAATAAAATATTGAACATTAATTACTGTAACCATTATTGAGTAGTGCCTTCTTACGTAAGAATCAATAATTGGTGCAATACAGTGTGCTACTGTGCAACAACGCGTATTACTGTGTTTAACCACCGGGTATTTCAATAGTATTAACGGTAACAACTACGCCGTTATTTATAAACAACTTATATTTGTCGTTTTCTTCATCCAATCGCTTTCTGTTATGGGGCCCACAAAAGACTGCGCCGTCGTACGAATATTCTCCGACAGAAAGAATATTCCACAACCAAACGAATATTCTCCGACAACAATGAATATTTTATAACCACCTGTTTATTTAAAATATTTGCGCATTTTACCCATAAATAACCTCATTAATCAATTTAACCCTTACTATTTCAAAATAATAAATAGAGGAAATTAAATTTCATTTATTAATAATTTGGGGTCTTTCAACCTCCCCTCCTTATGAAATTTCGTCCTCGAAATTGACGTACGTACCTGGTGTTTCGAAAAGATGAGGATACCTCGCTTTCATTTCCGTTTCCAACTCCCAGGTCTTTTCTTCAATAGCATGGTTCCTCCACAAAACTTTAACTTGTGGTATGATCTTCGTGCATAGGACATGCTCCTTCCTATCCAAGATCTTGACAGGTACCTCTTCATACGTTAAGTCTTCGGCTATCTCGTCTGGTTCTAACTCAATAACGTGGTTTGGGTCTTCACATATTTACGTAGCACAGATATATGAAAAACATTATGAACACGAGACATACTTGGAGGTAACGCGAGTCTATAGGCCACATTTCCTACTCGATCGAGAATTTCAAATGGACCAATAAATCGAAGGTTTGAGCTTCCCTCACATCGCCAATTCTCGCTTTTGGAATAACAACTTCTTACATCTTCTTCTTCATATTCATCAACTCCGGTGTGTAGCTTGTGCGATTTTAACTTTATCGATAAAAGTCGATTCTACTCTTATACCATCACATGGGTACCTAGAGTCTTCAACTATATCTCTATCATCTGAAAGTCATACAAAATGGGTCTTTGACAATATTGCACTTGTACTCGTATACGATGTTTTACTCAACACGTCAGCTACCACGTTCGCTTTTTCAGGATGGTATGGTCAGAACATGTGCCGAAATGAGTCTCCTCTTGAGTTCTTCGAAGCTCTTCCCACATTCCTTGCTCCATTCGAATTTTTTATCTCTATGAGTCAACTTAGTTAATGGAGTAGCAATTCGGGAAAATCTTTCTACAAAATCTTCGATAATAACCAGCTAAGCATAGAAAGCTACGTATTTCGATTACTAACTTAGGTTTGCTCTCAACTGTGACTCATATCCCAATCTTGGATAGCACGTCACAATGACACCTATTATTTTACTACCACACGAATATGGCATCCCCTAGGGAGAGTCTGACTTCAATGCATTCCACAAAGGAAGTCACCAGATAGAGGCTCGGTTATCAACTTCTATAGTTGGGTTTTTAACTCCTGAAGTCCAATAGGAGCCATTCGATATGAGATTTTAGAAATGGGTTTTGTACCAGGTTCAAAGTCGATACAAAATTCAATATCACGCTCTGGGAGTAAGCCAAGAAATTCTTCAGGAAATACGTCAGGGATTTTACTAACAACAGAAATATCATTCAAATCTGACGTATTTTTTGTTCAAGTCCATAACATAGCTAAGAAAGCTTGACATCCGTTTTTCAATAAACGAATGACTTTACGACTTGATATGAAAGAGTTTGACTTCAATGGTTTGGTTGCTTGAATTCGAATAACAGGTTGCTTAGGAATATGAAAACTAACAACCTTACAATCAATTTTGGCATGATGAGTTGTTAACCAATCAATTCCTAAAATCACATCAAAAGCAAGTATCTTTAAAGAGATAAGGTCAACAGGTAATGTGATGGTGCCAACTTGTATCAAACAAGATTTATAAACAGTGGATGTAACGAAAGTTTCTCCTAACGGAGTTTCAACAGATAAGTCAAAGTCTAATTTTCTCCGGAGTCAAGTTTAAACGTTGAGCAAAAGCAGGAGAGATAAATGAATGGGTAGCACCGGTATCTAGTAAGGTATAAACTTCGCAAGAATTTATAATTAACTAACCAGTGCTAACTTCGTTTGGGTTCCTCGTATGTTTACCAGTCACGAAAAATGCTCTTTCAGGAACCGTTGACTTTGACTTTTCTGGGACAGCCTTTTGAGTCACCATCCCCGCTAGACTTGGTTTCGATACAGTGCAATCTCGAGCGATATGTCCTTCCTTTCCACAATTATAACATACCTTAAACTGTTGTGGGCAGTTTGGGCTGATATGTCCTTCTTTTCCGTACTTATAGCATATGACCGGTGGTCGTTCTCCTTCCTTGGAACCAGTTGCTGCTGGTGCTGACGTCTTCGTATTGTCATTGTTGAATCTCCTCTTTTTAAAATCTCCTCCCGACTCGCTTCTTCTATTTTCATAGCCACGATTACCACCAGAGTGGTTGTCGTTCTTGTCTGTATTTTTCTTTCTCCGCTGGTTATCATTGTTCTGATGACTGCTGTCACCGATATGATCCTGGTTGTGGTCCTTCGGTTGACCGTACTCGTTATCTCGCTCTAATAATTGAGCCCTGTTGACAACATCTGAATAGAGAGAAAATTTATGAGAAATGAGATATTGACGTATGCCGGGTTTCAAACCTCTCAGAAACATCCGCGTCATACGTTCCTCATTCTCCACCAAATGAGGTGCAAACCTGGACAACTCTGCGAATTTCGCCTCGTACTGGGACACCGTCATGTTATTCTGCTCCAGTCTAATAAACTCTACCTCCTTCATATGGCAAATACTTTCAGGAAAGTATTTTTCTTTAAAAAGTTTTTGAAACGTTTTCCAAGACATGCTGAGTGCGGCAGGCTGGGTCCGTTTCACAGACTCCCACCAGTAGTCTGCCTCGCCACGGAACATAAAGGTGGCGAATGGAACCTTCTGTTCCTCCGTGCATCCCAAGACATTGAATATCTTGGTAATTGCTTGACCCACGTTTCCGCTATGATCGGATCCGGCTTTCCCTTAAATTCTGGTGGTCCCAATTCTTTGAACTGCTTGGCTGTGACAAACCGTGAATTGCTATCATTTCCTCCTGTATTTTGAACACGAGTCTCCTTCGTCTGGTTTTGCATGAATTGCAAAAAGCTTCTAAACATCCCATCGTTCATCATCTGCTCATTGGTGTTGTTCACAGGAGGAATATTGTCAGCCTGTTGCACGTTCTCCTCGTTAGTGAGTACAGGCGTCTCCACGGTTTCATTTACTCCACTGTTAACATTCTTAGTCGACATTCTCAAATACTGCCATAAAATAAGGGTTAATTTAACAAATTAACAAATCACATAATATCCCTATAATATGACCGACCAACAGATAAGCTTAGGTAGGACACACTAGCGAATGATTTACTCGTCTCTCCCCTCCTAGTTCTATTCCCCGATCTCCGCCAGAGATCATATCCCTAAGCTCTAATACCAACTGTGACGCCCCCAAAATAGGTCCAATCCACAACCCATTTTAGGTCGCCAAAATACATGGTACAGAAACAACTACAACTTCATTAATACAAGTGTCGTGCAAAATACGACAACACATAAACTGTGAGTTTAAATACAAATATTGTCTTCTAGACAATATCCACACTCAAATAAATCCTCATCACAATTATTGATACATTATTTTACAAAAATGGTGAGGACTACTAAACAATTCTCTAGAACCATCATTCCACACCCCGACTCGTACTCGCTACATTCTCGCCTCCTGAGAAGAAAAATGGAACAACAAGGAAAAGGGTGAGCTCAACTAGCCCAGTAAAGAATATTATGACTAAGATAATATAGAACAAATTATCGTTAGTCTTCAACAGGGAAAAATTTAATAGAATACAATAGACAACAAGTTTTACATCAATATTCGCAGCGGAAAATAATAATTCATAGAAGAGTTACGTAGAGAATGAAATCTACTATTATCTATGAATTTAAAAGTCCATCATCAATATTTTATCCCTGTAACATCAATCAATAATTATCTTTGCACTACAAGCCAAAGATATTCATCAGTTGGTCATGTTCATCTCAACACCTGTTCATCTTTGCACTACAGGCCAAAGATATTCATCAGAAATCATTCATCTTTGCACTACAGGCCAAAGATATTCATTAATATCATCAATTAGGACTGAGGATGATGAAACATATTTTAAAGAAAACGAATCCAGTGAAGCAAAAGAACAAATATTAGGGATTCGTATTACAGTTTATCAATGTCCAAAAATATCTCATAAACAATCATAGTGGAGTAAAATTCAAGAATGATCAAAACATGGATACAATCAAAGCTAGTATCCAGAATAGATATTTGGACGAAAAGAAGAAAATTTCATTTTTCGGTGAATAGTAACTCGTGAATAGTAATCCCGACATGAAAATTTTAAAATTTGATAAAAATTTCCAACCAATATTTCGACATAATGATATTGAAGAAATAATATCATTTTTGAATAAAATAACATCCCTTACCTCGTAAAGACAGTACTTCTAGTTGAAACACCGGATATAGGCTATGACTTGAACTTGTACCGTATAGCAACACTCAAAGTATTAAAATACTCACAAGAATACGCTCACTAATATAGAGAGAGAAAGAGATAGAAGATTTTAGTTTCTGGTGTGATTTTTAATTCTAACATAAACACCCTTATTATAGGAAAATGCTTAGAACACCAAAGCAGAAAATTGAATATAATAATATTATTTATAAACAAAATTCCTAAGCACACCACCAGCTGATTTCAACCATTTAACACATGCCCCTCAATTGAAAAAAACGTTTTTCTTAAAAATAATAATTAAAACTTCCAAAAATTAATTATTTCGGAATTACGAAACTTCAATAATTCATAATAAATAGCCCTTTAATCAGAAAATTTAAATCTCGCGAGTTTTTATAGGAAATTCAATTCTCTACAACTTTACAGAAGAAAGTTTTTCCAAATTCTAAACAGAAATTGACCGAAATTCATAAACGGACGATTTTATAGGCTATAATCATATTTCAGTCAAGAAATGGATCCACCGACACACAAAACATGTGTTAATCATTTAATGCAACAAAAATACTCTTTCTCCTCATATACTCATATATCCCACATTAATTATAAAAATATCACCATTAATATATTAAAATAATATATTTAAATGAATTATTTTATCAGAAAAAGATAAAATATTAATTTTCAACAATTGTCATATTAAAAATTTTCTCCATCTATATCCACATAAAATCAATATTTTTTTCATCATATAAATCAATAATTAATTATTCATAAATAATATTACAGAATCACAATACTGACAACCAGGCAAGTTCCCAGGAAAGAGGGGGCTTTCCAATAAGGATCTCTCTTTACTGGCGCGCAATTAGATGATCAATCCTCTCCTTAAACAGAACTTTCTAGACATTGCCAATAATGTTATCTAATAATATTATTCAGATAATATGAATTATTGCTCCGATAATAGAAAATATTGTGTAGTGACAATTATTAAAGCAACAGTAATAAAAAATATCAACGTAACAATTATCAATAAAATAAAATACTGAATAGTAATTACTGTAACCATTATTGAGTAGTGCCTTCTTACGTAAGAATCAATAATTGGTGCAATACAGTGTGCTACTGTGCAACAACGCGTATTACTGTGTTTAACTACCGGGTATTCCAACAATATTAACGGTAACAACTACGCCGTTATTTATAAACAACTTATATTTGTCATTTTTTTCATCCAATCGCTTTCTGTTATGGGGCCCACAAAAGACTGCGCCGTCGTACGAATATTCTCCGACAGAAAGAATATTCCACAACCAAACGAATATTTTCTGACAACAATGAATATTTTATAACCACCTGCATATTTGAAATATTTGCGCATTTTACCCATAAATAACCTCATTAATCAATTTAACCCTTACTATTTCAAAATAATAAATAGAGGAAATTAAATTTCATTTATTAATAATTTGGGGTCTTACAGATGTCCTTTTCAAAGATGTTATGAAATGGTCATGGTCTTGGACTAGAATTAATGTTACTGAATATTGTCATTGTAAAACGTTTTGAAGGAAAAGAAATGGTATTTTGAATTATCGATAGTATTTCGTAACTATTATCTAGTTATTGAAGATATACGATTCCTATGTTTTAAGCATGTTGTTTAAAAGAAATTGTTATACTTGCTGAGCTTGTAATGCTCACTTGCTTGAACTATATGAATGCAGCTAAAGATGAGCGAACCGAGGTTTCCAGTAGAGATAAAGGCAAGGCAAAGATGAATGATTAGTTTATCTTGTAATAGACTAGTAAGTTTATATATTATATTATGATGAACAAAGAATGTAATGGTTTAAGAATTTGGGAACGGATTTATTATTATTAATGTAATAAGAATGTCGTTGAAACATACATTTGGATGTCGTTTCAGTAGAATGAATGTACAGTTATGAGTACCGTGTATCACCATTTATCGGGTTGGAAGATACCCGAATTTGGGGGCGTCATAGGTTGGTATCAGAGCATTAGGTTATAGAACTTAAGGGGGGGTAGAACCTTAGGCTAATAACCTCGTTAAGGAAGGAAAAGTCTAAAAGAAGTAAACTCGAGCTTTACTTAAGTTGAATGAGTCAATAAGGTATTGAGGAAACTCAGTATCAAAATATTTAAAAAATGGAAATTAACCCTAAATAAATTAAATGTGATTTGTGCTTATACTATTGTGTGTTATGTAATAATCAACATGTTATGTGTAATTGTAGGATGTTGATCGATAGCTTGATGTATAGAGATATACACGTGGTGAGCAACGAGTTGGTGAACAGAATAGAGCTTGTACCCATGCCAGTGGCGGAGGTACCATTAGTGATTCTAGAGGAGTTAGAGACAGAGGAGTACTTTTCTGAGGAAGACTACTCTGAGGGAGATATGGATATAGCATCATACCTTAGTATGATGAGCGATGAGGAGGAAGAAAGAGAGGTAACATCAGTTACTATGGTGGTACCTACACTAGAGTCATCACCTCCAGATGCAATGAGAGAATTGTATCTTGCAGTGCTTGACAGGAATGTGCAACTGAGTACAGTTGTGCAAAATCAGAGTGAAGAGATTAGTTATCTCCATGGAGCTAAGATGTCTGCAGAAACAAATTTTGAGTCAGAGCATGATAAACAGGTGCTTATGATAGAGCAGGTTAGGGACTATAAGGAAGAGGCCGATGAGCTTCGTAGGGAATTAGGGGAGAAGGAGCAGAAGATAGCACAGATGTCCTACATCCATGAGAGTGCTCATAAGGATTTCAAGCTAAAAGTTGCTTGTTATTCCATTGAGTCAGGACAAAACCGTCATATGATTAGTCGAGATACTGTAGCGATGATTGCAAATGAGAAACACGAGGATGCTGTTATGCATTATTAGAAGTCTAGAGTTATAAAAATGTGTGTAGTGACGTAAAACCCTCTTTTGTATAAAAAGGGTAGTCTTTTTGTAAATCACAATTTTTGTGAAGTACAATTACGGGATAAAAATGTAATAGCATTTGGCTATAGAAAACAAATTGTAAATAGTTTAGAACTATGAAGAAGCATATGAATATAATGAAGTTTTCATTTAAGATGCTTTGTTATGGTATGAGTTGTTGTTTGGCAAATAATAACTAAGTAAGTAAATAAATAATAATGAAATTTTAATTATCAAAAAATGTCGCCAAGAAGAAGACAACATAATTAGGAAGCAGAATCACATAATGTTAATCAAAGGGGTTAGAATAACTCTATGTGAGAGTTAGTTAATTTATTAACGGCTACATTTAACCAAACCGGGGGTAGAGCACCCGCGGGACCTAGGGTAGCCAGAATAACTACCTTTAGTGAGTTTAAAAGCGTAGGTCCACCGGAGTTCAAAGGAACGACGGACCCAATAGAAGCCCAGACATGAGTAAAGGAAATAGAGAAGACGTTTGTTATTACAAACATAGGTGAGGTGCAAAAGGCTTCTTTTGCAACTTACATGATGAAAGGGGAAGCCAACTTTTGGTGGGAGGTGGGGCTAGAACCGATGCGGTAACGGGGGAACAATTCAAGAAGGTTTTCTTCTAGAATTATTTCCCTACAAGCATGCAAGGGAGGATGGAGATGAAGTTCTTAGAACTTAAGCAAGGGGACATGACAGTTCCCTAGTACGCGGCCAAATTTAATGAATTGACAAGGTTTAGTCCACACCAAGTGGACACTGAGGAGAGGAAGGCTCGTAGGTTTGACCAGGGCCTGAAACCCTGACTCTATAGTAGGATTTTGGTATTCTAGAGTGCTTGCTATGGGACCATTCTAGAAAAGGTGATTATAGCAAAAGGTGGTAGTGAGACGTTGACTTAATACCACAAAGAGAGAAAGAATAAGAACAAGGGAGGGGGAGGAGCCAATGCAGAGAGTGCCAGTGGTAAAGGTAGTATGCCAAAAAGAAGAATTTTAACTCCGGGAATACTGGAGTGGGAGAAGGGGGTCCTAAGCGTAGGATTGAAGTATGTAATACATGTGGAAAGACTCATCTAGGAGTCTATCTGAAAGGGAAATTGGTTTGTTATAATTATGGATAGGAGGGTCATATATCACCTAATTATCCTAATCCTAAGAAAAAACCATGGTTGTTTTGTATATGGGTCGTTGGACCACATGACAAGAAATTGCCCCAAAGAAGGGGCTCGGAGGAGAGTAAGGGTGTTAGTAGTGGTAAGTTAGCCATTACTGGACCACCATTGTCGGGTAGGCCTATGGCCCGTACTTTTAATATGATGGTCCAAGATGCGGTTGCATCATCGGATTTAGTAGCAAGTATCATTTCAGTCAGTACAATGAATGCTTATGTGTTGTTTGATTGGAGAGCTACATTTCTTTTATAGCATGTGAATTTGCTAAGTGATTAAGTTCATTCCCGTAAGGATTATAAATACCTTTAAACGTTAAGGTAGAGAATGAGGAAATAACTTTCGTTAATTATATTCGTGGAAATCGTTTCATGAATAATTAAGGTAAGCAAGTATTGGTAGATAAGTACCGATAATGTTGAGAGAATTTAAAGTAATTCTCGGTATGAATGGGTTGATTAAACCATAAAACTTTAATAAATTGTCTAAGGAAAAGTATGAATCTTCGATTTTCTAAGAAAACCCAAGGTAGTATTTTACGGTAATAAATCACCGAAACTTTCTTGTTGTCTAATCATGACGTAATCTAGAAGGATGTTAAGATAAGTTTAGGTTGTGGTACAATTGTAACCTTTGATGGTTGACATATGGGAGCTGGGCTAAACAATTCCTTCAGAGTACGAAGGTATATACGAAACTGGCAACCGATCTAACTCACTGTGATGGCAGTGTAGATGAGATGGAAACTTGTTTGTTGGTTATTTGTGGGAAACCACTTAGAGTACCATATGGACTACTAGTAAAGAAGAGATGTGTGATGAGTCCTAGAGAAGTAATAAGAATAAGATAAGAATGTAAATTAACAAAGATGATGAATGTATTAAGTAAGACATCTCCGTATGTCATGATGCTGTAAGCTGGTAATGGAAGTAGGTCGCGTAAACTTAGGTTAAAAGAACGCGAACCCTAATAAGTAAAGTTAAGTAAACCAATGCGTAAGTCAAATATATGACTAATTGGTTAGCGATTAAAAATAATTACCCATTGCCCAGGATCGATGATCTAATTGATCACTTGAAATGGACAAAGAATTTTTCTAAGATAGATTTGCGTATGGGGTATTGACGGTGGAAAATTGATAGGTACATTAGAAATGAGAAGTGATGAACATAGTTTTTAGGAACTAAAAAGGAAGGTTAAGTGAGGCACCTGTATTATCTTTATTAGATGATACGAGAAATTTTATAGTGTATCTCAATGCTTCACATAGATGACGAGATTGCGTGTTCATGTAGCATGGCAAGGTCATTGTGTATGCATCACGCTAGTTAAAGGATTATGAGAAGGTCTATCCTATTTATGATCTATAATTGGCAGCTGTTGTTTTTGAATTAAAAATCTGAAGATAGTATTTATAAAGGGAGAAGTGTAAGATATACACAGACTCTAAGAGTCTGAAATATATTTTCACACAGAAGGAGTTGAATATGACGTAGAGAAGGTGATTAGAATGGATAAGAGATTAAGACTGTGATATGTTATATCATTCAAGAAAGGTAAACGTAGAAGCCGACACGCTGTGTAGGAATGGTAAGGAAAAGCTATTGATGTTAACGACTCAGAATGAGTTAATAACGGAGATGGCAAGATCAGTGTTAGAAGTTAAATTACGGAATGAAGGGATAGAAATGTTATTCACAACGTAGACTCAATCCACGATAATGGAACGAGTTAATTAAGTACAACTAGGTAATGAGGAATGCAAGTAAGTGAAGAAGAGGATTCAGGATGAAGAGAAGATCAAGTATAATCTTATTTTGAAGGAAGAATTTGAGTTCCAAATAATTTTAAAGTTAAAAGAAGAACTAATATGAAAGAGAGATAGCGTAATGTGTTAATAAGTGTTTAACTTCCAACTCAAATTATTGATAGGAAGTGACAAGTCATGGAAATTAAGATAATACCTTCGGTGAAGGTGAATGGAAGGAACCACAATATTGAAGAAGCATTGTGGGAACTCAAAATTAAAATAAAAGAAAAATTTTCCTCATTGGTGTAGGTAATAGTAGCGAGATTCTGGGGACAGAATCCTTATAAGGGGGGAAGAATGTAACGCCCGAGAAAATTAGATTTTTAGGAGAATTAAAATTTTATTTAATTATGTGGATTAAATGAATTTAATTGATTATTTATGGGATTAAGCTAATTGAAGGTCATTCTATGACCTAGATATGTCGAAACGTCGTAGTATTTTGGCTACATGGTAGAATTAAAGTGTTTGAATTTTTAAGACGAAAATAAAAGCTTTTCGAGAAATTTTCTGAAAAATACTATTCACGCATTTCTGCTCGGGAATTATTTTTGAACTTTCGAGAAATGCGTAACGATAGAATATCGAGGTGAGATGAAATATCTAATAATATTTCAGTTATGACAAACGCAATTTTTCGCCTGTGGACTTAAAACCTACCGGTTAGGGAAAGTGATTTTCGAGAAAGAAATGAAATGCGATTAATGAATTAAACGATGATCGTATAATACGTAGGTATTATACGAAGTAATTAATATGAGTACGATATGAGGTATTATACGAGTATGTATGAATGATGATACGTCGTATATGAATAGGTATACAAGTTAGAATACGATAATAATACGTATAGAATACGTCCTAAGGCTTTAAGCCATTTGTGAATGGACTTGTGGATTATGTGGGATGCATAAGTTTATAATGATTTAATATGAAAGTCCAATAGAATTAATGTACAAGCCCAAGTGTTTGTATTGTGAAGCCCAAAGTAATTTAATGTGCAAGCCCAAAGATTAAGCTAAGCTAATTAAACCTAAGCCCAAGCTATGATCCAATGGGTTAAGGTGATCCATGGGGAAACCCATGATCACATGGGTAATCTTGGTGGCCAAGAAACAAGTTTGATGAACAAGTAGACTTAAGGGTTAAGCAAAGGATAAGTTAAGTAAACTTAATAGCTAAGGAATGTGATGAGCAAGCAAAGGATAAAAGTTGTGCTAAGCAAGTTAACTTAATGGCTAAGTGTTGTGATGGCCAAGTAATTAATGTGAGGAGCAAGTTAACTTAGTGCCTAGGTAATGAATAGTAAGGAGGTGGGAGTGGTTTATTGACTAAACTACCCTAACTTAGGAAGTCCTATAAATAGAAAGCTTGGATTTCATTTTTGTGGGTTGTTCATTTCATCCAACAAGTTGAGAGCTTATTGGTTAGAGATAATAAGCTAGAAAAGCTAGTATTTCATATTTCAAGAAGTAAGAAGAAGATTAAGGCTTATCAAGTGATCCTCAAGGGTAAGATCTTGAACCATGTTTCTCTTTCTCTTCCATTGTTAGAGAAGTAGGTAGTGGTAGAACATGTATGCTAAGAAATGATAAGAATGATTAATCAATGGACTTAAGCCGTATAAGTCATGAATAAGTAATTCAAACCTTAATAAGTTATGAACTCATGAGAAACCTATATTCACTTCTCATATATTTACCTTAATAAGATGGTATGATAAGAAGATGCAAGGATGATGGTTAAAAGATTGAAGTCATAAGAAATTATGAGAAATGAAATCATAAGTAGTTTATACTTTTATAAGTAATAAACTCATGAAGAGCAAGTAATAACTTATCATGTAAATAAGTTAATGTAATATATATGTTAAGATGTTAGTATGATGGATTGAATCCATTTGAAACAATGAACAAATCATTAGTAACGAAGTTTTGCCGGAATTCACACGATTGGACAATAATCGTCGAATTCGTGAAATTCTTGGAATGGAAGTCAGATTTTGATATTGAGCTTGGAAACATTGGTTTTCAATGGAGACATGTCTTATTTGGCATTATAGAGTTGTGAACTCGAGAATGACCGAATTCTGACTTAGAACGAAGAAACGAGCGTTGAACGTTCACGAACGTTTATTGTTTTCGTTAAAATGAACTAAAAGGTGAATTTTGAGTTAACGGAATCGAAATCATAAAATTCTTACATGAATACATAGAACATGTAATTTGTGAACTAATGGCTTTTGAACGGGCCAATTTAGACTTAAAATGATTAAATTTGGAGTCTAGAAAGTTCGTTATGAAAAATAAAACTGTCAAGAATCTGGTGCACAGAGCTGGCGCCACGGCGCCAACCCAAGGAAAATAGGTGGCGCTGCAGCGCCGGTGCCATGCCAAAACCTACTGAACTTTCACACCGCAGCGCGGCCAATAGAACAAGGATTCGCGCCGTAGCCCCGAGCCCGGACCTTGACCACTTAACTAGCGCTGCAGTTCGGCACATGGAAGAGAAGCTGGCGCCGCAGCGCCAACACTATAGCATGCACAGTAAAGAAAGCTTGTAAGTAAGGAAAGAAAGTTAAATGATTAGTAATGAACTAAAACTTAATGTAACATTAGTTAAGACATTGTTAAACCTTAAGTATGATAACTACAGATTGGAGGTAAGTCAATTGAATGTGAACGTGAACGGTATGTAATAAGTGTACTTAATCTGTGACGATCAAGTTTTGATTAAATAACGTAAGGACGTTAATAAGTCGTGAGGAAGGATGAATAACTCGAACCGAGTTGTATTAATGAAATAATTTCAATTAAGTTATAGAAGAGAAAGAAGTTGGTAAGAACGATGTAAATTATAACGGCAAGCCGAAATCAATAATAACAAATCTAATACATGATTAGATTGAGAAGAAGGGTAAGATTCATTAGGAACCATGTATGTTCATTCATGACCTAATGTGGTATGTTATGTGGTTATGTGTTGTAGAAATTGTAAAGACTCAAAGAGAAAGTAATTTTATTGTAACAGACGCTGAAGGCAAGTTTTCTTAAACGCTTATCTAACCTTCGTGTTAGCCAAGTTTCCTGTGATTCATGTTATGAGATGCATGAATTATTTTACTAAAGGGTCGATGCCAATTTTACCTCGGCTAGACTAATCTTGAAGAGTTGATTTATTTATTTACAAGTCTTTCAATATAGAATTGCTAACGCTATCCTACGCCAATTATTTGTTACGGATTCAAGGTAAGTTTGAGTATGAATAAACAAATATATTTTTCATCGATTATTTGATGGGCACATGAGGTTGCCACAAATTAAGCGTACACACATTTAATGAATATAGTGTTGATTAACATAGAGTACTATAGGCTGATCACCTAGAAATGCTCGTAAGCTATGTCGGACTTACGGACTTAGTGTCGGGATGTCCTTTTCAAAGAAGTTATGAAATGCTCACGGTCTTGGACCAGAATTGATGTTTACTAAATATTGTCATTGTAAAACATTTTGAAGGAAAAGAAATGGTATTTTAAATTATCGATAATACTTCGTAACTATTATCCAATTATTGAAGATATACGATTCCTATGTTTTAAGCATGTTGTTTAAAAGAAATTATTATACTTGTTGAGCTTGTAATGCTCATTCTTGCTTGAACCATATGAATGTAGCTAAGGACAAGCGAACCGAGGTTTCCAGTAGAGATAAAGGCAAGGCGAAGATGAATGATTAGTTTATCTTGTAATAGACTAGTAAGTTTATGTATTATATTATGATGAACAAAGAATGTAATGGTTTAAGAACTGGGAACGAGATTTATTATTATTAATGTAATAAGAATGTCGTTGAAACAAACGTTTGGATGTCGTTTCAGTAGAATGAATGTACAGTTATGAGTACCGTGTAACACCATTTATCGGGTTGGAAGATATCCGAATTTGAGGGCGTCACAGTTATAATATGGGAGAATGTTAGTATATAAAAATATATACTAACCATAGAGATTTATTCTATATATCTCAAATAATTAATTTTATAACCAAGTCTAATTGGGTTATGAAATTAAAAAGGCATAAGTAAGGAATTTATTTTCAAGTGTGAGAAATAAAAACCCTAATTGAATGATTAGGGTAAAATAGAATTAAAAGTATTGAACAATAATAATATCATAGCCAATAATTTATTTAGAGTTCAAGTGAATTAAGATTTAATGGACTAAGAAGATTATATTAAATTTGTAGCCCAATTATTTATTTAAGCAATGGATTTGTGACTAATTGATTTAAGGGTGATTAAATTATTTAAATTTGTAGCCCTATAATTTTTTTTTTTTTGTAATTTGATGAAAGAGGGTTTTTGATTTGGAAGTTCAAACCCCTATAATCTATGTGTTTTTCATGGATTCAAGTATGGATCTACCCATAATGGGTGTTAATTTGGTTTGAATAAAAAAGAAAAGAAAAATAATTTTTCTAGTTTATGAAACCTAACTTTTGAGTGCTTTGAAAATCCACCGTTTTGATCTATGCATTCTTTTCTCAATCCGTCGAAGAGAGGTGCTAGATATATGTGTTGACTAGTAAACCCAAGTGGTAGAACTCAAAAATCACGTTTCTAAAAGTAGTGGTGTGGATTTTGGTGAAAACAGTCCTGTTTTCTTAAAACTGTTTTGGATCAGTCTGAAACGTGGGTAATTTCATCCACGTTTTGTGTTATAAAAAATTATGAAAAAATTTGGAGTGTTAATATCAGAAGATATGAAGGTTGTGTAAAACATTGAGAATTTTTGGCCATACGGTTTGAGAGTTATGGATTTTACGGTGGATGGCTATTTTTATGAAGCCACCCGAATAACTCTCTGTGTATAAGTCCAAAAATTACTAACTTTTTACTGGAAGTACATGTGTATAACAGGAACATACTGTAAAAATTTTAGAATTTTTTGGGGTTAATCTTGATTTATGAAAAATCTGAGAATATTTGGCAATTATGGACTATTTAAAAATAGTAGATGGATTTTAAAAATTCCGAGAAAAATATGTGTTCAATATGGAACTATATTTTGTCAAATCTCAGAAAAGAAATATTTTTGGGACTGATTTGGTATTTTCATCTAAATGATGATAAATGGATAAATGGATTTAATTAAATATATGATGTCCAAAAATATGAAAAATACGATTTATGACTTGAGACCCTTGAGCATGGCTTAAGCAAATTTTTCATGAAGTTTTGGGTCGGGTGTGAAGTGTTGTGATGTTTATGGCATTTTAGAATGTTTAATAAGTTAATTAATAAAAGGAAAAATATTTAAATAAATTGTTTATTAATGTGATTAATGACTTAAATTATTGTTATATGGCTAATAATATTGGATTAAGATATTATTAGTAGTATTTGGCTGGAATGTTATTAAAAGGTTAATAACCTTAGCGTAAAATATTATTACATAATTAATAATATTCAACGGGAGATTAAAATAAGAGATTTATGTTATTTTTCAATATAATTGTTGAATTTGGTATTCAATGAACTATATTATGCTTGTAATATACTAAAATGAGAATTCAGGGTGTTGAATTAGATTTTGGATTGCTGAAATGGTTTCAGTCTGCTGAAATATTTTGTGGTCTGCTGAAATAGTAATTTCAGGATGCTGAAATGTAATCTGGTTTACTGAAATGATATTTCAGTTTACTGAAAGGTTATCTAGCTTACTAAGATAACATATAAAGGGGAAAACTTATAAGTACAAGTTATAAGTGATGAAAAGATTATCAAAGTATAATGATAATATTAAGACTAAGGTGTAATATCTAATACTTAACTTTGTGAGTGAAGGTTAGACAAGTTAATATAAGATGATGAGATTATAAGTAAATAAATGAATATGGTGTTAAAATTATCTAATATTTGACTATGTGATTAAGTGTTAGATAGTTATATGAAATAAGGTATGATATGCTAATTGAAAGATCAATCTTATACCTAATAGGTTTTTCAATAAAGAGAATAAATTAAATTGTGTAGCGGTAATCGACTATGCAGACAAGTTTCCTTCACTCAAACTCGGGTTATATTTCAAAGTATGTTAGTGAATGATTATTGATGATTATTCTTGTCTAAACTGATTATTGATTCGCACTTAGTGCATGTTGCATATGTTCATCAGGTATGAAAGGCTGATCATCTTCATTACCCTAAGGTTTAGATGAAGTTATTCCTGGTCCTTATTGACTTCAAACATTATTGATTCAGTCACGAAATTATTGAAACTTAATTCATATTATTTCACAATTATTAAATTGTTGAAAACTTGAAAGCTTATTATTCTTTCAATCATGATATATCTTTATTGAATTTAAACTTGCTGGGCAAAGTAGTTGCTCACCCTTGCTATATCATGGTAATAAATTTCAGATAAAAGCGAAGGTTTGAAGAAGGACATAGACAAAAGCAAAATATAGTAAAAGATTGTTATACGAATAACTATTTAGTTATCTTATTGTAAACCTTTGTAATTTTGAAGGTATGTATTCAGTTAAGGTTAATAAACCTGGGAAAATGTTATAGAATTATGTAAAATAGACAATATATGTTTATTTGTTCCGCATTAGATGATAGAATATGTATGATGATGAAGTACCATAACGTACCAAGTCCAAGGTTCTTGGGACCCGGATTTGGGGGCGTCACAGGTTCGTATCAAAGCTGTAGGTTATAAACCTTAGGTAAGCGTACCTTAGGCTATAACCGCAGAGATGATGATAAGGAATAAACTCAGATCGAGTTTAAGAGATAAGGGATGAATTTATGAAATTCATCTTTAAAGTAAAGAGAAAGCTAAAAGAAGAGAATCTTGAAGGGCTATAAGGATAAGAATCCGGAGTTACCTGACTCCAGTAATAGAGATGAAAAGTGATAATAAATAGATGACGTCTATAAGATGAAAAGTGTAAATAAAATCATAATATGATTAAAGAGAAGAAGAAGATCGTAGTATAACACGATTATAAGTATAAGGAGAAATAATTACGAAATAAGATCACGACGTGATCAAATTAAATTGTTGAATAACATATGATATGTTAAGTGATTGGTATGATATAGCTTGACGCTATAAAGAGAATGTACTATGAAATGGTACAATGTAAACTCAGAAAAGAGTGGTAAATGTTAAGATGCAGATTAAAGAAAATTCGTATTAAGAAAAGAGAAAGTTAGAATTGTTAGGTTTTGTGAAAATCAAAGTAGCAATCAAATTGTAAAAAATAAGCGGAAGCATAATAAAATCAGATTTAAAATTTTTCACAAACCAATTATCCGGATTATCCTTTATGCATATTATTAATTAAAACGAAGAACAAGAAGTTATGGAATCATACCCTTATAGATGCGAGTTTCCACAGGTACGAGTTCACCTCCTACTTCTCTGCAATTTCCTTGAATCTCCGGGTAGATTCCTTCCTTTGATCAATATTAGCCACCCAAGTGTATGGCCTCTAGAGGTGATCCACCAAGGAAGAAGAATTTTTAAGAAGAAGGGTGTATTGGCTAAAACCCTAGTTTTTCCTATATTTATACTCTCCAACAACTTGGAATTACGTATATTTGATATCTGATATAAGACTCCTCTTATAAAAATATCAGGTAACCTTATTCAATTAAAATAAGATATTATTTATTTAATTAAACTCTTTTAATAAAATGGGCTCCCTAATCTTGTTAGGGATAATTAATTAAACTCCTTTAACTAATTTTCCCTCCTAATCCTATTAGGAATAAATAAGAGTACTTATATTAAATTAATTCCTAAACTCTTTTAGAAATTAAAATAATAATAATTGTAATAATATTAATAAGACTTCTCTTATTAATTTATATTTAATATTTCTAAAATATTAAAAAATAAATATTATGCTATTTAATTTATTTTATCACCATAGATTAAATTAAATATACTTAACAAATTATTACGATTATGCCATTAACTTCTTAAATAATTATTCTTTCTTTTATGGTGTGACCCTTTAGGTTCTCCATATTTAACCGGTTGTGAATAAATCAATTAGAACTATTCTAATCTTATTTAAATAAATAAATTAAACGATTAATTTATTTAAATAAATAATATTTATTCTACAATAGGGATAAGCCTCCTTAGCAATCAACGACTTTTCAGATAATATAGATTTTAACATTAATCATAAAAGAACCTTTGAGTTAATAGTTACCGTACAATTCAATCCTTCCACCAAACAATGTCCCAATTAAATATAAGACATGGAATTACTGTCAAGTCTTATTTTATTTAATTATATGTATTTCGATTCCTAAATGCACAACTCCTAATAAATACAAATTAGAAACTACTTTCTAATTTCATTCCACCTTGGCCAAGGATTCATGGGTTGTCATTTATCGAATCACATAGGACATTTCTCTTCTTTTTACTAGAAGTGGTAGATTCTTTATTGATCATTCATTATCTTCATATATAACTTATTACACCCAAGCATACCCTTCGATATACTCTAAGAGTCTTAAGGAATAAGTCAAAGTATAATTCATTATATATAAGATACTATGATGATCTCAAGTCTAAGGATCATTTGTACTACTATCACTACAGGAATTCCTATTGACATGCAAGTAAAACTCCATTCTGTATTCCTTAGCGAGTCACGTTCAGTGAACTTATTCTCTAATAAGCACCTACATACTTGCTTTAGTGTCTCCACACAAATGATCATGAGATCAATCATCCTCATCCAATGAGCAAACAACGTACGTACCAATCTATCCGGATTCACTAATCCCCTTTTTAGTAATCCATTGATTGGGAACATTTTAGTTTTAAGCTATCTAAGAATTTAGATCTCATTAGCATGATCTCATCATAATTCTAAAAGCATTGCTTAAAACTATGGGTTTATCACATATTATTAAAATAACACCATGTAGATAATAAATGCCTTTAATAAATAATTCTTTTATTAATAAACAAATAAGATTGATTATAAAGTATATGCTTTATCATCATACATGATTGGCTTGTATGCATACTACTTTCAATCTCCCACTTGCACTAAAGCCAATCGTCGTGGTATCTCATACCCATCTTCTCTAAGTGACGATCAAACTGTTGTTATGTTAACGCTTTAGTAAATGGATCTTCAATTTTGTCTTGAGAGTCCACACGCTCCAGGGTTACGTATCCTCTTTCAATGATCTCTCTGATCAAATAAAATCGTCACAATACGTGTTTGGATTTCTGATGAGACCTGGGTTCCTTAGCCTGCAAAACAGCTCCAGTGTTGTCACAGAATAAAGGCACTGGTCCTGTAATGCTAGGAACCACACCAAGTTCGGTAATGAACTTCTTCATCCAAACAGCTTCCTTTGCAGCTTCACTTGCAGCTATGTACTTTGCCTCTATCACTGAATCATCAACTGTTTGCTGTTCGGAACTCTTCCAACTCACTGCGCCACTGTTTAAGTTAAACACATACCCCAAAATGGATTTACTGTCATCTTGGTCTGTTTAAAAACTTGAGTCTGTGAAGCCCTCTAGTTTCAATTCAGACCCTCCGTAGACAAAAAATATATCCTTAGTTCTTCTTAAGTACTTTAGGATATTTTTCACTTTTTTTCAGTGTTCTTTTCCTGGATTCGACTGATATCTGCTTGTTACACTAAGCGCATGAGCGACATCTGGTCTAGTACATATCATACCGTACATGATAGATCCTATTGCTGAAGCATAAGGAATCTTACCCATACGGTCTCTCTCCTCAGGTGTCTTTGGGGTGTGTTTCTTGGAGAGATGTATTCCATGGCTCATCGGCATGAGACCTCTTTTGGAATCTTCCATGCTAAACCTTTTTAGCATCGAGTCAATGTACATTCCTTGGGACAAGCCAAGCACCCTTTTAGATCTATTTCTATAGATCTTTATCCCCAAAATATAGGATGCTTCTCCCAAGTCCTTCATGGAGAAGTGTTTAGATAACCAGATTTTAATTGATTATAGCATAGGAATGTCATTCCTTATCAGTAATATATCATCAACATATAATACAAGGAATGAAATAGCGCTCCCACTAACCTTCTTGTACACACATGGTTCATCCTCATTTTTGATAAAATCAAACTCTTTGATTGTCTCATCAAAACGGATGTTCCACATACGAGAAGCTTGCTTCAATCCATAAATGGATCGTTGTAGCTTATAGACTTGATTTGTTCCAACCTTTGAAATAAATCCCTCTGGCTGTGTCATATACACATCCTCCTCAAGTTTCCTGTTGAGGAAAGCCGTTTTCACGTCCATCTACCAGATTTCGTAGTCATGGTAAGCTGCAATCGCAAGCAAAATTCGAATGGACATGAGCATTGCTACTGGTGAGAAGGTTTCGTCATAGTCAACTCCTTGTCTTTGTTTGATACCTTTTGCGACCAGTCGGGCCTTATAGGTGTCTACCTTGTCGTCTGCTCCAGTCATTCTTTTAAAGAACCATTTACACCCAATAGGCTTAATGCCTTCAGGTGGTGAGACCAAAGTCCATACTTGGTTCTCATACATGGAGTTCATCTCGAATTTCATGGATTCTTGCCACTTCTCTAAGTCTTTACTACTCATAGCATGTTCATAATTCAATGGATCATCATCATCTATGATGCATACCTTATCGTTATCTTTTATGACAAGTCCATACCTATCAGGTATCTTTAGTACTCTTCCAGATTTACGAATAGGGTGTGGTATAGAAGGAATCTCTACTTTGACAGGTTCATCCATTTGATCTGTAGTGGTTTGTGGTTCTTGAATTTCTTCAAGATCTATTTTCCTCCCACTGACCCCTTCAAGGATAAACTCCTTTTCCAAGAAGGTCGCATGATTGGAAACAAACACCTTTTGTTCAGTAGGATTGTAGAAATAATATCCTAAACTTTCTTTAGGATATCCCACAAAATTACACTTATCAGAACTTGTCTCAAGCTTATCATTCTGAAACCTTTTCACATAAGCTGGACATCCCCAAATCTTAACATGCTTAAGACTAGGCTTCCTCCCTGTCCACATCTCATATGGAGTATTAGGGATGGATTTCGAGGGAACCTTATTTAGTAGATATGCAACCGCTTCTAGGGCATATCCCCAGAATGACACCGGAAGATCGGTAAAACTCATCATGGAACAAACCATGTCCAACAGTGTTTGATTTCTCCTTTCTGACACATCATTTAGCTGTGGCATCCCTGGTGGAGTTCATTGTGAGATTATACCATTTTCTTTGAGACAATTGAGAAACTTACTGCTTAAGTATTCACCACCTCGATCTGATCGAATAATCTTAATACTTTTGCCCGTTTGTTTCTCTACTTCACTTCTGAACTCTTTAAACTTTTCAAATGATTCATATTTGTATTTCATTAAATACATATATCCAAATCTTGAGTGATCATCAGTGAATATAATAAAATAAGAATACAACTCTGTAACTCTTTCTCCTTTTCCACCGAAAGGAGATTTAGTCATTTTTCCCATGATACTTTTGAGCCTGACTTTTGTAGATAAGGGCAGTTTAAATGTAAATCCCGACTATATATAGTTAAGAAGGGATTAAGATGTTCTTAGCTGTATGCAACAAGATGTAATGTGCTTTGAAAAAGGCATATAAATATGAGTGTTTCTGTTATAAAAGGATTTGTATATTTGATACAATGTGCATTATGATATCGATTAAATGATAAAGATATAAAATTTATATTATACAAAAAATGCCACCAAGATAGAGAGGAAGGGAAGAGGAAGACTTGGGGCACCGACTCCATCAACACAAGAAAAGTCCGTGAATAACTCAGAAGGACCTGAAAATCCTATGTAGTAGTTTATCGACTTATTAACTCAAGCACCTCAAGGGAGGAATACCGCACTGCCCGTAAACCAGAACCCTCCTGAAGGTCGTTTGACTACCTTTAAATATTTTAAAGCAGTAGGACCCCCAGAGTTCAAGGGAACCAACAATCCGATAGAAGCCAAAACTTGGGTAAATGAAATGGAAAAGGTCTTCGAAGTTGTCAAGTTGCTGATAATCAAAAGACATCTTTCGCCACGTTCATGCTAAAGGAGAAGCAAACTACTGGTGGGGAGCCAAAAAAAGCAGAGCTGGAGTAGGAGTCGTGATGTGGGATAGGTTTAAAGAACTATTCTTTGAAGCCTACTTTCCCCGTATCATGAAAAACAAGATGGAAGTCGAATTTCTCGAACTTAAACAAGGAAGCATGACGGTACCTGATTATTCTGCAAAATTTAATGTACTATCGAGGTTTGCGCCGCATCAGGTTGACACTGAAGAACGGAAGGCTCGAAGATTTGAACAAGGATTGAAGCTGGTACTTTTCAGCAAGGTTTCGATGTTTCAGATAAATACGTTTACTGGAATACTGGAAAAAGCCATAATCGCTAAAGGAGGAACTGATGCACTGGCCAAATTTCACCAAGAGAAGAAGACTAAGAAGGTAACTGGAGGACCTCAAGAAGGAAGCAGTAAGGAAATACTTTTCACAAAAGGAAGTGGAACAATAAAGGCAACAAATTTGGCAATAAGCAGGGAGAACCAAGGAGGAAGATTGAAGCGTGTAAAAAGTGTGGGAAAAATCATCTCGGGATCTGTCTGAAGGGGAAGACGGTCTGTTACAAATGCGGGCAGGAGGGCCACATCTCTCCTAAGTGCACCAACCCAAAGAAGAGTCAAGGATTCTTTGCATGTGGAGCTGCTGATCACCAGATCAAGAATTGTCCAAAGAAAGGAAATAACAATGGGAAGCTGACAATCGGGGGACCAACCCCATCCAATCGACCAACTGCAAGGACATTCAATATGACAGTGCAAGATGTAGTGGCATCAAAGGAGGTGGTGTCAGGTATCATTCTCGTCAATAACATTAACGCCTTTATACTATTTGATTCGGGTGTGACCTGTTCCTTTATATCTGAAGAATTTGCTCAATGGTTAGAATTAACTCCCGAAAGATTGGATTGTCCTTTGAACATAGAGGTTGCAAATAAGGAAGTTGTTCCCGTGACTCATGTCCATAAAAATTGTAGTATGGATATTATGGGTCATAATTTTACCGTGAATCTAATTCCCATCCGATTAGGTGAATTTGACATGATACTAGGAATGGTTTGGTTATATAACCATGGGGCTGTAATTGATTGTCAAAAGAAATGTATAAATCTTCAGACTCCTAGTAAATCCAAAATTGTGTTTTATGGTAGCAAGTCTCCAAGACAGTCATGTTGTTTGACGATGATACAGGCCAAGAAGTTGTTAAGAAAAGAGTGTGTTGGTTATTTAGCACATGTAGTTGACACTCATAGAATGGAACCGAAAATAGAACAAATACCAATAGTGAGGGAATTCCCGGGCGTGTTTCCAAATGATTTTCTAGGATTACCACCAGACTAGGAGATTGAATTCGTAATAGACTTAGTGCCTGGTACAAACCCAATTTCAAAAGCTCCATACCAAATGGCTCCGGTAGAGATGAAAGAACTAATGATTCAGTTATAGGAATTGTTAAACAAGAAGTACATTCAACCAAGTGTGTCTCCTTGGGGAGCACCTGTGTTATGTGTTAAAAAGAAGGATAGATCGTTACGACTGTGTATCGATTATAGAAAATTAAACAAAGTCACAATCAAAAATAAGTATCCCTTACCAAGAATTGATGATCTTTTCGATCAACTGAAGGGAGCTCGTTATTTTTCCAAGATAGATTTGCGTACGGGTTATCACCAATTGAAAGTGAGGAATGAAGACGTGCCAAAGACTGCATTTAGGACTCGTTACGGCCACTATAAGTTCTTAGTGATGTCGTTCGGACTGACTAATGCACCGGTAGCATTCATGGATTTAATGAACCGAGTATTCAAACCTTACTTAGATAAACTTGTGGTGGTATTCATCGATGATATCTTGATCTATTCAAAGACTCGAGATGATCATGCTGAACATCTGAAGATGGTCCTGAAAATCTTGAGAAGAGAAAAGTTTTACGCAAAGTTTTCAAAATGCAAGTTTTGGCTGGAAAAAGTGTAATTTTTGGGACACGTGATTGACCGTGAAGGGATATCAGTAGATCCGGCAAAAGTGGAGGCGGTAATTAACTGGGAACGACCGAAGATGCTGACTGAAATACGAAGTTTCTTTGGTCTAGCAGGGTACTACCGTAGATTCATCAAAGATTTTTCAAAATTATCAGGACCTTTGACGAATTTGACCCGAAAAGCAGTAAAATTTGTTTGGTCAAAAAAATGTGAAGAAAGTTTCCAGGAACTAAAGAAATGATTGAGTGAAGCACCAATGCTATCATTGCCAGACGATATGGGTAATTTCGTTATTTACAACGATGCGTCACACAAAGGGCTCGGATGTGTTTTGATGCAGCATGGCAAGGTCATTGCATACACGTCTCGCCAGTTGAAAGATTACGAGAAGGGGTATCCTACGCACAACTTGGAGCTGGCAGCCGTAGTATTTGCTCTAAAATTTTGGAGACACTATCTGTATGGCGAGAAATGTGAGATATACTTAGACCATAAAAGTCTGAAGTATATCTTTACACAAAAGGAATTAAACATGAGGCAGAGAAGATGGTTAGAACTGATCAAGGACTACGACTGTGAAATTTTGTATCATCTCGGGAAAGCCAACGTAGTCCCCGACGCTCTAAGTCGGAAGGGAAGAAAAAAATTAGAGACACTAACAAATCAGGACGAGCTCATCAGGGAAATGGAGAAAATAGAAATCGAGGTGAAATATCCGAGAGAGTCAAAAGAAAAACTGTTTAATTTGGAGACTCGTCCAGTTTTGTTGGACAGAGTGAAAGAAGCCCAGGATCAAGATGAGGGATGCAAAAAGGTGAAGAAACAGATGGAGGAAGGAGAGACCACCAAGTTCAAAATAGATAACGAAGGATTATTACGATTTGAGGGAAGAGTATGGGTACCAACAGTACCAGACCTAAGAGAAGAAATCTTGCAAGAAGCACATAGTTCAAATTTCTCAATTCACCCGGGCAGCACAAAGATGTATCAAGACCTTCGACAACACTTTTGGTGGCCCAATTTGAAAAGAGAAGTGGCAGAATACGTCAGTAGGTGCCTAACCTGTCAAAGAGTAAAAGCTGAGCATCAAAGACCAAGTGGATTGCTACAACCGTTAGAGATTCTGAAATGGAAATGGGAGCACATAACTATGGATTTCGTTGTGGGACTTCCAACTACACAGAAAGGCTTCGACGCAATATGGGTCATTGTGGATCGATTGACAAAGTCAGCGCATTTCTTACCAATTAAAATCAGATTTAATCTAGATTAATTGGCTAGACTATACATTAAAGAGATTATATCAAGACATGGCATTCCATTATCAATCGTATCCAATCGAGATCACCAATTCACATCTAATTTCTGGCAAAGTCTACAAGAACGTATGGGGACGCAGTTGAAGTTAAGTACGGCATATCACCCTCAAACTGATGGCCAAAGTGAAAGAACAATTCAGACACTAGAAGATATGCTGAGAGCATGCGTCATGGATTTCAAGGGAAATTGGGATGATCACCTACCATTGGTCGAATTTACGTATAATAACAGTTATCACTCCAGTATAGGGATGCCGCCTTACGAGGCATTGTACGTTAGAAAATGCAGAACTCCACTCTATTGGGACGAGGCAGGAGAACGTAAATTCCTGGGACCAGAAATGGTTCAACAAACTGTAGAAATTGTTCGAGTAATACGAGCAAGATTGGTAGCAGCTCAAGACAGGCAAAAGAAGTATGCAGACTTACATCGTCAAAAGAGAGATTTTGAAATAGGGTCGTTTGTGTTTTTAAAAGTATCTCCCTGGAAGGAAAAAATTAGATTTGGAAAGAAGGGAAAACTAAGTCCAAGAATCATAGGACCTTTCGAAGTACTGAAGCAAATAGGTGAAGTGGCTTATGAAGTGGCTTTACCTCCGGAACTAGGGCACATTCATAACGTATTTCATGTATCGGTACTATGACCTTATAAACCAGAGCACAAACATGTAATTTAATATGAACCTATTCAGGTTGAAAAAGATCTAACCTATGAAGAAGTTCCTATTCAAATAGTTGATAGGAAAGAGCAAGTTTTAAGAAATAAAATAATACCTTCTGTGAAAGTGATATGGAGGAACCACAATGCTGAAGAAGCTACGTGGGAACTCGAAGAAAAGATGAAGAAAAGCTATCCCCATCTTTTTGAGTAACCTTGTACTTGTGATTCCGAGGACGGAATCCTTATAAGGAGGGGAGAATGTAATGACTCCAAAAATCCCATGTACTATTTAATTATTATAATGTCAAATTTTGAGTATAAATTTTTTTTATGTTATATTATTTCTCATTGTGACAAAACTATTATTTATTTAATAGTTTATTAAAGCATCTTAATTTTTTGAAGGATAAAAAAATAATGTACCATCATGAATTATTTAAAATTACAAGGAATCGTCATTTTAATGATATATGTGCTAACTATTATTGCTAGCCAAAAGAAAATATAATGTATAAAATTCAATGTGTTTTACATTTAACAAAAGACCATTTTAAAATATTGGGCCCTATTAGATTGTGCTAGGTATGCTTGCAAATATGTGGCATAGCCTTTTTTAGAATTTGGACTCATACTTTAAAATACCAATATTCCTAAATTGGGCCAACCCAAATATATGCTTGCAAGCCTCCTATATAAATTCTTCAAAGTATGCATTTTACTTCTACATGAAGCCCAACTCCCACCTCCATATCCAAACCCTTGGAGTGTCCAGTTAAGCAGCTCACTGAAAGGAGAAAAGGGAACTGTTCGAAGTTCAAATGTGAGTAAGTAATTGGACGATGTTGGTTATAGTTAGTTAGTTTAGCTAACAGACAAATAGCAGGCCAGCTACACTTGCAGAGGATAAGATGTAGCAAGAAAACTAAGGTCTGTAGGGTGGCTGTGAAGGGACTGTGCAAGCTAGGTTAGGAATGATGACTGTGTAGGGGCCAACTAGGAGGTGATGCAGTTAACAGTAGAAGGAACCAAGCTCAGCCATAAAAGGGCCAAGCTTATTGACTAGTTTAGCTTCATCCCTTAACAGAGGCCAAAAAGCTATAGCAATCCAGCCATATAGAGAGAGTGGGAGAGCTTCGACTATGAGAAGGAAATTGGGCAGTAAACTATTTCCACCTCTAAGCTACTAAGGTACTCTTTCTTATCCTCTTTCCAGTTCATTTTCGTATCACTTATGCTCTGTTTTGGCCGAATGGCCTGGAATAGATATAAGGGGTAGTGTGCTATTTCTTTGATATGTGTACCGTTGTGATTTGGGACTGTTTAGTATAGTCTTATGCTTGTTGTTGTTTAAGCCATACGGTTGGGGGACAATAAGCTAAGAGATTATGTAATGCATGCACATATAAGGACTGCACTCTATATGTTTGAAAAATTGCCAAGCTAAGAACTGATTTAGTTTTTGGTTTATGCTAACTGTGATTTAAAGAAAAGGATGTCGAATAAACTATATATTATTACTAAGGTATCAAGCATGCTAAAAGATTGCACCTTCTCATTGTGACTAATATTCAAGACTTATGTTTTGATAAAACAAAACTAAAGTAACATAAAGGAGCTGCTATACTGTTAATATTACGGTAGCCAGTACTAATCAATGGGAACAACCTCATTAAAATGTTATTTAAGTATGTGGAATCAAAGAATCTTGCAAATTTCCAAAGTTAAGGATAATTTGATTTTGGTTAGCATAATCTGTGTTACCATATGAATTGTTGTGATGTTAAAAGGACTACTATGCTATTAATATGGACTACTATATGCCAAAAGATTAATCTAAATGTGCAGTCTGAACTTATGACTAGTATATCAAGCTAAATAAACAAGTAAAGTCAGCTATGCTTGAATACTATGTGATTGGTATATTATGCATGTTCAATACAATATAAAAAGATAGTATAAGTTTTTATATTGCACCTTCATGTTATCCTTGTAAACATATGTGTAAACCATGTTTGTTTTTGAAATTTATCTTAAGGGAGAAGCTTTAAACCTAAAAGTCTTGCAGTTAAGTTCTTAAATCATGAACATATAGTATATGACATGTATATGATATGATAATCCTTGTGTTGAAAACTTAAGGACTGTCTTGAGAAGTTAATGCAGAACCTTGCAAAAAGGGGCTGGTGTAAACTGGAAAACTGCTAGTTGGATTTTCAAGCTGCTGTCATAGGATTTAATTGACCGGTAGCAACATTCTTATGCTATACTGACTGTTAGTGCAATAAGACTGGACTGGTATGCTGTGATAAACTACTTTGGACTGAAATGTTTAGTCTTTAACAAAATGCTTTGGAAACCTATCTTGGAAATAATGATACACTGTATGCAAGTTTTAAATTATGAATGGAGAGTATATAACCCTTGTGATTAAGTGATTGAGGATCTGTTTTCTGTTTTGAGTCATGCTACTACTAAAGGCCTAAGTGATTGCCATGTTATGACTGTGCTATAACTGACTGACTGCTAGCACTATATTTGTTGCTTTACAATCTGTCATTGTAATATAAGGGCTGGTATAGACATAGGGACCGCTATGTGATTTTCTTGAGTTGCTATGTAAACTGTTGTAGGATCTAACTGAGGGACATGATATGTTGCTATTTTAACTGACTGTTAACATGATAGGTGTTGAGTTGTTATGTTAAATTAACTGCTATGCTATGGCTATGCTAATATGGACTGAACTTAGGCATAAGGAGCTAGGTTGGGCTGAGGAGTAATAAGGAGGACAAAATTGGCTCTCTTACACAAGCAAATGTTTATGACACATGTAATTTAAAACTGTGCACACCACCTGCTCGATGAAAGTCCCAAGTGGACTGTCTTAATTAACAGTCAAGTGTTAGACACCAACAAGGCTGGGAATTATTCATGTATTACATATATTGATAATTAACAAGTTTAGCCTATTAGGCGGAAATAGAATTAAGTCTTAAGTCAAAGTAAAGAATTAAAGAAGTTAGCATGTCCACCCCCTTTTCACACTGAATTGAGTCAGTCTAGGGGGACTAAGACAATTATGTTACAAGTTCTAAAGGGACTTTTAGGTAGTAATATATCTAAAATTCAAATATAACTAAACCTTTGGTTCAAAGACTAAGGCTGGCGAAGGGAAAGCTAAGCAAGGGGTGACTGCTGTCTAAGGTAGTAGAAGTGATAACCGTTAACTGCTAACTGCTGTATTAACAGTTAGAGTTCAGCCATCTGTGGGTCAAGCATAGTATATCAAGGTTAACTAAAAAGCTTATAAATTATAACAAGTTGAGGACTAGGGTGGAGTCTTAAGAACTGTTATCTATGACAGCAGTTGTTGCTATAGCACATATGAAGAATCCAGCTACATTAAGGTTAAGAAATTCTAGCTTGATAACCCCTTTGCCCACTCTGTTAAAACAGTGACTGAACCAAGGAGCCAAACCTTAATAGGCCACTGGGATAACATTAGAACTCTAAAAGATTATAGCCAAGGTCTGTTCCTATAAATCTAGCAAAACTAAGGTTAGAGGATTGCTGGGAATGGGTTAAAGAGCAGGGGAGGCTGCTAATGACAGTAGCAAATAGCTTTGGGTAACTGCTGTCCTTGGCAACATTAAGCAAATGACTACATTGTCATTTGGGCAACTAGGTTTGCTTTCTTTTGGCTGCAGTTAGTATGTTAAGATAATAAAGAATTTAAAAAGAGTAGCAAAGAGGGGATCAAGAGAAGCTGTCACCAACCATAATAGGCAACTGGGCCTCTTCAGTTCCAAGATCAGGTGTCAAAGCCATGTTTTAGTGGCTGGTAACATGATAAGAGAAAAAGAACTGTTAAAACAGACAACTGCTATAGCAGTTTTAGAAAACCAATTTTTTGACTTTAAAATGTGAATAAAAAGCTTACCTATCATGTACAAATCTTAAGTAAACCTATAGGAACTTTAAACTCAGAATGAGAAAGAAGAAAAGAGGGCAGGGTGACTGCCCATTTGCAGCAGCAGTGGGCTCAAGAGGGCAGTAGCTGGGAGCTCTTTATGGGCTTCCAGTCAGTGTACATGTGATACCTTAGATGTACAATTGAAGTAATAGCATTACAAGAGTATGTGTTATCCTGGGATTTGAAAAGGGTCATGATATAGGTTAGTACTCTAAAATGAGGCTAAACATAGATGGACATCTATTATTAGATGTATTAAGCCAAATTGGGACTGTTTAAACCTCAAAGGGGCTGTTTTTGAATAATATAGAAAAATAAAGATACTTAATACCTTAGTATGGAAATAAAAGCTATAAACCACGGGATAAACAAAAGTTAAGCATGTAAATTGGAAATACCTTTAATAAGCTACAAAAGCATTTTTGTATGCTAGAACTAAAACACTCATGTGTTAAAATCCGAATAAGATATAAGCTATATATATGTTGTATGACACCATTAAAGAGAAAAATGGTGAAGATAAGAACATGGATGAGATATTTGAAAAGTGTATTACATATAAGAAATCTATCCATGACTACTAACATGCTTGATTAATGCAAATAATAACTGTAATATGATTCATATTACTTGTTGTAAGCATGTCGAACCCCATCAAAGTGAAAATTGACTATTGTGAAAACATAGATGAGATATTTGAAAACTGTATGAAATATAGGAATTTAATTACAACCATGATCACTGAACTATGTGATATGTGAGCTTACAAAATATATAACTTAACTATGTGATTAACATGCTTGTTAATATAAATAACTGTGTAGGATTTTGTGAGAACACTTCAATTTAAGCTGAAATCCTAACAATAGACTACAAACAAGGCAAGTTTCTAACTCTTTCTCTTTATTGAGCAAGTATTCTACAAATAGACAGGTTCTTTAATTTCTGAACTGTCTCTCCTTATTTATAGATAATATAAGGTTAATTAGCCTTTTTATTCCAATCAACTTCAAAAGAATAGTATATTGAACTTCTCTCTTACATAAGTTATATTGAAAGTATGTCAATGCCATTAATTTAGTTAGACAACTGTTGAGATACATTGATATTGTTCATGAAACTCTCATTTAATGTTCTCCAAACCATCTTTGTTGTGGTGCGGACTCTTGTATAATGCTGTGAACGAACAACCCTTCTATAGGGGCATGTTGTACCAGACATATGATTCTGAAGGACATGTAGAGTGTCATTAGACTATTATGTTGTGCACAATGTAGGGTACTTAGGCTGATCCCCTAAAGTACGAGTCTAGAATATGCAACAGCTTTTATAAACTGTATGTATCCATGGATTGTAGTATTATTACTATCAATTATAGTAAAGAGTTCACTGGTCATTTGACCTTACAGCATGCAAAAGTCTAATTTTTCAGACTCAACACTTTTAAAGAATTATCTTGTTCAGTATTTATTATTGAATCCTCATTGTTATAATAGTTCTGTTGCATTATATTTAGCTGCTTATTTCCTTGCTGAGCAAGCTTGTTGCTCATCCTTGCATTAAATATAATGTTTTCAATTACGAATGAAGTTGCTGGTCCATCTGGAAAAGACAAAGGAAAAGGCAAAGTTGTTAAATAGTCTTTTATTAAGCGCATGTGCTTATTTAAGAAGTAAATGTAATAAATACTGTTAGTACTATGTTGTGTAATAATATTTGGTTTATATTGTATGTAAAGGTCTATAGAACCTGGGATTTAAGTACGATGTTTATGTAATATAAGATAATTTTCTTTTAGTATGAATGGATATTCTAGTATTGTGAGCACCAAATTCGAGTTGAAGATAACCCGGATTTGGGGGCGTCAAAATTCCTCTTCCAGTGACCCAACTTGTTGCAATGGAAACAAATTCCTTTGCTAGCTGGATCAGGTTTCTTTTGATCCTTCACTTTCGCCTTTCCCTTAGCCTTCTTAGATTTCTTCTTTTCAGAAGATACATTGGGCCTCTTCCTTTTCTTAGAAGAATCATCCACCAATAAGACATGGTTCTTCTTGGATGGGAAGTGACCTTCAGCAGTTTTTAACATGTTAAGTAATTCAGGCAAGCTGACATCTAACTTATTCATGTGAAAATTCACAACAAATTGTGAGAAGGTGTCTAGGAGTGACTGCAAGACTAAATCCTGACAAAACTCCCCATCCATGACGAACCCAATTGTCCAAGACGTTCAATCAGATTGATCATCTTTAAGACATGACTCTCAACGGTAGTCCCCTCGGTCATCTGAGATCAAAAGAGCTCCTTAGATATTTCATATCTAGCAGCCTACTTTGCTCACCATACAACTCTTGAAGGTGCAGTAGCATAGTAGGAGCATCCATGTTTTCATACTGACGCTGAAGCTCGTTACTCATGGATGCGAGCATGATGCATTGAGCCACTAATGCATCATCTTGCCACTGTTTAAAAGTAGCAATCTCTTCCTCAGAGGTTGTTTCTGCAACTTTTGCAGGTACATGCGAATTTAGGTCATAAGAAATCTTTTCAGCAGTGAGAGCAATTCTCAGATTCCTTAACCAGTCCGAGTAATTCGGTCCGGTCAGTTTGTTAGCATCAAGTATGCTACACAATGAAATTAGTGAATGTGACATTTTCAAAATTCTGCATGTAAAAAAGACAATATTTTAGCAAACATTCATTTAATTAATTACCAAAATAAATTAGGTCTTATTTTATATTGGTATCTCCCACTATTTTTTTTAAACTATATAACCCTCATGAATATAGTTCAGCAATATCTAATTAAAGATTTGCTAGTGAGAATAAGGATCTCATTTCAAATGTATATAGCCTTGTGTGTGCACAACAAACTATATATAAATAAATAGGTAGACAACTCTTTGTCAATTACATCATCATGTAACTCCTTATATTTTTTCTCTTAAATCATAATAGTCAAGTATGTGCAAATCCGAACTAAAATGATTTAAGTTAAGTCATACCCAGCATTTCCATATAAGTGAAGAGAAAACTACAGCCCTTGTGTGTGCACAACAAAGTGGTAATGTTCAATTCCTTCTAAACATCAAATGTAATAAAAACAACATCTCAAATATTTAATACTCACCTTGTGTGTACACAACAAACTCATATTAAATATTCAATGCTCTATTATTTTTATCATGCTAGAAGACGACGTTCGATATTCCAAATATCTTTGAACGTTACAACTTAATATAATTTCATTGAGGGGTTTGTTATTATTAGTCTCATCTTGTTTAGCACGCATGCGAATATATATATAAAATACGCGTCATATTATTAAACATGCGAAGCATGTTTGCATAACATATATATATATATATATATATATATATATATATATATATATATATATATATATATATATATATATATATATATACTAGCATGCACATATAGGATACTATATTCTATCCGGATTGATTATGGACTTTTATTCTAGTTTGGTTCACTAGAGCCACCAAGTGAACCAAAAGGTCAACCCTAGGGTGCAAGAATAAACATTTAAATATAACTATTACATTTAAACCCAGGCTTCATTACAAACGGGTCTTCGAGCGCTCCTTTGTCCTTGATCTCTGGTTCTTCGGAAAATAAATTGTAACTAATCCTATTACATTAAACTATTTAATTTAAATAGAAACCTTGATCAGCAGTCAAGGGAAAGTACATAGGAGAGAGATAAAATTTACATCAAGAACAAAACCAGAAAGGACGAGGTACGCAGACCCCATTTAATAAAACCCATTCATTCAAACATCCGACTAAAATAAATCCAATCACATTGGTCAATAGTCCATAATCAATCCCATTTATTATCATACATATCATCATATGTATCAATAAATAAAATCATTCCATATATATATATGAATATCATTTAATGGGCAATTTTATGTTGCATGAAATCCAATTTGAAGATTAAATAAACTCTTTATTTTAATTATAAAATTATTATTTAAAAAAAAATTAAATCGCGAAATACCGTACCGTTGGAATAATTATATATATATATATATATATATATATATATATATATATAACTATTATATATATAGCAAATAAGCACAAGTGAATCTCCTAAAACAATCCAACAAGTTTAACTGTGAGGACCCCAAACTCGGATACTTGAAACCCGAACTCGGTTCTTCACGATATCATTTCTATGAGCGGAATAATACTAATAATAATAACAATAATATAAAAGATCAAATTAATTTACATAATTATCAGAGTCTAACTCCCAAGTACGAAACCTTTAAACATTCATTACAACCCATGATAGATAATATATATCATAATTGTCTTAATAACATTAAACTATTACATAACATAGTAATTCGTTCATTCAGCAACCTTCCCTTTTCCTTTGTTCTTAGCAGAGTTCTCTGGTCGTTCGCACTTAGCTGAAAACATTTAAATTTAAGCAAGGATGAGCATTTGAGTGCCCAGCAAGCAATAGCAATTATATATATATATATATATATATATATATATATATATATATATATATATATATAAGCTGAAAGGATTTAACTATTTTCTTTGTACTATTCTTCTACAACAAGTCAATAGTTGTGAAGTATTCTGAACCGATAATAATAACATAACAACTCTCTTTCAAATTTTTGAAACTACATAATGACTATATCTGGGGTTATGGTGACATGCCATGAACATTGTTTTCATTTTCGAAAAGGTTAAACAGAAATTCATCTGTAAACCGTCATAACTTACGGGCACGGGGGTGATCAGCCCGTTATGCCCTGCATTGATCAATACTACATTGCTAGAACGATATTATCGTTCATCATTTGTCCGCCGAAGCGCATAAAAATTTTCCCGTGTAGGGATGTTCATACCTGTCTGGGTTCTAAATCAAAGGTTTTATCTTGTTCAACAATAATCTATAATTCAATATATCTGTATACGGGTAATTGACAAAGGTATATCAACATGTGATTAAATACAATGATTATCCAAGTGGGGACACTTGTTTAACCACTTCTAGAAATTAACGAACAGAATATATATGTCCGAATTATCATATACTAACATGTTGATATTCAATGAGCTTATATAATATAAAGTTCATAATCTGTACAATAATAATATAGTTTAGAAACATTCTTACTCACATCCATTGCATAAAGAAAATGCAAAGGTTAGATACTTGCCTGAAGCGCTGCTTACAACTTGTAATTAAGATCTATCGCTTATCTCACGACCTATCATTAATAAGATAGTTCGTTCGATGAGAACAACATACTATAACACATAACACTGCTTATTGCAGTCAACACATAACCTAATCACATTAGCACCTATGTTTAATAACCATTGAATCACAAATAATCACTTATACAATCAAAATATCTAAGTCCAGATCAATTTCTGAAACATGTCAGTCTACCGACAATTTTATCGGGTAATTATCGAGTCTAAGACTCTATACTATAACTTAACATCAGTACGTATCAGTCATATTATTTTTAAATGACTCAATAAAATTTTAAAACATTTATTATAATTTATCATAAATTTTCAAACATTGGAATCATATTTAAATGATTTAAATACCAATCAATTCTATTATAATAAATATTTAATTAGTATTAAACTATTAACGAAATCATTTCCAAAATATTAAAGTTATGTATAATAACTCAAAATACTTTTAAAGTATTAATATTACACTTAAATGATTTTTAAAAAATTTAAAATCATTTTTAAATAATTATCATTAATATTAAAGTATTAATGTTCTATTTATCAAAATATTAAAAGTCATTATTCATAACTTAAAATATTTTTAATTCATTTATATCCTTTTTAAATGATTTTTAAAGTAATAAAACCATTTATAAACTATTTATTTAATATAATTATTAAATAAATTTAATATCATAAATAATAACTTAATAATCATTAATATTTAATTATTAATGAAATTATCCTTTAAATATTAAAAGTTATATTTTATAACTTAAAATATTTTTAAACACTTTATTTTCATTTAATATGATTTTTAATATAATAAAATCATTTTTAATTAATTTATTTAATTCATTTAGTAAATAAATTAATTACCATTAATATCAATTTATTAATGAAATTTATCATAAAATATTAAAAGTCATTAAAAATAACTTAAAATATTTTCTTATATCATAATATAATTTTTAATGATTTTTCTAATATTAAAATTATTTTTAAATAATTTATTTAATATTATAATTAAATAAATTAAATACTTTTAATATTTCAAAAATATTAAATATTTATGAAATATATTAAAAATAATTAAAAACTAATTTTCAGAATTTTTAATAATTTTTAATAATTTATTTTGTATTTTTAATAATTAAAAACTAATTTTTTCTATTTAATAATTAATTTCTGAAAAATATTAAATAATCTGTCGCTAAAGACCACCTATAGTGACAGAACCGTCGCTATAGGTGTTCTTCATGTTCTTGATACAAACCCAGAAAACCTTGCCAGTTACCGAGTTGCTTAGTTTGACCAAGATTAAAACCGAGTGTAATGTGTTTTTGGGTCTGTTGTTCGACAGATCATGTAGTAAACATACACGACTACATGATACAATAATAAAACACATCATAACGTGCATAACCTACAAGATCTGATTGTCCAAACTAGCTGTCAGAGCTGTTCTTCATTTTCTGGGCTACCCAGAAATGAAGAACAGTTCGTGTAGCCATATTTGGGCTTGCACAACTTGTTGAGCTTGTAATGTTTTTGTGATCTAAAACCTGAAGTGTGTATACAACATGTATATTAAGAGATCCAGTACATAACGTCACTATAACAACAACATAAGAGCCATAAATTGTCCGGTCAAACCATGTCAGAAGCCACTGACTTGAGTTTTCTGGGTTACCCAGAAAACTCAACCCGTGAACTTCCGGCTTGGTTTGACCATCCTCTAGATCCATAATTTTTGTAATATAAGCGATCCAAAAGCATTAAACTATAGTATAACTACCATACTAAAACATGAATACAACAACAAGAACAAAACAATAACAACAAGCAAGATCTAAGCGGATGAACCTGCTGTCAGAGCGTTCTGGGCAATTTCTGGGCTGCCCAGATTTCTTCCGGTCAATGCCGGTCAATGCTATTTGACCACGAATAACGTTCAATCTAGACCGTATCTGAGCCTGATTCTTTATCCAGATCAAAGACCACATATCAGACTACAATATCCAACACTTAAAACACAAAAATCAAACACATACAGAGATCTACAATGCCTGACATTTGGTTGTCAGAACACAAAATGAACTTTTCCAGATTTTTGAAAACTCTTATTTTAAGTATCTAGATGTTATGGATCTGCAAGATACCGACCCAGATCACTTAAATATACTACAAACAACAAGTTTTAACATAAAATCCTAACATCTAACACAGAATTTTGGACAGATTTTTCTAGGGTTCGTTTATACCTTCTTGAGAAAAATTTCTGATTCTCTGGCTTCTGTTTGTTATGGTTGATCGTGGGGCTGGTCTTGGTAACTGATATGCTAGATAAATTCGTGGGTTTGGGGCTTGAGAGAAAATGTTTGAGTGTGGTGCAAAATATAAGTTAACAAATACATTTTCTCTCTCTCCAATCTATTTATACAATTGTTAGATGCATGAATGGCTGATGAAAGTAGCTTGTGGCTGTCATTTTCAGCACATGGAGTTGTTGGGTTTGGTTCACCAACTAAACCTAATGTCAAAACCTACATATTAGCCAAAATAATGTAACTAGGGGCAATATGGTTAATTGGTAATTCATTAAATGGCATACTTGGAACTTGGCAAACCCTTAGGGTTTAACCCTTAGGTTTTCCAACATTTATTTTTCTAGAATTACATTTTAGGGTTTACACAAAAATAAATAAAATCAAATAAAAAATTAAATAAAATTTTAGTTTCCTAAAATTTTGAAATTAGGATTTTCTAATTGTGATTAATTTTATAATTACCTTATACAGGAACATTAGGGTTTAAATCATATAATTATCATTAACTTTGCTAAAATAGCAATCAGGGTTTACAAATGGTAATTAAGTTTTATAATTTTTAATTAGGGTTACTAATTATAGAAATTAGGATTTCTAGAAATTAATATTTCAAAATGTTAACTAGGGTTTACCTAATTATGCATAAAATCACATAACATCGCTACATAATAATCTCGAACTCATAATTGAGTTTCAAACTAGGGTTTAACACTTAAAATAGGGTTTTTAATAAATTTATTAGGGTTTCTGTAACTTTAATTAGGGTTTACCTAATTAATCACTTAATACACAACATAAAACATATAACATAGTTATATAACAGTCTTAAGCTCACAATTGATTTTCAATTTAGAGTTTCCCTAAGTAAAATTAGGGTTTAACCAATTAATACTAGGGTTTTGAAATTAAATACCATAATTGACCAATCATTAACAATACATACATACAGTACATATTCATAGCACTGAAAAATCAAAATATAATTAATATTATATTATTATTCTCATACCTTGACAATAATCCAAAATTAGGGTTTGGATTCCATATTTGATTTATCTGCCAAATTTACCCTTAATAATTAAGGTAAAATAATTAACATAATAACCTGTACTAAAATTCATATAATAAAATAATTATTATATTTATTCTAAAAATCACTCCATATATTATTTAAATAATATATGATTATATATTTTCATGGAAAATAATTATTAAAATATTTCTACCATAAATTAATTATTATAATTATATACTTTTTAATAATCAATAATTTTAAAATAAATTCATTTGTAAATAATTATGTAATAAATATATTTTTACTTACCACATAAATACATATACACATAATCTTGTACAAATCCTCATCCTTAATATACAAAAAAAAAAATTTATTCGCAAAATTTCTTATTTATTTACATAGAAAATATCGGGTTGTTACATTCACCCTCCCTTATAAAGATTTCGTCCCCGGAATCACCGTTTTAAAACCTATACATACACGGTCACATAGCGTACACAATCATTGTAAGTAAATCTCGATCAACTTTGATCGAACTTTTTTTTTTAACTATTCACATGAAGCTTGTCTTTCTGATTACACAGAAAAATTAGTTTCTAACAGAACTCAAATTCCTCCTCAAAATTTCTTTATAAAATAATTTTACTATATATAGGAAAATCATGCATAAGAAAATAAAAAGGCATACGAATAATACCTGGAGTTCCAGTGCCAGCTGCTGCCGTATCCTGAACTGTCATGTTGTAGACCCTTGCCGTAGATTTTGTTGGCTTGCTTGACGAAGTCGGTCCCGTGATTGCTAACGTTCCGCTGCCAGTGCCCATGTTCACACTTCCTGTCTCTACCCTCCTTTTTGGACAATCTTTCACCCTGTGCTCTGTCGATCCGCATATAAAACATCCACTATTCATCCTAGGATTGGGGCAGTTGGGAGAAATATGGCCCTCCTGCCCGCACTTATAGCAAACAAATTTTTCTTGCAAACACTCCCCCGAGTGATTCTTCCCACATGTCTTACATGGCACTATCTGTTTCTTAACACCTTCCTGTTTCACTTGTACACTTGCAAAACTGCTCACCTTCCTCTTACTATCTCCACTCCTGCTTCCACTATTAATTTCCACCTTCCTAGCTCCTTCTATCTTACCCTTATTCTTCCTCTCCTTATTGTAAAGGCTCATGGCCTCACTTCCCTCCTCAGCTATGATCGTTTTCTCCATGAGTGCTGCAAATGTAAGAATTTGCAATACCGCCACTTTGTTATAGAGCCAGGGTTTCAATCCCAGCTCAAACTTTCTAGCTTTCCTAGCCTCCGTATCAACTTGATGCGGAGCAAACCTAGCTAACTCATTAAATTTTGCGGCGTATTCAGACACCGTCATATTCTCCTGCTTCAACTCTAAAAATTTAACCTCCATCCTCGCCTGCATACTTGGTGAAAAATAATTTTCGAAAAACAAAGTTTTAAATCTATCCCATGTGACTACACCTTCTCCTGCCCTAGCCTGATTCGCTTCCCACCAAAAATTTGCTTCCCCCTTCATCATGTAAGTGGCAAAAGCAGTTTTCTGCCCCTCATCTACCCTAGCTACCATAAACGCTTTTTCAATTTCCTTAACCCAAGTTTGAGCTTCTACAGGGTCCGTTGTACCTCTAAATTCTGGTGGTCCTACAGCGTTAAAGTCTTTGAAGTTCGCTAAGCGATTGCCCGGCTGGTTTCCAGCGACCGGTATTCCCTGTTGCATAGCATGAGCTAACATGTTCGCAAATTGCTGCATTGGATCTGGTTGTTGTTGTCCCTCAACGTTGTTGACAGATTCCTCTGCCCTTTGATTGCGAGTTCGACGTCTTGGCGGCATTATCTGATTGAAAAAAAAATCATAATTTAACTTACATTCTAAACCTTATCACATAAGTTTAATATTTTAAACTTATTTCACCATTTCTCAAACATAGATTCATATTCATTTAACGAATATTTTACATAGCACAAAATGCTTTGAACTTCAGTTATCCCTTTATGACCACAAAGATCGGGATTTACAGTCTTGACTTAATACAAAGTTGGAAACATTACATTACACAAACATACTTATCATATGTATTATATTAAACACTCCTACACAACAGAACCTATACTACCTATTTATTACACCTTTTCCTTGGACATTCTCTCGCCTGATGACCTTCTATACCACAGACATAACATGCTCCTTTTTTGTAGTCAGGACAGTACGGGGTGGTATGTCTTTCATAGCCACAAAGATAACAAATTCCTTTCCATTTCTTCTTATTGGATTTTCCTAAATCATGGTCTTCTATCTTTCTTTTCCCCTTCTTATCCGGAGCTGCACACGATGTGTTGCTTGTAGCTCCCATCTGACCAATTTGGATTTTAAGCTTATCTTGTCCTTCCAATATTTCTATTAACGCTTGACGCAACTGACTATTCAACAGCCTTTCTATCTCCCACAGCCTTTCCAGAGAAGAAACCTTGTTCTTCAGATTCTGTACATCTGTTGATGCTTGATCAGCTCCAACTTTAGTGTCTGAATCGCTATCTGTCAGCTCCACCATCTCCGGATCTTGTACTACGTTTTCTACGATAACCACATCGTCTGAGTTGTTTTCATCGTGAGCCTCTATTTCAGCTATCAGCTTCGATATTGGCTCCTTCTTTACGATCCGAGGGTAATCGAATCCTTTTTCACCTGACATCTACACACGTAAATTATCCTAATTAGCATATAGTATACACACACAACAAATAAGAGTTTTATACAAGTTATCTTTTATTTAGTTTGACGATGAATTTAGTCAATTCATCTCTTTTTAAACTCTATATATGAGTTATTTATATTTTCAACGTTTCCCTCTGTTCTAAGGTTATAGCCTAAGGTCTAGCCCACCTAAGATTTCTAACCCTATAGCTCTGATACCAACCTGTGAGGACCCCAAACTCGGATACTTAAAACCCGAACTCGGTTCTTCACGATACCATTTCTATGAGCGGAATAATACTAATAATAATAACAATAATATAAAAGATCAAATTAATTTACATAATTATCAGAGTCTAACTCCCAAGTACGAAACCTTTAAACATTTATTACAACCCATGATAGATAATATATATCATAATTGTCTTAATAACATTAAACTATTACATAACATAGTAATTCGTTCATTCAGTAACCTTCCCTTTTCCTTTGTTCTTAGCAGAGTTCTCTGGTCGTTCGCACTTAGCTGAAAACATTTAAATTTAAGCAAGGATGAGCATTTGAGTGCCCAGCAAGCAATAGCAATTATATATATATATATATATATATATATATATATATATATATATATATATATATATAAGCTGAAAGGATTTAACTGTTTTCTTTGTACTATTCTTCTACAACAAGTCAATAGTTGTGAAGTATTCTGAACCGATAATAATAACATAACAACTCTCTTTCAAATTTTTGAAACTACTTAATGACTATATTTGGGGTTATGGTGACATGCCATGAACATTGTTTTCATTTTCGAAAAGGTTAAACAGAAATTCATCTGTAAACCGTCATAACTTACGGGCACGGGGGTGATCAGCCCGTTATGCCCTGCATTGATCAATACTACATTGCTAGAACGATATTATCGTTCATCCTTTGTCCGCCGGAGCGCATAAAAATTTTTCTGTGTAGGGATGTTCATACCTGTCTGGGTTCTAAATCAAAGGTTTTATCTTGTTCAACAATAATCTATAATTCAATATATCTGTATACGGGTAATTGACAAAGGTATATCAACATGTGATTAAATACAATGATTATCCAAGTGGGGACACTTGTTTAACCACTTCTAGAAATTAACGAACAGAATATATATGTCCGAATTATCATATACTAACATGTTGATATTCAATGAGCTTATATAATATAAAGTTCATAATCTGTACAATAATAATATAGTTTAGAAATATTCTTACTCACATCCATTGCATAAAGAAAATGCAAAGGTTAGATACTTGCCTGAAGCGTTGCTTACAACTTGTAATTAAGATCTATCGCTTATCTCACGACCTATCATTAATAAGATAGTTCGTTCGATTAGAACAACATACTATAACACATAACACTGCTTATTGCAGTCAACACATAACCTAATCACATTAGCACCTATGTTTAATAACCATTGAATCACAAATAATCACTTATACAATCAAAATATCTAAGTCCAGATCAATTTCTGAAACATGTCGGTCTACCGACAATTTTATCGGGTAATTATCGAGTCTAAGACTCTATACTATAACTTAATATCAGTACGTATCAGTCATATTATTTTTAAATGACTCAATAAAATTTTAAAATATTTATTATAATTTATCATAAATTTTTAAACATTGGAATCATATTTAAATGATTTAAATACCAATCAATTCTATTATAATAAATATTTAATTAGTATTAAACTAATAATGAAATCATTTCCAAAATATTAAAGTTATGTATAATAACTCAAAATACTTTTAAAGTATTAATATTACCTTTAAATGATTTTTAAAACATTTAAAATCACTTTTAAATAATTATCATTAATATTAAAGTATTAATGTTCTATTTATCAAAATATTAAAAGTCATTATTCATAACTTAAAATATTTTTAATTCATTTATATCCTTTTTAAATGATTTTTAAAGTAATAAAACCATTTATAAACTATTTATTTAATATAATTATTAAATAAATTTAATATCATAACTAATAACTTAATAATCATTAATATTTAATTATTAATAAAATTATCCTTTAAATATTAAAAGTTATATTTTATAACTTAAAATATTTTTAAACACTTTATTTTCATTTAATATGATTTTTAATATAATAAAATCATTTTTAATTAATTTATTTAATTCATTTAGTAAATAAATTAATTACCATTGATATCAATTTATTAATGAAATTTACCATAAAATATTAAAAGACATTAAAAATAACTTAAAATATTTTCTTATATCATAATATAATTTTTAATGATTTTTCTAATATTAAAATTATTTTTAAATAATTTATTTAATATTATAATTAAATAAATTAAATACTTTTAATATTTCAAAAATATTAAATATTTATGAAATATATTAAAAATAATTAAAAACTAATTTTCAGAATTTTTAATAATTTTTAATAATTTATTTTGTATTTTTAATAATTAAAAACTAATTTTTTTTATTTAACAATTAATTTCTGAAAAATATTAAATAATCTGTCGCTAAAGACCACCTATAGCGATAGAACCGTCGCTATAGGTGTTCTTCATGTTCTTGATACAAACCCAGAAAACCTTGCCAGTTACCGAGTTGCTTAGTTTGACCAAGATTAAAACCGAGTGTATTGTGTTTTTGGGTCTGTTGTTCGACAGATCATGTAGTAAACATACACGACTACATGATACAATAATAAAACACATCATAACGTGCATAACCTACAAGATCTGATTGTCCAAACTAGCTGTCAGAGCTGTTCTTCATTTTCTGGGCTACCCAGAAATGAAGAACAGTTCGTGTAGCCATATTTGGGCTTGCACAACTTGTTGAGCTTGTAATGTTTTTGTGATCTAAAACCTGAAGTGTGTATACAGCATGTATATGAAGAGATCCAGTACATAACGTCACTATAACAACAACATAAGAGCCATAAACTGTCCGGTCAAACCATGTCAGAAGCCACTGACTTGAGTTTTCTAGGTTACCCAGAAAACTCAACCCGTGAACTTCCGACTTGGTTTGACCATCCTCTAGATCCATAATTTTTGTAATATAAGCGATCCAAAAGCATTAAACTATAGTATAACTACCATACTAAAACATGAATACAACAACAAGAACAAAACAATAACAACAAGCAAGATCTAAGCGGATGAACCTGCTGTCAGAGCGTTCTGGGCAGTTTCTGGGCTGCCCAGATTTCTTCCGGTCAATGCCGGTCAATGTTATTTGACCACGAATAACGTTCAATCTAGACTGTATCTGAGCCTGATTCTTTATCCAGATCAAAGACCAAATATCAGACTACAATATCCAACACTTAAAACACAAAAATCAAACACATACAGAGATCTACAATGCCTGACATTTGGTTGTCAGAACACAAAATGAACTTTTCCAGATTTTTAAAAACTCTTATTTTAAGTATCTAGATGTTATGGATCTGCAAGATACCGACCCAGATCACTTAAATATACTACAAACAACAAGTTTTAACATAAAATCCTAACATCTAACACAGAATTTTGGACAGATTTTTCTAGGGTTCGTTTATACCTTCTTGAGAAAAATTTCTGATTCTCTGGCTTCTGTTTGTTATGGTTGATCGTGGGGCTGGTCTTGGGAACTGATATGCTAGATAAATTTGTGGGTTTGGGGCTTGGGAGAAAATGTTTGAGTGTGGTGCAAAATATAAGTTAACAAATATATTTTCTCTCTCTCCAATCTATTTATACAATTGTTAGATGCATGAATGGCTGATGAAAGTAGCTTGTGGCTGTCATTTTCAGCACATGGAGTTGTTGGGTTTGGTTCACCAACTAAACCTAATGTCAAAACCTACCTATTAGCCAAAATAATGTAACTAGGGGCAATATGGTCAATTGGTAATTCATTAAATGGCATACTTGGAACTTGGCAAACCCTTAGGGTTTAACCCTTAGGGTTTAACCATAAGGTTTTCCAACATTTATTTTTCTAGAATTAGGATTAGGATTTTCTAATTGTGATTAATTTTATAATTACCTTATACAGGAACATTAGGGTTTAAATCATATAATTATCATTAACTTTGCTAAAATAGCAATCAGGGTTTACAAATGGTAATTAAGTTTTATAATTTCTAATTAGGGTTACTAATTATAGAAATTAGGGTTTCTAGAAATTAATATTTCAAAATGTTAACTAGGGTTTACCTAATTATGCATAAAATCACATAACATCGCTACATAATAATCTCGAACTCATAATTGAGTTTCAAACTAGGGTTTAACACTTAAAATAGGGTTTTTAATAAATTTATTAGGGTTTCTAAAACTTTAATTAGGGTTTACCTAATTAATCACTTAATACACAACATAAAACATATAACATAGTTATATAACAGTCTTAAGCTCACAATTGATTTTCAATTTAGAGTTTTCCTAAGTAAAATTAGGGTTTAACCAATTAATACTAGGGTTTTGAAATTAAATACCATAATTGACCAATCATTAACAATAGATACATAAAGTACATATTCATAGCACTGAAAAATCAAAATATAATTAATATTATATTATTATTCTCATACCTTGACAATAATCCAAAATTAGGGTTTGGATTCCATATCTGATTTATCTGCCAAATTTACCCTTAATAATTAAGGTAAAATAATTAACTTAATAACCTGTACTAAAATTCATATAATAAAATAATTATTATATTTATTCTAAACATCACTCCATATATTATTTAAATAATATATGATTATATATTTTCATGGAAAATAATTATTAAGATATTTCTACCATAAATTAATTATTATAATTATATACTTTTTAATAATCAATAATTTTAAAATAAATTCATTTGTAAATAATTATGTAATAAATATATTTTTACTTACCACATAAATACATATACACATAATCTTGTACAAATTCTCATCCTTAATATACAAAAAAAAAAATTTATTCGCAAAATTTCTTATTTATTTACATAGAAAATATCGGGTTGTTACATTAACAAAAGATAATTACGGCTTTTTTTTAAAATAAATTTTTATACAACAAATTATGCCCAATAAATTATTCAAAATATATACCCATACATATATGGAATCAAAATAATTAATAATTCGCATAAAGTTTGGCTTTGATACCACTGTTAGGTTTTGTGAAAATCAAAGTAGCAGTCAAATTGTAAAAAATAAGCGGAAGCATAATAAAATCAGATTTTAAATTTTTCACAAACCAATTACTCGGATCATCCTTTATGTATATTATTAATTAAAATGAAGAACAAGAAGTTATTGAATCATACCCTTGTAGATGTGAGCTTCCACAGGTACGAGTTCACCTCCTACTTCTTCGCGATCTCCTTGAATCTCTGGGTAAATTCCTTCCTTTGATTAATATTAGCCACCTAAGTGTATGGCCTCTAGAGGTGATCCACTAAGAAAGAAGAATTTTCAAGAAGAGTGGTTTATTGGCTAAAACTCTAGTTTTTCCTATCTCTATAGAAAAAGGGGCGTACTTTCCAATAACTTGGAATTACGTATATTTGATATCTGATATAAGACTCCTCTTATAAAGATATCAGGTAACCCTATTTAATTAAAATAAGATATTATTTATTTAATTAAACTCTTTTAATTAAATGGGCTCCCTAATCTTATTAGGGATAATTAATTAAACTCTTTTAACTAATTTTTCCTCTTAATCCTATTAGGAATAAACGAGAGTACTTATATTAAATTAATTCCTAAACTCTTTTAGAAATTAAAATAATAATAATTGTAATAATATTAATAAGACTCCTCTTATTAATTTATATTTAATATTTCTAAAATATTAAATAATAAATATTAAGCTATTTAATTTATTCTATCACCATAGATTAAATTAAATATACTTAACATATTATTACGATTATGCCATTAACTTCTTAAATAATTATTCTTCCTTTTATGGTGTGACCCTTTAGGTTCTTCATATTTAACCGGTTGTGAATAAATAAATTAGAACTATTCTAATCTTATTTAAATAAATAAATTAAATGATTAATTTATTTAAATAAATAATATTTATTCTACAATAGGGATAAGCCTTCCTAGCGATCAATGATTTTCCAAATAATATAGATTTCAACATTAATCTTTAAAGAACCTTTGAGTTAATAGTTACCGTACAATTCAATCCTTCCACCATACAATGTCCCAATTAAATATAAGACATGGAATTACTGTCAAGTCTTATTTTATTTAATTATATGTATTTCGATTCCTAAATGCACAACTCCTAATGAATGCAAATTAGAAACTACTTTCTAATTTCATTCCACCTTGGCCAAGGATTCATGGGTTGTCATTTATCGAATCACATAGGACATTTCTCTTCTTTTACTAGAAGTGGTAGATTCTTTATTGATCATTCATTATCTTCATATATAACTTATTACACACAAGCATACCCTTCGATATACTCTAAGAGTCTTAAGGAATAAGTCAAAGTGTAATTCATTATATATAAGATACTATGATGATCTCAAGTATAAGGATCATTTAAACTACTATCACTACAGGAATTCCTATTGACAGGCAAGTAAAACTCCACTAGGTATTCCTTAGCGAGTAATATTTAGTGAACTTATTCTCTAATAAGCACCTACATACTTGCTTTAGTGTCTCCATGAGATCAATCATCCTCCTCCAATGAGCAAACAACGTACGTACCAATATATCCGGATTCACTAATCCCATTTTTAGTAATCCATTGATTAGGAACATTTTAGTTTTAAGCTATTTAAGAATTTAGATCTCATTAGCATGATCTCATCATGATTCTAAAAGTATTGCTTAAAACAATGGGTTTATCACATATTATTAAAATAGTACAATATATATAATAAATACCTTTAATAAATAATTATTTTATTAATAAATAAATAAGATTGATTACAAAGTATATACTTTATCATCATACATGATTGGCTTGTATGCATACTGCTTTCAAGAATTGTGTAGGATTTTAATTGAGGACTCATGTTAGCAGCTGAGTTGTATGATTCTTTGTATGGGCAGGGAATTTGTACTTGGTTTTAGAATCACTTAGCTTCCTTATCGATATAGTGGTTAGGTTGACAAATTCTTTGTATGGGCATTAGCTTCCTATATTGATTAGTGGTCGAGTTTGGTTTAACAATCACTTAGTTTCTTACATTGATAATCATTGGAACCTGATGTTGCGCTATTTGATATATGCATGTTGAGAAGGTAATACTTTTCTCAATTGTATAACGAATAGGTAAAGAATATAAGGTTAGTTATGAGTTCTTAAAACTCATACTTATGGTAAGTTCATGACTCATAATTGTAATACCCCAAATTTTATGAAATGAAAGTATTCAATTTTCTTATAATTATTATTCTATTTAATGGTTAAATTGATAAACAGATAAAGTTAAGGGTGACATCTGAAAATTTTGCAAAGCAAGTTGATATAAAGTATTCGTTATGTCTGGGAATATTCGATTGGTCGGGAAATATTCGTTTTAACAGGGAATATATTGTATGACAGCACAATCATTGGTGGACCCCACAACGAAGGTACTTTCGTAGTTAGAAAATGACTGAAATATTTTTAAACTGTTGAACTACCCGGTTGTAAAAGAACAGTAATACGCGTGGTTGCATATTAGAACACGGTATTTATTATTGATGTTTACGTGAGAAGACACTCAGTTATACTCAATTATTGCTACATCAATTGCTACATAGTATCTCACATTATTTAATTTAATTATTGTCAGAGTATCATCTGCATAATATTTTAAATTATTAAATTAATAATTGAGATGACAATGTTATTTATATTATTATTTGCATTATTGACTATGCTAGAAAGTTATGTCGAGGAGAGGTTTGGTCACCTAATTGCGCGCCAATAGGAAAAAAATCTTATCGAAAAGCCCCCTCTTTCTTGGGAATGATCTGGTTGTTAAATATTATGAGTTATAATATTAATGATGAATAATTGTTAATAGATTAAAAATGTATTTATTAAAAATAAGTGATTTGTGGTAAATATATATTCAATTTTTGATAGAAATAGAGGGGTTTGTTATAAGTTTGGCTTATTATTCCATGAGGAGGTGTTCTAATTTTTCAGACCGTTGGTTGAAGTTATAATAGTAAATCAATATGGATCGTTGGTTGAAGATATAATAGTAAATCAATATGGACCGCTTGTGGAAATTTATAATAGTAAATCAATATGGATCGCTTGTTTAAAGTTTTAATAGTAAATCAGTATGGACCGTTGCTTTAAGTTTTAATACTAAATAAATATGGACTGTCCGTTTAAAAGTAAATTAATCTGGATCGTTCATGAATTAGTTACTATTCAGTCCTTTTTCTTATAAATAGAAGCTCATTCCTTCATTATTTGTTACGAATTCACTGAAACTCTAGAGAGGGAAAGAAGGGGAGTATTCTGCTACTACCCTACTTCAGTATTCAATCTTCTACTAAGGTAAGGGGTGTTATTTAGTTTATATTCGTAATGGATATTATTTGCTGTATTCGTAAGGGGTATTATTTCTTTCGTATTCATGAAGAGAGTTATTTTCTTTCAATACTCGTAAGGGGTGTGATTTATTTTATATTTGTAAGGGATATTATTTGTTGTATTCGTAAGGAATATTGTTTGTTATATTCGTAAGGGGTATTATTTCTTTCGTATTCATGAAGAGAGTTATTTTCTTTCTATACTCGTAAGGGTTGTTATTTCATTCTTTATTATTCTGTTGAAATAATCTGTCTACGCAGACTACCGCATGCATGGTAAAATCTTTTTGTTATTCCATTCTTTACTATTATGTTGGAATAACCCATCTACGCGGACTACCGCATGCATGGTGAAATCCTTTTGTTATTACATTCTTTATTATTCTGTTGGAATAACATGTCTACGCGGACTACCGCATGCATGGCGAATGACCATTCATATTTATTTTTATTAATTTGCAGGAGTAACCTGTCTACGCGGATTACCGCATGCATAGTGAATGACCCTTCGTATTCATTCTTTATTAAATTGTGGAAATGATCTGGTTATATGGATTACTACATGGCGGGTGAAAATCCATTTACAGTTCGTATATTCTTTTATACTCGTATGAAATATCATTTCTTTTGTACTCGTCATGGAATATCGTTTTCTTTTCTATTTTCCTTTAATAAGTACTATTCATGGGTTACAATTCACGTATACAGTACTATTTACGAATACAGAGTACTATTCACAGGTTACTATTCACGAGTTACTTTTCACGAGTTATTATTCATGAGTTGCTGTTCACGAGTTACTATTCATGGGGTACTATTCACCTGAAAAATATATTTCTTTTCTGTCCAAATTATTTTTGATACATGAATATTATTCTTGAATTTTACTCCACAAAGTAGTATCATGTTGACAATTTGGATATTTTTAAACTTTAGATAAATTTAAAGTCTGTAATATTTATCCTTGATTTCGTTTTATTAATGCATATATCATTATCATCATCCTTATGCTTATATTTTAATGAAAGTCATCTGTGGCTTACCTGCATAGATGGACTGTTGATTGGTATAATTATGACCAGAGATTATTTGGTATAATCATGACTGTAATGTTACAAATGATGTGGTAAAAGTCCTCATTGGCCCATAGTGCATTGGTGGACATACGTTGGCATGATCATAACCATACGTTCTCTTTGGCCAAGGGTGCAGAGATGAATTGTTGTTTGGCATGATCATGACCATTGGTGAAAACATGAATATCCTTGGCCCGTAGTGCATGGATAATTCGTGGTCGTAATACTAATGAATATCCTTGGCCCGTAGTGCATGGATAATTCATGGATGTGATACTAACGAATATCCTTGGTCGTAGTGAATGGATAATTCGGTGATGTATTGAGCTGAGTCTGAGCGATAAAATATTGATAATAAACTTTTAATTCGTAGAAGATAGTATATATCATGCTTTACTTGACTCTTCTAAAATACAGTTGTATGTCTTTGGCCTGTAGTGCAAAGATGAACTGTTAATTTATATCTTTATCTCGTAGTGCAAAAATGAATTTATTAGTATGATTATGAACATGAAGTGTGATTTGGTATAACCATAATCTTTGATGTTTTAGGTAAAGACAGGCGATGAAAATTATCTTCGTCATGGATGCGAAGAGGAATTTAGAACTATAATTATGATTATGAGTTATTCACATAATTGTGGACATGAATTGTTGATTGATGTTACATGGTTAAAACATTGTTAGTTGACTTTTAACATGGAGAAGATAATAGACTTTATGGTCTATTTGATTCTTCTAATGGATTACTCGTTCCGCTACAACTATGGCTGAAAAGTTTTATCATCTACCATATGTTCTAAATATCTGATTCATTACTGATGAAGGCTATTGATAATTTAATTATCTTTAGTCATGATATTCTTTACTGGGCAAGTTGTGCTCACTTTTTTTTCACAATTCCTTTTAGGTAATAAGAGTTTAGCTGGGTCGAGTGGGGGTAACAGGGGAATAGAACGGTGGTCGATAGCTGTTGAGGTTTCCCTAAAACAGTATGAAAATAATTTTATTGAGAATTTTAGATAAGTATGTCATATTTTTATGCATCATTTAATCGTTAATTTTGGTGAACCAAATAGGGTGAGGTGAACCCAACTTTGAAAGGGTGTTTTGCCACTATCATACATGATGTTTAATGACCTACGACTTCGTGTTATCATAAGACAGGGTTGTGCACATCCACTTGCTAATTATATCTACGAGCACTACCTATATAATCTTGGAGTTTGGTTGAAATATAATTCTCAATTAAAGACAATGGAGATAATTATATGTCAAGAAAAGACTCACCATTGGAAAGAACATGATAGTAATCTTCTCATTTTTCTTTGGGGTCTATTGGTCAAACAAGGATAATTATCGAGTCATATGATATCTATCATAACTTAGATGTATGGCCTCCCATGTACGAAGGTTTCCTTGAACATTTTCCAAAGATTTTAATTTCTAAAACAGTTATTGATTGTACCTTTATGTAAGCTACCTTTGTAAGGTATCACTATGAGATGCAATCCAAGTAAAGGGATGAGAGTTACAGTTGGTATACACAACATATGTGTTATCCTACACTGCACGACAATTCAACAGTTGTATAAATGAAGTTTGTTTTTGATTTCTATAGTGTGATATCTGGCGACTCAAGATGGGTCGTGTGGACCCATTTTGGGGGCGTCACAAATGGTATCAGAGCTTAGGAATATGGTCGCTGGCGGAGATATGAGTCTAAAACTAGGAGAGGAGAGACGACTAATAGACTTCGCTAGTGTGTAACTTATCTAAGCTGAAATTTTTACTTGATAAGTTGACAAATTGTGATATGTCAATTAACCTTTGTTTTGAAGATATATTCTAGAATAATATCTGAAATACAAGAGATGAGCAATGAGAAAATCATGATACAGAGGAAATAACCGGGAAGGTACAATCTGAAAAGAAAGCAAGGTATTCTCATCTCTTCGAACTACAAGGTATGTAAATTTCGAGGGTGAGATTTCATAAGGAGGGGAGATTGTAAGACCCCGAATTTTATGAAATGAAAGTATTCAATTTTCTTATAATTATTATTGTGACGCCCCCAAATTCAGGTACTTGAAACCCGAACTCAGTGCTTCACGATACCATTTCTATGAGCGGAATAATACTAATAATAATTACAATAATATAAATTATAAAATTTAATTTACATATTATCAGAGTTTTCAATCCCAAGTACGAAACCTTCAAACATTCATTACATTACATGATAATTAATATATATATCATCATTACCCTAATAAAGTCTAGTTATTACAAAAGATAGCGTTAACATTCACTCAACGACCTTTTCTTTCCTTTTATTCTTGGAAGAGCCTTCAGATTGTTCACCTTTAGCTGAAAACATTTAAATTTAAGAAAGGATGAGCATTTGAGTGCCCAGCAAGTAATAGCAACAATAACAGTTAGCTGAATGAATTAAATATTTTCTTTGAACGATACTTCTACAACGAATCAACAGTTGTGAAGTAATCTGAACTGATAATAAACAACATATTATTTCGATTTCAAAATTTTGAAACTACGTATTGACTATAAATGAGGATCAGTTGACAAACTATGAACATTATTTTCTATTTTTGAAAAGGTTAAACAGAACTTCATCTGTAAACCGTCATTACTTACGGGCACGGGGGGTGATCAACCTGTTATGCCCTGTATTGATCAATACTACATTAAAGAACGATATTTTCGTCCCGCATTCCCGCCTTAGGCACATAAAAGTTTTCCATACTTGGGATGTTCATACCAGTCTTGAATCCAAACCAAAACAATTCGGTTGGATAATAATAAAGTTTTATCTTGTTCAACAACAACACTTTTAAATATATGTCTAGCTGGATCAAATAGCTTAGACGACTTTTAATTCAACTTATACATATGAAAACCGATAAGTATGTATCAACATGTGATAAAATAAAATGATTATTCAAGTGGGGACACTTGTATAACCATGTTTTAGAAATTAACGAACAGAATATATAATTTGATCAACAATAACAGAATAAAGGAACGTGTACCATAATTATAATTTAATAACTTACTTATACAGAATCATTATACAAGTATATACAAAGGTTGAAATATTTGAACAATTGAAAAGAATAGTAAAGATATTATCTTACGCATGTCCATTGTATAAAGTAAATGCAAATGGTTAGATACTTGCCTTGTCTGCTGCTTACACAACTTAGATATATCTTTTATATCAAGCCCTATCATTAAATAGATGATTCGTTCGATTAGAAGAACATATCATATCATATTGTACTGCTATATGCAGTCAGCACATAACCTATTCACATTGTCATGTAAGTTTAACAACCATTGAATCACAAATAAACAGTTATCTAATAATATTATTTAAGTCCAGATCAATTTCTGAAATGTGTCGGTCTATTGACAACTATATCGGGTAATTATCGAGTCTAAAACTCTAACCCATAACTTAGTACAAGTCATATTATTTTTAAATGACTTATAATAATTTTTAAATCTTAATTATAAATTATCGCGAATTTTTAAACATGGGAATCATTATTAAATGATTTAAATATTAAATAATTTCATTATCATTAACATTCAATTAATATTAAACTATTAATGAAACCATTGTCAAAATATTAAAGTTATGTATAATAACTTAGAATATTTTTAAAGTATTAATATTACCCTTAAATGATTTTTAAAAAATTTAAAATTATTTTTAAATAATTACCATTAATATTAAAGTATTAATATATTATGGATCAAAATATTAAAAGTCATTAAGTATAACTTAATAATATTTTTAATTCATATATATCCTTTAAATGATTAATAAAACCATTTTTAAACTATTTATTTAATATAAATATTAAATAAATCTAATATTATTATTAATAAATTAATAATCATTAATATTATTTATTAATGAAATTATTCTTTAAATATTAAAAGTTATATTTTATAACTTAAAATATCTTTAAACACTTTATTTTCAATTAAAATGATTTTTAAAATAATAAAATCATTTTTAAATTAAATTATTTAATATAATTATTAAATAACTTTATTATCATTAATAATAATTAATTAATGAATTTTACCTTTAAATATTAAAAGTTATATTTTATAACTTAAAATATTTTTAAACTATTTATTTTCATTTAAAGTGATTTTTATAATATTAAAATCATTTTTAATTAATTTATTTAATTTAAGTGTTAAATAAATCTAATATCATTAATATTAAATAATTAATGAAATTTACTTTAAAATATGAAAAGTTATATCTTATAACTTAAAATATTTTTAAATAACTTATTATCATTTAAAATGATTTTTAATACAATAAAATCATTTTTAATTAATTTATTTAATGCATTTCATAAATAAATTAATTATCAATAATATTTAAATAAATACTAATATTTATGAAAAATATTCCAAATTATAAATATTTAATTTTTATAACTTAAAATAATTTTTCAAATTATTTTTGTAATTTTCGGAAATTAAAAACTATTTTTAAATGAGTTTTGAAAATTTAATTAATTAAAATTAATAAAACTGTCGCTATAGGCCTTTAGCGACAGACAGCGTCGCCTTAGGTGTTCTTGAGCACTAAAGAACATTCATAGCCAGAGATCAAGCACCCTACTTTGACCAGTGATAATTGCCGGATCGAGATGTTTCTGGGCAAGCTATTGATCACAAGTTGTAGAACTAATGTAATACTACATGATAAAACAACAATAACGACCAACAAGTACAACACAAGCGAGATCTGGAGCCTAGAACAAGCTGTCAGAGTTGTTCTTCATTTTCTGGGTTACCCAGAAATGAAGAACAGTCGACTGGCTCGTTTTGGGCTTCCACCACTTGTTGATCTTGTAATGATTTTGGGATTTAAAACCTGAAGTGTGTAGCCAACATGTAGGACAAGAGATGTATCACATATAATAACCGTAACAACAACTGAATCGCTAGATATTAACCGGTCAACCCATGTCAGAAACCACGATCAGACATTTTCTGGGTTACCCAGAAAACGAAAATTGTGATTGTCTTACATGGTTTGACCGTACACTACATGAATCCTGTTAATCATTTAGATGTTATATAAGCCTAATAATATAGTTTAAACAACATACAACAAACTTGTTACTACAACAGAATCCAAATAACAAAAACATGAAAGATCTGGGCGTTACTAAATCATGTCAGATGCTGCTTAAGGATTTCTGGGTTACCTAGAAATCGTTTGGTCAAGCTCAGTTAACTAGGTTTGACCAACAATAAAATGAAATCTGGACACGTAATAGCCACGATTCCACTTCTAGATCACATACCACTTATCAGAGTATAATATCCAACACTTAAAACACAAAAATCAAACACAGATTGAGATCTACAAGGCCTGACATTCACTGTCAGACACAAAAAAATAAATTTTCCAGATTTTGCAAATCTTCAAATCCGAGCCTCTAAATGTTATGGATCCAACATCTAGCAATCCAGATCATCATTAGATACCTTATATAACATGTTTAACAAAGAAATCTAACATCTAACAACCAAATTTTTGGCAGAATTTAAGCTAAGATTTTATACTTTCTTATGAACAATCTTGGATTCTAGGCTTCTGATTTGGTTGTAATGTTCGTGGGGCTTGGTTGTGGAACTATTATGTCTTAGAATTTCGGAGGTGAGAGATTGAGAGAGTTTAGTTTGATTGTTGTGAAAAATGTTAGTGAACAAATAAATTATTTCTCTCTCCAATCTATATATACTTCACATATACGATGTATTTGGTTGCACAAATGGCTGATTGCTGGCATTATTGAGCATATGGAGTTGTTGATTTGTTCACCCATTTCACCTAGAGTCAAAACCTAAGTTTGTAGCTTAATAATGCAAAAGGGCAAAATGGTCATTTATCTTTCCAATTTAATGGCAAAAATGTAACCTGGCAAACCCTTAGGGTCTGACCCTTAGGATTTAACCCTTAGGGTTTAACCCTAAGATTTAGTATTGTGGGCAAGGAAATTGCGCCTTGCTTGTCTAGGGTTTTGTGTTGGCTGAGGAGGAGAGAAATCCACGAAGAGCACGGAATTGATTGATTGATTGAAGAGGGGAGAACGACAGGTGGGCGATTACTCCAATGACGCGTGGCAGAACCCCTAGAATCCGGAAACCTTATTAGGGTTATTGGGATTCCAAGAGCCTTCTTCTTGAGTCCTTCCACTCCTAGAATCCGGAAACCTTATTAGGGTTATTGGGATTCCAAGAGCCTTCTTCTTGAGTCCTTCCACTCCTAGAATCCGGAAACCTTATTAGGGTTATTGGGATTCCAAGAGTCTTCCTGAGTGTTGAGAGAGTGTCCAAACCCCTTTAGTGCTTTTAGGTGGAATCTCCAAGCCTTTAAGTCACCAAAAGGGTCCCTTTGATCTTCCAAGAGTCCAAGTCTTGAGTCTGAAGAGAAGTCCCTTTCCAAATGGAATGGAAGGGGTATTTATTTGGTATTCTGGAAAGTAGTCATGTGCAAGGCACATGCCTTCAAGGAAATTTCAGAAATACCCTTTAGTCCTTAGAGTAATGCCCATATTGCCATGTCCTTCTAGCCACCAATCCAATCCCTCAGTCAATTCCCAAAATGAGCCGCCTCCACGAGTCTTCTGCCTCGGGACACGTGGAGGCTTCTCCCGATCTAGCACATTTATTTTTGACTTTTCCATCTTCATTCCATTAGGTTATGCGAACCCTAACTTGCACATTTAATTAGGTCATGTGAACCCTAATTTTGCACATGGGCCCACATTTGCTCCCTGCGCGAGAGTCGCATTTCCAAATAGATGATCGCACAAGAACACTTTCAGCTTTTAGACGATTCTGCGTAACTTCACTTCACGGGTCTTGAAGACCATGGTCCTAGTAAAAGGGAAACTACTCGTGAGCCAAACCCTTGGATTTGTTTATTTATTTATTTTTCCTGGAAATTGAAAACAAGAAAAATAATCAAATAGCATTCAATAAATAAAAGAAATTTTTATTATTTTGGGTATACAAAATCTTTCTTTTTTATCAAACCAAATAAAATTAAATCTTAGTTTTATTTTGGAAATAAAAATAAAATCAAAGACTGGATTTTATTTTGGAAATCAAATCTTTCTTTATTTTGAAAATGAAATCAAATATTTTGGATTTTGGAAATAAAATACAATCTTTCTTTATTTTAAACCCAAATCTTTATTTATTTGATATATATATATATATATATATATATATATATATATATATATATATATATATATATATATATATGAGCCATTTTCGAAAATCAGCCCTTCTCTTTTGAATAAAATCAAGCTTTAATCTTATTTTTCTCTTGGGAGTAAAATCAAGCTTTAATCTTATTCTTTTCGAAAAATATAAACTTTTTACTTATCTTTATTTTGGAGAAGTAAGAAGTCTCTATTCATAATCCCTCGCCGCATGTCTTGCTTCTGATTAGGTAGGTGCTACTTGCGCGCATATTCCCAATAATTGAGATTTTTAAACTTCAATTGAGATTGTCTCATAATCACTAGCTAGGAGCCACGAATTGAGCATACGTATTTTCATCACAATTGGAGCCACGTCTCACCATCAAGAACATCTCTGCGGTATCTAACACCAGGTCATTGTAGCCTCTTCTGTCTTCCGAAGCTATAATTCTCACAGTGAAGGATCAATCATTCATCCCAAGTAATTGATTCGATAGAGCAACAGGATCTCAAAAGTATGAGGGAATAATCCATATGTGTTCGAGCCCAATAGGGCCAAACCTTAGCCTCTGTTCTTCTTTTTTCATTTTTTTTTGAAGGAGACAGCCCCCCTAGGTGGAGGCGGAACCCTATAGGGCGCCGAGGCTTAGGGGGCCGAACCTTAATTTTTTTTATTTTTTTTATTTTTTTTTGAAGGAGCGGCCCCTAGGTGGCGGCGGAACCCTATAGGGCGCCGAATCCTAGGACCGAACCTTTCTTTTTTCATTTTTTTTTGTTAAAGGAGTAGCCCCTAGGTGGTGGCCGAACCCTATAGGGCGCCGAATCCTAGGGCCGAACCTGATTTTTTTTTTTTTTTTTTGAAGAAGGAGCAACCCCTAGGTGGTGGCCGAACCCTATAGGAGCCGAACCCTATAGGGCGCCGAACCCTAGGGCTGAACCTTAATTTTATTTTTTATTTTTTTTTTAAAGGGAAGGCCCCCTAGGTGGTGGCCGAACCCTAGGAGGGCGCCGAATCCTAGGGGTCAAATCTTAGCCATTTTTTCGACGCCAACACTAAAGGAGAAAGAAAACTGATATGCTTGCTTGCGGCGAATCCACTCCAGATGGCCAAGCCCCTAGGGGGCGAACCCTAGGGAGTCGAACCCTAGGGAGCAAACCCTAACTCTTTCTGACATTGTTTCATCTTCTTTTCAGGTGTTTTGAAACTTTACTCTCGGATATTCCTCCTTGGCATGGTGAGCATTTCGAGCTCAAGCACTTTATTTGACGTCCCTTCCTTGCTTCTTTAGATCCCTTATGCTGAACTCTCTGTTTTTTTTTCTTGCAGGCCCTCCCTATTGAACATTCTGCAGACTTGGGAATAACCAAGGAGGCCCCGTTTCTCAATGATTGGGAAAGAGTTCCCCTCCTTTAGTCTTTTCGTCGTCTTTTGGAAGCAAGTCTAAACTTATGTCGCAGGCCCTCCCTATTGAACATTATGCAGACTTGAGAACAACCAAGGAGGCCCCGTTTCTCAATGATTGGGAAAGGGTTCCCCTCCTTTGGTCTTTTCGTCGTCGTTTGGAAGCAAGTCCAAACTTATGCCCGTACAACTTTTCCTCCACCATAGAAGGAAGGCTTGTTTCTATAGGCTTGTGGAAGTTGGGATGACTTCTTGTCTGATTCATCTAACCACCTTCAAGAATAGCAACATTGGATCGACTAGCTACTTAGGAATGCTGATTATGTGGATAGCTTTGCATCCAGCTATGTAGGAACATTCGTATCCAATAGGACCATGGTGTTCTTCTAACTACATATTCACACTGCTTGGGGTGAATGCACCTTTACTCTGGAGGATGTTTATGCCCTCTTTCGATAAGTATTTGCCCCCTGCGCGTGAGTCACGCCTTTGGTGAGATGATCGCGCAAAATATTGTATGTGTTGAAGTCTTGATTCCAGTGTCTGAACACTTCGCGGGGCTTAATATTTTGCAATCCTCGAAAACGAAAGTCCTAGGAGAGGGAACCTCTAGGGAGCAAACCCTAGAAGGGCGAGCCTTAGAGGAGCTCTCCTGGGATATTTTGAAAATCTTCGATCTAATCTTTCTTACCATCTCTTGAAATTTCTCTTTCTTTTGGAATCAAGAAGTCATTGAGAACCCAACATTTCGTGAAGTCCTGAAAGCCTTGTAGGCATGATAGCTTCGAAGGCCTGATAGCCTCGAAGTCCTGCTGATAGTGTTGAAGATCTGCTGATAGCTTCGAAGGCCTGATAGCATCGAAGACCTGATAATAGCGTTGAAGATCTACTGATAGCCTCGAAGACCTGCTGATGGCCTCAAAGACTTGCTGATAGTCTCGAAGACCAAGCTTTATGTATTCCTCTATCTTCAATTCGAAAGGTCATGACCTTTAGATCATGAACTTTCGTGGAAAATCATGTACCTTTATTTCATACAAACTAACACTTGAATCTATATTTTTTTTTCTTTTTTTTTAAGAAATTTTAAAAAAAAAACCGTTCAAGTATATGTGAAAGTTTGTCAATTTATTGATAATAAAATTGCTTTTAACGAAAAGCATAACGTTTCATATAATAAATCTTGCTTTTGTCGGTGAAAGCATAACGTTCACCACTTTTAGAGATAAAGTGTAACTATTTTCGGGGTTTAGGGCTTATACTAGGGTGCCTCATTCACTTTTGATGATAAAGTGTAACACTCGGGTGCCTCGTCACTTGGGTCGTCCAATTTCTTGGCAAGTGCAGTCTACGAGGACTTGAAAATGGGTGCCTCGTCACTTGGGTCGTCCAATATTTTGGCAAGTGCAGTCTACGAGGACTTTGAAATCGGGCGCCTCGTCACTTGGGTCGTCCAATTTCTTGGCAAGTGCAGTCTACGAGGACTTGAAATCGGGTGCCTCATCACTTGGATCGTCCAATTTCTTGGCAAGTGCAGTCTACGATGACTTGACCACCATTTTAGAGTGGACCACCATCTTTGGGTGTTTTTTTTTATATTTTATTATTCGTCAATTCTTGTGCCTCCTCCCTTGGTCATCCAATTACTTGGCAAGGGAAACTCCTGAGGACTTAAACCACCATTTTTGGTGGACCACCTTCGGTGGATTTTTTTTTTTTAACTCATCTGTAGTTCAGAGTTTTTTTTTTCTGATGTTACGTAGAGCCAGTATTTGAGTTCTTGACTTCCAGGACTGCACTATGGGTGATAGTGTTACACATTTCTCCTAGTTCAATCTCCCCGGCCGCCATTTTCTCATGGTATATCCTCCGCAGACTGTAACAATCCATAGTGGAATGCCCTGCGTATTGATGGTATACACAGAAGTCTGGTCTTCTTTTCATTTCTTCGGTTACAACCAACCGAGGCCTTGGAGGTTTCACCACTCCGTGCTCGACCCATTGTTCGTACAGGCTCCTGAACGCCTTCTCGCTGCATGTGATAGCCTCCGGAACTGGCATTGTGGTATACTTGTCCCCATGCTTTTCTCTGCTTCGTTCAAATTTCTCATTCTTCTCCCTCTTGCCCCCCTGTGGTTTTGACTGAGAATCCACCAGAGCCACAGTTGCTGTCCTCTTGCTCTTCCATGTATCCATCGTATGGCTGGTGAGAAATGTCATAATTCCCCCCAAGTCTTGTGCAAAAGATGAGAGGGTCGCAAATGAATCGCACGCCTTGGTAATGAGGTGGGGCTTGAAGGCATCTAAAGCACCATTGTTGCATATGCTAACCAAGTTCTTTTCTTCAATTGGTTCTACACACTTCTGTGCTTGGGCCCTGAACCTGTCAACGTAATCTGACAGCTCCTCATTCGGCTTCTGCTTAAACCGCATGAGCTCTACAATGGTTACCTGTTTCTGCACATAGAAAAACTTCTTAAAAAATTGTAATTTTAGGTCATCCCAATCATGGACTGACCCCTTCTCCAAATTATAGTACCAACTGAAGGCACTATCCGTTAAAGTCTTGTTGAATTCCCGCATCAACAAGTTGTGGTTGTTCACTTCATCATATCCTAGCCATGGAGACATCGACTCTACAAACCTGGCAATATGTTCCCTGGCATTTCCTTTCTCTCCGTTGTATTTTAGAAATTGTGGGGGATGCTCAATATACCCTGTCGGGTAAGGTTGCCTCCGAATGTGTGCCGAGTAAGGTGGAGTAAAGTCTAACTCCGAGGGTCGGGATGTCTGCCTGCGAAGTTGATTGATCACATCGATCATATCATCCTTCGTCACGTACTGGCTCGTGGCATGAACTCTCTGTGGTACAGAAATTGGCTGATGTACACTAACATCATGTAAATTCTGTATCGGTTGTGCTTGTGGGTCAGTTCGTTGAACGAGGTTTGGGATGGTTGGCATCTGCACTTGTGAAAATACGGGGATAACAGTTGGAATGATGTTTGTCTTAGGCTGGCTGACTTCCAATCTGGGTTGTGGCGCGTCACCACTGTTTTGAGGTTCCAAGTGGATGATTGGGACGGACTGATTCTCCATCAATGGAGGTGCTGTCTGATTCTCCTTATTGTTGCTATCGTTGCTGTTGTCCTCTACTCCTGCCGGTTCTCCTTGTGAATTGTCTAGGAACATAGCCTTGAAAACGGGAATCTGCATCAACTGCTGGCGGAAATTTCCCATTTCCTCTTGCTTTCTCTGTATCTCCAGCATCATAGCCATCATCATCCCTTGTTCTTCTCGTGCTTCCTTCAACGCCTTGAGCATCTCCAGTTGCACAACATTCGTCTGGTCTCCACCTGCATCCTCGCCTTGCCTTCCTGCGTTGGTTTGTTGTTGATTAGCCATGTGTGGTGATGTTGAACTCCCTTCTGATGCGTCTTCAAGGATGGGTTGATTGAGATTTAGATTCACGCCTTGGAAAGCTTGACTTGCTTGCCTTGGAACTGGACCCGGTGTGGCAATGCTGTTTGTTGGTGAATCTCTTCCTGTTGTTCTCCCACTTCGAGTTGTGGGCATACCCTTCACGAATTCTACACCTCCCCACCAGAGTCGCCAAAAGAATGTGGGCAAGGAAATCGCGCCTTGCTTGTCTAAGGTTTTGTGTTGGCTGAGGAGGAGAGAAATCCACGAAGAGCACGGAATTTATTGATTGATTGAAGAGGGGAGAACGACAGGTGGGCGATTACTCCAATGACGCATGGCAGAACCCCTAGAATCCGGAAACCTTATTAGGGTTATTGGGATTCCAAGAGCCTTCTTCTTGAGTCCTTCCACTCCTAGAATCCGGAAACCTTATTAGGGTTATTGGGATTCCAAGAGTCTTCCTGAGTGTTGAGAGAGTGTCCAAACCCCTTTAGTGCTTTTAGGTGGAATCTCCAAGCCTTTAAGTCACCAAAAGGGTCCCTTTGATCTTCCAAGAGTCCAAGTCTTGAGTCTGCAGAGAAGTCCCTTTCCAAATGGAATGGAAGGGGTATTTATTGGGTATTCTGGAAAGTAGTCATGTGCAAGGCACATGCCTTCAGGGAAATTTCAGAAATACCCTTTAGTCCTTAGAGTAATGCCCATATTGCCATGTGTTTCTAGCCACCAATCCAATCCCTCAGTCAATTCCCAAAATGAGCCGCCTCCACGAGTCTTCCGCCTCGGGACACGTGGAGGCTTCTCCCGATCTAGCACATTTATTTCTGACTTTTCCATCTTCATTCCATTAGGTTGTGCGAACCCTAACTTGCACATTTAATTAGGTCATGTGAACCCTAATTTTGCACATGGGCCCACAAGTATATAACATTTGTAGGATTTAGCGATTAGGGTTTGCACAAAATAAAAAAAAATCAAAATTTTAGTTTCTACATTTTTTTGCCATTAAGGTTTTCTTAATTTGATTAAGATTCTAATTATGCAATATATGAACATTAGTATTTAATTATTTACTAATTATAGTAACCTTGCAAATTTATCAATTAAGTTTTCATTTTAGCAATTTAGGACTACTAAATTAGAAATTAGGTTTACTAATTTTAGAATTAGGGTTTCCCAAAACTTATTAAGATTTTCCTAATTAACATTTATAATAAATGTCCTAAATTATATATCACGATTACACAACAATCTTGTATTCTAATTTGGGTTTCAAATTAGGGTTTTTATAATTATTAAAAATTCAAATCTAAACTAGGGTTTTAAATTTACAATTAGGGTTTCCTAATTAGCATATCATGAAGTGATATATAACATAAATCATATAACACAGTTATATAACAGTCTTAAATTTCCCATTCAAATTGAAAAACAGGGTTAAACAAATTAATGCTAGGGTTTGAGTCAATATACATCATAATTGACCAACCGTCAACAGTACGTACATACAGTACATATTTATAACACTGAAAAATCAAAATATTATAATTCCTTGATCAAAACTCAAAATTAGGGTTTGGATTCCATATCTGATTTACCTTACATAAACAACTTTATTAATTAAGTTAAAATATTTAACTTAATAATCCGAGCTAAAATTCATATAAATAAATAATAATTATAATAATTACAATAATCATTCCTTATATTATTATTTAAATAATATAATATCATATTCCCTTTGAAAAATAAATAATAAAAACATTTCTCCAATAAAAATTAATTACTATAAAAATATAATTTATAATGATCATTATTTCTAAAATAAAATTATTTGTAAATATTCATGTAATAAATATGTTTTTATTTACCACATAAATACATATACACATCATCTTGTACAAATCCTCATCTTTAAAATAAAATAAAAAAAATTACGCAAAATTTCTGATTTATTTATTTTAGAAAATATCGGGTTATTATAATTATTCTATTTAATGGTTAAATTGATAAACGGTTAAATTTAAGAGTGATATTTGAAAGTTTTGCAAAGTAAGTAAGTTGATAAAAAGTATTCGTTGTGTCGGGGAATATTCAATTAGTCGGAGAATATTCGTTTTAACATGAAATATTCGTACAACGACACAATCATTGGTGGACCCCACAATGGAGGTATTGTCGTAGTTAGAAAACGACTGAAATATTTTTAAACTGTGGAATTACCCGGTAGTAAAAGAACAGTAATACGTGTGGTTACATAGTAGCACACGGTATTGATTATTGATGTTTACGTGAGAAGTCACTCATTATACTCAATTATTACTACAGTAATTGCTACATAATATCTCACGTTATTTGATTTAATTATTGGCATAGTATCATCTGCATAATATTTTATATTATTAAATCAACAATTGAGACGACAATGTTATTCATATTATTATTTCCAGTATTGGCGATGTCTAGAAAGTTCTGTTGAGGAGAGGTTTGGTCACCTAATTGTGCGCCAATAGGGAGAAATCCTTATCGGGAAGCCCCCTCTTTCCAGGGAATGATCTGGTTGTTTAATATTGTGAGTTATAATATTAATGATGAATAATTGTTAATAGATTAAAAATGTGTTTATTAAAGTTAAGTGATTTGTGATAAATATTTATTCAATTTTTGATATAAATAGAGGGGTTTGTTATGAGGTGTTTGTTATAAGTTTGGCTTATTATTCCATGAGGAGATGTGCTAATTTTTTAGACCATTAGTTGAAGTTATAATAGTAAATCAATATGGATCGTTAGTTGAAGATATAATAGTAAATAAATATGAACCGCTGGTGGAAATTTATAATAGTAAATCAATATGGATCGCTGGTTTAAAGTTTTAATAGTAAATCAGTATGGACCGTTGCTTTAAGTTTTAATAGTAAATAAATATGGACCGTCCGTTTAAAAGTAAATTAATATGGACCGTTCATGAATTAGTTACTATTCAGTCCTTTTTTCTTATAAATAGAAGCTCATTCCTTCATTATTTCTTACGAATTCACTAAAACTCTAGAGAGAGAAAGAATAGGAGTGTTCTGCTACTGCCCTACTTCAGTATTCAATCTTCTACTAAGGTAATGGGTGTTATTTATTTTATATTCATAAGGAATATTATTTATTGTATTCGTAAGGGATATTATTTCTTTCGTATTCATAAAGTGATATATTTTCTTTCAATACTCGTAAGGGGTGTGATTTATTTTATATTCGTAAGAGATATTATTTGTTGTATTCGTAAGAGATATTATATATTGTATTCGTAAGGGGTATTATTTCTTTCATTTTCATGAAGAGAGTTATTTTCTTTCAATACTCGTAAGGGTTGTTATTCCATTCTTTATTATTCTGTTGGAATAACCTGTCTACGCGGACTACCGCATGCATGGTGAAATTCTTTTGTTATTCCATTTTTTACTATTCAATTGGAATAACCCGTCTACGCGGACTACCACATGCATGGTGAAATCCTTTTGTTATTACATTCTTTATTATTCTGTTGAAATAACCTGTCTACGCGGACTACCGCATGCATGGTGAATGACCATTCATATTCATTTTTATTAATCTGTGGGAGTAACCTGTCTACGCGGATTACCGCATGCATGGTGAATGACCCTTTGTATTAATTCTTTATTAAATTGTTGAAATGATCTGGCTATGTGGATTACTACATGGCGGGTGAAAATCTATTTGCAGTTCGTATATTCTTTTATACTCGTATGAGATATCATTTCTTTTGTACTCATCATAGAATATCGTTTTTTTTGTATTTTCCTTTTATGAGTACTATTCACGGGTTACTATTCAGGGTTACTATTCACGTATACGATACTATTCACGTATACAGTACTATTTACGAATACGGAGTACTATTCAGGGGTTACTATTCACGAGTTATTATTCATGAGTTGCTGTTCACGAGTTACTATTTATGGAGTACTATTCACCTAAAAAATTATTTTTGTCCAAATTATTTTTGATACATGAATACTATTCTTGAATTTTACTCCACAAAGTAATATCATGTTGACAATTTGGATATTTTTAAACTTTAGATAAATTTAAAGTCTTTAATATTTATCCTTGATTTCGTTTTATTAATGCTTATATCATTATCATCATCCTTATGCTTATATTTTAATGAAAGTCATCTGTGGCTTACATGCATAGATGGACTGTTGATTGATATGATTATGACCAGGGATTATTTGGTATAATCATGACCGTAATGTTACAAATGATGTGGTAAAAGTCCTCATTGGCCCGTAGTGCTTTGATTGACATACGTTGGTATTATCATAACCATGCGTTCTCTTTGGCCAAGGGTGCAAAGAAGAATTGTTGTTTGACATGATCATGACCATTGGTGAAAATACTAATATCTTTGGCCCGTAGTGCATGGATAATTCGTGGTCGTAATACTAATGAATATCCTTGGCCCGTAGTGCATGGATAAACCATGGATGTAATACTAACGAATATCCTTGGCCGCAGTGCATGGATAATTCAGTGATGTATTGAGCTGAGTCTGAGCGATAAAGTATTGATAATAAACTTTTAATTCGTAGAACATAGTAGATATCACGCTCTATTTGATTCTTCTAAAATACAGTTGTATGTCTTTGGCCTGTAGTGCAAAGATGAACTGTTAATGAATATCTTTAGCCCATAGTGCAAAGATGAATTTATTAGTATGATTATGAACGTGAACTGTGATTTGGTATAACCATGATCTTTAATGTTTCAGGTAAAGACAGGTGATGAAAATTATCATCGTCCAAGGTGCGAAGAGGAATTTAGAACTACAATTACGATTATGAGTTATTCATATGATTGTGGACATGAATTGTTGGTTGATGTTACATGGTTAAAACATTGTTAGTGGACTTTTAACATGGAGAAGATAATAGACTTTATGGTCTATTTGACTCTTCTAATGGATTGCTCGTTCCGTTGCAACTATGATTGAAAAGTTTTATCATCTACCTTATGTTCTAAATCTCTGATTCATTACTGATGTAGGCTATTGATAATTTAATTATCTTTAGTCGTGATATTCTTTACTGGGCTAGTTGTGCTCACTTTTTTTTCACAATTCCTTTTAGGTAATAAGAGTTTAGCTGGGTCGAGCGGGGGTAATATGGGAATAGAACGATGGTCGATAGTTGTTGAGGTTTCCCTAGAACAGTATGAAAATAATTTTATTGAGAATTTTAGATAAGTGTGTCGTATTTTTATACGTCATTTAATTGTTAATTTTGGTGAACCGAATTGGGTGAGGTGAACCCAACTTTGAAAGGGTATTTTGCCACTATCATACAAGATGTCTAATGACCTACGACTTTGTGTTATCATAAGATAGGATTGTGCACATCCACTTGCTAATTATATCTATGAGCACTACCTATATAATCTTAGAGTTTATTTGAAATATAATTCTCAATTGAAGACAATAGAGATAATTATATGTCAAGAAAAGACTCAAAATTGGAAAGAACATGATAGTAATCTTCTCGTTTTGCTTTGGGGTCTATATGGTCAACCAAGGATAATTCTCGAGTCATATGATATCTATCATAACTTAGATGCATGGCCTCTCATGTACGAAGGTTTTCTTGAGCATTTTCCAAAAATTTTAATATCTAAAACAGTTATTGAGTGTATCTTTATGTAAGGTTCCTTTGTAAGGTATCACTATGAGATGCAATCCAAGTAAAGGGGTAAGAGTTACAGTTGGTATACACAGCATATGTGTTGTCCTACCCTGCACAATAATTTAACAGTTGTATAAATGAAGTTTGTTTTTGATTTCTGTAGTGTGATATCTGGCGACTCAAGATGGGTCGTGTGGACCCATTTTGGGGGTGTCACAAATGGTATCAAAGTTTAGGGATATGATCACTGGCGAAGATATGAGTCTAAAACTAGGAGGGGAGAGACGAGTAATATACTTCGCTAGTGTGTAACTTACCGAAGCTGAAATTTTTACTTGATAAGTTGACAAATTGTGGTATGTCAATTAACCTTTGTTTTGAAGATATATTCTAGAATAATATCTGAAATACAGGAGATGAGCAATTGGAAAATCATGATACAGAGGAAATAATCGGGAAGGTACAATCCGAAAAGAAAGCAAGGTATTCTCATTTCTTCGAACTACCAGGTATGTAAATTTCGAGGGTGAGATTTCATAAGGAGGGGAGATTGTAAGATCCTGAATTTTATAAAATGAAAGTATTCAATTTTCTTATAATTATTATTCTATTTAATGGTTAAATTGATAAACGGTTAAAGTTAAGGGTGCCATTTGAAAATTTTGCATAGTAAGCAAGTTGATATAAAGTATTCATTGTGTTGGAAAATATTTGATTGGTCGGAGAATATTCATTTTAACATGAAATATTCTTACAACGGCACAATCATTGGTGCACCCCACAACGGAGGTATTGTGGTAGTTAGAAAATGACTGAAATATTTTTAAACTATTGAACTACCCGGTAGTAAAAAAATAGTAATACGCGTGGTTACATAGCAGCACACGGTATTGATTATTGATGTTTATGTGTGAAGTCACTCAGTTATACTCAATTATTGCTACAATAATTGCTGCATAGTATCTCACGTTAATTGATTTAATTATTGTCACAGTATCATCTGCATAATATTTTATATTATTAAATCAATAATTGAGACGACACTGTTATTCATATTATTAATTACATTATTGACGATGTCTAGAATGTTCTGTCGAGGAGAGGTTTGGTCACCTAATTGCGCGCCAATAGGGAGAAATCCTTATCGAAAAGCCCCCTCTTTCTTGGGAATGATCTGATTATTAAATATTGTGAGTTATAATATTAATGATGAATAATTGTTAATAGATTAAAAATGTGTTTGTTAAAGTTAAATGATTTGTGGTAAATATTTATTCAATGTTTGATATAAATAGAGGGGTTTGTTATGAGGTGTTTGTTATAAGTTTGGCTTATTATTCCATAAGTAGATGTGCTAATTTTTCAGACCGTTGGTTGAAGTTATAATAGTAAATCAATATGGATCGTTGGTTGAAGATATAATATTAAATCAATATGGACCGCTGGTGGAAATTTATAATAGTAAATCAATATGGATCGCAGGTTTAACGTTTTAATAGTAAATCAGTATGGACCGTTACTTTAAGTTTTCATAGTAAATAAATATGGACCGTCCGTTTAAAAGTAAATTAATATAGGACGTTCTTGAATTAGTTACTATTCAGTCCTTTTTCCTATATATAGAAGCTTATTCCTTCATTATTTCTTATGAATTCACTGAAACTCTAGAGAGAGAAAGAAGAGGAGTATTCTGCTACTACCCTACTTCAGTATTCAATCTTCTACTAAGGTAAGTGGTGTTATTTATTTGATATTCGTAAGGGATATTATTTGTTGTATTCGTAAGGGATATTATTTGTTGTATTCGTAAGGGGTATTATTTCTTTCGTATTTATGAAGAGAGTTATTTTCTTTTAATACTCGTAAGGGGTGTTATTTATTTTATATTCGCAAGGGATATTATTTGTTGTATTCGTAAGGGATATTATTTGTTGTATTCGTAAGGGGTATTATTTCTTTCGTATTCATGAAGAGAGTTATTTTCTTTCAATACTCGTAAGGGTTGTTATTCCATTCTTTATTATTCTGTTTGAATAACCTGTCTACGCGGACTACCACATGCATGGTGAAATCCTTTTGTTATTACATTCTTTATTATTCTGTTTGAATAACCTATCTACGCGGACTATCAAATGTATGGTGAAATCCTTTTTTTATTCTATTCTTTATTATTCTGTTGGTGTGACAACCCGAGAATTTGAATATTTTTAAAATCATATTTAATTGATTTAAGGTTCAATATTAGAACCTAGACAGAAAATAAGTGTATGTGTTTGATATTTTTAAGATGGAATTTTGAGGATTTCAAAATTCTGTGAATGATTTAGGTGAATTATTCAAAATTAAGTGTACATGTTTGATTGTTCTGTGAATATGGTTATGTATGTGTACAGAATGTGGTTCACGGTCAAGGATTGACCTGATAAATTATATTTGTGTCAAACCCTATGTATGTGTTAAGAACAACAACGTTCGGCTAGAAAACACCAGCGAATTATAAGAAACCCTGAAACCGGTTCTGAAAACCCTAACTTCCGTTACGGGAATCCAAAACTCTAATTCGAATGTTAAAAACCCTAATTTGGAAATTTAAATGCAAGTATAAGGTTTAAACGTCATTAATTATATTTAATTAGGGATAACCCTAATTGATTTTTAGAAAAACCTTAATTTCTGAATTAGAAACCCTAATTTATAATTAATAAAAACGTGATTTTTAGTTTATTACTTTTAATGTTAATTAGAAAATATTAATCCTAATTTTCAAGTTAAGTAATTAGAAAACCCTAATCTAATTAGGAAATCTAATTTCTAATTTAAAAAAATTATTTTTTTACTTAGAAACCCTAATTGTGGGTTATAAACTCGAATGACCATTTTGACCATAATTGCTTAATTAGCAATTTTAATTAGGATATATTAATCCTAATTAGCAAGATTGAATTAGGATTAGTAAATTTTAATATAATTAGAAAATTTTAATTATAATTTAAAAATATTAATTTTCTATTTTGAGAACCGAAATTCTAAAATGTTAGAAACTAAATTGCTAACCTAAGGGTTAAAACCCTAAATCCTAAAGGGTTCAAACCCTAAATCCTAACCCAAACCCTAATCCCTAAGAGTTTGGCCATTTACTAGAATGCCATTAAAATAAAAAGGACAATGACCATTTTGCCCTTTTTCATTCTTTATTTAGCTAACTTGTATAGTTTGTCCTAGTTGTGGGTTGGTGACCAAACCCTAGCCTAGCCTTGTGACTTGTAATTCACATTATCAGCCACCTTGCATCAGCCATATACAATGAATCAAATTAAAGAGAGAGAAAAGAGCCACTTTAATTCTCATTTTCTCCCAAGACCTTCTCTCTAGAAATTCGGGAGTTAGAGTGAGAAACTAAAGCCATGATCATTTCATAGCAAGCCTAGATCAGATCACAAGGTCAGAATCAAGATCAAGCCTTAAAAGCGGATAAACCCTAAATTTTAGAAATTATATGATCTGATGTTATATGTTGTAATTGATTGTTTAAAGTTGCGTAATAAGGTGTCTTTTAGTGATCTGGGTTGTTAAATTCCAGATCCATAACATCAAAATGCTCGGATTTGATGATTTTAGGAATCTGGAAAAATGTTTAAATATGGCCTGACAGTCATATGTCAGTGGCCATAGATTTATTCATGTTTTTGATTTAAGTTGTTTTAAGTTATAGATCTGTAGTATGACATGTTGACTATGATATGGAACTGGAAACTTGTTCATATCATGTGTAGATTAGAAGTTATATGTGGTCAAAACCCGTTGACCGTTCACGGGAAGCTAGTTCTGGCAACCCATAATTTTTCCAGGTGATCTGACAAGTTTTTGAAGCCTTTGATCTTACGTCAGTTAAGTGTGTTAGCCATGTTAGTGTTAGATCTTGATTGTATGACATGAGATCTACACATCTAAGCCATCAGAACCACCATATCGATCACAGGATCAAAGATAGTACCGGTCAAACAACCGTTGACCATTACACCGGATGAAGATTCTGGGTAACCCAGATCTTCGTCAGTCGAGTTTTCTGTCAGAGTTTGACCAGCCTTGATCTTACATATGTGTTGATGTTTTTTTGATCTGATGTTATGTAGTTATACCCTGTCATGTGTTCTACAAGAATAAACTACTAGATTACACAAACAAGACCTAGATGTCAAGTTATAAAGCTTCAAAGTACCAAAGTCGAGTTGTTCTTCATTTCTGGGAAACCCATAAATGAAGAAAAGCCACTGACAAGAATTGGGAAGCTTAGATCTCACTGTGATTGTATGTTTTGGCTATGAACTCAATTGCTATTTGTAGTATTGCACTTATACTATAATTATAACATTTAACCTAGTCCATAAATTACTAAGAACACGGTTTAAATGTTGGTCAAACCACCCACCCAGTTAACTGACATGCGTTTTCTAGGCAGCTCAAGAACAGCTGAAGAGCACTTTCAGTGACGGTTGTGTCACTAAAGCTACCTTTAGCGACACTTAAATTCAGAAATTTATTTATTTTAATTAATAAATAGATAAAAATAATTTTTAATTATTAAAAATACATAATAAATTTTGAAAAATTATTTTAAAGTCTGAAAAATAGTTTTTAATTATTTTGAGTATATTTCATAAATATTTAATATTTTTGGAATATAAATGGTATTTAATTTATTTAATTATAATATTAAATAATTTAATTAAAAATGATTTTAATGTATGAAAAGTCATCAAAAATAATATTATGGTATAATAAAATATTTTAAGTTATTTTTAGTGACTTATATTATTTTGTGATGAATTTCATTAATTAATCAATATTAATGATAGTTAATTTATTTAATAAATATATTAAATAAATTATAGAAAAATAGAATTAATGTTTTATAAATCATATAAAAATGATTTAAGTGTTATAAAAATATTTTAAGTTATAAAATATAACTTTTGATATTTTGTCATGAAAATATTAATATTTTAATATTAAAAGCAATTATCGGATAATAAAATTAATTATTTAAAAATAATAAAAATATGATTTTAATGTATTAAAAATACTTTGATATATTATAAGTATATTATAATATTATGACATGTATTTCATTAATATTTGATAACAAATAAATATTAACGATAACGGAATTATGTGGTATTTAATTTATAAGTACAATTTTAATGATTGAAAGATCAAGATAAATGATAATAATTATGTGAAAATTATTACGAGCTTACGAAAAATATTTTGACTGTTAATAAATTATCTTATATAATGGTTAAGTGTTTATGGCAGAGTTTAATTGAACTTAAACTCGAAATTTTGTCCGACTAGACCGTCGGGATGTCAGATTTGTGTCGGGTTCAACTCAGACTGCAAAAGTTTGACTTGATACCGAGTCCTATGTACTGAGTAGACTGATATGGTTATGTGTTATGTGTTTAGGTTATTCTATATATATATATATATATATATATATATATATATATATATATATATATATATATATTATAGTATTATATTATGTTGATATTATTATAATATTGGAGATCTATATTATTAATATTAGGTCTTCGGATAAAGCGTTATAAAGTGCATAGCGGTAATCAATGGTTCAGGTAAGTTTTACTTAACTCTACTAAGAGTTGTTTCATTCAGATATGCTTATGGTTAATCATTGTTGATTGCCATTGTGGAATTGTACTCTGTACATATTGTATGTGTAAGTCAGGTATGAAAGGCTGATCACCTTCATTACCATTCGGTCCAGATATTGTTCATGTTAAATACTTGTTCAGTCATAAAACTTGTTTCTGCTAGTTCATAATTATATTGTTGAATTATAGCTAGCTTATTATTCAGATTCTTTCAATCATGATATATCGTTGTATTATTGAACTTAAACTTGCTGGGTCATCTTATGCTCACCCTTGCTATATCATGATTAACATTGCAGATTAAGACGATTACGTCGGATACAATGAAAGGTCAAAGACAGTTCCAGTTTTAGTATTCATGTGCAATTAGAATTATAATAGTATAGTATGATAATATGTTATGTGTTAGTCAAGTTATGAATTGTGTATAAGTTAAGGTTACTCAGCCTTGGGGATTAGCGTGTAAAGTTTATTGTATAAATAATTTATGTTTATATCTTCCGCAATAGTTGTAGAATGATTGTACCATATCCGTGGTGATTTCGGACCCAGATTTAGGGCTGTCACAGTTGGTATCAAAGTTATAGATTATGAATCTTAGGAAGGAATACCTGAGACTAATAACCGCAGTGATTAGGATAAGATCTAACTCACATAGAGTTAGTTGGTCGGTAAGATTCAAAGATGAATCTCGGCGAGTTGTAAAGATACAGAGTTCCCTAACTCTGATAATAAAGTTGAACAGTAGTGGTGAATAGATAGAGTCTAAAAGACTAAAGGTACAGTAATAGGAGATTGTAAAGCAAAACGATCAATATATAGAAATGAATCGTAATATATACGATGAGATCACCCCGTGATCTGATAAAGTTATAATATGGGAAACTAATTAATATGATGATTGGAAAATTTACAACAAGATTGTTGTGTGAATTGGTACAGATTCAGAAAAGGATTATGAATACGAGTTGAATGAAATTCGTATTGAGAAGGGGGTTAAGATTAGGTAGGGATTCAATTGAGGACTCATGTCGGTAGCTGAGTTGTACGATTCCTTGTATGTGCGGGGAATTATACTTGGTGTAAAAACTACTTAGTTTCTGGCACTGATAATCATTAAAATTTTTGTGTCGTGCTATTTGCTATATGCATGTTAAGAGGGTGATTCCTTTCTCATGTGTATAATAGATAGATAGCTTATAGGTAGAGAATATAAGGTTAAGTATGAGTTCTTAAAACTCATACTTATGTGACATTCTTGACTCATAATTATATGAAATATTTATGAACCCCTCAGCGAATGGATGCCAAAGGTCTGACTAGGGTAAGTTCTTAAACTCATATGATTGTGGCAAACTTATGAACTCATAAGTGTGGTTTGACGAACTGGGTTTAGTTGTGTGTAAATGAAGAATTGAGGATTATAGGAACAGATAGATTGTTAAGAAAATGATTATTAGTGGAGACTTAAGTTTTTCAAAACTCCTAGCAATGCTAGACTTCAAAATTTTGACATCAAGCTAAATACGCACTATGTGCTTTAAAAAAAATATGTAGACTCATAATCAATTTTGAAACGGTTTAAAGTATAGTCTATGCTACTTGTTTCAGCTAGACGAAGATGATTTGAAATATCAAAATATATTTTATTTATCACTTATGTGCCATGTAACCTGGTGCAGAGATGATAAAAAGGTGATGAAGTTGTAAATACAGGAATACTTAGTGTGAATTTGATCTAAAATCGCTGTTCCACTATTGTATTATAAGTTATGACGAAGTCATACAATGACGACATCCTCAAACGGACTGTTAATACAGTACGATTTCATGACGTCATTCTCAAAAATATTTTCAAAAGTTTAATTTGCCAACAGGGATTGGCTACACCTGAATAATTCGATTGAATTGAATTATATGAGTCTACGCTATTCGATTCAACTACACTAATATTTATGAAAACTCTAAGTTTTGATTGAAAGAAATTTCCCGAACCAAATTATTTTGGTGCGAAATCCAGTAATACTGAGGTAAAGTGTTGTGCTTATGGCAGTGACGAGAAACATATAAAACTAGTACTTGGCCAGTACAGGGCATATCGGGCTAATCACCCTTTGTGTCCGTAAGTAATGACAGTTTGCGAATGAATTTCCATAAAACCTTTACGAAAGTGACAGACAAATAGTCTATATAACTCCTCATTAATATTTGAAATTTTTTACTCTTGTGAGTGGTGTATTGGGTAGCATGTAATGATGTGTATAGATTGTGTAAGCAGTATGGTGTAAGGCGTAAGGTGAATTTTGGGGACGAAATTCTTAGAAGAATGGGTGAATGTGACAACCCGAGAATTTGAATATTTTTAAAATCATAATTAATTGATTTAAGGTTTAATATTAGAACCTAGACAGAAAATAAGTGTATGCGTTTGATATTTTTAAGATGAAATTTTAAGGATTTCAAAATTCTGTGAAGGATTTAGGTGAATTATTCAAGATTTAGTGTATATGTGTGTATGTTATGTGCATATGGTTATGCATGTGTACAGAATGTGGTTGAGGGTCTAGGGTTGACCAGATAAATTATATTTGTGTCAAACCCTAAGTATATGTTAAGAATAGCAACGTTCGGTTAGAAAACTCTAGCGAATTATAAGAAACCCTGAAATCGGTTCTGGAAACCCTAACTTCCGTTCTGAGAATCCGAAACTCTAATTCGGATGTTAAAAACCCTAATTTGGGAATTTAAATGCAAGTATTTTGTTTAAACGTTATTAATTATATTTAATTAGGGATAACCCTAATTGATTTTTAGAAAAACCTTAATTTATGAATTAGAAACCCTAATTTATAATTAAGGAAAACCTGTTTTTTAGTTTGTTACTTTTAATGTTAATTAGGAAATATTAATCCTAATTTTCAAGTTAAGTAATCAGAAAACCCTAATCTAATTAGGAAACCTAATTTCTAATTTAGAATAATTATTTTTTTACTTAGAAGCCCTAATTCTGGGTTATAAACCCGAATGACCATTTTGACCCTAATTGTAAGACCCCAACTTATTATAAATGAAATTGAATTTCCTCTATTTATTATTTTAAAATAGTAAGGGTTGATTTGATTAATGTGGTTAGTTATGGGTGAAATGCGCAAATATTTCAAGTAAGCAAGTGGTTATAAAATATTCATTGTTGTCAGGGAATATTCGTTTGGTCGTGGAATATTCTTACTGTTGGAGAATATTCGTACGATGGTGCAGCCTTGTGTGGGCCCCATAACAGAGTGTTATTGGATAAAGAAAACGACAAGAATAAGTTGTTTATAAATAACGACGTAGTTGTTACCGTTAATACTGTTAAAATACTCGGTGGTTAAAACACAGTAGCACACGGTATTGTACCAATTATTGATTGTTACGTAAGAAGGCACTACTCAATAATTGTTACAGTAATTACTGTTCAATATTTTATTTTATTGATTCAATAATTGCTACGTTGATATTTTATATTACTGTTGTTTCAATAATTGTCACTACACATTATTTTCAATTATCGGAGCAATAATTCATATTATCTGAATAATATTATTAGATAACATTATTGGCAATATCTAAAAAGTTCTGTCTAAGGAGAGGTTTGGTCACCTAATTGCGTGCCAGTAAGGAGAGATCCTTATTGGAAAACCCCCTCTTTCCTGGGAACTGCTTAGTTGTCAGTATTGTGATTCTGTAATATTATTTATGAATAATTAATTATTAATTTATATAATGAGAAAAATATTCATTGTATGTGGATATAGATGGAGAAAATTTTTAATGTGGCAATTGTTGAAAATTAATATTTTATCTTTTTTTGATAAAAATTCATTTAAATATATTATTATATTATAATAATATAATAATGGTGATATTTTTACAATGAATGTGGGATATATGAATAAATGACGAGGAAGAGTATTTTTGTTACTAAAAATATTTTAAACATGTTTTTCATATTTGTGGACCCTATTTCTTGACTGAAATTTGATTATAGCCTGTAAAATCGTTCGTTTGTGGATTTTGGTCAATTTCTGTTTGAAATTTAGAAAAATTTTCTTCTGTAAAGTTGTAGAGAATGGAATTTCCTATAGAAAGGACATGAGGTTCAACTTTTTCTGATAAAAAGGCTATTTATTATGAATTATTGAAGTTTCGAAATAATTAATTTTTGGAAGTTTTAAATATTTATATTTAGAAAAATGTTTTTGTTATTGTTAGTGGGCTCACTTGTTGTCAAACATGCTGAAATTGATGATTCAAAGGTTGGCATAGAAAATTTAATTTATATATTAATATTTTATTAAATTTTATGCTTTGGTGTTCTAAGCATTTTCCTTTAAAAAGGGTGCTTAGGTTAGAATTGAAAATTACTCCAGAAACTGAATTTTCTCTCTCTATATTATCGAGCGTATTCTTGTGAGTATTTTAAGACTTTGAGTGTTGCTATACAGTGCAAGTTCCCTTCAGCTCTATATCCAGTATTCTAGTCAGAAGTACTGTCTTTTCGAGGTATGGGATGTTATTTTTTTAATAGATGATATTATTTCTTTCAATATCATTATGCTGAAATATTGATCTAAACTTTTTATCAAATTTGAAACTTTTAGTGTCGAGATTACTATTCACGTATACGGCATTATTCAACAAAAAATTAAATTTTCGTTTTTCTTTTCAAGATATCTATTATGGATACTAGCTTTGATTGTATCCATATTTTGATCATTCTTGAATTTTACTCCACTATGGTTATTTATGAAGTATTTTTGAACCTGGATTGTTTAAAGTACGAATCTTTAATATTTGTTCTTTTATTTCACTGGATTCGTTTTCTTTAAAATATTTTTTGTCATCCTCAGTCCTAAATGATGATACTACTGAATATCTTTGGCCTGTAGTGCAAAGATGAATGATTTTCTGATGAATATCTTTGGCCTGTAGTGCAAAGATGAATATTTGATTCAAGATGTATATTGATTGATGTTACAGGGATAAAATATTGATGATGAACTTTTAAATTCACAGATGATAGTAGATTTCATCCTCTACTTAACTCTTCTAATGAATTATTATTTCCGCTGTGAATATTGATTTAAAATTTGTTGTCTATTGTATTCTATTAGATTTTTTCCTGTTGAAGACTAACGATAATTTGTTCTATATTATATTAGTCATAATATTTTTTACTGGGCTAGTTGAGCTCACCCTTTTCTTTTTTGTTCCATTTTTCTTCTCAGGAGGTAAGAATGCAGTGAGTACTAGTCGGGGTATGGAATGATGGTTTTAGAAGTTATTTTAGTAGTCCTCACCATTTTTATAAAATAATGTATCAATAATTTTAATAAGGACTTATTTGGGTGTAGATATTGTCTAGAAAATAATATTTGTATTTAAACTCACAGTTTAAGTGTTGTCGTATTTTGCACAACAATTGTATTAATAAAGTTGTAGTTGTTTCTGTACCATGTATTTGACAACTCAGAATGGGTGATGTATACCTATTTTGGGGGTGTCACAGTTAGTATCAGAGCTTAGAGATATGATCTCTAGCGGAGATCGGGAAATAGAACCAGGAGGGGAGAGATGAGTAAATCCTTCGCTAGTGTGTCCTACCTAAGCTTATTTGTTAGTTGGTCAGAATATAGTGATATTATGTGATATGTAAATTCTTTAATTAACCCTTATTTTATGGCAGTATTTAAGAATGGCAGCTGAGAATATTAACGATGGAGTAAATGTAACCGTGGAGACACCATTAATCACCAACGAGGAGAACGTGCAACAGGCCGACAATGTTCCTCCTGTAAATAACACCACTGAGAAGATGATAAACGATGGAATGTTTAGAAGCTTTTTGCAGTTCATGCAAAATGAGACAAGGGTGACTCGTATACAAAATACAGGTGGAAATGATAGCAACGCGCGGTTTGTCACGGCCAAGCAGTTCAAAGAGTTGGGACCACCAGAATTCTGGGGAAAGCCGGATCCAATTAAGGTAGAGATGTGAGCCAAGTAAATTACTAAGATATTCGATGTCTTGGGATGCATGGAGGAATAGAAGGTTCCATTTGCCACCTTTATGTTCCATAATGAGGCAAATTACTGGTGGGAATCTGTGAAGCGTACCCATCCAGCCGCACTCAACATGTCTTGGGAGATATTTCAGAAACTTTTCAATGACAAGTACTTTCCTGAAAGTATTCGCCATATGAAGGAGGTGGAATTTATTAGACTGGAGCATAACAACAAAACGGTGTCCCAGTACGAGGCGAAGTTTGCAGAGTTATCCAGGTTTGCACCTCATTTGGTGGAGAATAAGGAACGTATGACGCGGATGTTTCTGAGAGGTTTGAAACCCGACATACGTCAGTATCTCCTTTCTCATAAATTTTCTCTATATTCAGATGTTGTCAACAGGGCTCAATTATTAGAGCGAGATAACGAGTACGTTCAACCGAGGGACCACAACCAGGATCGTACCGGTGACAGCAGTCATCGGAGCAACGATAACCAGCTGGGAAAGAAAAATTCAGACAAAAGCGGTAACCACTCTGGTGGTAATCGTAGCCATGAAAATAGAAGAAGCGAGTCGGGGGGAGATTTTAAAAAGACGAGATTCAATAATGACAATATGAAGACGTCAACACCAGCAGCAACTGGTTCTAAGGTAGGAGAACGGCCACCGGTCGTATGCTATAAATGTAGAAAAGAGGGACATATCAGCCCAAACTGTCCATAATAGTTCCAGGTATGCTATAATTGTAGAAAGGAAGGACATATCGCTCGAGATTGTACGGTAGCGAAACAAAATCCAGTGGGGATGGTGACTCAAAAGGTTGTCTCAGAAAAGTCAAAGTCAACGATTCCTGGAAAAGCGTTTGTCATGACTGGTCAAAATACAAGGAACCCAAACGAGGTGATCACGGGTAAGCTAATCATAAATTCTTGTAAAGTTTATACCTTACTAGATACCGGTGCTACCCATTCATTTATCTCTCCTGCTTGTGCTCAACGTTTAAACTTGACTCCGGAGAAATTAGACTTTGATTTATCTGTGGAGACTCCGTTAGGAGAAACTTTCATTACATCCACTGTTTATAAATCTTGTTTGATCTAAGTTGGCACTATCACATTACCTGTTGACCTTATCTCTTTAAAGATACTTGCTTTTGATGTGATTTTAGGGATTGATTGGTTAACTACTCATCATGTCAAAATTGATTATTTTCGTAAGGTTGTTAGTTTTCATATTCCTAACCAACCTGTTGTACGAATTTAAGCAACTAAACCACTAAAATCAATCATTGTCATATCAAGTCATAAAGCTATTCGTTTATTGAAAAACGGATGTCAAGCTTTCTTAGCCCATGTTATGGATTTGAATAAAGACACGTCAGATTTGAATAATATTCCTATTGTTAGTAACTTTCCTGACGTATTTCCTGAAGAACTTTCAAGTCTACCCCCAGAACGTGAAGTTGAATTCTTTATTGATCTTGAACCTGGTACAAAGCCCATTTCTAAAACCCCATATCAAATGGCTCCTATTGAACTTCAAGAGTGAAAGGTCCAACTACAGGAGTTGTTGGACATCGATTTTATTCGTCCTAGTACATCTCCTTGGGGTGCTCCTATTTTATTCATAAAGAAGAAAGATGGGAGTATGTGACTTTGTATTGACTACCGAAAATTAAACCGTGTCACTATCAAGAATAGGTATCCGCTACCTCGTACTGATGATCTGTTTGACCAGTTACAAGGAGCACAATTCTTTTTAAAGATCGATCCTCGTTCTGGATATCATCAGCTGAAGATTATAACTGAGGATATCCCAAAGACTTCCTTCAGAACTCGGTACGGGCATTATGAATTCTTAGTCATGTCTTTTGGATTGACTAATGCTCATGTGGCTTTCATAGATATGATGAATTGAGTATTCAAGGAATATTTAGATCAGTTCGTTGTTGTCTTTATTGATGACATCCTTATATATTCCAAAAACCGTGAAGATCATGAGCACCATTTGAAGCTGGTACTCCAAAGGCTTCGTGAAAACAAGCTATATGCCAAGTTGAAGAAATGGGAGTTCTAGCTTGAGTAAGTAGCATTCCTTGGACACGTGGCGTCAAAACATGGAGTATCTGTTGACCCGGCGAAGATTAAAGCAATACAAAGTTGGGAGCAATCTAAGTCGGTGACCGAAGTACGTAGCTTTCAGGGCTTAGCTGGTTATTATCGGATATTCGTGGAAGGGTTTTCTCGAATCACTACTCCATTAACTCAGTTGACTCGGAAGGTTACAAAATTCATATGGAGCGAGGAATGCGAAAAGAGTTTTCAAGAGCTCAAGAGAAGACTCATTTTGGCACCTGTTCTGACAATACCATCTGGTTCGGATGGATTTGTTATCTACAGCGATGCTTCAGGTAAAGGGTTAGGATGTGTTCTCATGCAACATGGGAAAGTCATAGCCTATGCCTCACGACAACTTAAAGAGTATGAGAGGAATTATCCTACTCATGATCTAGAGTTGGCAGCAGTCATTTTTGCGCTAATGATCTGGAGGCACTATCTATATAGGGAGAAAGTGGAGATATATTCAGATCATAAAAGCCTCAAATATTTCTTCACCCAAAAGGAAATCAACATGTGGCAACGACGTTAGCTCGATCTATTGAAAGACTACGACCATACCATTCAAAACCATCCTGGAAAAGCAAACGTGGTAGCTGACGCATTGAGCAAAAGATCATACGCGGGAACGAGTGCGATGTTGTCAACAAAAAGGCCCATTTTGTGTAATTTACAAAAGATGAAGATAGAATTCAAGACTCCGGGGACCCATGCGATGATGTCAAGTATACGCATAGAACCATCTTTAATTGATAAAGTTAAAGTTGCTCAAGCCACAGACCCGGAGCTGATGCTTATGAAGAAGAAAGTGCAAGAAGGTGCTATTCCAGAAGCAAGAATCGATGAAGAAGAAATACTTCGAGTCCACTCCAGACTTTGTGTTCCTAACTATTCTGATTTGAAGTACAAGATCATGATGGAGGCACACAATACACCATTTGCAATCCATCCTAGAAGTACCAAAATGTATCGTGATCTTCGACATACATTTTGGTGGAACAATATGAAGAGAGAGATTGCAAAGTTTTTCTCGAGGTGTTTAACTTGTCAACGTGTAAAGGCAGAGCATCAAGTGCAAATGGAAGTGGGAACACATTACCATGGATTTCGTTACGGGTCTTCCCACGGTTTCTCAAGGCATAAATGCTTTTTAGGTTATTGTTCATAGATTAACCAAGTCTGCTCATTTCTTGCTGATACGGGAGACTTATTCCCTCGATCGTCTTGCTCGTATGCATGTAAATGAGATTGTGCGATTGCATAGCAGGCCAGTATCTATAGTTTCGAATCGTGACCCAAGATTCACTTCACGATTTTGAGTTAGCTTGCAAAAAGCTATGGGAACGGATTTACAATTCAGTTCAACATACCATCCTCAAACGGACGGACAATCATAGAGGACTATTTAAACTCTTGAAGATCTATTAAGACTTTATGTGTGACGCCCCCAAAATATGTATACAACACCCATTCTGAGTCGCCAAATACATGGTACAGAAAGCAAACTACAACTTCAATAATACAATTGTCGTGCAAAATACGACAACACATACTTTGAGTTTAAATACAAATATTGTCTTCTGGACAATATCCACACTCAAATAAATCCTCATTACAATTATTTAAACGCTATTTTACAGAAATAGTGAGGACTGCTAAAACATCTTTCTAGAACCATCACTCCATACCCCGACTAGATCCTGCTATGTTCTCACCTCTTGAGAAGAAAAATGGAACAAAAAGGAAAAGGGTGAGCTCAACTAGCCCAGTAAAGAATATTATGACTAAGATAATATACAACAAATTATCATTAGTATTCAACAGGAAAAAATTTGATAGAATATAATCGACAACAAGTTTTAGATCAACAACTGCAGCGGAAACAGCAAACCATTAGAAGAGTCAAGTAGAGAAAGAATTCTACTATCTTCTAAGATTTAAAAGTCCATCATCAATATTTTATCCCTGTAACATCAATTAATAATCATCTTTATCTAAATATTCATCTTTGCACTACAGGCCAAAGATATTCATTTGTATCACCTGTCAGTCATGTTCATCTCAACACCTGTTCATCTTTGCACTACAGGCCAAAGATATTCACCAAGTAATCATACATCTTTGCACTACAGGCCAAAGATATTCAGTAATATCATTATTTAGGACTGAAGATGATGAAAAATATCTTAAAGAGAACGAATCTAGTGAGACAGAAGGACAAATATTAGGGATTCGTATAACAGTTTATCCAAGATCAATAATACTTCATAATAATCAATTGTGAAGAAGAATTCAAAAATAAAGATCAAAACATGGATACAACCAAAGATAGTAACCATAATAGACATCTTGGACAAAAAGAAAAATTTTATTTTTCGGTGAATAGTGTCGTATTCTTGAATAGTGCCGTATACGTGAATAGTAACCCCGACACAAAAAGTTCCAAATTTGATAAAAACTCATGTTAATATTTCAGCATAATGATATTGAAGAAAATAATATCATTTAAGAAGAAAATAATATCTCTTACCTCAAAATATCAGTACTTCTGGTCGGAATACCGATATAAGGCTGAAAGAAACTTGCTCTGATGAATAGAAACTCTTAAAGTATCTAAATACTCACAAAATACACTCAATAATCTAGAGAGAGAAAGAGAGAAAACTTGTTTCTGGTGTGATTTTTAATTCTAACTTAGCCCTCTATTTATAGGAAAATGTTAGCACGCCGAAGCAGACTTAACCTGCAACCCGATGGCTTTACCTGCTACTATTCCCACCCACCACATTTGAATAAAATCTCAGCACATTTCTTCACCAACCAAGAGTGGGGCCCACCAATTCTAGAATTTTCCATCAAAATGATAAACTCCGAAAATTCAACAATTTCTGAACCAGTCATCTCGTAAAATTCATAATAAATCATACGTTCATTTTTAACGGTTCAAAATTTGTGGACATATACTCAACTTATATATGTATAACATATCCAAAAATTACCACGATCCAACGGTCGAATTAAAAATTATAACCCCCGCAAAATATCTCAAAAACCCTGATTTTTAATACCTCAATTCCGACAAAAATACTGATAAAAACCTCAACATTAACTCCTTCATTTTTAACCACAAAAATATATCCCTCATTTATATCTACATAAAATAAATATTTCCTTATCATATGAATCAATAATTAATTATTCACAAATAATATTACAGAATCACATTTATGACAACCAGGCCGTTCCCAGGAAAGAAGGGGCTTTCCAATAAGGATTTCTCCTTACTGGCGCGCAATTAGATGACCAAACCTCTCCTTAGACAGAACATTCTAGACATTGCCAATAATGTTATCTAATAATATTATTCAAATAATATGAATTATTGATCTGATAATGGAAAATACTGTGCAGCAACAATTATTGAAACAACAATAATATAAAATATCAACGCAGCAATTATTGAATCAATAAAATAAAATATTGAACAATAACTACTGTAACAATTATTGAGTAGTGCCTTCTTACGTAAGAATCAATAATTGGTGCAATACCGTGTGCTACTGTATTTTAACCACCGGGTATTCCAACAGTATTAACGGTAACAACTACGCCGTTATTTATAAATAACTTATACTTGTCGTTTTTTTCATCCAATCGCTTTTCGTTATGGGGCCCACACAAGGCTGCGCCGTCGTACGAATATTCCCCGACAGCAAGAATATTCCACAACCAAACGAATATTCCCCGACAAAATGAATATTTTATAACCACTTGCTTATTTTACAAAATTTGCACATTTCACCCATAACCAAAGTATTATATTAAATTAACCCCTTATTATTCATAATAATATTTAGAGAAAATTTGATTTTATTCATTAATAAGTTGGGGTCTTACAACCTCCCCTCCTTATGAAATTTCGTCCTCGAAATTGATGTACGTACCTGATGTTTCAAAAAGGTGAGGATACCTCGCTTTCATTTCTGATTCCAACTCCCAGGTCATTTCTTCAATAGCATGGTTTCTCCACAAAACCTTAACTTGTGGTATAACTTTTGTGCGTAAGACATGCTCTTTCCTATCCAAGATCTTAACAGGTACCTCCTCGTACGTTAAATCTTCAGCTATCTCGTCTGGTTCTAACTCAATAATGTGGTTTGGGTCTTTAACATATTTACAAATCATAGATATGTGAAAAATATTATGAACACGAGACATGCTTGGAGGTAATGCGAGTCTATATGCCACATTTCCTATTCGCTCAAGAATCTCAAATGGACCAACAAATCTTGGATTGAGCTTTCCTCTCTTCCCAAATATTGTAACTCCCTTCCATGGTGCAACACGTAATAATACATGATCCCCAATATTAAATTCCACGTCCTTCTGATGAAGATCCGCATAACTCTTTTGTCAATCCTGTGCCGTTTGTATACGTTGTCGAATCATTTGGATCTTCTCTGTAGTAATGCGTACCAACTCTGGTCCCAACAATGTTGCTTCACTCACCTCGTCCTAGCATACTGGAGAACGACATTTTCTTCCATACAACGCCTCGAATGGAGCCACACCTATGCTCGCCTGATAACTGTTGTTGTAGGAGAATTCCACCAATGGTAGGAACTTATCCCAACTCCCTTTGAGATCTAGGACATAAAGTCTTAATAGATCTTCAAGAGTTTGAATAGTCCTCTCCGATTGTCCGTCCGTTTGAGGATGGTATGCCATCGTAAATCCGTGCCCATAGCTTTCTGTAAGCTAACCCAAAATCGTGAAGTGAATCTTGGGTCACGATCCGAAACTATGGATATTGGCATGCCATGAAATCTCACAATCTCGTTCACGTACATATTAGCAAGACGTTCAAGGGAATAAGTCTCACGTATCGGCAAGAATGAGCAGACTTGGTTAATGTAAGACCCCGAATTTTATGAAATAAAAGTATTCAATTTTTCTATTCAGTAAATGGTTAAATTGATAAAATTTTAAAGTTATGGGTGAAATATGAATTTTTTTTTCAAAATAAGCAAGTGGTTATAAAATAATCATTGTTGTCGGGGAATATTCGTTTGGTCGTGGAATATTCTTTCTGTCGGAGAATATTCGTACGACGGCGCAGCTATTTGTGGGCCCCATAACGAATAACTGTCGGGTGAAGAAAACGGCAAATTTAAGTTTTTACAAATAACGGCGTAGTTGTTACCGTTAACACTGTTGGAATACCCGGTGATTAAAATACAGTAATACGCGTTATTGCACAGTAGCACACGGTATTGCACAGTATTTTTGAAATTATTGATTCTTACGTAAGAAGGCACTACTCAATAATTGTTACAGCAATTACTGTTCAATATTTTATTTTACTGATTCAATAATTGCTACGTTGGAATTTTGTATTATTGTTGTTCAATAATTGTTGCTGCACAGTATTTCCCATTATCAGATCAATAATTCATATTATTTGAATAGTATTATTAGATAGCATTATTGACAATGTCTAGAAAGTTCTGTCTAAGGAGAGGTTTGATCATTTAATTGCGCGCCAGTAAGGAGAAATTCTTATTGGAAAGCCCCCTCTTTCCTGGGAACGGCCTGGTTGTCATAAATGTGATTCTGTAATATTATTTGTGAATAATTAATTATTGATTCATATGATAAGGAAATATTTATTTTACGTGGATATAAATGAGAGATATATTTTTGTGGTTAAAAATGAAGGAGTTAATGTTGAGATTTTTATCCGTATTTTTGTCGGAATGGAGGTATTAAAAATCAGGATTTTTGAGATATTTTGCGGGGGTTATAATTTTTAATCCGACCGTTGGATCGTGGTAATTTTTGGATATGTTATACATATATAAGTTGAGTATATGTCCACAAATTTTGAACCGTTAAAAATGAACGTATATTTTGTTATGAATTTTACAAGATGACTGGTTCAGAAATTGTTGAATTTTTGGAGTTTATCATTTTGGTGGAAAATTCTAGAATTGGTGGGCCCCACTTGTGGTTGGTGAAGAAATGTGCTGAATTATATTTCAAATGTGGTAGGTGGGAATAGTAGCAGGTAAAGCCATCAGGTTGCAGGTCAAACCTACCAAAATTTTCCTATAAATAGAGGGCTAAGTTAGAATTGAAAATCACACCTGAAACATAAGCTTTCTCTCTTTCTCTCTCTAGATTATTGAGTGTATTTTGTGAGTATTTAGATACTTGGTGAGTTGCTATTCATCAGTGCAAGTTTCCTTCAGCCTTATACCGATCAGAAGTACTGCTCTTTTGAGGTAAGGGATAGTAAGGGATATTAAGGGATTTTAAGGGTTGTTATGATTTTCAGTTTCGTAATTTTTCTGATCTTCAAAAATTATGAAAAAATTTGAAATGATATTTTGATGAGTTTTATTGATTGTGTCCAAAAATGGGGATTTTTGGATGTATAGATTAAGAGTTATGAATTTTACGGGAAAAGACTATTTTAAAAGTAACCGCTTATAATTCCTTGTGGTTAACTCCAAAATTGATGAAATTTTTATTGGGAGTTCATGTATATGATAGAAGTATACTCTGTAAATTTCAGAATTTTTAGACAAAAGTACAATTTTTGATAAATGTCTAAATATTTGGCTATTTTGACCATATGAAAAATAGTAAATTACTTTTAAAAATTCTGAGAAAAATATATGTTCACTATGAGACTATATTATGCTAAATCCCAGAAAAGAAATATTTTTGGAACTGATTTGGTATTTTTCATAAAAATAGTCTAGTTATGAGTAAATGAATTAAATATATTTTGTGAAGAAAGAAAATTGAAAAATAGGATTTTATGGCTTGAGAATCCTATATGAGGTATATACAGATTTTTGATGAGAGTTTTGGTTATTGATGATGAAATTATAAGAGTTGGCATTTTATGATGATTAAATGCATTAATTAGTAAAGTGTAAACAATTAAAATAAATTGTTTATAAATTTAAGTAATGTTATTCTTTCAATATCATTATACCGAAATATTGGTATGGATTTTATTGTGGAATTTCTATCTTTTGTGTCGGGGTTACTATTCATGAGTTACTATTCACGATTTACTATTCATGAGTTACGAATATTACTCTTGAGATTAAAACTATATGTTGATTATATTATTTTTATCATCATATATAACATTTTTATAACCCTGATGTTGAAATTCTCTTTCGCTTGATTGTAAAGATGGGTAAATTATTGGTATGATCATGACTATGAGTTCTCTTTGGCCAGTAGTGCAAAGTTGAATTGTTGACTGGTATGATCATGACCATTGAATTTATAATTGAATATCTTAAGCTTAAGTGCAAAGGTGAATTGATCAACATGGTTATAATTATTGTTTATATAAATTCTGAAATGATTATATATTTCTTTGAGATATGAATATATTTGGCCTGTAGTGTAAATATGAATTGTTGATGAATATCTTTGGCATGTAGTGCAAAGATGGCCTGTTGATGAATATCTTTGGCCTGTAGTGCAAAGATGAACTGTTGTTGAATATCTTTGGCCCGTAGTGTAAAGATGGTTTGTTGATGAATATCTTTGGCCCGTAGTGCAAAGATGGTTTGTTGATGAATATCTTTGGCCCGTAGTGCAAAGATGGATTTGTTAGTATGATTATAAACAGGAATTGTGATTTGGTATAACCATGATCTTTGATGTTTCAGGTAAAGACAGGTGATGAAAATATTCTTCGTCCTGAGTGCGAAGAAAAATTTATAGTCACAATTATGATTATGAGTTATTCATATGATTGTGGAAAGGAACTGTTGAGTGATGTTACATGGATAAAACATTGTTGGTGGATTTTTAACATGGAGAAGATAATAGACTTTATAGTCTATTTGACTCTTCTAATGGATTGCTCGTTCCGCTGCAACTATGGTTAAAATTTTTATCATTTACCATATGTTCTAAATCTATGATTTATTATTGATGAAGGCTATTGATAATTTAATTATCTTTAGTCATGATATTCTTTACTGAGCTAGTTGTGCTCACCCTTTTGCTTCACAATTCCTTTCAGGTAATAAGAGTGTAGCTGGGTCGAGCGGGGGTAACAAGGGAATAGAACGGTGGTCATCATTTAGTAGTTATATTTGGTGAAGAAAATAGGGTGAGGCGAACCCAACGTTGGAAGGGTGTTTTGTCACTATCATACAAGATGTCTAATGACATACAACCTCGTGTCATCATAGGACAGGGTTGTGCTCATCCACTTGCTGAGTATATCTATGGGCACTACCTATATAATCTTGGTGTTTGTTTGAAGTATAATTCTCAATTAGAGACAGTGGAGATAATGATAAGTCAAGAGAAGACTCACCATTGGGAAGAATATGATAGTAATCTTCTCGTTTTTCTTTGGGGTCTATTGGGTCAACCAAGGATAATTCTGTGGCCATATGATATCTATCATAACCTAGACGCGTGGCCTCCCATGTACGAAGGTTTCCTTGAGCACTTCCCAAAGATTCTAATTTCTAAAACAGTTTTTGACTATACCTTTATGTAAGGTGTTATTGTGAGGTGATGTCCACGGTTGGAACATGAGTCACATTTGGTATATATTTGTATCCAAACTTATAGCATATGTGTTGTTGTATTTTGCACGACAATTGTTGTACTAAAGTTACAGTTTTTTTTCTATACCATGTATTTGGCGACTCAGAATAGGTTGGATGGAATGGACCTATTTTGGGGTTGTCACAGTTAATCTATCAACAATAACCCAAATCGCATCTATGCCTTGAGAAACCTTGGGAAGACCTGTAACGAAATCCATGGTAATGTGTTCCCACTTCTATTTCGGGATCTCAAGTGGTTGCAATGGACCCTTTGGCACTTGATGCTCCACCTTTACACGTTGACAAGTTAAACACCTCGAGATAAACTCCGCGATCTCTCTTTTCATATTGCTCCACCAAAATGTATGTCGAAGATCGTGATACATTTTGGTACTCCCATGATGGATTGCAAACGGTGTGTTGTGTGCCTCCATCATTATTCTATGCTTCAAGTCAAAATCGTTAGGAACACAAAGTCTGGAGTTGACTCAAAGTATTCCTTCTTCATCGATTCTTGCTTCTGGAATAGCATCTTCTTGCACTTTCTTCTTCATACGCATCAGCTCCATGTTCGTAGCTTGAGCAGCATTAACTTTATCGATTAAAGTCGGTTCTACTCGTATATTTGATATCATCATGTGGGTACTTAGAGCCTTTATCTCTATCTCCATCCTTTGCAAGTCATACAAAAGGGGCCTTTGTGTTAACAACATTGCACTCGTACCCGTATATGATCTTCTACTCAATGCGTCAGCTACTACATTTGCTTTTCCAGTATGATATTGGATGGCATGATCGTAATCTTTCAACAGCTCGAGCCAACGTCGCTGCCGCATGTTGAGTTCCTTTTGGGTGAAAAAATATTTGAGGCTTTTATGATCTGTATAGATCTCCACTTTCTCCCCATACAGGTAGTGTCTCCAGATCTTCAACGCGAAAACGACTGCTGCCAACTCCAAATCATGAGTAGGATAATTACTCTCATATTCTTTGAGTTGTCGCGAGGCATAGGCTATGACTTTCCCATGTTGCATGAGAACACATCCTAACCCTTTGCCTGAAGCATCGCTGTAGATAACAAATCCATCCGAACCAGATGGTATTGTCAGAACAGGTGCCGAAATGAGTCTCCTCTTGAGTTCTTGGAAACTCTTCTCGCATTCCTCACTCCATACGAATTTTGTATCTTTCCGAGTCAACTGAGTTAACGGAGTAGCGATTCGAGAAAATCCTTCCACAAATCTCCGATAATAACCAGTTAAGCCCAGAAAGCTACGTACTTTGGTCACCGACTTCGGTTGCTCTCAATTGTGATTCATATCCCAATCTTGGATAGCACGTCACAATGGCACCTATTATTTTACCACCACACAAATATAGAGTCCCTTACGGAGAGTCTGGCTTTGGTGCATTCTACAAAGAAAGTCACCAGATAGAGGCTCGGGTAACAACTTCTATAGTTGGGTTTTTAACTCCTGAAGCTCAATAGGAGCTATTCAATATGAGATTTTAGAAATGGGCTTTGTATCGAGTTGAAGATCAATACAAAAATTCAATATCACGCTCTGGGTTAGGCCAGGAAATTCTTCAGGAAATACGTCAGGAAATTCACTAACAGAAATATCATTCAAATCTGACGTATTTTTGTTCAAGTCCGTGACATGAGCTAAGAAAGCTTGACATCCGTTTTTCAATAAACGAATAGCTTTGTGGCTTGATATGACAGTGACTGATTTTAGTGGTTTAGTAGTTTGAATTCGTATGACAGGTTGGTTAGGAATATGAAAACTAACAACCTTACGAAAATAATCAATTTTGGCATGATGAGTAGTTAACCAATCATTTCCTAAAATCACATCAAAAGTAAGTATCTTTAAAGAGATAAGATCAACAGGTAATGTGATAGTGCCAACTTAGATCACGCAAGATTTATAAACTGTAGATGTAACGAAGGTTTCACCCAACGGAGTTTCAACAGATAAGTTAAAGTCCAATTTCTCCGGAGTCAAGTTTAAACGTTGAGCACAAGCAGGAGAGATAAAAGAATGGGTAGAACCGGTATCTAGTAAAGTATAAACTTCCCGAGAATTCAAGATTATCTTACCCGTGATCACCTCGTTCGGGTTTCTCGCGTTTTGGCCAGTCACGACAAACGCCCTTCCAGGAACCGCTGATTTCGACTTATCCGGGACAAATTTTGGAGTCACCATCCCCGCTGAACTTGGGTTTGCTACAGAACACTCTCTAGCTATATGACCCTCCTTTCCACAGTTATAACATACCTTGGATTGTTGTGGGCAGTTTGGGCTGATATGTCCCTCTTTCCCACATTTGTAACATACGACCGGTGGTCGTTCTCCTCCCCTAGAAACAGTTGATGTTTGTGCTGACGTCTTCACGTTATCATTGTTGTACCTTCTCTTCTTGAAATCTCCTCCCGACTCGCTCCTTCTATTATCACGACCACGATTACCACCAGAGTGGTTACCGCTTTTGTCCGAATGTTTTCCTCCCTGCTGGTTTTCATTGCTTCGATGACTGCCGCCACAGGTATGACTCTGGTTGTGGTCCCTCGGTTGCACATACTCATTATCTCGCTCTAATAATTGAGCCCTGTTTACAACATCTGAATATAAAGAAAATTTATGAGAGATAAGATATTGCCGAATCTCGGGTTTTAGACCTCTCAGAAACATCCTTGTCATTTGTTCCTCATTTTCGACCAAATGAGGTGCAAACCTGGATAACTCTGCAAACTTCGCCTCGTACTGGGACACCGTCATGTTGTTTTGTTCTAGTCTGATAAACTCCACCTCCTTCATATGACGAATACTTTCAGGAAAGTACTTGTCATTGAACAATTTTTGAAATGTTTCCCAGGACATGTTGAGTGCGTCAGGCTGGGTACGCTTCACAGACTCCCACCAGTAGTCTGCCTCACCGCGGAACATAAAGGTGGCGAATGGAACCTTCTGTTCCTCCGTGCATCCCAAGACATCGAATATCTTGATAATTTGCTTGACCCACGTTTCCGCCATGATCGGATCCGGCTTTCCCTTAAATTCTGGTGGTCCCAATTCTTTGAACTGCTTAGCTGTGACAAACCGCGCGTTGTTATCATTTCCATCCGTATTATGCACACGAGTCTCCCTCGTCTGATTTTGCATGAACTGCAAAAAGCTCCTAAACATTCCATCATTCATCGTTTGCTCGGTAACGTCGTTTACAGGAAGAATATTGCCTTCCTGTTGCACATTCCCCTGGGTGGTGATCAAAGGTGTCTCCACAGTCTGATTTACTCATTATTAACGTTCTCAGCTGCCATTCTTAAATACTGCCATAAAACACAGGTTAATAGTCATGTCATATATTATCCCTATACTCTGACCGACCAAATAAACACCAAATAAACTTAGTCAGGTCATACTAGCGAAGGAATTCCCCGTCTCTCCCCTCCTAGTTCTTGTCTCACATCTCAGCCATGGGTCATATCCCTAAGCTCTGATACCAACTGTGACGCCCCCAAAATAGGTATACAACACCCATTCTGAGTCGCCAAATACATGGTACAGAAAGCAAACTACAACTTCAATAATACAATTGTCGTGCAAAATACGACAACACATACTGTGAGTTTAAATACAAATATTGTCTTCTGGACAATATCCACACTCAAATAAATCCTCATTATAATTATTCAAACACTATTTTACAGAAATAGTGAGGACTGCTAAAATATCTTTCTAGAACCATCACTCCATACCCCGACTAGATCCTGCTATGTTCTCACCTCCTTAGAAGAAAAATGAACTAAAAAGGAAAAGGGTGAGCTCAACTAGCCCAGTAAAGAATATTATGACTAAGATAATATACAAAAAATTATCATTAGTATTCAACAAGGAAAAATTTGATAGAATATAATCGACAACAAGTTTTAGATCAACAACTGCAGCGGAAACAGCAAACCATTAGAAGAGTCAAGTAGAGAAAGAATTCTACTATCTTCTAAGATTTAAAAGTTCATCATCAATATTTTATCCCTGTAACATCAATTAATAATCATCTTTATCCAAATATTCATCTTTGCACTACAGGCCAAAGATATTCACCAAGTAATCATACATCTTTGCACTACAGGCCAAAGATATTCAGTAATATCATTATTTAGGACTGAAGATGATGAAAAATATCTTAAAGAGAACGAATCTAGTGAGACAGAATGACAAATATTAGGGATTCGTATAACAATTTATCCAAGATCAATAATACTTCATAATAATCAATTGTGAAAAAGAATTCAAAAATAAAGATCAAAACATGGATACAATCAAAGATAGTAACCATAATAGACATCTTGGACAAAAAGAAAAATTTTATTTTTCAGTGAATAGTGTCGTATTCTTGAATAGTGCCGTATACGTGAATAGTAACGTATACGTGAATAGTAACTCCGACACAAAAAGTTCCAAATTTGATAAAAACTCATGTTAATATTTCAGCATAATGATATTGAAGAAAATAATATCATTTAAGAAGAAAATAATATCCCTTACCTCAAAATATCAGTACTTCTGGTCGGAATACCGGTATAAGGCTGAAAGAAACTTGCTCTGATGAATAGAAACTCTCAAAGTATCTAAATACTCACAAAATACACTCAATAATCTAGAGAGAGAAAGAGAGAAAACTTGTTTCTGGTGTGATTTTCAATTCTAACTTAGCCCTCTATTTATAGGAAAATGTTAGCACGCCGAAGCAGACTTAACCTGCAACCCGATGGCTTTACCTGCTACTATTCCCACCCACCACATTTGAATAAAAATCTCAGCACATTTCTTCACCAACCAAGAGTGGGGCCCACCAATTCTAGAATTTTCCATCAAAATGATAAACTCCGAAAATTCAACAATTTCTGAACCAGTCATCTCGTAAAATTCATAATAAATCATGTTTTCATTTTTAACGGTTCAAAATTTATGAACATATACTCAACTTATATATGTATAACATATCCAAAAATTACCACGATCCAACGATCGGATTAAAAATTATAACCCCCGCAAAATATCTCAAAAACCCTGATTTTTAATACCTCCATTCCGACAAAAATACTGATAAAAACCTCAACATTAACTCCTTCATTTTTAACCACAAAAATATATCCCTCATTTATATCCACATAAAATAAATATTTCTTTATCATATGAATCAATAATTAATTATTCACAAATAATATTACAGAATCACATTTATGACAACCAGGCCGTTCCCAGGAAAGAGGGGGCTTTCCAATAAGGATTTCTCCTTACTGGCGTGCAATTAGATGACCAAACCTCTCCTTAGACAGAACATTCTAGACATTGCCAATAATGTTATCTAATAATATTATTCAAATAATATGAATTATTGATCTGATAATAGAAAATACTGTGCAGCAACAATTATTGAAACAACAATAATATAAAATATCAACGCAGCAATTATTGAATCAATAAAATAAAATATTAAACAATAACTACTGTAACAATTATTGAGTAGTGCCTTCTTACGTAAGAATCAATAATTTGTGCAATACCGTGTGCTACTATATTTTAACCACCGGGTATTCCAACAGTATTAACGGTAACAACTACCCCGTTATTTATAAATAACTTATACTTGTCATTTTTTTCATCCAATCGCTTTCCGTTATGGGGCCCACACAAGGCTGTGCCGTCGTACGAATATTCCCCGACAGCAAGAATATTCCACGACCAAACGAATATTCCCCGACAAAATGAATATTTTATAACCACTTGCTTATTTTGTAAAATTTGTACATTTCACCCACAACCAAAGTATTATATCAAATTAACCCCTTATTATTCACAATAATATTTAGAGAAAATTTGATTTTATTCATTAATAAGTTGGGGTCTTACATTGTGTCTTAAACTTCAAAGGGAGTTGGGATAAGTATTTACCATTGGTGGAATTCTCTTACAACAACAGTTATCAGGCAAGTATAGGGGTGGCTCCATTCGAAGTATTGTATGGACGGAAGTGTCGCTCTCTAATATGTTGGGATGAAGTGGGGGAAGAAACATTGTTGGGACCTGAGTTGGTACGTATTACTATAGAAAAGATCCAAATGATTCGACAACGTATACAAACGGAACATGATCGACAAAAGAATTATTCGGATCTTCATCGAAAGGACGTGGAATTTAGTATTGGGGATCATGTATTGTTGCGTGTTGCTCCATGGAAGGGAGTTACAAGATTTGGGAAGAGAGGAAAGCTCAATCCATGATTTATTGGTCCATTCCAAATTCTTGACCGAGTAGGAAATGTGGCCTATAGACTCGCGTTACCTCCAAGCATGTCTCGTGTTCATAATATTTTTCACATATCTGTGCTTCGTAAATATGTGAAAGACTCGAACAACGTTATTGAGTTAGAACCGGACGAAATAGCCGAAGACTTAACGTATGAGGAGACACCAGTTAAGATCTTGGATAGAAAGGAGCATGTCCTACGCACAAAGGTCATACCACAAGTCAAAGTTTTGTGGAGGAACCATGCTATAAAGAAAATGACCTGGGAATTGGAAACGAAAATAAAAACGAGGTATCCTCACCTTTTTGAAACACCAGGTACGTACGTCAATTTCGAGGACGAAATTTCATAAGGAGGGGAGGTTGTAAGACCCCAACTTATTATAACTAAAATTGAATTTTCTCTATTTATTATTTTGAAATAGTAAGGGTTGATTTGATTAATGTGGTTAGTTATGGGTGAAATGCGTAAATATTTCAAGTAAACAAGTGGTTATAAAATATTCATTGTTGTCGAGGAATATTCGTTTGGTCGTGGAATTTTCTTACTGTCGGGGAATATTCGTACGAGGGCGCAGCCTTGTGTGGGACCCATAACAAAAAGTGATTGGATGAAGAAAACGACAAGTATAAGTTGTTTATAAATAACGGCGTAGTTGTTACCATTAATACTATTGAAATACTCGGTGATTAAAATATAGTAGCACACAGTATTGCACCAATTATTGATTTTTACGTAAGAAGACACTACTCAATAATTGTTACAGTAATTATTATTCAATATTTTATTTTATTGATTCAATAATTGCTACGTTGATATTTTATATTGTTGTTGTTTCAATAATTGTCACTACACAATATTTTTCATTATCGGAGCAATAATTCATATTATCTGAATAATATTATTAGATAATATTATTGGCAATGTCTAAAAAATTCTGTCTAAGGAGAGGTTTGACCACCTAATTGTGCGCCAGTAAGGAGAGATCCTTATTAATATTTCATCTTTTTTTGATAAAAATTTATTTAAATATATTATTATATTATAATAATATAATAATGGTGATATTTTTTCAATGAATGTGGGATATATGAATAAATGAGAAGGAAGAGTATTTTTGTTTCAAAAAATATTTAAAACATATTTTTCATGTTTGTGGACCCCATTTCTTGACTGAAATTTGATTATAGCTTGTAAAATCGTCCGTTTGTGGATTTTGGTCAATTTTTGTTTAGAATTTGGAAAAAATTTCTTCTGCAAAGTTGTAGAGAATGGAATTTCTTATAGAGAGGACATGAGGATCAAATTTTTCTGATAAAAGGGCTATTTATTATGAATTATTGAAGTTTCGAAGTTCCAGAATAATTGATTTTTTGAAGTTTTAAATATTTATATTTAGAAAAACGTTTTTGTTATTGTTGGTGGGCTCACTTGTTGTCAAACATGCTGAAATTGATGATTCAAAGGTTGGCGTAGAAAATTTAATTTATATATTAATATTTTATTAAATTCTCTGCTTTAGTGTTCTAAGCATTTTCCTATAAATAGGGTGCTTAGGTTAGAATTGAAAATCACACCAGAAACTGAAGTTTTCTCTCTCTACATTATCGAGCGTATTCTTGTGAGTATTTTAAGACTTCGAGTGTTGCTATATGGTACAAGTTCCCTTCATCTCTATATCTAGTATTCCAGTCAAAAGTACTGTCTTTTCGGGGTAATGGATGTTATTTTTTTTATAGATGATATTACTTCTTTCAATATCATTATGCCAAAATATTGATCTAAACTTTTTATCAAATTTGGAACTTTTAGTGTCGGGGTTACTATTCACGTATACGGCACTATTCACGTATACGGCACTATTCACAAATACGGCACTATGCACCAAAAAATTAAATTTTTGTTTTTTCTTTTCAAGATATCTATTATGGATACTAGCTTTGATTGTATTCATGTTTAGATCATTCTTAAATTTTACTACACTATGGTTATTTATGAAGTATTTTTGAACCTGGATTGTTTAAAGTACGAATCCTTAATATTTGTTCTTTTGTTTCACTGGATTCGTTTTCTTTAAAATATTTTTCATCATCCTCAGTCCTAAATGATGCTACTACTAAATATCTTTGGCCTGTAGTGCAAAGATGAGCAGGTACTTAGATGAACATGACCAACTGATGAATATCTTTGGCCTGTAGTGCAAAGATAAATATTCGATTCAAGATGTATATTGATTGATGTTACAAGGATAAAATATTGATGATGGACTTTTAAATTCATAGATGATAGTATATTTCATCATCTACTTAACTCTTCTAATGAATTATTATTTTCGATGCGAATATTGATTTAAAATTTGTTGTCTATTGTATTCTATTAGATTTTTCCCTGTTGAGGACTAACGATAATTTGTTCTATATTATCTTAGTCATAATATTCTTTATTGGGCTAGTTGAGCTCACCCTTTTCCTTTTTGTTCCATTTTTTTTCTCAAGAGGCGAGAATGTAGCGAGTACTAGTCGGGGTATGGAATGATGATTCTAGAAGTTGTTTTAGTAGTCCTCACTATTTTTATAAAATAATGTATCAATAATTGTAATGAGAACTTATTTGGGTGTGGATATTGTCTAGAAGACAATATTTGTATTTAAACTCACAGTTTAAGTGTTGTCGTATTTTGCACGATAATTGTATTAATAAAGTTGTAGTTGTTTCTGTACCATGTATTTTACAACTCAGAATGGGTGATGTATACCTACTTTGGGGGTGTCACACTAATTGCTTAAATAGCAATTTTAATTAGGATATATTAATCCTAATTAGCAAGATTGAATTAGGATTAGTAAATTTTAATATAATTAGAAAATTCTAATTATAATTTAGAAATATTAATTTTCTATTTTAAAAACCGAAATTCGGAAATGTTAGAAACTAAATTGCTAACCTAAGGGTTAAAACCCTAAATCCTAAAGGGTTTAAATTTTGAACCCAAATCCAAATCCTAAACCCTAAGGGTTTAGCCATTTACTAGAATGTCATTAAAATAAAAAGGACAATGACCATTTTGCCCTTTTTCATTCTTCATTTAGCTAACTTATATAGTTTGTCCTAGTTGTGGGTTGGTGACCAAACCCCAGCGTAGCATTGTGACTTGTAATTCACATTATCAGCCACCTTGCATCAGCCATATACAATGAATCAAATTTTATATAGATTAAAGAGAGAGAAAAGAGCCACTTTAATTATCATTTTCTCCCAAGACCCTCTCTCTCTAGAAATTCGGGAGTTAAAGTGAGAAAGAGTGAGAAACTAAAGCCATGATCATTTCATAGCAAGCTTAGATCAGATCACAAAGTAAGAATCAAGATCAAGCCTTAAAAGTGGTATAAACCCTAAATTTTAGAAATTATATGATCTGATGTTATATATTGTAATTGTTTGTTTAAAGTTGTGTAATAAGGTGTCTTTTAGTGATCTGGGGATTTAAATTCCAGATCCATAACATCAAAATGCTCGGATTTGATGATTTTAGAAATCTAAAAAAATGTTGAAATATTGCCTGACAACCATATGTTAATGGCCATAGATCTATTACTGTTTTTGATTTGAGTTGTTTTAAGTTATAGATCTGTAGTATGACATGTTGACTATGATCTGGAACTAAAAACATGTTCATATCATGTGTAGATTAGAAGTTATATGTGGTCAAAACCCGTTGACCGTTCACGGGAAGCCAGTTCTGGGCAACCCATAATTTTTCCAGGTGATCTGACAAGTTTTTGAAGCCTTTGATCTTACGTCTATTAAGTGTGTTAGCCATGTTGGTGTTAGATCTTGATTGTATGACATGAGATCTACACATCTAAGCCATCAGAACCACCAGATCGATCACAGGATCAAAGATAATACCGGTCAAACAACCGTTGACCATCACGCCGGATGAAGATTCTGGGTAACCCAGATCTTCATCAGTTGAGTTTTCTGTCAGAGTTTGACCAGCCTTGATTTTACATATATGTTGATGTTTTTATGATCTGATGTTATGTAGTTATACCCTGTCATGTGTTCTACAAGAATAAACTACTAGATTACACAAACAAGACCTAGATGCCAAGTTATAAAGCTTCAAAGTACTAAGGTCGAACTGTTCTTCATTTCTGGGAAGGACAGCCACTGACAAGAATTGGGAGGCTTAGATCTCTCTGTGATTATATGTTTTGGCCATGAACTCAATTGCTACTTGTAGTATTACACTTATACTATAATTATAACACTTAACATAGTCCATAAATCACTAAGAACACGGTTAAAATGTTGGTCAAACCACCCACCCGGTTAATTGACATGCGTTTTCTGGGCAGCTCAAGAACAGCTGAAGAACACTTTCAGCGACGGTTGTGTCACTAAAGCTACCTTTAGCGACACTTAAATTCAAAAATTTATTTATTTTAATTAATAAATAGATAAAAATAATTTTTAATTATTAAAAATACATAATAAATTTTGAAAAATTATTTTAAAGTCTAAAAAATAGTTTTTAATTATTTTGAGTATATTTCATAAATATTTAATATTTTTAGAATATAAATGTTATTTAATTTATTTAATTATAATATTAAATAAATTAATTAGAAATAATTTAATGTATGAAAAATCATCAAAAATAATATTATGGTATAATAAAATATTTTAAGTTATTTTTAGTGACTTATAATATTTTGTGATGAATTTTATTAATTAATCAATATTAATGATAGTTATTTTATTTAATAAATATATTAAATAAATTGGAAAAATAGAATTAATGCTTTATAAATCATATAAAAATTATTTAAGTGTTATAAAAATATTTTAAGCTATAAAATATAATTTTTGATATTTTATCATGAAAATATTAATATTTTAATATTAAAAGCAATTATCGGATAATGAAATTAATTGTTTAAATATCATATAAATATGATTTTAAGGTATTAAAAATACTTTGATATATTATAAGGATATTATAATATTATGACATGTATTTCATTAATATTTTATAATAAATAAATATTAACGATAACGGAATTATGTGGTATTTAATTTATAAGTACGATTTTAATGATTGAAAGATCAAGATAAATGATAATATTTATGTGAAAATTATTACAAGCTTACGAAAAATATTTCGACTGTTAATAAATTATCTTAGATAATGGTTAAGTGTTTAAGGCAGAGTTTAATTGAACTTATACTTAAAATTTTGTCCGACTAGACCATCAGGATGTCAGATTTGTGTCGAGTTCAACTCAGACTGCAAAAGTTTGACTTGATACCGAGTCCTATGTACTGAGTAGACTGATAGGGTTATGTGTTATGTGTTTAGGTTATTCTTTATATATATATATATATATATATATATATATATATATATATATATATATATATATATATATATATATATATATATATATATATTATAGTATTATATTGTGTTGATATTATTCTAATATTGGAGATCTATATTACTAGTATTAGGTCTTCGAATAAAGCGTTATAAATTGTGTAGCGGTAATCAACGGTTCAGGCAAGTTTTACTTAACTCTACTAAGAGTTGTTTCATTCAGATATGCTTATGGTTAATCATTGCTGATTGCCATTGTGGAATTGTACTCTGTACATATTGCGTGTGTAAGTCAGGTATGAAAGGCTGATCACCTTCATTACCATTCGGTCCAGATATTGTTCATGTTAAATACTTGTTCAGTCATAAAACTTGTTTCTGCTAGTTCATAATTATATTGTTGAATTATAGCTAGCTTATTATTCAGATTCTTTCAATCATGATATATCGTTGTATTATTGAACTTAAACTTTCTGGGCAATCTTATGCTCACCCTTGCTATATCATGATTAACATTGTAGATTAAGACGATTACGTCGGATACAAGGAAAGGTCAAAGACAGTTCCAGCTTTAGTATACGTATGCAATTAGAATTGTAATAGTATAGTATGATAATATGTTATGTGTTAGTCAAGTTATGAATTGTGTATAAGTTAAGGTTACTCGACCTTGGGGATTAGCGTGTAAAGTTTATTGTATAAACAATTTATGTTTATATCTTCCGCAATAGTTGTAGAATGATTGTACCATATCTGTGGTGATTTGGGACCCGAATTTAGGGTTGTCACAGTTGGAATAACCTGTTTACGCGGACTACCGCATGCATGGTGAATGACCATTCGTATTCATTTTTATTAATCTGCTGGAGTAACCTGTTTACGCGGATTACCGCATGCATGGTGAATGACCCTTCGTATTCATTCTTTATTAAATTGTGGAAATGATCTAGCTAAGTGGATTACTGCATGGTGGGTGAAAATCCATTTGTAGTTTGTATATTCTTTTATACTCGTATGAGATATCATTTCTTCTGTACTTGTCATGGAATATCGTTTTCTTTTGAATTTTCCTTTATGAGTACTATTCACGGGTTACTATTCATGGGTTACTATTCACATATATGTTACTATTCACGTATACGGTACAATTTATGAATATAGAGTACTATTCACGGGTTACTATTCTTGAGTTACTATTCACGAGTTACTATTCATGAGTTACTATTCACGAGTTACTATTCACAGGGTACTATTCACACGAAAAATATATTTCTTTTTTGTCCAAATTATTTTTGATACATGAATATTATTCTTGAATTTTACTCCACAAAGTAATATCATGTTAACAACTTGGATATTTTTAAACTCTGGATAAATTTAAAGTCTTTAATATTTATCATTTATTTCGTTTGATTAATGCTTATATCATTGGCATCATCCTTATGCTTATATTGTAATGAAAGTCATCGGTGGCTTACGTGCATAGATGGACTGTTGATTGGTATGATTATAACTAGGGATTATTCGGTATAATCACGACCGTAATGTTACAAATGATGTGATAAAAGTCCTCACTGGCCTATAGTGCATTGATGGACATATATTTGTATGATCATAACCATGCGTTCTCTTCGGCCAAGGGTGTAAAGATGAATTATTGTTGGCATGATCATGACCATTGGTGAAAAGATGAATATCATTGGCCCGTAGTGCATGGATAATTTATAGATGTGATACTAAAGAATATCCTTGGTCGTAGTGTATGGATAATTCGGTGATGTATTGAGCTGAGTCTGAGCGATAAAATTTTGATAATAAACTTTTAATTCATAAAAGGTAGTAGATATCATGCTCTACTTGACTCTTTTAAAATACAGTTGTATGTCTTTGGTTTGTAGTGCAAAGATGAACTGTTAATGAATATCTTTGGCCCGTAGTGCAAAAATGAATTTATTAGTATGATTATGAATAGGAACTGTGATTTGGTATAACCATGATCTTTGATGTTTCAGGTAAAGACATGTGATTAAAATTATCTTCGTCCTGGGTACGAAAAGAAATTTAGAACTACAATTATGATTATGAGTTATTCACATGATTGTGGACATGAACTGTTGATTGATGTTACAGGGTTAAAACATTGTTGGTGGACTTTTAACATGGAGAATATAATAGACTTTATGGTTTATTTGACTCTTCTAATGGATTGCTCGTTTCGCTGCAACTATGGTTGAAAAGTTTTATCATCTACCATATGTTCTAAATCTCTGATTCATTACTGATGAAGGCTATTGATAATTTAATTATCTTTAGTTGTGATATTATTTACTGGGCTAGTTGTGCTCAACCTTTTGTTTCACAATTCCTTTTAGGTAATAAGAGTTTAGCTGGGTCGAGCGGGGGTAACAGGGGAATAGAACGGTGGTCGATAGCTGTTGAGGTTTCCCTAATATAGTATGAAAATAATTTTATTGAGAATTTTAGATAAGTGTGTCATATTTTTATACGTCATTTAACCGTTGATTTGGGTGAACCTAATAGGGTGATGTGAACCCAACTTTGGAATGGTATTTTATCACTATCATACAAGATGTCTAATGACCTACTACTTCATATTATCATAAGACAGGGTTGTGCACATCAACTTGTTGATTATATCTACGAGCACTACCTATATAATCTTGGAGTTTGGTTGAAATATAATTCTTAATTGAAGACAATGGAAATAATTATATGTCAAGAGAAGACTCGCCATTGGAAAGAACATGATAGTAATCTTCTCGTTTTTCTTTGGGGTCTATTGGGTCAACCAAGGATAATTCTCGAGTCATATGATATCTATCATAACTTAGATGCATGGTCTCCCATGTACGATGGTAAATTATTGCTAACTGAATTTGGCTAGCAATGTTTCGATTGAAATTCAAATTATTTGATATGCGTCTAAGCTATTTGATTCAGCTAGACAAATGTTTATGAAAATTCAAAGTATTTTTGAGAATTTATCCCGAACGAAATTGTTTTGGTACAGAATCCTATGATAAGACTGAGGTGAACTATGTTGATTGGATAAAATAATCCAATCTAGTAGCGTAAATGTTCGCTAGACATAATTGATACGTTATGCATGACGTAAGAGTACGATAGGCTAATCACTTAAAGTACTAGCAACTGTAGTTTACCTTCTTTGTGATTATAAACATACATAGTAATTTACTATTTTGCGATATAAATATCGTTAAAACTACGTGTTCATGGTCTATATGACCCCTCAGCCAGATTTGAAAAGTTTTAACTCCTTAGAGAGAAGTCATGGAAGAATATGATGATAACAGAGCTCATCATAGTAGGATGCAATATGTACTCATTAAATTGAGCATGAAATCAAGTAAATGTTAATTTGAAAACCTAGTTTTGATGAATAAAAGGAGTGGTGATTAGTAGACTATAATTTCGAGGATGAAATTCTTAGAAGAAGGGGTGAATATGATAACCCAAAAATTCATAAAATCTTGAATGATTAGAATAAAGGTTAAATAATAAAACCTAGATGAGAATTTGAGGATTTATTTAAAATTTTCAAGTAAAACCTATATGGTTTGCTATTCGAATGAGAATAGAGAAAATATAGGTTATAAAATTTCAAAACCCTAAAAATAAATTAATATGTACTTGAAGGAATATCAAGAATAAGGTATTACGATACCTATAAATTCGATGTGAACTGAATAGTCTAAGAAATGTTATATAAGCACATATGAAAATTTTATTAAGGAGATAAGATTTCACATGAAGATATGCTATGAGGTTAAAAGAAGATGAGTATAGAAATATATATACTTAGTAAGGTGCTATATATATTTTAGCAAGAGGAATGATGAATTAAGTTAATGATATAAGGATCAAGATAAAACTATGTTAGTAATTAACATAGCTTGAACGTTGGCCTTGACTGGCAAATAAGAATTTGAATAAGTATAAAATCATTAGTTAATACGATTAACAATAAGAATGGTGTAATTTAAAACTCAAAATTTGAGTTAGAGATAGAATTTTGAAGCACGGACTGCTCGGTTGCGTCCAAAACGTCAAGTTTAGTCAGAATTGACAGTAAACACAAAATGTGTAAAGGTTGACTTTTGGTCAATGTCAACAGTTGACTTTTTATAGAAAAAAGTCAAAATTAGTGTGAGAAGTGAAATATGTTATGATTATGTGAATTATGTGTGTGATTAGATAAATATACATTATATTATGTGTATACATTTATTTTGTATGGCTTCGACATTAAAAAAGAATATTGAACGTTAGGTTAACGTAATGGATAACGAATGAAAGCCGTAACGAACAGTAATAAGATTAAGAAAAGTCCAAATGTATGCCGGATAAAGAAGGATAGAAGGAAAGTAAGCGTTAAACACTTTAACCGACGTGAGGGTTGAGTGTATACGAATATTAAACGGGCAGAACCTACACCATGGGTATGGTTTTACCATAAAGTAATGAAGAATAATGATTAAATCCATGAACGATAAGGAAATTAAGTAAAGATAATGATCGTATGAGTAAGACATCTCTCTATGTCATGAAGCCGTAACCCGGTAAAGAAGGTTGGTCGCGTAAAGTTAGATTGCAAGAACACGAACCTTAAGAAGTAAAGTTAAGTTTAACCAATGTGTAAGTCAAGGTTATGACTAATTGGTGTATGTGTTATTTCCTTATGTGTTATATAGGGTTTGGAATGAGCAATTCAGCGTAAACTATAAGTTATAGCTGTGCGTAAGGCAAGTTTCCTAACTTCATTCATATTTTACATGAATACTAGTTTCTTAAACTTCTCAGATGTTGAACTTAAGTAGTCTTGTTTATATGTAAATGTGCGATATTTTTATAAGGTGGTAGTATGTATGAGGCCTTGTGCTACAATTTGAACACTTCGGTGTTTCTATGAGATGAATTGTTATGTGGTTGAACTGTTCAATATGAGTATGTTCTATTTATACATGAACCGTTATTATTAAGTCTGTGCTAATGATTCTAGCCAGATAGAATGTGCATGAAAATGGTAGAATAATGAGAGTATTTGAAATGAAATGTGACTAATGTTTTAAAATGATAGGAATCGAGATTATTCCTATTATTCGAGTTGTTTCATAACCTTTGTTCGGTTATTGAAGTCTTAAAGGAATGTTTGAATTATTGAAGTTGTTTACTCAACTGCTATGACTTGCTGGGCAATTAAATGCTCGCACTTACTTTAAATGAAAAATATTTTCAGCGTACGAATAGAAGAACTTAAGGATCCCGTAAAGATCAAGCTGATCGATGTCCAGATGAAATGCCATTCATTATATGAATGAGCATGAAGATCAAGCGAAGACTTGTAATGTAGAATAGATTAATGGAACTATAGATTAGTTTAATGAACTGTTATGTATCCTTAGTGGCGGATAAAAGTCACTCTTGTAATATAAAATGAATAATGTATTTATCATTATTTGTAATGAATAAGGTTATAAGGTTATAGAAACTGGAATTTTAGAATGTATGTTGTTATATTGAATATATAATGATGTATGTTTGGAAGATGATGTACTCGTGATGCACGGAATCCGGGTGTGAAGATAGATCGGATTTTACGGCGTTACAAATTTGTATCAAAGCTGATAGGTTATAAATCTTAGGTATGAGTACCTAAGACTATAATCGTAGAGAGAATGATAAGAAGATCGTTGAGTAAAATAATTAAGGAAAAAGATCACTACGTGATCATATTGAATCGTAATAACAACTATTCTGTTAAACGATGGATGATTTGTAGCTAATGTTATAAATGAATGGTACTACGAAGTAGTACGGGAAGAAGGACTCAGATTGAGTTGTAAAAGATAGCATACGAATTAAAGAAGATTCTTATTAAGTAAGGAGAAAGTTAGAAGTTGTAAAATTTCAATTGAGGACTCATATGATATGTAAGATGCCAATTTTTTTTCTTTAATAAAATGGAATTTCCTCTATTTATTATTCTGAAATAGTAAGGGGTTGATTCGATTAATGTGGTTAGTTATGGGTAAAATGTGCAAATATTTTAAATAAGCAAGTGGTTATAAAATATTCATTGTTGTCGAGGAATATTCGTTTGGTCGTGGAATATTCTTACTGTCGGGAAATATTCGTACGACGGCGCCGCCTTTTGTGGGCCTCATAATGGAAAGCGATTGGATGAAGAAAACGACAAGTATGAGTTTTTATAAATAACGACGTAGTTGTTACCGTTAACACTGTTGGAATACTCGGTGGTTAAAACACAGTAATACGCGGTGTTGCACGGTAGCACACGGTATTGGACCAATTATTGATTCTTACGTAAGAAGTCACTACTCAATAATTGTTATAGTAATTACTATTCAATATTTTATTGATTCAATAATTGTTATGTTGATATTTTATATTGTTGATTCAATAATTGTCATTGCACAATATTTTAAATTATCAGATCAATAATTTATATTATTTGAATAATATTATTAGATAGTATTATTTACAATGTCTAAGGAAGTTCTGTCTAGGAGAGGTTATTTAATTGTGCGCAAGTAAGGAGAAATCTTTACTGGAAGGCTCCCTCTTTCTTGGGAACGACTTCGTTTTCATTATTGTGATTCTGTAATATTATTTGTGAATAATTAATTATTGATAAAAATTATAAGGAAATATTTATTTTATGTTGATATAAATGGAGAAATTTTTAGAGAAGTGACAATTACTGAAAATTGATATTTTATCTTTTCTGATAAAATAATTCATTCAAATATATTATTATATTACATTATAAATGTATAATGCGATAATATAATAAAATAATAATGGTGATATTTTTATAATGAAAGCGTGATATATGAATAAATGAGGAGAAAGAGTATTTTTGTTATAATAAATGCTCAAAATATGTTAAACATGTTGGTGGATCCCACTTTTGACTGAAATTTGATTATAGCTTGTAAAATCGTTCGTATGTGAATTTCATTCAATTTCTGTTTAGAATTTAGAAAAATTTAAAGCTACAAAATTGTAGAGAATTAAATTTTCTATGGAATGGACATAAGATTCGAATTTTTCTGATAAAAGGGCTATTTATTATGAATTTTTGATGTTCCGAAATAATTGATTTTTGGATTTTAAAATATTTATTTTAAGAAAAACATTTTTTGCTATTGGGTGGACCCCACATGTGTTGTAAATGTGCTGAATTTAGATTTCAAGAGGTGGGCGTGAAAAATTTTAATAAATATTATTATTTTATTAAATTTTCTACTTTGGTGTTCTAAGCATTTTCATATAAATAGGATGCTTAAATTAGAATTGAAAAACACATCAGAATCTGAAGTTTTCTCTCTCTATATTATCGAGCGTATTTTTGTGAGTATTTTGATACTTTGAGTGTTGCTATACGGTGCAAGTTCCCTTCAACTTTATATCTGATATTCTAGTCAGAAGTACTATTCTTTTGAGGTAAGGGATGTTATTTTCTTCGTAAATGATATTATTCTTTCAATATCATTATACCGAAATATTGATATGAATTTTATTATAAAAATTTTATCTTTTCATGTCGAGATTACTATTCATGAGTTACTATTCACGAGTTAATATTCACGAGTTACTATTGACGAGTACTATTCACGAAGTATGATGCTTTTTCTTGTGAAATTTTCACGAGTTACTATTCATAAGTTATTATTCATGAGTTACTATGCACGAGTACTATTCATAAAGTATGATAATTTTTCGTGTGGAATTTTTGCCTTTTAGTGTCGGGGTTACTATTTGCGTATACGACACTATTCACGTATACGATATTATTCACGAATACGACACTATTCAAAGAAAAATTAAATTTTTTTTCTGTGTCTAAGATTGTCTGTTATGGTTTCTATCTTTGATTGGATCTATGTTTTAATCTTCATTTTTGATTTCTGCTCCACAATTGATTATTATGAAGTATTTTTGAACTTGGATAATCTAAACTACGAATCCCTAATCTTTGTCTTTTTATCTCTCTCTAGATTCATTTTCTTCAAAATATTTTTATCATCCTCAGTCTTAAATGGTGATATAACTGAATATATTTGGCATGTAGTGTAAAGATGAATGATTATTTGATGAATATCTTTGGCCCGTGGTGCAAAGATGAACAGGTGTTGAGCTTAACCAACTGGTGATACAAATGAATATCTTTGGCCTGTAGTGCAAAGATGAATATTTGATTCAAGATGTTTATTGATTGATGTTACAGAGATAAAATATTGATGATGGACTTTTAAATCTTAGAAGATAGCAGAATTCATTCTCTACTTGACTCTTCTAATGAATTGATGTTTCCACTGCAGTTGTTGATCTAAAACTTGTTGTCTATTATATTCTATCTGATTTTTCCCTATTGAAGACTAATGATAATTTGTTGTATATTTTTTTAGTCATAATATTCTTTACTGGGCTAGTTAAGCTCACCATTTTCCTTTTTGTTTCATTTTTCTTCTTAGGAGGCGAGAATATAGCGGGAACTAGTCGGGGTATGGAATGATGGTTCAAGATAGTTGTTTTAGTAGTCCTCACTATTTTGTAAAATAGTGTATCAATAATTGTAATGAGGACTTATTTGAGTTTGAATACTGTCTAGAAGACAATATTTGTATTTAAACTCACAGTATATGTGTTGTCGTATTTTGCACGACAATTGTAATAATAAAGTTATAGTTATTTTCTGTACCATGTATTTGGTGACTCAGAATGGGTTGGGTGGAATGGACATATTTTGGGGGCGTCACAGTTTGTATCAGAGCTTAGGGATACGGTCTCTGGTGGAGATCGGAGAATAGAACTAGGAGAAGAGAGACGAGTAAATCCTTCGCTAGTATGTCCTACCTAAGCTTATTTGGTTGGTCGGTCAGAATATAGGGATAATATGTGATATGTTAATTTGTTTAATTAACCCGTATTTTGTGACAGTATTTGAGCATGACATCTAAAAATTTTGAGATGAGCAATGGATCAAAACAATATGACTGTGTCCCAGTATGAGGCTAAGTTTGTGGAGTTATCCATGTTTGCACCTCATTTAGTAGAGAATGAGGAGCGTATGACACAGATATTTCTGAGAGGTTTGAAACTTGAAATTCGTCAATATCTCATTTCTCACAAATTTTCTCTATATTCAGATGTTGTAAACATGACACAATTATTAGAGCAAGATAATGAGTCTGTTCAACCGGGCAACCAACAACACGATAATAATCGTACCGATGGCAACGGCCATCGGGACAATGATAATCATCGTGGAGGAAATTACCATGCCAAAAATGGTAACCACTTCGCTGGTAACCATGGCCAAGATAATAGGAAAGGTGAGTCAAGTGAAAATTTTAGAAAGAGAAGATTTAATAATGACGGGAAGACGTCGACACCAGCACCAGCAACAACTTTTAAGGGAGAAGAAAGACCACCAGCTAGATGCTACAGATGCGGAAAGGAGGGACACGTAAGTCCAAACTGTTCACAGCCTTCCAAGGTATATTTTAGTTGTGGAAAAGACGGTCATATAACTCGAGATTGTCCTACAGCGAAATCAAGTCCAGCGGGGATGGTGACTCTAAACGCTGTCCCGGACAAGTCAAAGTCAGCGGTTCTTGGAAGAGCCTTTGTTGTGACTGCCCAAAACGCGAGGAAACCAAACGAAGTTATCACGGGTTAGCTAATCATAAACTCTTGCAAGTTTATACCTTATTAGATACTGGTTCTACCCATTCTTTTATCTCTCCTACCTGTGCTCAACGTTTGAACTTGACTCCTGAGAAATTAGACTTTGACTTATCCGTTGAAACTCCGTTAGGAGAAACTTTTGTTACATCCACTGTTTATAAATTTTGCTTGATTCAGGTTGGCACCATCACATTACCTGTGAATCTCATTTCATTGAACATACTTGCATTTGATGTGATTTTAGGGATTGATTGGTTAACCACTCATCGTGCTAAAATTGATTATTTTCGTAAGGTTGTTAGTTTTCATATTCCTAACCAACATGTTGTATAAATTCAAGCAACCAGACCATTAAAGTCAATCACTGTCATATCAAGTCATAAAGCCATTCGTTTATTGAAAAACGGATGTCAAGCTTTCTTAGCCCATTTCATGGATTTACACAAAAATACTTCAGATTTGAATGATATTTCTGTTGTTAGTGAATTTCCTGACATATTTTTTAAAAAAAAATTCTGGCCTACCCCTAGAGCGTGATATTAAAATTTGTATCGACTTTGAACCCGGTACAAAACTCATTTCTAAAATTTCATATCGAATGGCTCCTATTGAACTTCAGGAGTTAAAAACCCAACTACAGGAGTTGGTACCCGAGCCTCTATCTGGTGACTTCCTTTGTGAAATGAACCAAAGCCAGACTCTCCGTAGGGGACGCTATATTTGTGTGGTGGTAAAACAATTGTGAGGATCCCAAACTCGGATACTTGAAACCCGAACTCGGTTCTTCACGATACCATTTCTATGAGCGGAATAATACTAATAATAATAACAATAATATAAAAGATCAAATTAATTTACATAATTATCAGAGTCTAGCTCCCAAGTACGAAACCTTTAAACATTCATTACAACCCATGATAGATAATATATATATCATAATTGTCTTAATAACATTAAACTATTACATAACATAGTAATTCGTTCATTCAGCAACCTTCCCTTTTCCTTTGTTCTTAGCAAAGTTCTCTGGTCGTTCGCACTTAGCTGAAAACATTTAAATTTAAGCAAGGATGAGCATTTGAGTGCCCAACAAGCAATAGCAATTATATATATATATAAGCTAAAAGGATTTAAATGTTTTCTTTGTACTATTCTTCTACAACAAGTCAATAGTTGTGAAGTATTCTGAACCGATAATAATAACATAACAACTCTCTTTCAAATTTTTGAAACTACATAATGACTATATCTGGGGTTACGGTGACATGCCATGAACATTGTTTTCATTTTCGAAAAGGTTAAACAGAAATTCATCTGTAAACCGTCATAACTTACGGGTACGGGGGTGATCAGCCCGTTATGCCCTGCATTGATCAATACTACATTGCTAGAACGATATTATCGTTCATCCTTTGTCCGCCGGAGCGCATAAAAATTTTCCCATGTAGGGAAGTTCATACCTGTCTGGGTTCTAAATCAAAGGTTTTATCTTGTTCAACAATAATCTATAATTCAATATATCTGTATACGGGTAATTGACAAAGGTATATCAACATGTGATTAAATACAATGATTATCCAAGTGGGGACACTTGTTTAACCACTTCTAGAAATTAACGAACAGAATATATATGTCCGAATTATCATATACTAACATGTTGATATTCAATGAGCTTATATAATATAAAGTTCATAATCTGTACATTAATAATATAGTTTAGAAACATTCTTACTCACATCCATTGCATAAAGAAAATGCAAAGGTTAGATACTTGCCTGAAGCGCTGCTTACAACTTGTAATTAAGATCTATCGCTTATCTCACGACCTATCATTAATAAGATAGTTCGTTCGATTAGAACAATATACTATAACACGTAATACTGCTTATTGCAGTCAGCACATACCCTAATCACATTGACATATAAATTTAACAACTATTGAATCACAAATAATCACTTATCTAATCACATTATCTAAGTCCAGATCAATTTCTGAAATATGTCAGTCTACCGACAACTTTATCAGGTAATTATCGAGTCTAAGACTCTATTTTATAACTTAACATCAGTACGTATCGGTCATTTTATTTTTAAATGACTCAATATAATTTTAAAATATTTATTATAATTTATCATAAATTTTCAAACATCGGAATCATATTAAAATGATTTAAATACTAATCAATTCTATTATCATTAATATTTAATTAGTATTAAACTATTAATGAAATCATTTCCAAAATATTAAAGTTATGTATAATAACTTAAAATACTTTTAAAGTATTAATATTACCCTTAAATGATTTTTAAAACATTTAAAATCATTTTTAAATGATTATCATTAATATTAAAGTATTAATGTTTCATTTATCAAAATATTAAAAGTCATTATTCATAACTTAAAATATTTTTAATTCATTTATATCCTTTTTAAATAATTTTTTTAAATTAATAAAACCATTTTTAAACTATTTATTTAATATAATTATTAAATAAATTTAATATCAATAATAATAACTTAATAATCATTAATATTAAATTATTAATGAAATTATCCTTTAAATATTAAAAGTTATATTTTATAACTTAAAATATTTTTAAACACTTTATTTTCATTTAATATGATTTTTAATATAATAAAATCATTTTTAATTAATTTACTTAATTCATTAAGTAAATAAATTAATTACCATTAATATTTATTTATTAATGAAATTTATCATAAAATATTAAAAGTCATTAAAAATAACTTAAAATATTTTCTTATATCATAATATAATTTTTAATGATTTTTCTAATATTAAAATCATTTTTAAATAATTTATTTAATATTATAATTAAATAAATTAAATACTTTTAATATTTCAAAAATATTAAATATTTATGAAATATATTAAAAATAATTAAAAACTAATTTTCAGAATTTTTTTATAATTTTTAATAATTTATTTTGTATTTTTAATAATTTAAAACTAATTTTTTTCTATTTTTTATTAATTTCTGGAAAATAGAATATTATCTGTCGCTAAAGACAACCTATAGCGACAGAACCGTCGCTATAGGTGTTCTTCATGTTCTTGGCCAAACCCAGAAATTCATAGTCAGTTGCTAAGGTGTCACGTTTGACCAACAATTTCACCATGCTCCTACGGTATTCTGGACAGCCTAAAGTTGTTGGAGTGTAATATAAGTGTAATACTACCAATATCAAGCGATAATATGGCCATAACACAACAGATCAGAGAGTTATTAGCAGCATAAAATCTTGTCAGACGTGTTCTTGAGGTTCTGGGTTGCCCAGAAACTCAAGGGTCCTATTTTGGCGCTTTGGATCTTTGATTCTAGGATTAGTTAATTCGATCTAATAGTTCCGACATGTAGTAGAGATGTTAAGGTACAAATATCAAGCATTATATCATATTAAAAACATCATAACTAAGAGATTTGATCCGGTCAACGAGTCGGTCAGGATCTGTTCTTGAACATTTCTGGGTTTTCCAGAAATGTTCTTGAGCAGTTTCGTCAACCCATATTTGACCAACACTCAAATCAAATCTGTTACGAATATAAGTAATATAAAGACTTTAGTATGTAATATTTATGTCAGTCTACAAGTATAACACATTAACATGATCAAAACACTTAACAGCAGCAAGATCAAGCGCCTGCAAAGTGGCTGTCAGGCATTCTGGGCAATTCTGGGCTGCCCAGAAACAAAAACTAAATGGTCAACGCCTTTTGACCGATCACTACATCCGGTCTATTGCTTTCTAAGGTTCAAGCGTGATCTGGACTTATAGTCCTTATGTCAAACTATAATATCAATACCCTTATACATCATAACGGCTTAACAGCAGCGAGATCAAGGCCAGTCAAAGTCACTGCCCGAACACGTTCTTCAATTTTTTGGGTTTCCCAGAAAACTGATTTCGTGTTCGGTCAATGGACTTTGACCGTGAATAAGTTTTGATATATACGTTCAATGATCATGAAATCACTTTCAAGCTACTACCAACATTACAGAGAACAACTTCTGACCTTTAAAACACAAAACAAATAAACAAGCACAGATCTACGAGGACTGACATTTGATGTCAGACAACAAAAACAAAAATTTCCAGATTTTTAAGATCTTCAAATTCGAGCCTCTAGATGTTATGGATCTAACATCTAGCAACCCAGATCATCATTAGACACTATAAACAACATATTCTAACACTTAAGCATAACATCTAACACAGAATCGTTGGACAGAAATTTTAGGTTTCGTTTATACCTTCTTGAGCAAATCTTGATTTCTGGCTTCTGATGTTTGTTAGGGATTTTCGTGGGGCTGTTCTTAGGGACTGATATAGCTTATAATTTCAGAGGTTTGAAGTTTGAGAGAGAAGGTTTAAGTGTTGGACAAAAATGTAAGTGAACAAATGAATTTTCTCTCTCCTAGATCTACTTATACTAGTCTAGATGCATGTAATGGCTGATGCAAGAGGCTTGTGGCTGTCATTTTGAGCATGTGGAGTTGGTAAGGTTGTTCAACAACTCAAAATATGGAAAGATTTGCAAGTTATCTCATGAAAATATCCAATGAGGGGTATTTTAGTAAACTAATAAAATAATTTAAGGGTATTCTTGTCCATGACACTTGAATCTAGATTCTAATCACTAGATTTTAAACATTAAGGTTTCCTAAATAATTTCTAGAGTTTGAGCAATTTTAGCAAAAGTCTAGGATTTCTAATTTAGGGTTTGCTCAACATAAAATAAAAATTTAATAACTTTTAGTTTCTAAAATTTTGAAATTAGAATTTTCTAATTATGATTAATTTTATAATTACCTTATACAGGAACATTAGGGTTTAAATCATATAATTATCATTAACTTTGCTAAAATAGCAATCAGGGTTTACAAATGGTAATTAAGTTTTATAATTTCTAATTAGGGTTACTAATTATAGAAATTAGGGTTTCTAGAAATTAATATTTCAAAATGTTAATTAGGGTTTACCTAATTAATCACTTAATACACAACATATAACATATTTATAAAACAATCTTAAGCTCACAATTGATTTTCAATTTAGAGTTTCCCTGAGTAAAATTAGGGTTTAACCAATTAATACTAGGGTTTTGAAATTAAACACCATAATTGACCATTTATTATCAATACAAATATACTGTACATATTTATAGCACTGAAAAATCAAAATATACTTAATATTATATTATTATTCTCATACCTTGGCAATAATCCAAAATTAGGGTTTGGATTCCATATCTGATTTATTCTTCCTATTTAACCTTAATAATTAAGGTAAAATAATTAACTTAATAATTTGTACTAAAATTCATATAATAAAATAATTATTATAATTATTCTAAAAATCAGTTCATATATTATTTAAATAATATATGATTATATATTTTTATGGAAAATAATTATTAAAATATTTCTACCATAAATTAATTATTATAAGTATATACTTTTTAATAATCAATAATTTTAAAATAAATTCATTTATAAATAATTATGTAATAAATATATTTTTACTTACCACATAAATACATATACACATAATCTTGTACAAATCCTCATCCTTAATATAAAAAAAAAAATTTATTCACAAAATTTCTTATTTATTTATATAGAAAATATCGGGTTGCTACATTCACCCTCCCTTATAAAGATTCCATCCCCGAAATCACCGTTTTAAAACCTATACATACACGGTCACATAGCGTACACAATCATTGTAAGTAAATCTCGATCAACTTTGATCGAACTGTGTTTTTTTTTTAACTATTCACATGAAGCTTGTCTTTCTGATTACACAGAAAAATTGGTTTCTAACAGAACTCAAATTCCTCCTCAAAATTTCTTTATAACATAATTTTACTATATATAGGAAAATCATGCATAAGAAAATAAAAAGGCATATGAATAATACCTGGAGTTCTAGTGCCAGCTGCTGCCGTATCCTGAACTGTCATGTTGTAGACCCTTGCTGTAGATTTTGTTGGCTTGCTTGACAAAGTCGGTCCCGTGATTGCTAACGTTCCACTGCCAGTGCCCATATTCACACTTCCTGTCTCCACCCTCCTTTTTGGACAATCTTTCACCCTGTGCTCTGTCGATCCGCATATAAAACATCCACTATTCATCCTAGGATTGGGGCAGTTGGGAGAAATATGGCCCTCCTGCCCGCACTTATAGCAAACAAATTTTCCTTGCAAACACTCCCCCGAGTGATTCTTCCCACATGTCTTACATGGCACTAGCTGTTTCTTAACACCTTCCTGTTTCACTTGTACACTTGTAAAACTGCTCACCTTCCTCTTACTATCTCCACTCCTGCTCCCACTATTAGTTTCCACCTTCCTAGCTCCTTCTATCTTACCCTTATTCTTCCTCTCCTTATTGTAAAGGCTCGTGGCCTCACTTCCCTCCTCAGCTATGATCGCTTTCTCCATGAGTGATGCAAATGTAGGAATTTGCAACACCGCCACTTTGTTATAGAGCCAGGGTTTCAATCCCAATTCAAACCTTCTAGCTTTCCTAGCCTCCATATCAACTTGATGCGGAGCAAACCTAGCTAACTCATTGAATTTGGCGGCGTATTCAGACACCGTCATATTCTCCTGCTTTAACTCTAAAAATTTAACCTCCATCCTCGCCTGCATACTTGGTGAAAAATAATTTTCGAAAAATAAAGTTTTAAATCTATTCCATGTGACTACACCTTCTCCTGCCCTAGCCTGATTCGCTTCCCACCAAAAATTTGCTTCCCCCTTCATCATATAGGTGGCAAAAGCAGTTTTCTGCCCCTCATCTACCCTAGCTACCATAAACGCTTTTTCAATTTCCTTAACCCAAGTTTGAGCTTCTACAGGGTCAGTTGTACCTTTGAATTCTGGTGGTCCTACAGCCTTAAAGTCTTTGAAGTTCGCTAAGCGGTTGCCCGGCTGGTTTTCAGCGACTGGTATTCCCTGTTGCATAGCCTGAGCTATCATGTTCGCAAATTGCCGCATCGGATCTGGTTGTTGTTGTCCCTCAACGTTGTTGACAGATTCCTCTGCCCTTTGATTGCGAGTTCGACGTCTTGGCGGCATTATCTGATTGAGAAAAATCATAATGTAACTTACATTCTAAATCTTATCACATAAGTTTAATATTTTAAACTTATTTCATCATTTCTCAAACATAGATTCATATTCATTTAACGAATATTTTACATAGCACAAAATGCTTTGAACTTCAGCTATCCCTTTATTTCCTCGAAAGTCGGGATTTACAGTCTTGACTTAATACAAAAGTTGGGAACATTACATTATACAAACATACTTATCATATGCATTACATTAAACATTCTTACACAACAGAACCTATACTACCTATTTATTACACCTTTTCCTTGGACATTCTCTCGCCTGATGACCTTCTATACCACAGACATAACATGCTCCTTTTTTGTAGTCAGGACAGTACGGAGTGGTATGTCCTTCATAGCCGCAAAGATAACATATTCTTTTCCATTTCTTCTTATTGGATTTTCCTAAGTCATGGTCTTCTATCTTTCTTTTCCCCTTCTTTTCCGGAGCTGCACACGATGTGCTGCTTGTGGCTCCCATCTGGCCAATTTGGATTTTAAGCTTATCTTGTCCTTCCAAGGTTTCTATTAACGCTTGACGCAACTGACTATTCAACAGCCTTTCTATCTCCCACAGCCTTTCTAGAGAAGAAACCTTGTTCTTCAGATTCTGCACCTCTGTTGATGCTTGATCAGCTCCAACTTTAGTGTTTGAATCGCTATCTGTCAGCTCCACCATCTCCGGATCTGGTACTATATTTTCTACAATAACCACATCTTCTGAGTTATTTTCATTGTAAGCCTCTATTTCAGTTATCGGCTTCGATATTGGCTCCTTCTTTACGATCCGAGGGTAATCGAATCCTTTTTCACCTGACATCTACACACATAAGTTATCCTAATTAGCATATAGTATATACACACAACAAATAAGAGTTTTATACAAGTTATCTTTTATTTAGTTTGACGATGAATTTAGTCAATTCATCTCTTTTTAAACTCTATATGAGTTATTTATATTTTCAACGTTTCCCTCTGTTCTAAGGTTATAGCCTAAGGTCTAACCCACCTAAGGTTTCTAACCCTATAGCTCTGATACCAACCTGTGAGGACCCCAAACTCGGATACTTGAAACCCGAACTCGGTTCTTCACGATACCATTTCTATGAGCGGAATAATACTAATAATAATAACAATAATATAAAAGATCAAATTAATTTACATAATTATCAGAGTCTAGCTCCCAAGTACGTAACCTTTAAACATTCATTACAACCCATGATAGATAATATATATATCATAATTGTCTTAATAACATTAAACTATTACATAACATAGTAACTCGTTCATTCGGCAACCTTCCCTTTTCCTTTGTTCTTAGCAGAGTTCTCTGGTCGTTCGCACTTAGCTGAAAACATTTAAATTTAAGCAAGGATGAGCATTTGAGTGCCCAACAAGCAATAGCAATTATATATATATATAAGCTGAAAGGATTTAAATGTTTTCTTTGTACTATTCTTCTACAACAAGTCAATAGTTGTGAAGTATTCTGAACCGATAATAATAACATAACAACTCTCTTTCAAATTTTTGAAACTACATAATGACTATATATGGGGTTATGGTGACATGCCATGAACATTATTTTCATTTTCGAAAAGGTTAAACAGAAATTCATCTGTAAACCGTCATAACTTACGGGCACGGGGGTGATCAGCCCGTTATGCCCTGCATTGATCAATACTACATTGCTAGAACGATATTATCGTTCATCCTTTGTCCGCCGGAGCGCATAAAAATTTTCCCATGTAGGGATGTTCATACCTGTCTGGGTTCTAAATCAAAGGTTTTATCTTGTTCAACAATAATCTATAATTCAATATATCTGTATACGGGTAATTGACAAAGGTATATCAACATGTGATTAAATACAATGATTATCCAAGTGGGGACACTTGTTTAACCACTTCTAGAAATTAACGAACAGAATATATATGTCTGAATTATCATATACTAACATGTTGATATTCAATGAGCTTATATAATATAAAGTTCATAATCTGTACATTAATAATATAGTTTAGAAACATTCTTACTCACATCCATTGCATAAAGAAAATGCAAAGGTTAGATACTTGCCTGAAGCGCTGCTTACAACTTGTAATTAAGATCTATCGCTTATCTCACGACCTATCATTAATAAGATAGTTCGTTCGATTAGAACAATATACTATAACACGTAATACTGCTTATTGCAGTCAGCACATACCCTAATCACATTGACATATAAATTTAACAACTATTGAATCACAAATAATCACTTATCTAATCACATTATCTAAGTCCAGATCAATTTCTAAAATATGTCAGTCTACCGACAACTTTATCGGGTAATTATCGAGTCTAAGACTCTATTTTATAACTTAACATCAGTACGTATCAGTCATTTTATTTTTAAATGACTCAATATAATTTTAAAATATTTATTATAATTTATCATAAATTTTCAAACATCGGAATCATATTAAAATGATTTAAATACTAATCAATTCTATTATCATTAATATTTAATTAGTATTAAACTATTAATGAAATCATTTCCAAAATATTAAAGTTATGTATAATAACTCAAAATACTTTTAAAGTATTAATATTACCCTTAAATGATTTTTAAAACATTTAAAATCATTTTTAAATGATTATCATTAATATTAAAGTATTAATGTTTCATTTATCAAAATATTAAAAGTCATTATTCATAACTTAAAATATTTTTAATTCATTTATATCCTTTTTAAATAATTTTTTTAAATTAATAAAACCATTTTTAAACTATTTATTTAATATAATTATTAAATAAATTTAATATCAATAATAATAACTTAATAATCATTAATATTAAATTATTAATGAAATTATCCTTTAAATATTAAAAGTTATATTTTATAACTTAAAGTATTTTTAAACACTTTATTTTCATTTAATATGATTTTTAATATAATAAAATCATTTTTAATTAATTTACTTAATTCATTAAGTAAATAAATTAATTACCATTAATATTTATTTATTAATGAAATTTATCATAAAATATTAAAAGTCATTAAAAATAACTTAAAATATTTTCTTATATCATAATATAATTTTTAATGATTTTTCTAATATTAAAATCATTTTTAAATAATTTATTTAATATTATAATTAAATAAATTAAATACTTTTAATATTTCAAAAATATTAAATATTTATGAAATATATTAAAAATAATTAAAAACTAATTTTCGGAATTTTTTTATAATTTTTAATAATTTATTTTGTATTTTTAATAATTTAAAACTAATTTTTTTCTATTTTTTATTAATTTCCGGAAAATAGAATATTATCTGTCGCTAAAGACAACCTATAGCGACAGAACCGTCGCTATAGGTGTTCTTCATGTTCTTGGCCAAACCCAGAAATTCATAGTCAGTTGCTAAGGTGTCACGTTTGACCAACAATTTCACCATGCTCCTACGGTATTCTGGACAGCCTAAAGTTGTTGGAGTGTAATATAAGTGTAATACTACCAATATCAAGCGATAATATGGCCATAACACAACAGATCAGAGAGTTATTAGCAGCATAAAATCTTGTCAGACGTGTTCTTGAGGTTCTGGGTTGCCCAGAAACTCAAGGGTCCTATTTTGGCGCTTTGGATCTTTGATTCTAGGATTAGTTAATTCGATCTAATAGTTCCGACATGTAGTAGAGATGTTAAGGTATAAATATCAAGCATTATATCATATTAAAAACATCATAACTAAAAGATTTGATCCGGTCAACGAGTCGGTCAGGATCTGTTCTTGAACATTTCTGGATTTTCCAGAAATGTTCTTGAGCAGTTTCGTCAACCCATATTTGACCAACACTCAAATCAAATCTGTTACGAATATAAGTAATATAAAGACTTTAGTATGTAATATTTATGTCAGTCTACAAGTATAACACATTAACATGATCAAAACACTTAACAGCAGCAAGATCAAGCGCCTGCAAAGTGGCTGTCAGGCATTCTGGGCAATTCTGGGCTGCCCAGAAACAAAAACTAAATGGTCAACGCCTTTTGACCGATCACTACATCCGGTCTATTGCTTTCTAAGGTTCAAGCGTGATCTGGACTTATAGTCCTTATGTCAAACTATAATATCAATACCCTTATACATCATAACGGCTTAACAGCAGCGAGATCAAGGCCAGTCAAAGTCACTGCCCGAACACGTTCTTCAATTTTTTGGGTTTCCCAGAAAACTGATTTCGTGTTCGGTCAATGGACTTTGACCGTGAATAAGTTTTGATATATACGTTCAATGATCATGAAATCACTTTCAACCTACTACCAACATTACAGAGAACAACTTCTGACCTTTAAAACACAAAACAAATAAACAAGCACAGATCTACGAGGACTGACATTTGATGTCAGACAACAAAAACAAAAATTTCCAGATTTCTAAGATCTTCAAATTCGAGCCTCTAGATGTTATGGATCTAACATCTAGCAACCCAGATCATCATTAGACACTATAAACAACATATTCTAACACTTAAGCATAACATCTAACACAGAATCGTTGGACAGAAATTTTAGGTTTCGTTTATACCTTCTTGAGCAAATCTTGATTTCTGGCTTCTGATGTTTGTTAGGGATTTTCGTGGGGCTGTTCTTAGGGACTGATATAGCTTATAATTTCAGAGGTTTGAAGTTTGAGAGAGAAGGTTTAAGTGTTGGACAAAAATGTAAGTGAACAAATGAATTTTCTCTCTCCTAGATCTACTTATACTAGTCTAGATGCATGTAATGGCTGATGCAAGAGGCTTGTGGCTGTCATTTTGAGCATGTGGAGTTGGTAAGGTTGTTCAACAACTCAAAATATGGAAAGATTTGCAAGTTATCTCATGAAAATATCCAATGAGGGGTATTTTAGTAAACTAATAAAATAATTTAAGGATATTCTTGTCCATGACACTTGAATCTAGATTCTAATCACTAGATTTTAAACATTAAGGTTTCCTAAACAATTTCTAGGGTTTGAGCAATTTTAGCAAAAGTCTAGGATTTCTAATTTAGGGTTTGCTCAACATAAAATAAAAATTTAATAACTTTTAGTTTCTAAAATTTTGAAATTAGAATTTTCTAATTATGATTAATTTTATAATTACCTTATACAGGAACAATAGGGTTTAAATCATATAATTATCATTAACTTTGCTAAAATAGCAATCAGGGTTTACAAATGGTAATTAAGTTTCATAATTTCTAATTAGGGTTACTAATTATAGAAATTAGGGTTTCTAGAAATTAATATTTCAAAATGTTAATTAGGGTTTACCTAATTAATCACTTAATACACAACATATAACATATTTATAAAACAGTCTTAAGCTCACAATTGATTTTCAATTTAGAGATTCCCTAAGTAAAATTAGGGTTTAACCAATTAATACTAGGGTTTTGAAATTAAACACCATAATTGACCATTTATTATCAATACAAATATACTGTACATATTTATAGCACTGAAAAATCAAAATATACTTAATATTATATTATTATTCTCATACCTTGGCAATAATCCAAAATTAGGGTTTGGATTCCATATCTGATTTATTCTTCCTATTTAACCTTAATAATTAAGGTAAAATAATTAACTTAATAATTTGTACTAAAATTCATATAATAAAATAATTATTATAATTATTCTAAAAATCAGTTCATATATTATTTAAATAATATATGATTATATATTTTTATGGAAAATAATTATTAAAATATTTCTACCATAAATTAATTATTATAAGTATATACTTTTTAATAATCAATAATTTTAAAATAAATTCATTTGTAAATAATTATGTAATAAATATATTTTTACTTACCACATAAATACATATACACATAATCTTGTACAAATCCTCATCCTTAATATAAAAAAAAAAATTATTCACAAAATTTCTTATTTATTTATATAGAAAATATCGGGTTGCTACAACAATAGGTGTCATTGTGACGTGCTATCTAAGATTGGGATATGAGTCACAGTTGAGAGCAACTAAAGTCAGTAATCGAAATACGTAGCTTTCTAGGCCTAGCTGGTTATTATCGAAAATTCGTGAAAGGATTTTCTCGAATCGCTACTCCATTAACTCAGTTGACTCGAAAAGATAAAAAATTCAAATGGAGCGAGGAATATGAGAAGAGCTTCAAAGAACTCAACATGCGACAACGACGTTGGCTCTAGCTGTTGAAAGATTATGATCATACCATCCAATACCATCCTAGAAAAGAAAATGTGATAGCTGACGTGTTGAGTAGAAGATCGTATGCGGGTACGAGTGCGATATTATGGAACACAAAGACCCATTTTGTATGACTTACAAATGATAGAGATAGAGTTAAAATCTCTAGGGACCTACGTGATGATATACGAGTAGAATCGACTTTAATCAATAAAGTTAAAACTGCCCAAGCTACACACCAGAGTTGATGAATATAAAGAAGAAGGTGTAAGAATGCGTTATTCTAGAAGTAAGAGTCGATGAAGAAAAGAAATCTCAACCCTCAATTTGTTGGTCCATTTAAAATTCTCAATCGAGTAGGAAATGTGGCCTATAGACTCGCTTGATTGCCAAGTATGTCTCGTGTTTATAACGTTTTTTGTATATCCATGCTACGTAAATGTGTGAAAGACCCAAACCACATTATTGAGTTAGAAATAGACGAGATAGCCAAAGATTTAACGTACGAGGAGGTACCTGTCAAGATCTTAGATAGGAAGGAGCATGTCCTACGCACAAAGGTTATACCACAAGTCAAAGTTTTGTGGAGGAACCATGCTATTGAGCAAATGACCTGGGAGTTGGAAATGAAAATGAAAGCGAGGTATCCTCACCTTTTCGAAACACCAGGTACGTACGTCAATTTCGAGGAAGAAATTTCATAAAGAGGGGAGGTTGTAAGACCCCAAATTTTTTTTTAATAAAATGGAATTTCCTCTATTTATTATTTTGAAATAGTAAGGGGTTGATTCGATTAATGTGGTTAGTTATGGGTAAAATGCGCAAATATTTTAAATAAACAAGTGGTTATAAAATATTCATTGTTGTCGAGGAATATTCGTTTGGTCGTGGAATATTCTTGCTGTCGGGGAATATTCGTACGATGGTGCAACCTTTTATGGGACCCATAACAGAAAGCGATTGGATGAAAAAAACGACAAGTATGAGTTTTTATAAATAATGGCGTAGTTGTTACCGTTAATATTGTTGGAATACTAGGTGATTAAAACACAGTAATACGCGGTGTTACACAGTAGCACACAGTATTGCACCAATTATTGATTCTTACGTAAGAAGTCACTACTCAATAATTGTTACAGTAATTACTATTCAATATTTTATTGATTCAATAATTGCTGCGTTGATATTTTATATTGTTGATTTAATAATTGTTATTGCACAGTATTTTAAATTATCAGATCAATAATTTATATTATTTGAATAATATTATTAGATAACATTATTGGTAATGTCTAAGGAAGTTCTGTCTAGGAGAGGTTATTTAATTGCGTGCCAGCAAGGAGAAATCTTTACCGGAAGGCCCCCTCTTTTCTGAGAACGATCTAGTTGTCATTATTTTGATTCTGTAATATTATTTGTGAATAATTAATTATTTATAAAAATGATAAGGAAATATTTATTTTATGTAGGTATAAACGGAGGAATTTTAAAAAATGGACAATTGCTGAAAATTGATATTTTATCTTTTCTGATAAAATAATTCATTCAAATATATTATTTTATTACATTATAAATGTATAATGTGATAATATAATAATATAATAATGGTGATATTTTTATAATAAATGTGTGATATATGAATAAATGATGAGGAAGAGTATTTTTGTTACAATAAATGCTAAAAACATATTGGTGGATTCTATTTTTGACTAAAATTTGATTATAGCCTGCAAAATCGTCCGTATGTGAATTTCGGTCAATTTTTGTTTAGAATTTGGATAAACTTAAAGCTACAAAGTTGTAGAGAATTAAATTTTCTATGGAATTGACATAAGATTCGAATTTTTCTGATAAAAGGGCTATTTATTATGAATTATTGAAGTTCCAGATTAATTGATTTTTGGAGTTTAAAATATTTATTTTAAGAAAAATGTTTTTTACAATTGGGTGGGCCTCACATGTGTTGTAAATGTGCTGTATTCAAATTTCAAGAGGTGGGCGTGAAAATTTTTAATAAATATTATTATTTTATTAAATTTTCTTTTTTGGTGTTCTAAGTATTTTCCTATAAATAGGGTGCTTAAGTTAGAATTGAAAAACACATGAGAATATAAAGTTTTCTCTCTATATATTATTGAGCGTATTTTTGTGAGTATTTTGATACTTTGAGTGTTGCTATACAGTGCAAGTTCCCTTCAGCGTTATATCTGATATTCTAGTCAGAAGTACTATTCTTTTGAGGTAAGGGATGCTATTTTCTTTATAAATAACGTTATTTTTTCAATATCATTATACCGAAATATTGGTATGAATTTTACTATGAAATTTGTATATTTTTATGTCGAGGTTACTTTTCACGAGTTACTATTCATGAGTTACTATTCACGAGTTACTATTCATGAGTTACTATTTATGAATTACTATTCACGAGTACTATTCACGAAGTATGATAATTTTTCTTATGGAATTTTCACGAGTTACTATTCATAAGTTACTATTCATGAGTTACTATTCATGAGTACTATTCACGAATTATGATATTTTTTCTTGTGGAATTTCTACCTTTTAGTGTCGGAGTTACTATTCACGTATACAACATTATTCACGTATACGATACTATTCACGAATACGACACTATTCACAAAAAAAATAAATTTTCTTTATTGTGTCCAAGATTTTCTGTTATGGTTCCTATCTTTGATTGGATCTATGTTTTGAACTTCATTTTTGATTTCTGCTCCACAATTTATTAATATGGAGTATTTTTGAACTTGGATAAACTAAAGTACGAATCCTTAATCTTTGTCTTTTTATCTCTCTCTAGATACATTTTCTTGAAAATATTTTTATCATCCTCAGTCCTAAATGGTGATATAACTGAATATCTTTGGCTTATAGTGTAAAGATGAATGATTATTTGATGAATATCGTTGGCCCGTGGTGCAAAGATGAACAGGTGTTGAGCTTAACCAACTGGTGATACAAGTGAATATCTTTGGCCTGTAGTGCAAAGATGAATATTTGATTCAAGATGTTTATTGATTGATGTTACAGAGATAAAATATTGATGATGGACTTTTAAATCTTAGAAGATAGTAGAATTCATTCTCTACTTGACTCTTCTAATGGATTGATGTTTCCGCTGCAGTTGTTGATCTAAAACTTGTTGTTTATTATATTCTATCAGATTTTTCCCTGTTGAAGACTAATGATAATTTGTTGTATATTATCTTAGTCAAAATATTCTTTACTGGGCTAGTTGAGCTCACCCTTTTCCTTTTTGTTCCATTTTTCTTCTTAGGAGGCGAGAATATAGAGGGAACTAGTTGGGGTATGGAATGATAGTTCAAGATAGTTGTTTTTGTAGTCATCACTATTTTGTAAAATAGTGTATCAATAATTGTAATGAGGACTTATTTGAGTTTGAATACTGTCTATAAGACAATATTTGTATTTAAACTCACAGTATATGTGTTGTCGTAATTTGCACGACAATTGTAATAATAAAGTTGTAATTATTTTCTGTACCATGTATTTGGCGACTCAGAATGGGTTGGGTGGAATGGACCTATTTTTGGGGCTTCACATGATAGCTAACTTGTATAAATCTCTGTTATGGCCGGAGGTTTGTGCTTTGGTGTAACAACTGCTTAGCTTATTACAGTTATAATCATTGGAATATGTCGCGCTATCAATATGTATATGACGAGAATGTGAATCTTTTCTCATGTATATACTTGATAGGTAGAGAATGATAAGTTAAGTGTGAGTTCTTGAAACTCATACTTTTGAAAAGTTTGTGACTCATAGTTATATGCTATGTTTCTGAGCCCTAAGCATATGGATAGTCCTTGATTTGTTCTTGGATTACATATTGCGAAGATAAGTTCTTAAACACATATGGTTGTGGAATGTTCCTAAACACATAAAGTGTGGTAAGTTGATGGATTATACTAAGGTGTAGGAACGTTTAGACTGGAAACGAGTTATTTTCAGTAGACTTAACATTGAAGATGCTAAAGAGGATTAAGTATTGTCTCAAGTAAGACAATGAAGGAAGATGGAGAAATAGGATATTCCAAGTTATCTAGCTATGCTAGATTTCGAAGTTTATTGAACTCGTGCTTATATGTGATTTTTAAAAAGGAAAGAATTGGTTCAACTTTTGGAACCAAAGGATGTTAAAAGATCTATTCTTTATATGTCTATGCTAATTGTTTCGGCAAGACAGAAATTGATTCGAAAATATCAAAATGAATTTTATATCATCAGTGCAATTGATGCAAAGATGGTAAAAGGATGGAGTTATTAATGCAATTGAACCTGGTGTTGGATGTGATCTTATGATCAACAACCCGCTATGGTATAATGTATAATGACGAAGTCATAAACTGATGAAGTCCTCAACGTACTGTGAAAAGTACGGTATCATGACGTCATAAAACGTTTTAGTGTATTGTAAAAGAATTTAAAGAAGTAGTCGATGTCAATTGATTTGACTAGACGAATGTTTCAAATTGATGTTCAAATTATTGGTATGGTCTAAGCTATTTGATTTGGCTAAGACAAATGGTATGTAATGTTTAAAAGAAAATCGAGCTTTCTTTGAGGAGGTTATGCCAAGCCAAATTATTTTGGTGCGAAATCTAATGATTAAGTCTGAGGTTAACATATCTCAAAATGGGGTTATACGATGGGTTGATCACCTATGTATGGAAGAGGTACTTTACCTTCTTGGTGATTGTAAACTAACCATGATAGAAGGGTTTACACTGAAATACTGTTAAATCTAGTAAGAGCTCATGGTCGATTTGACCCCTCAGCAAAAGTATGAAATATTTTAAAGAAATTCTTATATTCCTCGTTATTCATTCTACTTTATAATTCTTGATAAGTTATGAAGATTATGGAAGATTTGAAAGATTAGAACTCCTTTGAAGAGAAGTTGAGAAGAAGAGTAAGCTAAAAATTTTGATGATGAAATTTTGTGAAGAAGGGGTGAATGTGAGGACCCGAGTATAGGTGTGGTTTTGAGAAATTCCGAGGACAGAATTTTTATAAGGGGGAAGCATGTGATAACCCGGAAAATCAGATTGTCCAGAATTTTAAGTTTAAAGAATTAGTTATTAATAAAATGAATTTTATTAATACTATTATGTGCTATGTGTTTATTAATTGTTCTATAACCTATGATGATTATAATACGGGAGGATTCTGGCTACGAGCTAGAATGAACGAATAAGAATTTTCATGACGAAAATAAAAATATTCCGAGAACAAAAATATTTCCAGGGAAAAAGACGAAATAAGCATTATTCACCAGACGAAACCTAAGGGTTAGGGTTTGAATAACCTAAGCCTTTTCGAGAGTTTGGTAAGTCGAAATGACATTCCGTCAAAAGATTTGACGATAGTATGTCGTGAAAAGTTAAGTAAGCCGAAAAAAGTTTTTCTCAAAAAATACGCAGAAATCGGACGAAATAAAAATGACGAAAAATACTGATATGTACTTTTCATTCGTTTAACTATGTTAGGAGAAAACTGAAGGAAAACGCTTATCATCAAAAAGTGTTTTTTAGGTTTTTGAAGTTTCGAATAATATGTAAAAGCTAAACTGTAGAGGAAAAACGAAATATCCAAAAATATTTGGATTCTGAGAATAGCAGTTTTTAAAACTGTCGAACGAAATTCGAAAGACTAGACAACAAAGCTTCCAGGAGAATCTTCGTAAATAGTAAGGAGGGGTGAATAGTAAGGAGGTTTGCCAAATGACCAAAATGCCCCTAAGCTTTGAAATTCTATATAAGCTAAGCTAATTCATTTCATTTGTTAGTTTTTCAACTAACACATGAAATTGAGAGAGAAAGAGGGAAAGAAAGCTTGGATGCTCGGATTGGAGAAAGGGAAGAAACGTAAAAGCTAGCAAATCGCAAGATTAAGAAAGAGGAAGAAGAAAATGGAATAAAATCCAAGAAGAAAGGTATTAAAATCTACCTTTAATCTAATTTTCTTTTGGTTTTATATGGAAATCATATAGCTTAATGAGAATAGAATTAAAAGATGTTAATAATGATTTTCATATGGTTGAAATCATGACGAAATGAAGAAATAAGAATTAGAAGTTTAGTTTATAAATTTCTTAAAAAGCTTTCTTAAGGAGGTATGAGTTTCGTAATGAATTAGAACGATCCGAATGAATCATATGAATGATTCGATGATATTAGTAAGGAATGGTGTTCTATAACATAAAATTCTAAGAAAAAGTGAAATCATAATCAAAGTATGGATTAAAAATGAAGAACGAGCGAAGAACGTGAAGAACACGCGAAGAACACGAAGAATGTTGTTGGTGGGCAAATTAAAAACCATCGTAGTATAATTGTTGTTGATGAAAAAGTTTAAAACTATCACGTATAAGTTAGTTGTTTATTGCTTGGTTAGGAACGGTAGAAACATTCATGAAAAACGGATTGAACTTAGTTATAACGAAGTTATGACAAAAATTTTGTGAAAAACGAACGAGAAGTAGAAAGCATGTACGTGAACGCGAACGGGTAGGGTTTCATAAGAATATAAGAGAACATAGAAAACGTGAGTCGTGGACTCAAGAACGAACAAGTTTCGAGTTCGGATGACCGAATTACGGACGAATGGACAAAGAACGTTAATAATGTAAAATGAACGAAGGATGTAGATTAAGCCAATTGAATGGCATGTTAACGGATTCAGAATAAAGTTCTGTCGAAGGGAAGTTGAAGTATGTAAGATAAGGAAGAGAATGGTTTTGGAACGATCTTGTTCTGAGTTATAACGAAGAAATTTTGAGATTTCAGAGTAGGCATTTCAAACGTGATTCAAGACTTAGAAAATTTTCTAGAATTCATGCTTGGCGCCGCAGCGTCAGCTATGCCTTTGGTGACAGTGCTGCAGTGCCAACCCAGGAATCATACATTGTTAATTGGCACCACAGCGTGAGAGTTAGTGAAGGATTTGGCACCACAGCGCCATACCAAGGTATTAGGTGACGTAAGCTCGCGTCGTAGCACGATAAGAAAGAGGGGAACCGGTGCCGCAACACCGGTGCAGGGCAATGGGCAGTAAGGAGCTTTTAACTGCTCGAACTTCTGGGGAAAGCGTACAGAAAGATAAAGAACATGTAATTCACGTAACGTAACACTTAACAAGTGATTTAAACCTTTGATAAAAGTTGAATAAGATTAAAAGACAATGAACATAAACACAAAGTAGTGGCAATAAGGGATCAGTCTTAGTATACAACGAACCGTATGGCTTCGACATTAAGAAAGAATAATGAACGTGGGGTTCACGTAATGGATAATGAATAAAAGCCGTAATGAACGGTAATAAGATTAAGAAAAGTCCGAATGTAAGCCGGATAAAGAAGGATATAAGAAAAGTAAGCGTTAAACACTTTAACCGACGTGAGGGTTGAGTGTACACGAATATTAAATGGACAGAACCTACACCATGGGTATGGTTTGACCGTAAAGTAATTAAGAATAATGATTAAATCTATGATCAATAAGGAAATTGAGTAAAGATAATGATCGTATAAGTAAGACATCTCCGTATTGAAAGTAGTATGAACACAAGCCAATCATGTTTTATGATAAAGCATATACTTTGTAATAATTTTATTCATTTATTAATAAAATGTATTAATTAATTAAAGGCTTTTAATTATCTACATGATGCTGTTTTATAATATGCGATAAACCCATAGTTTTAAGCAATGCTTTTAGAAGAATGATGATGATCATTCTAATGAGATCTAAATTCTTAGAAAGCTTAAAACTAAAATAGTTCCCAATCATCGGATTACTAAATTGGGGATTGGTAAATTCGGATAGATTGGTACATACGTTGCTTGCTCATTGGATGAGGATGATTGATCTCATGATCATTTGTGTGGAGACACTAAAGCAAGTATGTAGGTGCTTATTAGAGAATAAGTTCACTGAATGTGGCTCGCTAAGGAATACCTAATGGAGTTTTACTTGTCTGTCCATAGGAATTCCTGTAGTGATAATAGTACAAGTGATCCTTGGACTTGAGATCATCATAGTATTTTGTGTATGATGAGTTATACTTTGACTTATTCCTTAATACCCTTAAGGTATATCAAAGGATATGCATGGGTATAATAAGTTGTACATGGAGATAATGTATGATCAATAAAGAATCTACCACTTCTAGTAAAAGAAGAGAAATGTCCTATGTGATTTGATAAATGACAACCCAATAGTCCTTGGCCAAAGCAGAATGAAATTAGAAAAGAGTTTCTAATTTGCAATATTTGGAATTGTACATTTAAGGATCGAAATACATATAATTAAATAAAATAAGATTTGACAGTAATTCCATGTCTTATATTTAATTGGGACATTATATGGTGGAAGGATTGAATTATACGGTAACTATTTACTCAAAGGTTCTTTTATGATTAATGTTGAAATCTATATTATCTGAAAAGTGGTTAATCACCAGGGAGGCTTATCCCTATTGTAGAATAAATATTATTTATTTAAATAAATTAATATCTTAATTTATTTATTTAAATAAGATTAGAATTATTCTAATTGATTTATTCACAACCGATTTAATATGGAGAACATAAAGGGTCACACTATAAAAAGAAGAATAATTATTTAAGAAGCAAATGGCATAATCATAATAATAAGTTAAGTATATTTAATTTAATCTATAGTGATAGAATAAATTAAATCACTTAATATTTATTATTTAATATTTTGAAAATATTAAATATAAATTAATAAGAGGAGTCTTATTATTATTATTACTATTATTATTATTTAATTCCTAAAGGAGTTTGAGAATTAATTAATAAAAGTACTCTCATAATATTCCTAATAAGATTAGGAGCCTAATTAATTAAAAGAGTTTAATTAATTAAAATAAAGCATAATTCCTTAATTGTTAAGGAGGGATGCCTACATCTATAAATAAGAGGAGTCTTTTTATTGGTGAAGAGTTGTGGTTGACTTTTTTTACAATAGACGTAATTCTAATTGTTGGAGGGTACGCTCTTTGTCTATGAGAGATAGAAAAACTAGGGTTTTACCAAACACCAATCTTCTTGAATCTTTCTTCTTTCTTGGTGAATCACCTCTAGAAGCCAAACATTTGGGTGGCTAACGTTGATCAAAGGAAGGAACCAAACCCGGTGAATTCAAGTTGAACACGAAAAGCATTAGAGGTGAACTTGTACCTAAGGAAGCTCGAATCTTCAATGGTATGATTCTTGTCCTTTATCTTTTTGTTTAATTAATAATTGTGCATAAAGGATAAATCGGGTATATGGTTTGTAAAAATTTTAAAAGTCTGATTTTCACGTTTTCACTTATTTTATGCAATTTGATTGCGTTCATGAATATTACAAAACCAACAGTGGTATCAGAGTCAAACTTTTATGTAAATTATTAATTATTTTGATTTGATATGTATATTGATATGTATTTAGAACAATTTAATTGGGCACAATTTTGTTGTATAAAATTTTAAAAAAATAAAAAAAAATCGTGAGCTATGTTTTTTTATTTTTCCGCTGCATTAATCATGTGGCAAGGGAATTTGGAAAGTGGAGTCTCCTGAAATCAAATATCTCCATTAGATTCACGTGAATCAGAAGTGAAGTAGCAGGTTATCATATAAATATTGTATATGTAATAGTTTACAGGTAATAAATTATATATGATATAATTCTTATTATTTATTATATATTATATATTATATATGATATATTATATGATTTTGTGATTACCGTAACCACGTGAATGCTTGATTCATATTACAGGATTTGCTTTTGAAAATTTAACATGTGATCTCATATCATCTTATATATATATATATATATATATATATATATATATATATATATATATTTAATAATTTTATTGTGACGAACGAGATTTTTGTAAATTAATTTTAATACTTATTGAATTAAATAAATATTTTTTGATGATTTAATTATTGGATTAAATAATTATTTGATGCAATTGTGGTAAATTAATTTAATTATGTGTTACATTTATTAAATTAATGTAGAGAATAATTATTATTCAAATATATAATTATGTGAGCTTATCGAATTAAATAAAATACTTAATTAAGCATGATGTTATTAAATTAATTTAATTATTAATTAGAGAGTTAATAATTTGACATTATTTATTAATGAGAAAATTAATAATGTGACTATGTGAAATTATGAGAAATTATTATATTTTATTTAAAATAAATTAAATAAGAGATTGATTTATTTTATGAAGGAGTGTGACATTAATTAAACTATATGATAAAGCTTTATTAAATTAAATGATTATTAAATCTATTTTTTTAGCCAAACAAGGCCCTATGGGGAGTTGGAGCAGTTACCCATTATTGGGTTAACTGACCACTCAGTGCGTCAGTTCTCTTATTATATCATACGTCTTCTTTTCTTTCTTCATTTTTTCTAAGTCTAGAAAAGTAGAAACAGAGAGAGTTTCAGAGATAGATTGAGAAGTGTTGAGAAAGAATTTTGATTGAAGAAGAGTTGAAAATAAATTATTCCCTACTAATCTATACTTATTTTCAGGATAATCTCCTCTTCCCAAATTCTAAATTTCACGTCATTAGTTTTTATAAAAATGACTTTCATACATTTTGTAAAATCTCTGTAATTGAGAAATGGTTTGATTATGAGTTTATATATGGGTTAAGATGTATCAAATTGAATTTGATTATATATATATATATATACTATGTGAATTATCGTGTCATCAGTTTCATAATACTATAAATTGCTATTTAAAAAATTTACAGAGTATGGGTTTTGGCCTTATGGCCTTATACGTGATATTTTATGTATTGATCGTATGTTATCCCTAAATTTTACACTCGTATATTATTATGCATGTTGATATGAAGAGACCAAAGTTTAAATAAACTGATTCAGTGTTATAACGAATCCGTAGTGACAATTTTCATGTTTTATTTTCAAAACCTTCAAGAACATCAAGAACAGTGAAAGTAAATGTGTTGATTTTGCAAATTATGTGTTGTAACTTGTTAAAAATCATGCTAGATGGGTTAAGTAATGATTATATATGTATTACAATGATTGGGTAAGTCTAAATTCGTATAAAATTACTAATTGGAAGTTATGACCACATTCATGTATAATTTTACGTGTGATTGATTTTTGGCCTAATTTGGCCTTGTTATGTTCGCGAACTGCAGAATTACAGAAACTGCAAAAAATGAGCCTAGGTATGAGCCTAGGTAACCCCGCCTCCCGCGGGCGTTACCAAACTAAATTATCCCGCCCCGGCGGTCAAAAAAATAAAAATAAATAAAAAAATAAAATAAAAAAATAAAAATAAATAAAAAATAAAAATAAATATTTGATAAAAATTATTATTAAAATAGTTATAAAATAAATTAAATATTTTAATTGAGATATTTATGGAATAAAATAAATATTCGATGAAAATTATTATTAAAATATTTATAAAATAAAGTAAATATTTTAATTGAGATATTATGGAATAAAATAAATATTCGATGAAAATTATTATTAAAATATTTATAAAATAAAGTAAATATTTTAATTGAGATATTTATGGAATAAAATAAATATTCAATGAAAATTATTATTAAAATATTTATAAAATAAAGTTAATATTTTAATTGAGATATTTATGGAATAAAATAAATATTCGATGGAAATTATTATGAATTAATTTATTCGAGTGTAATAATAGTAAGAGAATGAAAATATTCTAATTTAATTAAGTAATTAAATTAGAAGGGTAATGATTTGTTAAATAAAGTGGAGTTTATATTAAATAATTAAGTGAAAATGTAACTAATGAATGTTGTGAATACATATGGTATGTGTGTAGGATTTGTGGTGAACGAAAGTAGTAATCGTTTAGCCTACGCACGAGGCAAGTTTCCTAATCCTACTTATTATTGTTCAAGATTATTATTTACCTCGAGTAAATTATCATTACTATTATTCAAGTTCAAACGTTATATCATTTTTTTTCAAAGCATGATTCAGTTATACAATAATTGTCCTATAGCATATTTCTTGAGATTATTATTCTAATTGAATATCATTATTGTTGAACCTTATTAGATTAGTGAACTTTGTTGATTCAACTAGTCCTTAGTTGATGAACGTTCTAAATTTCAGAACCCTTATTGAATTATCCAAACCAAACTTCCTTTGGTGCGGACTCGAATGTTAAACTGAGATGAACAGTATGGTACTAAGGGTTTATTCCCCTAAGTACGAGAAGAAAGGTCCATAGTCTTATGACTGTTAAAGGTTTCAAGTATAACCCTTGATAACCTAGGACATAGTTCAAGGTCTTATGACCCTAAGAAATCTTTTGATTCTTGTTATTCATTCTTGATTCAAAAGTTGAGCTTTTATTTCAGATATCTTTGATTCACGTGCATGTTATTATATTGTTATTTCATTTTTATACTTGTGGGCATTCATGCTCACTCTTGCATTATAATAACATTGCAGTTAAGAACTGAAGAACCGACGAACCTTCCACTAGTAAAGGCAAGGGCAAAGTTAGCAAGTGTTGAAGACTTGTTAATTTATTGATGATGTATTTATGTTAGACTTGAGTTAATGATGTTGTTTAAGACTTATTATTTATATTTCCGCACAGATGTTTAAGGTTAGCTCAACCTGGGATTATGTTTATGATTCAGATGTTGTAACCCTATAAGGGGAAGATTTTTATTTCTATCTATTGCATGGTTTGCATTTTTTATGGGTAGATAGATAGATGATATTTGTACAATGAACACCAAATCTCGTGGAATCGAAGTACCCGAATTTAGGGGTGTCACAAGTTGGTATCAGAGCTGTAGGTTATGAACCTTAGATGGGGGGACAACCTTAGGTAGTAGCCTTATAGAAGAAGATAGTAATGGAAAACTCTTATCGAGTTCTAAGAAATGAATTTTTATAGTTCATTGAAGATAATAAAAGAATTTATGTGATTATGTGTTTAATTATGTGCTCACTAGTACGACTTAGTAACTAAAACTTGAAATTTTATTGTCAGGATGTCAGACGTTGGAGGAACTAGTCGACCAGGGGAGGAGGAACCCCAAATACCTACAGTACCGACAGAGGAGGAGCCCCGAGACATTCATATCGTTAGGGAACAGTTAGTACAGAGGGAGTTATCTCCACTGATCACCGTTGTTGGTCAGGAGCATGAATCCGAGACTGATCCTGAGGAGAAATTTGATAAAGAAGAAGAAGATGAGTTACCACGGTACACCGTTAATGCTGAGATGTATGACACGTTATACGACTGTAACGTAGAATTACAAGACGAGGTTCAGGATTTGACTGAGCGAGCGACTGTTCAGCAGTCTTCTCTCGAGCAGAAGGAGAGGGAGATTTCGACTTTTCACTCACGACTGGGTAATGTAAAATGGGATTTGGTCCATGAGAAGGGTCAAACCGAAAATAAGACCGAGGAGATAGAGAAGCAGAAGAAGGAACTGAAGAAAACCTCCGGAAGATTGAAAATAGCAGAGGAAGGATGGGTAAGAGAATCACGTCGAGCTGATCGTGCAGAAGATGATAGTCGTGCAAAGAAGACGAAGATTGGAGAGACATACTCTACATATAACAAGGCAATGAATGAGACTCAAGATCGAGTTTTGAGGTACCCAATCCAGTTCGAAGGACTACCATTGTACATGATGGATCGCAGGACGATGTATCGCATCTTAGAAGAGGAGCGTAGCAAGGCTATTCAGCACCTTAACCGGCAGTGATATGATTTGCTTAATTATGTGAAGAACTTAATTAGTTTTTAGATGTAAATTCTGACGTGTTTATGAATGAAAGAATATTTTAATGTTTTAAATCCTGTGGATTCTTTATTCCAGGATAGTTGATGTAAATAGCAGTGATGCTATAGTTTGATGTTAAAACTTTTGATTTGAATGAAAATATATCAAATTATTTGAGATGATGTGTTAAATGAGTATGTTCAACTTTTGAGTAATGCCTTAACTATTTAGAGAAATAAATAAAGTTCTAATAAGCGTTTATTTAACAGAAATATGCCGCCAAGGAGAAGACAACATCGTCAACCGGCTCCGGAAGAGTCTACCAATAATAACAATAACGCTAATGCTAATTCCGTTCAGCAGTTGGTGAACTTACTAACTAGAGCCATGAATAATCAACCTCAAGCTCCACCAAATACTACGTTTAAAGATTTCAAGGCGGTGGGACCGCCAGAGTTTAAAGGTTCCAGGAACCCGATCGAGGCTCAAACGTGGGTTATGGAGATGGAGAAGGTTTTCGACGTTGCTAGGGTTAGAGAAGACCAGAAGACCGCTTTTGCAACGTTTATGCTGAAGTCTGAGGCTAGCTACTGGTGGCAAGCAAACAAAGTACGAGGAGGTGAAGGTGTAATTACGTGGGAGAGATTTAAAGAGATGTTCTTCGAAATGTATTTCCCGACCAGTTCACAGAACCAGATGGAGGTTCAATTTCTAGAGTTGAAGTAGGGAAATATGAGTGTACCTGACTATGTGGCTAAATTCGACAAGTTGGCAAGGTTTGCCCCGTATCAAGTACATACGGACGAGAGAAAAGCCAAAAGATTCGAACAAGGACTAATTAAAGCCTTGGGTATATAGTAAAGTTTCAATGTTTCAGATAAACACATTTGCCGGAGTACTGGAAAAGGCCATCCTCGCTGAAGGAGGAAGCGATGCGGTGACCAAGTATAATCAAGAACAGAAGAAGAAGAAGAGTGAGAATGAAGGTAATAACAAGACTGGTGGGAGTAGCACTGGGAATAATAATAATCAGAAGAGGAAGTGGACGGATAACTCGTCAGCTGGAAGTCAACAAGGAGGGCAGAAAAAGAAGATCGAAGCGTGTTCAAACTGCGAAAAAGCTCATCTGGGAGTATGCATGAAAGGGAAGTGAGTGTGCTACAATTGTGGTCAGGAAGGCCACATAGCACCAAACTGTCCAAACCCAAAGAAGGGTGCTTATTTCAACTGTGGTTAGAAGGATCATCTAGCAAGAGACTGCCCTAAGAAGGGATCAGGAAGAAGCAGTATCAGGAGGTAACCGTGGAAATACCTTAACCATCACCGGACCACCTGCAACAAACCGACCGACCGCCAGAACTTTTAATATGACGGTGCAAGATTCAATCTAGTCTCGTGATGTGGTGTCAGGTATCATTCCGATCAATGAAATTAATGCTTATGTTTTATTTGATTCGGGTGATACTTGTTCCTTTATATCCGAGGACTTTGATAATAGTTTAGATTTGCTTATGGATGAATTGGAATATCCCATGAATATAGAATTTGCGAATAGAAAGATAATTCCTGTTAAGTACGTGTATAAGAACTGTAGAGTGGATATTAAGGGTAATATCATGAATGTAGATCTTATCCCTATTCGACTTGGGAAATTTGACGTTATTTTGGGAATGGATTGGTTATTTAATTACGGGGCTGTAATTGATTGCCAAAAGTAGCGTATTAACTTTATGACTCCGTCAAAGGTGGTGTTTTATGGTAGCAAGTTGCCTAGACAAACGAGTTGTCTAACGATGATGCAGGTCAGGAAGTTATTAAGATAAGGTTGTGTAGGATACCTAGCTTACATAGTCGACAGTCGAAAAGAGAATCCGAAAGTAGAAGAAATACCGATTGTGAGGGACTTCGTCAACGTATTTTCAGAAGATTTGCCAGGACTTCCACCAGATATAGAGGTAGATTTCATGATCGATTTGGTGCCCGGAACTGCTCCAATATCGAAGGCAGCATACAGAATGGCACCAGTAGAGATGAAAGAATTAATGGTACAATTACAAGAATTACTGGACAAGAAGTACATTCAACCGAGCGTATCGCCGTGGGAAGCGCCGGTGTTGTTTGTGAAAAAGAAGGACGGATCGATGCGGCTCTGCATTAACTACAGAGAACTGAACAAGGTCACAAATAAGAATAGATATCCATTACCGAGAATCAACGATCTGTTTGATCAATTAAAGGGAGCAAGATACTTTTTCAAGATAGACTTGAGGAGTGGTTATCACCAACTGAAGGTGAGGCCAGAGGATGTACCGAAGACAGCGTTCAGAACGCGATACGGTCACTATGAATTTTTAGTAATGTCGTTTGGTCTAACGAATGCTCCTGCAGCATTTATGGGACTAATGAATGGTGTGTTCAAGCCGTTTTTGGACAAATTCGTGGTGGTATTTATAGACGATATTTTGGTATATTCAAAAACCAAGGAAGAACACGAAGAGCATTTGAGATTAACGTTGGAGGTATTGGGAAGGGAGAAGTTGTACGCTAAATTTTTGAAATGCGAATTCTGGATCAAGCGAGTTCAATTTCTTGGTCACGTGATTGATAAAAATAGAATTTCGGTAGATCCATCCAAAGTAGAAGCCGTGATTAACTGGGATCAGCCGAGAACACCGTCAGAAGTAAGAAGTTTCCTTGGATTAGCAGGATATTATAGAAGATTCATTCAAGATTTTTCTAAGATCGCAACTCCGTTAACAAATTTAACTTGAAAAGCTGTGAAATTTGTTTGGACAGAGAAGTGTGAGGAGAGCTTTCAAGAATTAAAGAAGAGGTTGAGTACGACACATGTGTTATCTCTTCCAGATGATACATGCAATTTTGTGGTTTTTAGTGATGCGTCGCAGAAAGGACTTGGTTGTGTGCTGATGCAAAATGGCAAAGTCATTGCGTATGCATCACGACAATTGAAGGATTACGAGAAGGGCTATCCGACCCATGACTTGGAGTTAGCTGCAGTTGTTTTTGCTTTGAAAATTTGGAGGCACTATCTCTACGGGGAGAAGTGTGAAATATATACGGACCACAAGAGTCTGAAATATATTTTCACACAAAAGGATTTGAATATGCGTCAAAGAAGATGGTTGGAATTAATTAAGGATTACGACTGTGAGATTTTATACCATCCGGGTAAAGCGAATGTAGTTGCCGACGCCTTAAGTAGAAAGGGTCGTTTAAAATTGATGATGTTAACTGCTCAGGAAGAGCTAATTGTGGAAATAGAGAAACTGGAATTGGAAGTGAAGTATCCAATGGAGATTGATGAGAAGCTATTTCAGATATAATCTGGTACAACTCTACTAGATAAAGTGAAGGAGGCCCAACTTCAGGATGATGAATGCAAAAAGGTGACAAAGAAGATATCTGAAGGAACCGAACCGAGATTTAAGATGGATAAGGAAGGAATACTGAGATTTGAGAGTAGAATTTGGGTACCGCCAGTACAAGAGATTAAGGAAGATATTTTGAGCGAGGCTCATAGTTCACGATATTCGATTCACCCTGGTAGTACCAAGATGTACCAAGATCTTAGACAACATTTCTGGTGGCCGAATTTGAAACGTGATGTTGCAGAATGTGTTGCCAAGTGTCTGACCTGTCAGAAAGTGAAAGCGAAACATCAGAGACCAAGAGGATTGCTACAACCGTTAGAGATCCCAGAATGGAAATGGGAACATATTACAATAAACTTCGTGGTTGGCCTTCCGACGACTCAGAAAGGCTACGACGCAGTATGGGTTATCATTGACAGACTGACGAAATCCGCACACTTCCTTCCTATCAAAATTAAATTCAACTTAGATCAGTTGGCGAGGTTATACGTAAAAGAAATCGTTTCAAGACACGGAGTGTCGGTGTCAATTGTTTCTGATAGAGATCCACGCTTCACATCAAATTTCTGGAAACGTCTTCAGGAATGCATGGGTACGCAATTGCGAATGAGTACAGCATACCACCCTCAAACAGACGGACAGAGCGAGAGAACGATTCAAACATTAGAAGATATGCTAAGAGCCTATGTGATGGACTTCAAAGGAAATTGGGATGATCATCTACCGTTAGTAGAGTTCGGCTACAACAACAGTTACCACGCTAGTATTGGCATGCCACCTTACGAAGCGTAATACGACAGAAAGTGCAGAACTCCGCTTTACTGGGATGAAGTTGGTGAAAGACAATTGATAGGGCCAGAATTGGTACAGCAGACGGCAGAAATAGTCAAAGTGATCCGAGCATGACTGGTAGCAGCTCAAGATCGACAGAAGAAATACGCTGATCCACATCGTAAAAATATTGAATTTGAATTAGGTAGTTATGTTTTCTTGAAGGTCTCTCCCTATAAGGGGAAGATCAGGTTCGAAAAGAAAGGGAAATTGAGCTCAAGATTTATTGGACCATTTGAAGTATTACGAAGAATCGGAGAAGTCGCGTATGAGGTAGCTTTACCTCCAGTACTCGAGAATGTCCACAACGTCTTCTATGTTTCTGTGTTACGACCCTACAAAGTCGATTACAAGCATGTAATTGAATACGAACCCCTGCATTTTGAGAAAGACTTATCTTACGAAAAAATTCATGTCCAAATTGTCGACCGTAAAGAACAAGTTCTCAGAAATAAAGTTATACCTTCTGTTAAGGTAATTTGGAGGAACCACAGCGCTAAAGAAGCTACGTGGGAACTCGAAGGGAATATGATGAAGAATTACCCTCATTTATTTACTTAAATTATGTGTAAGCGATTCTGGGGACAGAATCTTTGTAAGGAGGGGAGAATGTAACGGGTCAAATTTATTGAGTCGTGATTCTGGGGACAGAATCCTTTTAAGGGGGGAAAGATGTGACAAACGAGATTTTTGTAAAATAATTTTAATATTTATTGAATTAAATAAATATTTTTTGATGATTTAATTATTGGAATAAATAATTATTTGATGCAATTGTGGTAGATTAATTTAATTATGTGTTACATTTATTAAATTAATGTAGAGAATAATTATTATTCAAATATGTAATTATGTGAGCTTATCGAATTAAATGAAATATTTAATTAAGCATGATGTTATTTAATTAATTTAATTATTAATTAGAGAGTTAATAATTTGACATTATTTATTAATGAGAAAATTATTAATGTGACTATGTGAAATTATGAGAAATTATTATATTTTATTTAAAATAAATTAAATAAGATATTGATTTCTTTTATGAAGGAATGTGACATTAATAAAACTATATGATAAAGATTTATTAAATTAAATGGTTTTTAAATCTATTTTGCTAGCCAAACAAGGCCCTATGGGGAGTTGGAGCAGTTACCCATTATTGGGTTAACTGACCACTCAGTGCGTCAGTTCTCTTATTATATCATACGTCTTCTTTTCTTTCTTCATTTTTCCTAAGTCTAGAAAAGTAGAAATAGAGAGAGTTTCAGAGAGAGATTGAGAAGTGTTGAGAAAGAATTTTGATTGAAGAAGAGTTGAGAAGAAATTATTCCCTACTAATCTATACGTATTCTCAAGGTAATCTCCTTTTCCCAAATTCTAAATTTCACGTCATTAGTTTTTATAAAAATGGTTTTCATACATTTTATAAAATCTCTGTAATTGAGAAATGGTTTGATTATGAGTTTATATATGAGTTAAGATGTATCAAATTGTATTTGATTATATATATATTATGTGAATTATCATGTCATCAGTTTCATAATACTATGAATTGCTATTTAAAATATTTACAGAGTATGGGTTTTGGCCTTATGGCCTTATACGTGATATTTTATGTATTGATCGTATGTTATCCCTAAATTTTACACTCGTATATTATTATGCATGTTGATACGAAGAGACCAAAGTTTAAATAAACGGATTCAGTGTTATAACGAATCCGTAGTGACAATTTTCATGTTTTATTTTCAAAACCTTCAAGAACATCAAGAACAGTGAAAGTAAATGTGTTGATTTTACAAATTATGTGTTGTAACTTGTTAAAAATCATGCTAGATGGGTTAAGTAATGATTATATATGTATTACAATGATTGGGTAAGTCTAAATTCGTATAAAATTACTAATTAGAAGTTATGGCCATATTCATGTATAATTTTACGTATGATTGATTTTTGGCCTAATTTGGCCTTGCTATATTCGCGAACTGCAGAACTGCAGAAAATGATCCTAGGTAACCCCGCCCCCAGCGGGCGTTACCAAACTATATTACCCCACCCCGACGGTCAAAAAAAATAAAATAAAATAAAAATAAATTAAAAAAATAAAAATAAATAAAAAAATAAAAATAAATATTTGATGAAAAATATTATTAAAATATTTATAAAATAAATTAAATATTTTAATTGGGATATTTATGGAATAAAATAAATATTAGATAAAAATTATTATTAAAATATTTATAAAATAAATTAAATATTTAATTGAGATATTATGGAATAAAATAAATATTCGATGAAAATTATTATTAAAATATTTATAAAATAAAGCAAATATTTTAATTGAGATATTTATGGAATAAAATAAATATTCGATGAAAATTATTATTAAAATATTTATAAAATAAAGTTAATATTTTAATTGAGATATTTATGGAATAAAAAAAATTCGATGGAAATTATTATGAAAAAAGTTATTCGAGTGTAATAATAGTAGAGAATGAAAATATTCTAATTTAATTAAGTAATTAAATTAGAAGGGTATTGATTTGTTAAATAAAGTGGAGTTTATATTAAATAATTAAGTAAAAATGTAACTAATGAATGTCGTGAATACATATGGTATGTGTGTAGGATTTGTGGTGAACGGAAGTAGTAATCGTTTAGCCTACGCACGAGGCAAGTTTTCTAACCCTACTTGTCATTATTGTTCAAGATTATTATTTACCTCGAGTAAATTATCATTACTATTATTCAAGTTCAAATGTTATATATATTTTTTTCAAAGCATGATTCAGTTATACAATAATTGTCCTATTGTATACTTCTTGAGATTATTATTCAAATTGAATATCATTATTGTTGAACCTTATTAGACTAGTGAACTTTATTGATTCAGCTAGTCCTTAGTTGATGAACGTTTTAAATTTCAGAACCCTTATTGAATTATCCAAACCAAACTTCCTTTGGTGCGGACTCGAATGTCAAACTGAGATGAACAACCTTGCAAAGGGATTTACTTATGCGTTAACGTTAAGATATTGTGCACAGTATGGTACTAAGGGCTGATCCCCCTAAGTACGAGAAGAAAGGTCCATAGTTTTATGACTGTTAAAGGTTTTAAGTATAACCCTTGATAACCTAGGACATAGTTCAAGGTCTTATGACCCTCAGAAATCTTTTGATTCTTGTTATTCATTCTTGATTCAAAAGTTGAGCTTTTATTTCAGATATCTTTGATTCACTTGCATGTTATTATCTTGTTATTTTATTTTTATACTTGTGGGCAATCATGCTCACTTTTGCGTTATAATAACATTGCGGTTAAGAACGAAAGAACCGACGAACCTTCCACTAGTAAAGGCAAGGAAAAAGTTAGCAAGTATTGAAGACTTATTAATTTATTGATGATGTATTTATGTTAGACTTGAGCTAATGATGTTGTGTAAGACTTATTGTTTATATTTCCGCACAGATGTTTAAGGTTAGTTCAACTTGGGATTATGTTCATGATTCAGATGTTGTAACCCTATAAGGGGAAGATTTTTATTTCTATCTATTGCATGGTTTGTATTTTTTATGGGTAGATAGATAGATGATATTTGTACAGTGAACACCAAATCCCGTGGAATCGAAGTACCCGGATTTGGGGGTGTCACATTTATAATTAAAATATTTTTTTTTATTTTAATCTTAAAGTAAAAAGTTTATTTTAATTTTAAAATTAAAATTTTATGCTAACTAATTAGAGTTAAAATTGGATTCCATGATAACTAGTTGGAGTTGAAATTGGATTCCATGTTTCCTTAAATAAAGGAGTTTATTTAGATATGAAATAAAATTTCATATTATTCAAAATAAAGGAGTTTATTTGTGAATAGGAAAGTGAATCCATGTTTCCTTAAATAACTGAATTTATTTAGATATGGAATAAGATTTCATATTATTCAAAATAAAAGAGTTTATTTGTGAATAGGAAAGTATATTCGTATTTCCTTTAATAAAGGAGTTTTTTTTAACTTGGAATTGGATTCCATAATTAATTAAAATAAATGAGTTTATTTTGATTAAAATAAAATAGTTTATTTTATTCAAAATTAGATAAATTAAAATAAAAGAGGTTTATTTTGATTTTAAATTTGGATTAAAATAAAGGAGTTTATTTTGATTCAAAATTAAATTTTTTACTAACTAAATTTGCCCATTTAATGATATCAATATATATATTGAATGTTTATTATTCATGAGATGAATGTTATTTATTGATGCATATGGTGATGTGGATGATAATAAATGAGATTGATTATGGACTATTGACCAATGTGATTGAATTTTATTTTAGTTGGATGCATGAATGTATGAGTTTTATTAAATGGGGTCTGCGTACCTCGTCTTCTCTAAATTTTTCTTAATGTAAATTCTAACTCCTTCCTATATACTTCCCCTTGACTGCTGATCAAGGTTTCTATTTATTTTAAATAGTTTTGTAATAGGAATAGCTATAATTAATTTTGAAAAATTGGAGATCAAGGAGCAAGGAATGCGTGAAGACCCGTTTATAATGGAACCCGGTTTTAAATGTAATAGTTATATTTAAATATTAATTTTTGCACCCCTAGGGTTTGACCTTTTGGTTCACTTGGTGGCTCTAGTGAACCAAACTTGAATAAAAATTCATAATCAATCCAGGTAGAATATAGTATTCTATATGTGCATGCTTATACTATATATATTATATATTATGCAAACATGCTTCGCATATTAATTAATATGACGTGTATATATATATATATATATATATATATATATATATATATATATATATATATATACGATTTCTTTCAAAAACGAACTCAGCTAACGTACCAAGAATGAACTTAAGTAAAAAAGCCGCGAAAACAAAAAAAAAAGCACGGGTTAAAAACGTGAGTTGGAAATGGGTCAAATTAAGAAGAAAATAAAATTCATTATTTCTTCAGATGCAACCATCTGCTCTCTCTCTCTAACTCTTCCCCCTCTCTCTCTCCCTCTCTCAAAGCGAACATGTTCCGATCAAAGCGAACCTGTTGCAAATTGGAAGGTAAAAATTCCTATAAAGAGAACCTGTAGCAAATCGAAAGGTAAAAATTCCTATAAAGAGAACCTGTAGCAAATCGGAAGGTAAATATTCATACTTAATTTTGTAATTTCTATTTGATTTGAAAGAAATCTAGGGTTTGTTCTTTATGAGTTTTCCTCATACGGGTTGTCTGTAGAGATTAGAGATTTTGTTGTATCTTCCCCAAATTGAATTGTTTATTATTGGTCCAGCCTTCGAATTTTAGTGGGTTTCTTTAATTTGACTTTCAATTAGATGATTCCCAACTTTTTGTAATTTTTGATCCTTTTTCCCTATGTTTGATTTCTCGCTGTTCTGTTGGGTGTACTAGTAATTTTTCTTTTTATTGCTTTGTCTGAACTCTTTTCTTGGTCATGTTGACATTCTCTCATGAAAGAAATTAATAATGGATATCCCCTTTTCTGTCAAACTAGACAATAATAATACTAATAAATGTTATAGAAATAATCTTATATTTAAAATAATATATTATCATATGAAAGAAATAATGGATATCCCCCTTTCTGGGATGTGCATTATTATCAAAATGTAGTATCGCAAAAAACTCTATCCTGAAATGATGTTATTACATATAGCAAGATGACTGATTATTATTGTACTTATTCCACTTTTTTTTTGATTTTAAGTTCAATTGATTTGATTGCTGTTTAAGTTAGTCAAATTTATGATTCTAGGGTATTGATTTTTGAACCGATGACAAAAAATCTTTGATATTGAGCTTCCCGAAGACTACAGTGATATGGGTAGTTTTTGAACTGGGTTATTATTTTTATGTGAGTTTATTTTTTTAATGTATAATATTTTTTTTTCATTATGTCAAACTTGATTGATTATTATATTTTTTGACTGTTAATGTGAATTTATTGATATTTTTACTTGATTATAAGAATTCATTATCCGGGTTGATGCTAAATTTTCAAAATTTATCTTATTGTTATACTTTTTGAAAATTGGATTGTTTTTAAGGTCACATTCAAACAAAATAATTGTCAATACATGTATTATAGATGGATAGTAGTACCTAATTGGTGGTGATAGTTTTGCATCATGTTCTTGTGCCCTTGGAATTGGGATTAAGCAACTCCTGACAGCTAGATGCATACCCTCTCCTACATATGTACTTGAGTTCATGTAGCATTGTATAGCTTCTTGTTGACCCTAATCCTCTGAGCTGTAATTAGATTTTCTTATAACATATTCATTTCTATCAAATCTGGAGAACTTTAATGTGTTTGCACTTTGAGTGTGCTTACTTCGATGTTTAATCACTTCATTGGTTTAATTTTTTGTTTTAACTTTAAACTCTCTCCCTCTCTCATGCATGTGGAATGGATGCTTGCAGGTGGAATGGAGTAATGGCCCCGAAATAATGGAGGAAGTTCTTGCAAGGATCCATCTAAGAAAAGAAGTAGAAGTGAAGCTATTAAAAGTTAACATAAACACATGATTAAACCAGAGTTCACAATTATTGTTTGGTCAAAATTTATTGTCAAGAATTTATCCAAAAAAGTTTGTAATGTCAAGAAATACAATTGAGAGTAGCATACGAACCTCACTGCTAGAACATTAGGCTAGAAGCCTGTAAACCTGAAATTCAGAAAATAGTGCTATTACAAGGATGTGCACTGAAGTACAATAGATGTCCACGATTCTAAAAATCATTGCATCAAAACAGTTCCTTACATCAAACAGGTCCTTAAAGAATAGTGAATACATCACATAGTGATTCCCTTGTGTAATCCGTAAGAAAATAAAAAATTACATTTACATAGTGATTCCTTTCATATGACCATCTGGACCAATCTTAGTAGTATGATCTTCTGTTGCTGTATCCATGTTCTTCATGTCTTTATCCATAGGTTTCTCTCTAGTCGTTGCATCATGTATTGATGACGTTGATTCCCCACCAAGTTTAGATTCTTGGAGCTGATCATGCTTTTTGTGGTCTGGATTGTTGAGATACTTTTTGGACTTGAAAACTCCTGGATTAGCAGGATCAGCTCTCGTACACCATATATAGAGCTCAAAGGCACATGCAATCTGGAAGAATTGAATTGTCACACAACTTATTTATCAGAACAAAAATGCATTAAAAATTGGAATAAGAAATAGTGAAATCTCATAATAACAAATCCAAAGGAGAAATTTGCATGAGTCCCATCAGTCCAAAAAGTATGGTTGTAAAATGTTATGGTCACAAGCAAAAGGTATGGTTGTAAAAAACTGAAAAACATTCAGATAAAGATATGGTCACAAAGTATTAATATACTACTAAAATATGGGATTAAGAAAGAAACAATATGGTCGCATGATGTATTGATGCATCAAGTTTTACTACAAACTGTAACAAGTGTTAAACAGGGCATGTCCTTACAAGTTCTGCAATATATATGCATGCCTACAGGTGAAAGAATAAAAAAATGGAACTGTTCATCATAAGAATATGACCGCATTAGAAAGATCTTACATTTATTAATCAATATGACCTATTCATCATAAAAGTAACCACCACTACTACACTTAGCTTATTTTCTAAAAATCCTTACATCAAAACTGTTATGAGCATAATATGACGCTTTAACTAGTCAATGAATTCATCCGAGCGTTTATACAAACATTTGGCAGGAGAAGGAAACGAAAGGAAAATAACTTATGCATCTTTGAACCAAAAAAACAAACCTAAATATTTATTTTTATACTTACTTATTTTGTCATTTCACCCATATCAAAGTAAAATAGTTCATTAGATAGATAACAGCTCAAATAACAATCATACAGATGTGAAGAATAAATGAAACAAAACCCATAAAATACACAACCCCATTTACAATTTGATCAAAATCTACAACACTAACCCAGTTCAAAAACTACTCATATCACTGTAGTCTTCGGGCAGCTCAATATCGAAGATTTTTTGTCATCGGTTCAACAATCAATATCCTAGAATCATAAATTTGACAAACTTAAACAACAATCAAATCAATTGAACCCAAAATAAAAAAAAATGGAATACGTACAATAATAATCAGTCATCTTGCTGTATGTAATAACATCATTTCAGGATAGAGTTTTTTGCAATACTACATTTTGATGATAATGCCCATCCCAGAAAAGGGGGATATTCATTATTTCTTTCACATGATAATTTAAATATTATTTTAAATATAAGATTATTTCTATAACATTTATTAGTATTATTATTGTCTAGTTTGACAAAAAAGGGGGATATCCAATATTAATTTCTTTCATGAGAAAATGTCAACATGGCTAAGAAAAGAGTTCAGACAAAGCAATAAAAAGAAAAATTACTAGTACACCCAACAGAACAACGAGAAACCAAACATAGGGGAAAAAGGATCAAAAATTATAAAAAGTTGGGAATCATCTGATTGAAAGTTAAATTAAAGAAACCCACTAAAATTCGAAGGATGGACCAATAATAAACAATTCAATTTGGGGAAGATACAACAAAATCTCTAAACTCTACAGACAACCCGTATGAGGAAAAGTTATAAAGAACAAACCCTAAATTTCTTTCAAATCAAATAGAAATTACAAAATTAAGTAGGAATCTTTACCTTCCGATTTGCAACAGGTTCTCTTTGATTCGGAACATGTTCCCTTTGAGAGAGAGAGGGGGAAGAGTTAGAGAGAGAGTGGATGGTTGCATCTGAAGAAATAATGGGTTTTATTTTCTTCTTAATTTGACATATTTCCAACTCACGTTTTTGACCCGTGTTTTTTTTTGTTTCTGCGGCTTTTTTACTTAAGTTCGTTCTTGGTACGTTAGCTGAGTTCATTTTTGAAAGAAATCGTATATATATATATATATATATATATATATATATATATATATATATATATATATATATATATATATATATATATATATCTGTGTACATGCGCGCTAAACAAGATGAGATAAATTAATAACAAACCCCTCAAATATTTTATATTAAGTTGTGACGTTCAAAGATATTTAGAATATCGAACATCGCCTTCTAGCATGATAGAAACAATAGAGTATTGAATATTTAATGAGTTTGTTGTGCACACACAAGGAAAGTATTAAATATTTAAGATGTTATTTTTATTACATATGATGTTTATAAGGAATTGAACATTACTGCTTTGTTGTGCACACACAATGGCTGTAGTTTTCTCTTCACTTATATGGAAATGCTGGGTCTGACTTAACTTAAATTATTTTAGTTCAGATGTGCACACACTTGACCATTATGATTTAAGAGACAAAATATAAGGAGTTACATAGTTGATGTAATTGACAAGAGTTGTCTACCTATCTATTTATATATAGTTTGTTGTGCACACACAAGACTATATACATTTGAAATGGGATCCTTATTCTTACTAGCATATCTTTAATTAGATATTCCTGAACTATATATATTGAGGGTAATATAGTTTGAAAAAAATAGTGAGAGATACCAATTTAAAACAACGCCTAATTTATTTTGGTAATTAATAAAAGAATGTATGCTAAAATGTTGTTAATTATAAATTGTTTTAAAGAATTTTACAATGTCTAAAATTACTATCACTGCGTAGCATATTAGATACTAAATTAACCGAACCGAATTAAATGGATTGGTTAAGGAAATTGAGAAAAGTTCTCACGGCTGAAAAGCTATCTTATATCCTTAATACGCCTATCCCTGCAATGGTTGCAGACAATGCCTCTGAGGAAGAGATTACTACTTTTAGAAAGTGGCAAGATGATGCGCAGTTGGCTAAATGCATCATGCTCGCATCCATGAGTAACGAGCTTCAGCGTCAGCATGAAACTATGGATGCTCTTACTATATTCCTGCACATCAAGTAGTTGATGGTGAGAAAAGTAGGACCGATAGATATTAGATATCTAAGGAGCTCTTCAGATCTAGAATGACCGATGACACTATAGTACAGACAAAAGTCCATAACATTATCAATTTGATTGATCAATTAGGATAACAGGTTTTGTCATGGATGGAGAGTTGAGCCAAGATTTGATCTTGCACTCACTCCCGGACTCCTTTCATAATTATTATGAATTTTTCATATGAACAAGTTAAAGATCAACCTCGCTGATTTGCTTAACATATTGAAAATTGTTGAGAGTCACTTTCCAACCAAGAAAGATCAAGTCTTACTGGTAGTGGCCAAAGGATCTTCTAAAAGGAAGAACGATTCTAAGAAGGTAAATAGAAAGGCAAAAATAAAGGAAAATAAGAAGAAAACTGATACAGATAGCAAAAGAGTTTGCTTCCACTGCAATAAGCCTGGACACTGGAAAGAAACTGCAAAAAACATCTTGCATATGATAACCAGAATAAGCTTAGTGAAGTTTCGATTACAAATACAATTTTGTTCATGATTTAAAATAATTTTTTCTTTAGGTCAAGGTTCTACTTGGGTATTGGATACCAACTTTGGTTATCATAAATATAGATTTATGAAGGGACCAAGCAGAAGTAGAAAGCTAAACAAAGGATAAGTAATCCTATGTCTGGTAAATGAAGCAAAGGTTGTTGCATTAGCCATAGAACTTATAGTTTAGCAATGCCTACGGGCAAATCTATTAAGTCAATAAATTGTTATTGTATTCCAGTACTTGTTAAAAACATTATTTCTATTTTGTTGTTGGACAATAAAATCTTTGGTATTATATTTAAGAATAATTATTATTCTGTTTATAATAGTAATGTTTTATATAGAACTGTAATATTACTTAATGGATTTTGTATACTTGACTTACGTAAAAAAAATTTTGAATATTGAACAAATGAGATGATCATTCAAAAGTTGAATGTGTTTATTTGCTGAAATACAAGTGTGAATTATTTGAAAGGGTCAAAGAATTCAAAAGTGAAACAAATTGGAAAAGTATTAGGACTCTTTGATCGGATCAAGGAATAAATACTTGTGCAATAAATTTCTAGATCATCTCAAATGGTTTTCTCACAATGGACGCCTCCTGATACGTAATAATTGATTGATATATCTGGAAAAAAAATCGTACCTTGTTGTCCATAATAATTTTACTGACATTCCAGTATCCTTCTGGGATAATGTCCTAGAAATGGCTGCATATCTAAAAAAAAATCAAAACCTCAAAATTCGACCACAAAACTCCATAAAAGTTATGGACATGAAAGATTTCTAATTTTAAGTAAGTTAAGATAAGGGTTTGTCCAGCTTATGTGAAAAGGTTTCAAAGGATAAGCTTGAGACAAGATTTGACATGTATAGATTTGTGGGACATCCTAGAGTAAGTTTATGGTATATGTTCTATAATCCTACTTAGCAAAAGGTGTTTGTTGCGAAACATACTGCCTTCTAAGATAAAGATGTTTATCATTGAAGGGGCTAGTGGGAGTATAATAGACCTTGAAGAGTTCAAGAACCACAAATCACTATAAGTTAAATAAGAGGAACCTGTAGATAGACCTATTGTACCACAATCGAATCGTAAATCTGGAATAGTACCGAAGATACCTGGGAGGTATGGATTCATCATAGATGATGAGGTACGCATCATAGATGATGATGATCTAGTTATATACGATGAGGTAAGAGCTATAGACACTCAGAGAAATGGATTGAAGCAATCTTTTCAAAAATGGAACATTCGTTTTGATGAAACAAATCAAAATAGTTCGATTTTATAACAAATAAAAATGAACCTAGTGTGTACAAAAGGGTTAGTGGGCATCGTCACATTTCTAGTATTATTTATTGATATATTACGGATAAGGAATGACATACTAATGCTAGAATCACTAAAGATAAAGTTGTCTAAACATTCCTCCACGAATGATTTGGGAAGAGTATCGTTATTGGGGATACAAATCTATATAAATAGATTTAATAGGATACTCGACTTAACCCAAGGAACGTATATTCATTTGATGCTAAAGTTGTTTAGCATGGCAAACTCCAGGAGTTATCTTATGTTGATGAGCCATGGAATGAATATCTCTTAATAGTCCACATAGACTCCTAAAAGAGAGATCGATTGAGTGATTATCATGTATACAATGAAATGTACGAGACCTGATGTTGATCAGTCATATTCTGGAGAAGTTCACTACGAGTCAGTGAAAAACATCTTAAAGTACTTAACCGGCACTAAGGATGTGATCATATTCATGGTGGGTCTGAATTAAAACTAGAGGGCTTAACAGACTCGAGTTTTTTCAGACAGACCAATACGACAGAAAATACACTTTAAGGTAAAGCGTTACCTTGAACGGTGGTGCAGTGAATTGGAAAGGTTCCAAACAGCAAAGAGTTGCTGCTTTAGTGATAAAGACAAAGTATATAACTATAAATGAAGCTACAAATTGATTGTTTAGATGAAAATTTCATTACAGAACTAGGAATCGTTCCTAAGTCTCATCTTGGATCTAAACATGTGTTGTGGCACTTTCATTTGATTAAAGGAATCATTGAAAGATGGGAAATCACTATAGAGATAATGGACTCTCAAGAACAACATTACATATCCATTAACTAAATCTTATCCAACAGTAGGATAATCGTCACTTAGAGAAGAAGGGTATGAGATACCATGGCGATTGACTTTAGTGCAAGTGGGAGATTGAAAGTAGTATGCACACAAGCCAATCATGTTTGATAATAAAACATATACTTTGTAACAATCTTATTCATTTATTAATAAAAAATATTAATTAATTAAATGCTTTTAATTATCTACATGATGTTGCTTTATAATATGTGATAAACTCATAGTTTTAAGCAATGCTTTTAGAATAATGATGATGATCATTCTAATGAGATCTAAATTCTTAGAAAGCTTAAAACTAAAATAGTTCACAATCGTTGGATTACTAAATTGGGGATTAGTAAATTCGGATAGATTGGTACATACGTTGCTTGCTCATTGGATGAGGATGATTGATCTCATGATCATTTGTGTGGAGACACTAAAATAAGTATAAAGGTTCTTAGTAGAGAATAAGTTCACTGAACGTAGCTGGCTAAGGAATACCTAATGGAGTTTTACTTGTCTGTCAATAGGAATTCCTGTAGTGATAGTAGTTCAAGTGATCCTTGAACTTGAGATCATCATAGTATCTTGTGTATGATGAGTTATACTTTGACTTATTCCTTAAGACCCTTAAGGTATATCAAAGGGTATGCTTGGGTATAATAAGTCGTACATGGAGATAATGTATGATCAATAAAGAATTTACCGCTTATAGGAAAAGAAGAGAAATGTCCTATGTTATTCGAAAAATGACAACCCAGTAGTCCTTGGCCAAGACAGAATGAAATTAGAAAGGAGTTTCTAATTTGTATTATTTGGAGTTGTGCATTTAAGAATCGAAATACATATAATTAAATAAAACAAGACTTGACAGTAATTCCATGTCTTATATTTAATTGGGACATTGTATGGTGGAAGGATTGAATTATACGATAACTATTTACTCAAAGGTTCTTTTATGATTAATGTTGAAATCTATATTAGCTGAAAAATCGTTAATCGCTAGGGAGGCTTATTCCTATTGTAGAATAAATATTATTTATTTAAATAAATTAATATCTTAATTTATTTATTTAAATAAGATTAGAATTGTTCTAATTGATTTATTCACAACCGGTTTAATATAGAGAACCTAAAGGATCACACCATAAAAGGAAGAATAATTATTTAAGAAGCAAATGACATAATCGTAATAATAAGTTAAGTATATTTAATTTAATCTATAGTGATAGAATAAATTAAATAGCTTAATATTTATTATTTAATATTTTGAAAATATTAAATATAAATTAATAAGAGGAGTCTTGTTATTATTATAACTATTATTATTATTTAATTCCTAAAGGAGTTTGAGAATTAATTAATAAAAGTACTCTCATAATATTCCTAATAAGATTAGGAGCCTAATTAATTAAATGAGTTTAATTAATTAAAATAAAGCCCAATTCCTTAATTGTTAAGGAGGGTTGCCTACATCTATAAATAAGAGGAGTCTTTTTATGGGTGTAGAGTCGTGGTTGCCTTTTTTACAATAGACGTAATTTTAATTGTTGGAGGGTACGCTCTTTTTCTATGAGAGATAGAAAAACTAGGGTTTTGCCAAACACCCATCTTCTTGAATCTTTCTTCTTCCTTGGTGAATCACCTCTAGAGGCCAAACACTTGGGTGGCTAATGTTGATCAAAGGAAGAAACCAAACCCGGTGGATTCAAGTTGAACACGAAAAGCATTGGAGGTGAACTTGTACCTGAGGAAGGTCGAATCTTCAATGGTATGATTCTTGTCCTTTATCTTTTTGTTTAATTAATAATTGTGCATAAAAGATAATCCGGGTATATGGTTTGTAAAAATTTTAAAACTCTGATTTTCACGTTTTTTGCTTATTTTATGCAATTTGATTACGTTCATGAATATTACAAACCTAACACGTATGTCATGAAGCCGTAACCCGGTAAAGAAGGTTGGTCGCGTAAACTTAGATTGCAAGAACGTGAACCTTAAGAAGTAAAGTTAAGTTTAACCAATGTGTAAGTCAAGGTTATGACTAATTGGTGTATGTGTTATTTCCTTATATGTTATATAGGGTTTGGAATAAGCATTTCAGCGTAAACTATAAGTTGTAGCTGTGTGTAAGACAAGTTTCCTAACTTCATTCATATTTTACATGAATGCTAGTTTTTTAAACTTTTTATATGTTGAACTTGAGAAGTCTTGTTTATGTGCAAATGTGCGATATTTATACAAGGTGGTAGTATGTATGAGGCCTTGTGCCATAATTTGAAAACTTCAGTGTTTCTATGAGATGAATTATTTTGTGGTTGAACTGTTCAATATGAGTATGTTCTGTTTATACATGAACCGTTATTGTTAGCCAGACAGAATGTGCATGAAAAAGGTAGAAGAATGAAAGTATTTGAAAGAGAATGTGACTAATGTTTTAAAATAATAGGAATCGAGATTATTCCTATTATTCGAGTTGCTTCATAACCTTTGTTCTGTTATTGAAGTCTTAAAGGAATGTTTTAATTCTTGAAGTTGTTTATTCAACTACTATGACTTGCTGAGCAATTAAATGCTCACACTTGCTTTAAATGAAAAACATTTTCAGCGTACGAATATAAGAACTTAAGGATCCCGTAAAGATCAAGATTATAAGTGTCTAGATGAAGTGCCATTCATTATATAAAAGAGGGTGAAGATCAAGCGAATACTTGTAATGTAGAATAGTTTAATGGAGCTATAGATTAATTTAATGAACTATTATGTATCCTTAGTGGCGGATAAAAGTCACTCTTGTAAGATGGAATGAATAATGCATTTATCATTATTTGTAATGAACAAGGTTATAAGGTTATAGAAACTGGGATTTTAGAATATATGTTGTTATATTGAATATATAATGATGTACGTTTGGAAGAAGATGTACTCGTGATGCATGGAATCCGGGTCTGAAGACAGACCGAATTTTGGGGCGTTACAATAGTTATGGTCCGAGCTGGTGGCTATAGTAGTCCTCACTATTCTATGAAATAGTGTGATAATAAATGTAATGAGGACTCTATTTGAGTTTGAATATTGTCTATAAGATAATATTCGTGTCAAAACTATCAGTTATGTTTTGTCGTATTTTACACGACATTTGTATAATTAAGTTTGTATTTAAATTATGTACCATGTATTTGGCGACTCAAAATGGGTGATGTATACCTATTTTGGGGGCGTCACAATCATCCCTAAACATCTGCTTCTATGCCACATTGGAAAGAATGAAAATCAACCCTAACTAGATCTGAAGCAGCCACACAGTCATCAGAGCCTTCGATGGGACTCGACGAGATGCTGTAGGAGAGGTTGAATTTCCAATGGAAATCGATTTTACATATCATTTCAAGTGTTCAAAATCACTACAGGATATAATTTACTGTTGGGAAGACCTTGGATCCATATGGTGGGAGTCGTCCCATCAACTTTTCATCAAAAGCTCAAGTATATTATCAACTGTAATCTGGTCACTGTCAATGTTGAACCAGAGTATCCTGTCCAAAGTGATATACCTCTAATCAGTTTCAAATGAAGGAGTTGAGCCTATCAACTTCCAAGCCCTTGAAGTGAGCAACACTTACTATCAACCTATTGGGGCTCCAATTTTGGAACCCAGAGTTTACGTTGAGGTAATGTCGGCCAGTAAAGAGATGATATCCTTGGGTTTCCAACCAGGACAAGGGTTAGGAAAGAATCATCAAGGAATCAAAAGCCCAATTCAAATTCCCAGCCAGATAGTGTGACACCCCCAAATCTGGGTACTTCATTCCCCTAAGACTTGGTGTTCATTTTCCATACATTCATACTATCTACCTAAATATGATAACATTTAAACCATAAATCCTCCCATTAAAGGGTTACATCATTAAATCAAAAAGTCTCCCAAGTTATCTAACCTTTAACATAAATCAAGTGCGGAAATAAAAATAGTTACATCACATCATTTAAATAAAGTCTATTAATATAAAAGCCAATAAATTACAAGCCTTCATCACTTGTACATTTTTCCTTTTCCTTTGTTTGTAGTAGGTTCATCGACCTTCTCAATCTTAGCTGCAATAATTATATTTATGCAAGAGTGAGCAAACCAAATGCTCACTAGATATAGCAATGAATCAACAAGAGAATAATAAATGCCAATGAACAGACTCATCAAAATTGAATAGTACTCTGTCAATGATAACCAAAAACTGAAATCAAAATATGAAATATATCTTAGGTTCAAAAGACCACGAACTATGTCCATGGTTACAAGTATTCTTTCAACTTTAACCTAAACAATTATACTGTAGGGACTTCACGTACTTAGGGGGATCAACCCTTCGTACCATGTATTGTGGATAAACATCTAAAAGCATCGCGTACCCCTATAATATTGTTGTTCTTCTCAGTTTTAGAGTACAAGTCCGCACCAAAAAAAGTTTGGTTTGGATAAGCTTCAAGGGTAATTTAGAGTTTAACGATCATCAACTAAAGGATTAGTTGAATCAACAAAGTTTGACAATACTACGGTTGATCAACAACAACATAATATGTAACCATTAAGAATCATAGGTGAACTAACTATATATTAAACTGATGCTTAGAAATAACTAAAACGCATAAGTATTGAATAAAACAATAAACCTTGCTTGAACAATGTTAAGCTAAGGCTATGATCTTGAAATAAAAGAAATAAGTTATGAACATGTACTAAGGAATAACAAGCTTGGAATGAAACTTGCTCAAAATAACAATAATATTTTGATTTGCGTTAAGTAAATGAAATAGAATAACTCGATTAGAGATTTGAGTTCAAGAATTTACATTTGCCATAAAAGAATAGAACTTAAGAAAACTTGCTTAACTATCAACAAGTTAGAATATCTCAACAATGATTAGAATTCAAAACTTGCTCGAATAACGTTAGGGTTAGAGCTTGCTCAAATAAAGTTTAAGGATAAAAGAACTTGCTCAATGTAAAGAGGTAATGTTTAGAAACTTGCATCGCGTGTAAGCTATAAATTTACAACTCACGTTCACCTACACATAGTATTAGAATCACAATATCTATTAGATATACTAACATCCACTTTCCAAAATAGAACTCACTTCTAGCTAAACTTGTTATTTTAGTACAAGTCTTATGCTATCATATACATTTCAGAAATCTCAAGTGTTAACTTTTCAACACTTATTTACTATTCATTGTGTACACTAAATCATAACATATCGTGTTCGTAACTTACTAATCCTTTATAACTTTAGAATTACTAACCACATGACATGATTGTATTTTAATCTATTCATTACATGTTTGACACATTAACACATCATTAGACTAAGTTACAATGGTGTCCAAAGTCCGCAGAAGTAGCATACTTCACTGTCTCTGAACAGGGTATGGCGCAGCTGCGCGATTCACAGACTTGGGACCGGCGCAGCTGCGCCATTTCTGGCCTTGACACCAGTGCAGCTGCGCAGACAGAAACTACGTAGACGTAACATTGTTCTATTTTAGCCCAACTAACATGAATTTTATCCTGCGCAGACAGAAACTACGTAGACGTAACAATGTTCTGTTTTAGCCCAACTAACACGAATTTTACCCACAAAATAGTAAATTTAACATATGCAATTGGTATAGAACTAACACAAACATGATTCCTCACATATTCATCAACTTAGTACAATTAAAGAACAACTTCAACTAATTTAAATCCTTAAATTTCATGTTTTCGTACAAAAACTCCATTTTTGACATCCTTCATAGAAATTCACACCGTGATCACAATTCTACACCAAATTAATTCATTCAAACTACGTTCTCTTTGTTTCTTACCGAATTAACATATTCAAGACTCGATTTATAGATTAGTATACAAATTAACCACTAAATTTGGTACTTTCATAAGCCATATGTATGAACATACACTGAAAAAATAATTCTTTCTTTTAAACGTAATTAGCATAATAATTCTGGTTTAAACACTAGTTCTAACACCACAAACACATACAATAACCATAATTCAGTTGTATAACAACAATTAAAAAAATTTAAATTCACAGCAACTATAAAACTTGTGAACATAGAACATCATGTATATAATATTAACGTGTTGGAAGAATACCTTCACTTGCTTGAGCAATCCTTGCTAAAACCCAGAAATTGATTTGGAATCACTGACTTTTCTCTCAAACTCTCTCAAATTTCTCTCTGAAAACCTTCTTCTCTTTTCTCTTATTAGGCTTAAGACAAATGCTTTTCACGTAAAATCAAATACAACTGACGCCTAAAACCCAAACGTACGAAACTGCCAAATACTTATTATAATAATAATTACATAACAGTTATAAAATATTATATATATTTTATTTATATTATCAAATTCAAAATTTAAAAGTCATAAGGCTTTATTTGGCAAAAATATCTTTAAAATAAAGACTTAATATTTTTAAGTCTTGTTTGGTTAAACCCATTTAAAACTACTTCAATTTATTTTAATAAACAATTTAGATTATAATTTATAATCACATATTATTTATTTGGATTTTCATAACAAATCTTGGTTACATAAATTAAGTACAACACACTAAATAAATTTCCCACTTAATCCAAATATCACAGAATTATAATCTCAGTATAATTTTTATTTAATGAATTAACATATCATTTTAAACAATTAAATTAAAATAGTAATATAGCATTTCATATTATCTTACCACTTTCCAACTATTAAATTAAATTAAATTAGAATGTTCTCTAATAAAATAATTCACAAATATTTACTAACCACAATCACATCAATAAAATAACAATTATATCAATAAAATAACAATTATATTAATAAATATTTTAAATTACAAATAATATCTTGGATTGTTGCATCCTTCCCTCCTTACAAGGATTCTGTCTCCAAAATCACAACTCGACCAATTCATTCGTCATATTCTTCCCTCCTTACAAAAATTCTGTCCCCAGAATCGAAGACACAAACTAAACAAATAACTCAGGGTAGTTCTTCATCATTTCATCTTTGAGTTTCCACGTAGCCTCTTCGACATTCTGGTTTCTCCATATCACCTTCACAGAAGGTATCACCTTATTTCTGAGCACTTGTTCTTTCCTATCGACTATCTGGATATGAACCTCTTCATAAGACAAATCTTTACTAAACTGTAACTGTTCATACTCGATCACATGTTTGTAATCGGGTTTATACGGTCGCAACACAGACACATGAAAAATGTTGTGAACATGTTCTAATTCTGGAGGTAAAGCTACCTCGTAAGCCACTTCTCTCACTCTTCGCAGTATCTCGAATGGTCCAATAAACCTTGGGCTGAGCATTCCTTTCTTTCCAAAACGAATTTTCCCCTTCCAAGGAGAAACTTTTAGGAAAATAAAATTTTCTACGTCAAATTTACGATCTTGTCTGTGTTGATTAGCATACTTCTTCTGTCTATCTTGCATAGCTACCAGTTTTGCTCTGATTAGCTTGATAACTTCTGCAGTCTGTTGTACCATTTCTGATCCGAACAGTTGACGTTCACCAATTTCATCCCAGCATAGTGGAGTTCTGCATTTCCTGCCGTACAATGCCTCGTATGGCGGCATGCCAATGCTTGCATGGTAACTATTGTTGAATGAAAATTCTACCAACAGTAGATGATCATCCAAGTTTCCTTTGAAATCCTTGATGCAAACTCTAAGCATATCTTCTAACGTCTAGATTTTTCGTTCGCTTTGACCATCAGTTTGCAGATGGTATGCCGTACTCATTTTCAGTTGTGTTCCCATGCATTCTTGTAGTTTCTTTCAGAAGTTTGATGTGAACCACGGATCTCTGTCTGATACAATTGATATTAGAACTCCATGTCTTAAAACGATCTCATTTACGTATATTTTTGCCAGCTGATCGAGATTAAATCTAATCTTTATTGGCAAAAAGTGTGCTTATTTCGTTAATTTATCCACTATCACCCATATCGCATCGTATCCTTTCTACGTCGTTAGAAGACCTACCACAAAATCCATTGTGATATGCTCCCACTTCCATTCCGGTATTTCCAACGGTTGAAGTAATCTGCTTGGTCTTTGATGTTCTGCCTTTACTCTTTGACATGTTAAGCACTCCGGAACACATTCTGCTACGTCTCTTTTCATGTTTTGCCACCAAAAGTGTCACCGCAAATCTTGATACATTTTCGTAGTTCCCGGATGAATCGAATATCTTGAGTTATGAGACTCTGTCAAGATTTATTCTATAATATCCAGTATTGTTGGAACCCAAATTCGTACCTCGAATCTTAGCATTCCTTCAGTATCAACCTTGTACTTCACTTCATTACCCTCGACCATATTTTCCTTTTTTTCTGCATTCTTCATCTTATAGTTGAGCATTCTTTACCTTGTCCACCAAAGTTGGACTAGCTTCTAACTGGCACAGTCGTTCATCAGATTCCTTTGGAAATTTTATTTCCAGCTCTAATCTTGCCATTGCTGAAATGAGCACCTCCTGGTTGGTTAACAACATCAACTTCTCACGACCCTTCCTACTCAAGGCATCTGCAACCACGTTTGCTTTGCCCGGATGATAAAATATCTCGCAATCATAATCTTTTATTAATTCCGTCCATCTCATTTGACGCATGTTTAGGTCCTTCTGTGTGAAAATATACTTCAGACTCTTATGGTCTATGTATATCTCACATTTCTCTCCATAGAGATAGTGTCTCCATATCTTCAGAGCAAATTCCACCGCAACCAACTCTAAATCATGAGTTGGATACCCTTTTTCGTAGTCCTTCAATTGCCTTGATGCATACGCAATGACTTTACCATTCTGCATAAGGACATAACCTAATCCTTTATGTGAGGCATCGCTTTACACCACAAAGTTTCCTGTATTATCAGGTAGGGGTGAAAATGATCCCGAGTTGATCCGAACACCATAATGCTCAAGCTAGACTCTGATCAAAAAATTTGTGTTCAAGTTCGACTCGAATTCGAGCTGATAATTTTCAAGACTTCTCAAGTTCGACTCGATAAATTACTCGATACTACTCGACTCGGAGTTACTCGACTCGTTTTCACAACGAGTAATTCGTGAGCATTTTTATTCGAGCTCGAGTCTCAAATGGATCACACCAAAATGAGACATAAAATGAAAACTTAAAAAAACTTCAATTTCGTTTATATATAAAAATACATGTGTTCAAACGATGGCAAAATCTACATTTGTTTCTAAACATAATTATAACGCTCACAGAACAGGATATCACAACTCATCATTTAACTCTTTGTATCTTTCTTTAAAAACTTCTGTATATCTTTCTTTGAGTTTGGTCTCTACACCTCATAACATGGGCAATCAGGCATTGGGCATGAAATGCATGTCCACATGGAAAGATATACTCTTCACCTACAGATATATTGGCATCAATCTCCAACGATGCAAAATCAATCCATTGCTCAATGTGGGCCTGCTAAATAATAAATAAATGACCACATCAGTAAGTTCATAAGAAATTTTGTTAGTTTTATTATAATATTAAATGTAACAAGTTGAAACAAAAAGCTATGGAGAAAGAAAAAGTAAAACCAAATGGCCTACATAATCAATCACCGAAGAGCCAAAAAGGGTATTATCAGGCTTCAAGCGAGCAACTGCAGAAAGCAATAAAAGATTATAGTTAGAACATTTGATCAAAATTCCTAATACCTACATGAGGACTTGGTCTCACCGTAACGTTGTGACAAACGAGATTTTGTAATTTTATTTGAATATTTATTAAATTAAATAAATATTTTTTGATGATTTAATTATTAGATTAAATAATTAATTGATAAAATTGTGGTAGATTAATTTAATTATATATGTTATATTTATTAAATTAATGTGGAAAAATTTTTATTACTCAAATTATGTATTTATGTGAGCTTATTGAATTAAATAAAATATTTAATAAGCATAATGTTATTAATGTAATAATTAATTAGAGAATTAATAATTTGACATAATTAATAAATGAGAAAATTAATTAAGTAACTATGTGAATTAATGAGAAATTATCATATTTTATTTAAATTAAATTAAATAAGATATTCGATTAATTTCCTAAATAGGTGTGACACGATTAAACTATATTATAAAGGATTAATAAAATTAAATGGTTATGAGCCTTTTAAGGCTAGCCAAACGGAGCCCTATTGGGAGTTGGGAGCAGTTAACCCATGATCGGATTAACTGACCACACAGCGTCAGTTTCCTTTATTATATACGTCTTCTTTCTTTTATTTTCTAAGTCTGGAAAAACAAATCAGAGAGAATTTTGAGAATCAGTGAGATTAAAGGAGAAGAATTGTGGGAAATTGGAAGTTGTTATCACCTTGTGTAATCCAAGCAGAGCAATCAAGGGTAAAAACCTCAAATTCAAGTTTTATTTATGTCATTAAAGTTTCATGAAAATGGCTATCAAGTTTCTGTTAAAATCTCTGTAGTTGGAAAGAGTACTAATTATGTGTTTAGATATGTGATAAGATGTTATTATAACGTGTTTTATTACATATTGTATAATTCCATAACATCAGTTTCATAAAATATGACGTATATAGTTGCTTCAAAATTACAGAGTATAGAAATATGGCCTATGGCTCTTACGTACAAATTTAATGCGTCAATCATATGTTGTATCATAAATTTTCACTTGTATATAATTATGTATGTTAAAACGAAGAAAACAAACTTCGAATGGACAGATTTGGTGTTATAACGAACCCGTAGTGTTAATTTTTATGTTTTGTGTTCAAAACTTTCAAGAACATCAAGAACATTGAAATTACATGTTTTGATTCTGAAAATTTTGTATTTTAACTTGTTAAAATCATGTTAAAAAGGTTAGGTAATGATCATATATGAATTATAGTATTTGGGTATGCTTAAATTAATATATGGACAAGGAAATTGAAAGTTATGACCATGTTCTCTATGTTCTTCACGAGAACATATAGGTGAACTTGGAAGATTTTTTTTTTGGGCCTAAATTGGCCTTGTTACGTGTGAACTACAGAAACTGCAGAAACTGAGTCTGGGTAACCCCGCCCCCGGCGGGTGTTACCAAACTAAATTATCCCGCCCCAGCGGGCAAAAAAATAAAATAAATAAAAAAATAAATAAAAAATAAAAAATAATAATAATAATAATAAATAAATAAATAAATAATAACAATTAATTAAAATATTTATCAAATAAAATAAATATTTTAACTGAGATATTTATGGAATAAAATAAATTTTTGATGGAAATTATTATTAAAATATTTATAAAATAAAATGAATATTTTAATTGAGATATTGATGGAGTAAAATAAATATTCATTAGAAATTATTAATTAAAATATTTATAAAATAAAATAAATATTTAAATTGAGATATTTATGGAATAAAATAAATATTCGATGGAAATTATTATTAAAATATTTATAAAATAAAATAAATATTTTAGTTGAAATATTTATGAAATAAAATAAATATTCGATGAAAATTATTATGAAATAATTTATTCAAGTGTAATAATAGTAAGGGAATGAAAATATTCTAATTTAATTAAGTAATTAAATTAGAAGGGTAATGATTTGTTAAATAAAGTGGAGTTTATATTAAATAATTAAGTGAAAATGTAACTAATGAATGTCGTGAATACATATGGTATGTTTGTAGGATTTGTGGTGAACGGAGCCTACACACGAGGCAAGTTCCTAAACCTTGTTTCTTTACATAAAGCAAGTTCCTTATCCTATCTTGTTTACTATTGTTCAAGTCAAGATTTCATATTAGATGTTATCATTCTTTAAAAGCATAATTCCTATTATACAATACTTATTCGATTGTATACATCTTGAATTTTATAATTCAAATTGAATATCAATTATTGTTGAACCTTGTAAGACTAGCAAACCCTTATTGATTCGACTAGTCCATAATTAATGAGCGTTATAAATTCTATAACTTTTATTGAGCTTATCCAAACCAAACTTCCTTTGGTGCGAACTCCGATGTCAAATTGAGATGAACAACCCTTTAATAGGGTATTATTTATACTTTAGCGTTAAAATATTGTGTACAGTGTGGTACTAAGGGCTTACCCCACCTAAGTACGAGAAGAAGAGTCTATAGTCTTATGACTGTTAAAGGTTTCAAGTATAACACTTGACAACCTAGGACATAGTTCAAGGTCTTATGACCCTCAGAAGTTCTTTTGATTCTTGTTATTCATTCTTGATTCAAAAGCCGAGTTTTCTTGTTATAGAAGTTTTTGATTCACTCGCATGTTATTATTTTATTGTTGTACTATTATACTTGTGGGCAATCGTGCTCACTCTTGCATAATAATAACATTGCAGTTAAGAACGAAAGGTCCGACGAGCCTTCTACTAGCAAAGGCAAGGGCAAGATTAACAAGTGATGAAGACTTGTTGTTTATGTGATTATGTATTTATGTTTCAGACTTATGTTAATGTTGTGTAAGACTGTTATTTGTTTATATTTTTACATTTGAGATTTAAGGTTAGTATGACCTTGGATTTATGTATTTAATTCAGATGATGTAACTCCTTAAGGAGAGGATTTAATTCTATCTATAGCATGGTTTGCATTTATTATGGGTAGATAGATAGATGATATTTGTACAGTGAACACTAAATCCCGTGGAATTGAAGTACCCGGATTTGGGGGTGTCACAGGTTGGTATCAAAGCTGTAGGTTATGAACCTTAGGTGGGGGAACAACCTTAGGTAGTAGCCTTATAGGAAGAACTTAGTGGTGGAAAACTCTTATCGAGTTCTAAGAAATGAATTTCTTAATTCATTGAAGATAATAAAAGCATTTATATGCTTATGTGTTAAATTATGTGCTCGTTAGTATGACTTAGTAACTAAAACTTGAAACTGTGTTGTCGGGATGTCGGATGTTGGAGGAGCTAGTCAAGCTGGGGAGGAGGAACCCCGAGTACCTACTAAGGAGGAGCCCCGAGACATTCATGTTGTCAGGGAGCAGTTGGTACAGAGAGAGCTATCTCCGTTGATCACTGTTGTTGGTCAGGAGCATGAGCCTGAGACTGATCCAGAGGAGGATCCTGAGGAAGAAGATGAGTTCCCACCGAACTCTATCGATGTTGAGATGTACGACGAGCTATATGATTGTAATGTAGAGTTACGTGACGCTGTTCAGGAGCTGAATGAGCGGACGATTATTCAGCAGATTACCATCGAGCAGAGGGATAGGGAAGTTGTGACTCTTCACACACGTCTAGGAAACGTATAGTGGGATTTGGTTCACTAGAAGGGTCAAACTGAAGAGAAGTCTGAGGATGCCTTGGTAAGAGAATCACGTCGTGCTGATCTTGCAGAAGAGGATTGTCGTGCGAAGAGGGCTAAGCTTGGGGAGACATACTCTATACTTCAAAATGCAATGGATGAGGCCCAGGATCGAGTTGTGAGATATCCAATTCAGTTCGAAGGACTAAAGTCGTATATGTTAAATCGCAGAACGATGTCCCGCAATTCAAGTTGTTTGAGAAAGTGTGTTAAGTGATTATGTTAAATTGTTTGAGGTAAGCCTTAAATATTTAAAGAATTGAATAAAGATCTAATAAGCGTATATTTTAACAGAAATATGCCACGGAGAAGAAGAAAAAATCATCGACTAGCTCAGGAAGGTTCAACGAATAACAACAACAACAACACCAATGCTGACCCCGTTTATCAGTTGGTGAATTTACTGGCTGGAGCAATTAACAATCAACCTGAACCTCCACTAAATATAACTTTTAAGGATTTCAGGGCAGTGGGACCGCCAGAGTTCAAAGGCTCCATGAACCCGATAGAAGCTCAAACTTAGGTTATATAGATGGAGAAAGTTTTTGATGTCGCCAGAGTCAGAGAGAACCAGAAAACTGCCTACGCAACGTTCATGTTGAAATCATAAGCCAGTTATTGGTGGCAAGAAAATAAGGTCCGTGGAGGAGAAGGTGTGATCACCTGGGAGAGGTTTAAGGAGATGTTCTTCGAGATATACTTTTCGACAAGCTTGTAGAACCAAATGGAGGTCCAGTTCTGGAGTTGAAACAGGGAAATATGTCCGTACCGGATTATGCGGCAAAATTCAATGAGTTGGCTAGGTTCGCCCCGTATCAAGTACACACGGATGAGAGAAAAACAAGAAAGTTTGAACAAGGACTGAAGCCCTGGTTATATAGAAAAGTATCAATGTTTCAGCTAAACACTTTTGCTGGAGTACTGGAAAAGGCCATCCTCGATGAAGGTGGGAGCGATGCGGTGACCATGTACAATCAGGATTAGAAGAAGAAGAAGAGTGAAAATGAGGGAAATAACAAAGTCAGTGGTAGTAACACGGGAGGAAGTATCAATCAGAAAAGGAGGTGGTCTGACAACTCATCAACTGGGAATCATCAAGGAGGTCAGAATAAAAGGATCGAAGCATGCCCGACCTGCAGGAAACCTCATCTGGGAGTTTGCATGAAGGGAAAACGAGTGTGCTACAATTGTGGTCAGGAAGGCCACATAGCACCTAACTGTTCTAACCCAAAGAAGGGTGCCTACTTCACTTATGGTTCAAAAGACCATCTGGCAAGTGACTGTCCTAAGAAGGGATCTGGAGGGGCAGGATCATGAGGAAATAGGGGAAACAACGGTGGAAGCACTCTAACTATCACGGGACCAACCGTAACCAACAGACCAACCGCCAGGACCTTCAACATGACAGTGCAGGATGCTGCGCAGTCTCGTGATGTGGTGTCAGATATCATTTCTATCAATAAAGTTAATGCTTATATATTATTTGATTCGGGTGCTACTTGTTCATTTATATCCGATGACTTTGCTAAGAACTTAGAATTGCCTAAGGATGAGTTAGAATACCCCATGAATATAGAAATTGTGAATAGAGAAATAATCTCTGTTAAGTACGTATATAAGAATTGTAGGGTGGATATTAAGGGTAATATTATGAACGTATATCTTATCCCTATCAGACTTGGGGAATTTGACGTTATCTTGGGTATAGACTGGCTATTCAATTACGGGGTTGTAATCGATTTCTAGAAAAAGCGTATTAACCTTATGAATTCGTCAAAGGTTGTGTTTTATGGTAGCAAATCACCTAGACAAGCGAGTTGTCTAACGACGATGAAGGCCAGGAAGTTGTTAAGGCAAGGCTGTGTAGGATATTTAGCTTACATAGTCGACAGTCGTAAATTAAATATGAAAGTAAAGGAAATACCAGTAGTGAGGGACTTCGCAGACGTATTTTTGGATGATTTTCCAGGACTTCCGCTAGATAGAGAGGTTTAATTTGTGATCGATTTAGCTCCAAGAACAGCTCCATATTGAAGGCACCTTACCGAAAGGCACCGGTAGAGATGAAAGAATTGATGGTACAATTACAAGAATTACTAGACAAGAAGTACATTCAACCGAGCGTATCACCGTGGGGAGCGCCGGTATTATTTGTGAAGAAGAAGGATGGAACGATGCGACTCTACATTGACTATAGAGAACTGAATAAGGTCACGATTAAGAATAGATATCCATTACCGAGGATCGACGACCTGTTTGATCAATTAAATGGAGCGAGATACTTTTCAAAGATAGACTTGAGGAGTGGTTATCATCAACTGAAGGTGAGGCCAGAGGATGTACCGAAGACAGTGTTCAGAACAAGATATGGTCACTATGAATTTTTGGTAATGTCATTTGGTCTAATGAATGCTCCTGCAGCATTTATGGGCTTAATGAATGGAGTGTTCAAGCCGTTTTTGGACAAATTCGTAATGGTATTTATAGATGACATTTTGGAATATTCAAAAACTAAGGAACAACATGAAGAGCATTTGAGGATAACGTTAGAGGCGTTGAGAAGGGAGAAGTTATATGCCAAGTTTTCGAAATGTGAATTTTGGATCGAACGGGTACAATTTATTGGACATGTGATTGATAAAGATGGAATTTCGGTAGATCCATCCAAAGTTGAAGTCGTGATAAACTGGGATCAGTCGAGAATGCCGTCGAAAGTACAAAGTTTTCTTGGATTGGCAGGATATTGTAGAAGATTCATTCAAGACTGTTCTAAGATCGTAACTCTGTTAACGAATTTGACTCGAAAAGCTGTGAAATTTGTTTAGACGGAGAAGTGTGAGGAAAGCTTTCAAGAACTAAAGAAGAGGTTGAGTACAACACCTGTGTTATCTCTTTCGGATGATACAAGAAATTTAATGGTTTATAGTGATGTGTCGCATAAAGGACTTGGCTGTGTGCTTATTCAAAATGGCAGAGTCATTGCGTATGCGTCACGATAATTAAAGGATTATGAGAAGGGGTATTCGACCCACGACTTGGAGTTAGCTGTAGTGGTTTTTGCTTTGAAAATCTGGAGGCACTATCTCTACGGGGAGAAGTGTGAAATATATACAGACCACAAGAGTCTGAAATATATTTTAACACAGAAGAACCTGAATATGCGTCAAAGAAGGTGGTTGGAGTTAATTAAGGACTATGACTGTGAGATTTTATACCATCCGAGTAAGGCAAACGTGGTTGTCGATGCCTTAAGTAGAAAGGGTCAGGAGAAATTGATGATGTTGACCGCTAAGAAGGAGCTAATTTCAGCCATGGAGAAGTAGGAATTGGAAGTGAAATACCGTATGGAAATTGATGAGAAACTGTTTCAGATGCAATTTGGTACAACCCTACTGAATAAAGTTAAGGAGGCTTAACTTCAGGACGAAGAATGTAAAAAGGTGAAAAAGAAGATATCCGAAGGGATCGAACCGAGATTCAAGATGGACAAAGAAGGAATACTGAGATTTGAGAGCAGAATTTGGGTACCGCCAGTACCAGAGATTAAGGAAGACATTTTGAGTGAGGCTCATATCTCACGATATTCGATTCACCCTGGTAGTACCAAGATGTACCAAGATCTTCGTTAACATTTCTGGTGGCCAAATCTAAAACGAGATGTTAAAGAGTGTGTTGCCAAATGTCTGACCTGTCAGAAAGTGAAAGTAGAACATCAGAGGCCGAGTGGGTTGCTACAACCGTTGGAGATCTCAAAATGGAAATGGGAACATATTACAATGGAATTCGTGGTTGACCTTTCGACAACTTAGAAAGGCTATGACGCAGTATGGGTTATCGTTGACCGATTGACGAAATCCACACACTTCCTTCCAATCAAAATCAGATTCAACTTAGCTCAGTTGGCAAGGTTATATGTGAAAGAGATTGTTTCGAGGCACAGAGTTCCGGCGTCAATTGTTTTCGATAGGGATCCGCACTTTACATCGAACTTCTAGAAACGTCTACATAAATGCATGGGTATGCAGTTGCAAATGAGTACGACATATCACCCTCAAACAGATGGGCAGAGTGAAAGAACGATTCAGACATTAGAAGATATGATAAGAGCTTGTGTAATGCACTTTAAAGGAAATTGGGATGATCACCTACTGCTCGTAAAGTTCGGCTACAATAACAGTTACCACGCTAGTATCGGCATGCCGCCTTATGAAGCGTTATACGACAGAAAGTGCAGAACTCCGCTATACTGGGATGAAGTTGGCGAAAGACAATTACTAGGCCCAGAAATGGTACAGCAGACAACAGAGATAGTCAAAGTGATCCGAACAAGACTGATAGCAGCTCAAGATAGGCAGAAGAAATACACCGACCCACACCGTAAAAATGTTGAGTTTGAATTAGGTAGTTATGTGTTTTTGAAAGTCTCTCCCTGGAAGGGAAAGATCAGGTTCGAAAAGAAAGGGAAATTAAGCCCAAGATTAATTGAACCCTTCGAAGTACTGCGACGAATCAGAGAAGTTGCGTATGAGGTAGCCTTACCTCCATCACTCAAAAATATCCACAACGTCTTTAATGTTTCAGTTTTATGACCCTACAAACCCAATTACAAGCACGCGATTGAATATGAACCCCTACATTTTGAGAAAGACTTATCTTACAAAGAAATTTCTGTTCAGATTGTCGACAGGAAAGAACAAGTTCTCAGAAATAAAGTAATACCTTCTATTAAGTTAATTTGGAGGAACCACAACGCTGAAGAAGCTACGTGGGAACTTGAAGAGAATATGATGAAGAATTACCCTCAATTATTTACTTAAATTATGTGTAAGCGATTCTGGGGATAGAATCTTTGTAAAGGGGGGGGGGGGAGAATGTAACTGGACGAATTGATTGAGTCGCGATTCTGAGGACAGAATCCTTTTAAGGGGGGAAAGATGTGACAAATGAGATTTTATAATTTTATTTAAATATTTATTAAATTAAATAAATATTTTTCGATGATTTAATTATTGGATTAAATAATTAATTGATAAAATTATGGTAGATTAATTTAATTATATGTGTTATATTTATTTAATTAATGTGGAGAAATTTTTATTACTCAAATTATGGATTTATGTGAGCTTATTGAATTAAATGAAATATTTAATAAGCATAATGTTATTAATGTAATAATTAATTAGATAATTATTAATTTGACATAATTAATAAATAAGAAAATTAATTATATAACTATGTGAATTAATGAGAAATTATCATATTTTATTTAAATTAAATTAAATAAGATATTCGATTAATTTCCTAAATAGGTGTGACATGATTAAACTATATAATAAAGGATTAATCAAATTAAATGGTTATGAGGCTTTTAAGGCTAGTCAAACGGAGCCCCATTGGGAGTTGGGAGCAGTTAACCCATGATCAGAATAACTGACCACACAACGTCAGTTTCCTTTATTATATATGTCTTCTTTCTTTTATTTTCTAAGTCTGGAAAAATAAATCAGAGAGAATTTTGAGAATCAGTAAGATTAAAGGAGAAGAAGTGTGGGAAATTGGAAGTTGTTATCACCTTGTGTAATCCAAGCAGAACAATCAAGGGTAAAAACCTCAAACTCAAGTTTTATTTACGTCATTAAAGTTTTATGAAAATGGCTTTCAAGTTTCTGTTAAAATCTCTGTAGTTGGAAAGAGTAATAGTTATGTGTTTAGATATGTGATAAGATGTTATTATAACGTGTTTTATTATATATTGTATGTTTCCATAACATCAGTTTCATAAAAATATGTCGTATATTGTGACAACCCCAAAATAGGTCCATTCCATCCAACCTATTCTGAGTCGCCAAATACATGGTACAGAAAATAACTACAACTTTATTACAACAATTATCGTGTAAAATACAACAACACATATGCTGTGAGTTTGGATACAAATATATACCAAATGTGACTCATGTTCCAACCGTGGACATCACCTCACAATGACACCTTACATAAAGGTATAGTCAAAAATTGTTTTAGAAATTAGAATCTTTGGGAAGTGCTCAAGGAAACCTTCGTACATGGGAGGCCATGCGTCTAGGTTATGATAGATATCATATGGCCACAGAATTATCCTTGGTTGACCCAATAGACCCCAAAGAAAAACGAGAAGATTACTATCATATTCTTCCCAATGGTGAGTCTTCTCTTGACTTATCATTATCTCCACTGTCTTTAATCGAGAATTATACTTCAAACAAACACCAAGATTATATAGGTAGTGCTCGTATATATACTCAGCAAGTGGATGAGCACATCCCTGTCTTATGATGACACGAGGTTGTATGTCATTAGACATCTTGTATGATAGTGGCAAAACACCCTTCCAACGTTGGGTACACCTTATCCTATTGGATTCACCAAATAAAACTACTAAATGACCTTTTCTATACTGCTTCGGGAGAACATCCACAACTAGAGACCACCGTTCTATTTTCCCGTTACCCTCGCTCGACCCAGCTACACTCTTATTACCTGAAAGGAATTGTGAAGCAAAAGGGTGAGCGCAACTAGCTCAGTAAAAAATATCATGACTAAAGATAATTAAATTATCAATAGCCTTCATCAATAATAAATCAGAGATTTAGAACATATGGTAAATGATAAAAATTTTAACCATAGTTGTAGCGGAACGAGCAATCCATTAGAAGAGTCAAATAGACTATAAAGTCTATTATCTTCTCCATGTTAAAAATCCACCAACAATGTTTTATCCCTGTAACATCAATCAACATTTCTGGTACACAATCACATGAATAACTCATAATCATAACTGTAGTTCTAAATTCCTCTTCTCATCCAGGACGAAGATAATTTTCATCACCTATCTTTACCTGAAACATCAAAGATCATGGTTACACCAAATCACATTTCCTGTTCATAATCATACAAATAACTTCATCTTTGCACTACGGCCAAAGATATTCATTTGTATCACCAGTTGGTCATGTTCATCTCAACATCTGCTCATCTTTGCACTACTGGCCAAAGATATTCAACAACATGCCATCTTTGCACTACGGGCCAAAGATATTCAACAACATGCCATCTTTGTACTACAGGCCAAAGATATTCATCAATAATTCATCTTTGCACTATAGGCCAAAGATATTCATCAATAATTCATCTTTGCACTACAGGCCAAAGATATTCCTCAACAGTTCATATTTGCACTAACGGCCAAATATATTCATCAACAGTTCATATTTGCACTACAGGCCAAATATATTCATCAACAGTTCATATTTGCACTACAGGCCAAATATATTAATATCTCAAAGAAATATATAATCATTTCATAATTTATATAAACAATAATTATAACCATGTTGATCAATTCACCTTTGCACTTAAACTAAAGATATTCAATTATAAATTCAATGGTCATGATCATATCAGTCAACAATTCAACTTTGCACTACTAGCCAAAGGGAACCCATAGTCATGATCATACCAAAAATCTACCCATCTTTACACTCAAGTCAAAGAGAAATATCATCATTAGGGTTATAAAAATGTTATATATGATAATAAAATCAATATAATCAACATATAGATTTAATCTCAAGAGTAATATTCATAAACCAACTATAATTTGGTCAGAAAAAGAAACCAATTTTGTCGTAAATAGTAACTCGTGAATAGTAACTCATGAATAGTAACTCATGAATAGTAAACTCGACACAAAAAGGTAAAAATTACACAATAAAATACATACCAATATTTCGGTATAATGATATTGAAAGAATAATATTTCTTAAGCTTATAAACAATTTATTTTAATTGTTTATACTTTACTAAATAATAAATTTAATCATCCTAAAATGCCAAACTCATAAGATTTCATCACCAATAACCAAAAACCCTCATCAAAAATCTGCATATACCTCATATAAGATTCTCAAGCCATAAAATCCTATTTTTCAATTTTCTTACTTCACATAACATATTTAATTCATTTACTCATAACTAGTCCATTTTCATGAAAAATATCAAATCAGTTCCAAAAATATTTATTTTCTGGAATTTAGCAGAATATAGTACCATATTGAACATATATTTTTCTCAGAATTTTTAAAACTCATTTACTATTTTTCATATGGCCAAAACAGCCGAATATTTAGATATTTATCAAAAATTGTACTTTTGTCCAAAAATTCCGAAATTTATAGAGTATACTCCTATCATATTCATGTACTCCCAATAAAAATTTCATCAATTTTGGAGTTAACCACAAGGAGTTATAAGCGGTTACGTTTAAAATAGTTTTTTCTCATAAAATTCATAACTCTTAATTTATACATCCAAAAATCACCATTTTTGGACACAATCAATAAAACTCATCAAAATATCATTTCAAATTTTTCCAAAATTTTTGAAGGTCAGAAAAATTACGAAACTGAAAAACATAACAACCCTTAAAATCCCTTACTATCCCTTACCTCAAAAGTGCAGTATTTCTGACTGGAATGCAAAGCTGAAGGAAACTTGCACTGAATAGCAACTCTCAAAGTATCTAATTAATCATAAAATATACTTCATAATATAGAGAGAGAAAGAGAGAAAGCTTATGTTTCTGGTGTGATTTTCAAGTCTAACTTAGCCCTCTATTTATAGGAAAATGTTAGCACGCCGAAACAGACTTAACCTGCAACCTGATGGCTTTACCTGCTACTATTCTCACCCACCACATTTGAATAAAAATCTCAGCACATTTCTTCACCAACCAAGAGTGGGGCCCACCAATTCTAGAATTTTTCACCAAAATGATTAACTCCGAAAATTTAACAATTTCTGAACCAGTCATCTCGTAAAATTCATAACAAATCATACGTTCATTTTTAACGGTTCAAAATTTGTGGACATATACTCAACTTATATATGTATAACATATCCAAATATTACCACGATCCAACGGTCGGATTAAAAATTATAACCCTCGCAAAATATCTTAAAAACCCTAATTTGATTTTCAATACCTCCGTTCCGACAAAAATACAGATAAAACACCTCAACATTAACTCCTTCATTTTTAACCACAAAAATATATCCCTCATTTATATCCACATAAAATAAATATTTCCTTATCATATGAATCAATAATTAATTATTCACAAATAATATTACAGAATCACATTTATGACAACCAGGCCGTTCCCAGGAAAGAGGGGGCTTTCCAATAAGAATTTCTCCTTACTGGCGCGCAATTAGGTGACCAAACCTCTCCTTAGACAGAACTTTCTAGACATTGCCAATAATGCTATCTAATAATATTATTCAAATAATATGAATTATTGATCTGATAATGGGAAATACTGTGCAGTAACAATTATTGAACAACAATAATATAAAATTTCAACGTAGCAATTATTGAATCAATAAAATAAAATATTGAACAGTAATTACTGTAACAATTATTGAGTAGTGCCTTCTTACGTAAGAATCAATAATTTCAAAAATACTATGCAATACCGTGTGCTACTGTGCAATAACGCGTATTACTGTATTTTAACCACCGGGTATTCCAACAGTGTTAACGGTAACAACTACGCCGTTATTTGTAAAAACTCAAATTTGTCGTTTTCTTCACCCGACAGTTATTCTGTTATGGGGCCCACAAATGGCTGCGCCGTCGTACGAATATTCCCCGACAAAAAGAATATTCCACGACCAAACGAATATTCCCCGACAACAATGAATATTTTATAACCACTTGTGTATTTTGAAAAAAAATTCATATATCACCCTTAACTTTAACATTTATCAATTTAACCATTTACTGAATAGTAAAAAAATTGAATACTTTTATTTCATAAAATTCGGGGTCTTATAATCTCCCCTCCTTATGAAATTTCGTCCCCGAAATTTACGTACCTGGTATTTCGAAGAGTTGAGAATACCTTGCTTCCATTTCAGATTCTATCTCTCAGATCATCATGATTTCTCCATTGCTCATCTCCCATGATAACTTCATTTGGGTTCCTCATTTGTTGGGAAGTCATGACAACCGCCATCCCTCGAACTACTCGGCTTTGACTTGTCTGGAGTAGCATTTGACGTCATCATTACCGTTGGAATATACCTTTCTATAGGACATATTCCTCCCTCAACTGCCTCTTCGTACTCCTCATTCATGATCTGAATCATCAATCTTCGATCCATATCGGATTCAGGTTGACCGCTATGTACAGGGTAATTCAAAACTCGATGTTGGGTTCTCCCAATTGCTTTCCAAAATGAGAAATTCATATCATCTATTTTAGCCTTCTTAGATCGAACATCTCTTTCCACAATATCCACATGTCGTGCGGCTTTTGCCCATGCATCACTTATTCTCACTCGTTCAGTTTTTTCTTCTTTCAGCTCAGATTCCATTTTTATCATCTTATAGTCTGCCAAAGAATGCTTCTGTTCAAGCATCACATATCGGGTAACACAAGCTTGAATTGTTGCATCCTTTTGTTCCACGACCGCCTGTCGTTCTTCTGCCTTCTCTTCTAACTCATGAATACGATTTTGAAATTCTACATTTTGATCATATAATACCTCTAATAAACTCTCCTCAGGTACTTCTTCTTCCTCTTCTTCCTCATTCTCAGCTGTTACCTCTGCGACTATCTCGGGTGCAACTATCAATTCTTCACTCACCACATGGATATCTCTAATTCCTTCTTTGTCTGACATCACATTATCACGGTTAGTGATTAGAGATATCCCTACAGTCTCATTCACTCCATTGTTAGAATTCTCAGCTGCCATTCTCAAATACTGCCATAAAACAAGGGTTAATTAAACAAATTAACATATCACATAATATCCCAATATTATGAGTGACCAACAAATAAGCTTAGGTAGGACACACTAGCGTAGGATTTACTCATCTCTCCCTTCCTAGTTGTATTCCCCGATCTCCGCCAGAGATCATATCCCTAAGCTCTGATACCAAATGTGACAACCCCAAAATAGGTCCATTCCATCCAACCTATTCTGAGTCGCCAAATACATGGTACAGAAAATAACTACAACTTTATTACAACAATTATCGTGTAAAATACAACAACACATATGCTGTGAGTTTGGATACAAATATATACCAAATGTGACTCATGTTCCAACCGTGGACATCACCTCACAATGACACCTTACATAAAGGTATAGTCAAAAATTGTTTTAGAAATTAGAATCTTTGGGAAGTGCTCAAGGAAACCTTCGTACATGGGAGGCCATGCGTCTAGGTTATGATAGATATCATATGGCCACAGAATTATCCTTGGTTGACCCAATAGACCCCAAAGAAAAACGAGAAGATTACTATCATATTCTTCCCAATGGTGAGTCTTCTCTTGACTTATCATTATCTCCACTGTCTTTAATCGAGAATTATACTTCAAACAAACACCAAGATTATATAGGTAGTGCTCGTATATATACTCAGCAAGTGGATGAGCACATCCCTGTCTTATGATGACACGAGGTTGTATGTCGTTAGACATCTTGTATGATAGTGGCAAAACACCCTTCCAACGTTGGGTACACCTTACCCTATTGGATTCACCAAATAAAACTACTAAATGACCTTTTCTATACTGCTTCGGGAGAACATCCACAGCTAGAGACCACCGTTCTATTTTCCCGTTACCCTCGCTCGACCCAGCTACACTCTTATTACCTGAAAGGAATTGTGAAGCAAAAGGGTGAGCGCAACTAGCTCAGTAAAGAATATCATGACTAAAGATAATTAAATTATCAATAGCCTTCATCAATAATAAATCAGAGATTTAGAACATATGGTAAATGATAAAAATTTCAACCATAGTTGCAGCGGAACGAGCAATCCATTAGAAGAGTCAAATAGACTATAAAGTCTATTATCTTCTCCATGTTAAAAATCCACCAACAATGTTTTATCCCTGTAACATCAATCAACAATTCTGGTCCACAATCACATGAATAACTCATAATCATAACTGTAGTTCTAAATTCCTCTTCTCATCCAGGACGAAGATAATTTTCATCACCTATCTTTACCTGAAACATCAAAGATCATGGTTACACCAAATCACATTTCCTGTTCATAATCATACTAATAACTTCATCTTTGCACTACGGCCAAAGATATTCATTTGTATCACCAGTTGGTCATGTTCATCTCAACATCTGTTCATCTTTGCACTACTGGCCAAAGATATTCAACAACATGCCATCTTTGCACTACAGGCCAAAGATATTCATCAATAATTCATCTTTGCACTACAGGCCAAAGATATTCCTCAACAGTTCATATTTGCACTACAGGCCAAATATATTCATCAACAGTTCATATTTGCACTACAGGCCAAATATATTCATCAACAGTTCATATTTGCACTACAGGCCAAATATATTAATATCTCAAAGAAATATATAATCATTTCAGAATTTATATAAACAATAATTATAACCATGTTGATCAATTCACCTTTGCACTTAAGCTAAAGATATTCAATTATAAATTCAATGGTCATGATCATATCAGTCAACAATTCAACTTTGCACTACTAGCCAAAGGGAACCCATAGTCATGATCATACCAAAAATCTACCCATCTTTACACTCAAGTCAAAGAGAAATATCATCATTAGGGTTATAAAAATGTTATATATGATAATAAAATCAATATAATCAACATATAGATTTAATCTCAAGAGTAATATTCATAAACCAACTATAATTTGGTCAGAAAAAGAAACCAATTTTGTCGTAAATAGTAACTCGTGAATAGTAACTCATGAATAGTAAACTCGACACAAAAAGGTAGAAATTACACAATAAAATACATACCAATATTTCTATAATGATATTGAAAGAATAATATTTCTTAAGCTTATAAACAATTTATTTTAATTGTTTATACTTTACTAAATAATATATTTAATCATCCTAAAATGCCAAACTCATAAGATTTCATCACCAATAATCAAAAACCCTCATCAAAAATCTGCATATACCTCATATAGGATTCTCAAGCCATAAAATCCTATTTTTCAATTTTCTTACTTCACATAACATATTTAATTCATTTACTCATAACTAGTCCATTTTCATGAAAAATATCAAATCAGTTCCAAAAATATTTATTTTCTGGAATTTAGCAGAATATAGTCCCATATTGAACATATATTTTTCTCAGAATTTTTAAAACTCATTTACTATTTTTCATATGGCCAAAACAGCCGAATATTTAGATATTTATCAAAAATTGTACTTTTGTCCAAAAATTCCGAAATTTATAGAGTATACTCCTATCATATTCATGTACTCCCAATAAAAATTTCATCAATTTTGGAGTTAACCACAAGGAGTTATAAGCGGTTACTTTTAAAATAGTCTTTTCTCATAAAATTCATAACTCTTAATCTATACATCCAAAAATCACCATTTTTGGACACAATCAATAAAACTCATCAAAATATCATTTCAAATTTTTTCAGAATTTTTGAAGGTCAGAAAAATTACGAAACTGAAAAACATAACAACCCTTAAAATCCCTTACTATCCCTTACCTCAAAAGTGTAGTATTTCTGACTGGAATGCAAAGCTGAAGGAAACTTGCACTGAATAGCAACTCTCAAAGTATCTAATTAATCACAAAATATGCTTCATAATATAGAGAGAGAAAGAGAGAAAGCTTATGTTTCTGGTGTGATTTTTAATTCTAACTTAGCCCTCTATTTATAGGAAAATGTTAGCACGCCGAAACAGACTTAACCTGCAACCTGATGGCTTTACCTGCTACTATTCCCACCCACCACATTTGAATAAAAATCTCAGCAGATTTCTTCACCAACCAAGAGTGGGGCCCACCAATTCTAGAATTTTCCACCAAAATGATTAACTCCGAAAATTTAACAATTTCTGAACCAGTCATCTCGTAAAATTCATAACAAATCATACGTTCATTTTTAACGGTTCAAAATTTGTGGACATATACTCAACTTATATATGTATAACATATCCAAATATTACCACGATCCAACGGTCGGATTAAAAATTATAACCCTCGCAAAATATCTTAAAAACCCTAATTTGATTTTCAATACCTCCGTTCCGACAAAAATACAGATAAAACACCTCAACATTAACTCCTTCATTTTTAACCACAAAAATATATCCCTCATTTATATCCACATAAAATAAATATTTCCTTATCATATGAATCAATAATTAATTATTCACAAATAATATTACAGAATCACATTTATGACAACCAGGCCGTTCCCAGGAAAGAGGGGGCTTTCCAATAAGAATTTCTCCTTACTGGCGCGCAATTAGGTGACCAAACCTCTCCTTAGACAGAACTTTCTAGACATTGCCAATAATGCTATCTAATAATATTATTCAAATAATATGAATTATTGATCTGATAATGGAAAATATTGTGCAGTAACAATTATTGAACAACAATAATATAAAATTTCAACGTAGCAATTATTGAATCAATAAAATAAAATATTGAACAGTAATTACTGTAACAATTATTGAGTAGTGTCTTCTTACGTAAGAATCAATAATTTCAAAAATACTATGCAATACCGTGTGCTACTGTGCAATAACGCGTATTACTGTATTTTAACCACCGGGTATTCCAACAGTGTTAACGGTAACAACTACGCCGTTATTTGTAAAAACTCAAATTTGTCGTTTTCTTCACCCGATAATTATTCTGTTATGGGGCCCAAAAATGGCTGCGCCGTCGTACGAATATTCTCCGACAGAAAGAATATTCCACGACCAAACGAATATTCCCCGACAACAATGAATATTTTATAACCACTTGTGTATTTTGAAAAAAAATTCATATATCACCCTTAACTTTAACATTTATCAATTTAACCATTTACTGAATAGTAAAAAAATTGAATACTTTTATTTCATAAAATTCGGGGTCTTATATATATAGTTGCTTCAAAGTTACAGAGTATAGAAATATGTCCATATGGCCCTTACACACAAATTTAATGCGCCAATCATATGTTGTATCATAAATTTACACTTATATATAATTATGTATGTCAAAACGAAGAAAACAAACTTCGAATGGACAGATTTGGTGTTATAACGAACCCGTAGTGTTAATTGTTATGTTTTGTGTTCAAAACTTTCAAGAACATCAAGAACAGTGAAATTACATGTATTGATTCTGAAAATTTTGTGTTTTAACTTGTTAAAATCATGTTAGAAAGGTTGGGTAATGATCATAAATGAATTATAGTATTTGAGTATGCTTAAATTAATATATGGACAAGTAAATTGGAAGTTATGACCATGTTCTCTGTGTTCTGCACGAGAACATATGGGTGAACTTGGGAGATTTTTTTTTTGCCTAAATTGGCCATGTTACGTGTGAACTACGAAAACTGCAGAAATTGAGTCTAGGTAACCCCGCCCTCGACGGGTGTTACCAAACTAAATTACACTGCCCCGGCGGGTAAAAAAATAAAATAAATAAATAAATAATAATAAATAAATAATAATAAATAAATAATAATAATAATTAATTTAAATATTTATCAAATAAAATAAATATTTTAATTGAGATATTTATGGAATAAAATAAATATTCGATTGAAATTATTATTAAAATATTTATAAAATAAAATAAATATTTTAATTGAGATATTGATGGAGTAAAATAAATATTCGATAGAAATTATTAATTAAAATATTTATAAAATAAAATGAATATTTTAAATGAGATATTTATGGAATAAAATATATATTCGATGGAAATTATTATTAAAATATTTATAAAATAAAATAAATTATTTTAGTTGAAAGATTTATGGAATAAAATAAATATTCGATGGAAATTATTATGAAAATAATTTATTCGTGTGTAATAATAGTAAGGGAATGAAAATATTCTAATTTAATTAAGTAATTAAATTAGAAGAGTAATGATTTGTTAAATAAAGTGAAGTTTATATTAAATAATTAAGTGAAAATGTAACTAATGAATGTCATGAATACATATGGTATGTGTGTAGGACTTGTGGTGAAGGGAAGTAGTAATCGTTTAGCCTACACACGAGGCAAGTTCCTAAACCTTATTTCTTTACATAAAGCAAGTTCCTTATTCTATCTTATTTACTATTGTTTAAGTCAAGATTTCATATTAGATGTTATCATTCTTTAAAAGCATAATTCCTATTATACAATACTTATTCGATTGTAAACATCTTGAATTTTATTATTCAAATTAAATATCAATTATTGTTGAACCTTGTAAAACTAGTGAACCCTTATTGATTTGACTAGTCCATAGTTGATGAGCGTTATAAATTCTAGAGCTTCTATTGAGCTTATCCAAACCAAAAATCCTTTGGTGCGGACTCCAATGTCAAACTGAGATGAACAACTCTTTAATAGGGGATTATTTATGCTTTAGCGTTAAAATATTGTGCACAGTATGGTACTAAGGGCTGATCCCCCTAAGTACGAGAAGAAGAGTCCATAGTCTTATGACTGTTAAAGGTTTCAAGTATAACACTTGACAACCTAGGACATAGTTCAAGGTCTTATGACCCTCAGAAGTTCTTTTGATCCTTGTTATTCATTCTTGATTCAAAAGTCGAGTTTTTTTGTTATAGAAGTTTTTGATTCACTCGGATGTTATTATTTTATTGTTGTACTATTATACTTGTGGGCAATCGTGCTCACTCTTGCATAATAATAATATTGCAGTTAAGAATGAAAGGTTCGACGAGCCTTCTACTAGCAAAGGCAAGGGCAAGATTAACAAGTGATGAAGACTTGTTGTTTATGTGATTATGTATTTATATTTCAGACTTATGTTAATGCTGTGTAGGACTATTATTTTTTTATATTTCCGCATTTGAGATTTAAGGTTAGTATGACATGAGATTTATGTATTTAATTCAGATGATGTAACTCCTTAAGGAGGTGATTTATTTCTATCTATTGCATGGTTTGCATTTATTATGGGTAGATAGATAGATGATATTTGTACAGTGAACACCAAATTCTGTGGAATTGAAGTACTCGAATTTGGGGGTGTCACAAACGTGATGTTGTATTAGTCTCAAAAATGGCACCATCAGGTGTTCCAAGCACTGGAACCTACAATAACAAAGAAATTGTTTAGTATAGAAACAAGTTGCAAACCAGATGCCTAGCAGAAATTTTTTTATCCAAATAACATGCACCTTTCCCATTGGGTTCATTTTTAGAAACTCAGGTGTTTTATTTGATACTCCAATATGAAAATCCTTGACCAGTTCAACTTTCACACCACAGTATTATGTAGCTATGAGTGCCTTCCAAGCATTTTTATTTGGGTTCCCAGCATGCAAAATCTGCAAAGCATAACAACAAATACTTTTGGTAAGTGTTAAGTACACATGTTAAATGTTATCCCCTGCCACATCAGTATTGAATATTTCTTTTTTATATAAATAGGCAAGTGTTTATCCCAAAGTATAGGAATATTAACAAGCGACCTTGAGGTTATTCCTCAAGACCTCTGCATTTCTCCTACCCCTCAGATTTGATCAAAGGTGAATGTTTATATTTACGAAATATATATAGTAATATATAAATAGTATACAAATATATAAAAGCATTAATTGTATTATATGGGCATAAGGCATCCAGCCTAAGCTTGAAAGAGTGAGAACAAGAAGAAAATCTATAAAACGATTAAATGGGGAAAGGGTGAGAGTAAAAATTGAAAGAGTGAAGTAGATGTCAATTCTATATTCCTCTGTATTAAACAAAAGCATACAAATTCTATTTGCCAGAATATTGTTTTACATAAAATTGAATCCAAACACGTTGATGAACCAACTTGAAGGCTAAACTTATGAGTACAATGAACAGTATGAACTTAATGGCTTACCCCAATGACTTCTTCTGCTTGTGGTCTCTGGTCCTTTGGGCGATCACATAAATTCTTGTACTGCTCCGCATCTCGAATGGCAAATGTACTTAGCTGAATGAGTCAGATATAGTTGGATATTACATATAGTAAAAACCAACATCTTCACCACTAATCAACAACTGCACAATCACCATTTCATCACCAAAATCATACAAATCAGTAGCTGCACAATGCCAAACAATTAAATTTAGCATTATCCCATTCTGAAAAGATCACCATATATTGCATTATTGAAGTTGTGAAATTAAAAAATTGACATACTGCCATCCATTTTAAATTTGATATCATCTTCTGTAAATTTCTTCATCTTGTCATCAAGCTCAGCTGTTGCTTCTTTTTCGGAGCCAGAAATTGAAGCCAGCCGAATAGAGCAGGAGTTCATGTGCCTATTCAAATGACTGGAAATGCTTGCACTCAACCTTCTTAGTTCCATCTTTTAATGTCACAACAGTAAACTCGTCCTAGGCTTTTGAGGTCTTTTTTTTCTTTTTTTCCCATGCTCAACTTCAACTTCAACCTCAGTAGCATTTTCTGGCTGAGAATCACCAATAAATTGAGGTTGATTTTTAGTTTAAGTATTTGGCACTTGAGATGGTCCAGATGGGTCTTCAATCAAACTTATGATCTCATTGTTACCTGAAACAAATAAATAAAAAAATAAAAAAATTAGATACAAGGATATAACATATGCATGCATAATAAAATTGTCGTAATGAGTAGAACTCTAAATTCACAAGAAGCTAGTGAATATAACCCATTTCTGTATTTCATTACTCATAAGAATAAAGATAGCACAGATGGTGACCATCTGTCATTTTCCATAGTTCCCATCATTTAACCATCTCAATTTTATTTATCAAAAGGACAAATCAGTAAAACAAACTATGAAAGAAAAGGCCAGCTATAAATTCATTAACAGTAGACTAGTCTAGATCAAGACCTATCAATCCCATAAAAACTAATGGAATTTCTAAATAACAGAACCAAAAAACAAAAATCTTAATAGAACTACATGCAACTATTTACATTAGCTAGGCATTATATATATGTTGATTAGACGGCAGAGGTACAACTATATTACAAGAGTAAAGTAGTAATAAGTACTATAGAAAGTTGCCTGTTAATTTGGTGGAGTATTTAACAAACATCTCCAGTTGGTTCCCTGTTTTCTTTTTATGTTTACGTCTATTCTACCATTCCCTTAACACTGCCTCGATCAAGAATATAAATGGTTTCCTTCTGTCAATAAGTGCAATGAGACAACAACATCTTGCCTTCATGATCTACAAACAAAACTACTAGAACTAAGATAAAAGTAGAAATGGTCTATATCCTATAGTAACCATATAGGCAGGATTCTCAATACAATGGCAGTGGGCAGCCCCACAACAGAATGTGGAAAGAAAGCTTAGAAGGAAGAAGCTAATTTAGTGTTTTTTATAACATTTGTTTTCCCTCTCTTGGTGTTGGTAGGTGATGGAATAAGTGTATTCAAGTTTTCTTGTAATTACTAATTGCAGTGCTCATATTACGTAGTACATGTACTAGCTTTTAATTTCATTCACGAATCTCACTGTGGCTTGTGAGTGGTTAGTATTTCTTGCTTAGGTAAAAAACATATATAACAAAAGTTTTTTTTACAGAAGATGAACAATCAAAGCTCAGAGGGTAAGCATAGAAAATTAGCAGAAGATAACTCGGTGTGGAAGAAGAATAACAAGATAAAAATGAGAATATATAACTTATTTTTAAATATTAACAGAAGAATCTAAGATTTAAGGCATAAGATAACACTCTCTCCATCAGCAGTGGTGATGAAATGTATTACACTACCTATACCCATAATAAATTAATGAATTCCAGGAAACTAAGTTTCTATCAGACATTTTGTCAAACATATAGCAAGACACAAATCATTATATGAGGTATACATATTAACATATGAATTAAGGCATTACAAACATAAAGATATGATTCAAACCCAAGTTTCAAAACATGTTCTGTAGCATATGCAATTCAAAAATCAAAATCAAATCCAAATGGTGTTAAGAAACTAAAATTACATAGAAATGTACATACCTGAAGCCTCAAAGTGTTCCATTGAATTGAATAAGATCAAATTGAAACTTGAAAGCTATAAATTAGGGTTCTAATTTTACCGATTGGGGATTTTTGGTATAATATAATTAATTTGAGTTTAATTTTTGGATCAGAGGAGACGAGAAATTGGGGGATTGGGCCATGGATGGATAAAAAATATTAAAGCTATACATATATATAGATTACTTAAGTGAAAGAGAAGATTAGAAGAAGAAAATATGACAGAACTGACTTACACATAACACATCAATCTACTTTTGTGGGATGATTCAGTTTTCATCCTCAAATCTCACCCCCTCGAGACTAGATTTCTCTGTAAACGAAGCGACTAAAGTCCAAACTCTAAAGTTTGAAGAGATGAAAGGAACAAAAGGTAGACAACCAAACGCTGAAACGCGTAACGGTTAAAGGCTTTTCCACTCCCTTATCAGATATTAAGGATCGAGTACGTACGAACCTGAAACGAGTAGGGTTTATCGAGTATGGATCGAGTATGGATCAGACGAAAGAGGAAAGCTCCAACCCTCAAATGAGCGAACGGTATTGTGTTCATATTTGACTTCAGTATTATAACCCAGAAAATGAGCTTGGCCCATATTCTGCTCGAATATCTACCTAATCCGAGTCCTGAATCATATTTCTGGGTCAAATCTGAATTGGGTACCGAACTACTCGGTCCGATTTTCACCCCTATTATCAGGTAATGACAACACAGGTGCGACACTGAGTTTCTTCTTCATTCCTTAAAAATCTCCTCGCACTTTCTTGTCCAAATAAATTTTACAGCTTTTCTCGTCAAATTTGTCAACGGAGTTGCAATCTTTGAAAAATCCTAAATAAACTGACTATAATAACCTGCCAGTCCCAAGAAACTTCTTACTTCTGATGGAGTTCTTGGTTGTTCCAAATTTATCACAACTTCGACTTTTGATGGATCCACTGAAATCCCATCTTTATTAATTACATGGCCAAGAAATTGTACACGTTCTATCCAAAATTCACATTCAGAGAATTTTGCATACAAATTTTCTTTTCTTAGTGTCTCCAGCGTCAAACGTAAATGTTCCACGTGTTCTTCTTAAGATTTGGAGTACACCAAAATATCATAGATAAATACCACCACAAACTTGTCTAAAAATGGTTTAAACACCTTGTTCATTAAATCCATAAATGCAGCAGGGGCGTTTGTCAAACCAAAAGACATCACCAAAAATTTGTAATGTCCATACCGAGTGCGGAATGTCGTCTTCGGTACATCCTCCTTCCTTACTTTTAATTGGTGATACCCACTTCTCAAATCTATTTTCGATAAATATCTAGCACCCTTCAATTGATCAAATAAGTCATCTATTATTGGCAATGAATATTTATTCTTAATAGTGACTTTGTTTAATTCCCTATAATCAATACAAAGATGCATTGATCCATCCTTCTTCTTCTCGAATCACACCAACGCTCTTCACGGTGATACGCTTGGTTGAATATACTTCTTATCTAACAGTTCTTGATGTTGTACCATCAGTTCCTTCATCTCTACTGGAGCCATTCTGTATGGGGCCTTCGATATTGGAGCAGTTCTTGGCGCTAAGTCGATCACAAACTCAATTTCTCTGTCAGGCGGAAGTCCTGGCAAATCTTCCAGAAGCACGCCTACAAAATCCCTAATAACTGGTATCTCCTCCAGTTTCACACCCTTCTTCTTTTGAGTATCGAATATGTAAGCTAGGTACCCTACACAGCCCTGACTTAACAACTTCTTGGCTTGTATAATCGTCAGATATCTCGCTTGTCTAGGCGATTTGCTACCATAGAAAACTACCTTTGACGGAGTGATAAGGTTTACACATTTCCTTTGGCAATCAATTATCGCTCCATAATTGAATAACAGATCCATTCCAAATATAACATCAAACTCTTTAAGTTTTATCGGGAATAAATCTACTCTCATAATATTCCCCTTAATATTCACTCTACAATTCTTGAATACGGATTTAACATGAATTACCTCCCTATTCGCAATTTCTATGTGTAAAGGGAAATTCAATTCTTCACTAGGTAATTCTAACTTTGTAGCAAATTCATTAGATATAAATGAGCAAGTAGCACCCGAATCAAATAATACATATGCATTTATATCATTGATTGAGATAATAACTGACACGACATGTGACACCCCCAAAATAGGTATACATTACCCATTCTGAGTCGTCAAATATATGGTACAGAATTCAAATACAACTTAATTATACAACTGTCATGTAAAGTACGACAAAATATAAGCTGAGAGTTTCAACACGAATATTATCTTCAAGACAATATCCAAACTCAAATTCAATATTATTACATTTATTTTCACACTATTTCACAAAATAGTGAGGACTACTAATGCAAACATCTGGACCGTCACTCTATTCCCCGACTAGTCTCAGCTATATTTTCATTTCCTGAAGAGAACAATGAAATCAAAGGGTGAGCTCAACTAGTCCAATAAGAAATATTATGACTAAGATAATGCAGAATAGTTTATCGTTAGCCTTCAATAGTGTTAAACTGATTAAATATAATAAACATCAAGTTTAACTGCAGTGGAACAAACAATCCATTAGAAGAGTCAAGTAGAGCATGATATCTACTACCTTCTATGATTTAAAAAGTTTATCAACAGTATTATCGCTGAGACTCTACTTAATAAATAATCCACATCATCGAATCATCCCTGCACTACGGCCAAGGATATTCATTAGTATCACGACCATAAATTATCCATGCACTACAGGCCAAGGATATTCGTATTTTCATCAATGGTCATGATCATGCCAACAACTGTCCATCAATCCACTACGGGCCAATGAGGACTCTTACCACTCATTTGTAACATTACGGTCATGATTATACCGAATAATGCCTGGTCATAATCATACCAAGTCCATCTATGCACTACGGGCCACAGATGACTTTCATCATAATATAAGCATGATGATAATGAAATGATATAAGAATTCAATTAAAAGAAAGTAAAGGATAAATTTTAAAAGATTTATAATTTAATTTATCCAGAATTCAAAAACGTCCAAACTGTCAACATGATACTATTTTGTGGAGTAAAATTCAAGAATAATATTGTATCAATAATGATTTGGACAAAAAAAAAATCAATTTTTGTCATGAATAGTATCCCATATGAATAGTAACCGAGTAAATAGTACCCCGTAAATAGTACTTTGGGAATAGTAACCCCGTAAATAGTACTCCGACATGAAAAAGTTAAAACTTATCAAGAATGCTCAGAATAATATTTTCATGAAAAGATACTAGATGAAGCGCAAATATCAAGGATATTCTACTAATTTCATGGAGTATAGAAGCCAAAACTTTAACAAAATGAGTATAGAATTCGAAATCTGAAACGAAATAATATTACTTACATACTACCGAGTATGGAAGAAAATATTATTTCATATGAATGCTGAACAAAAAATAATATCATTTACCTTAAAAAGAGGAGTATTCTGACTGGTAGGGCGGTGATATTCTTGAAAAAAACTTTCACTATTTTTTACACTCAAAGCTTCCTAAAACTCGAAAGAAATACGCTCAATATTATAGAAGAAGAATTCACTAATTCTGGTGTGATTTTCATTTCTAACTAAGTATCCTATTTATAGGAGAATGAAAATGATACTATTTGAAAAAGAATCACGGACACAACAGTAAAGGAAATCACGGGTTACAACGAATTCGTCTAAAAATTTCTATAGTTTACTGTGCAAACACTATACAGGCACTATGGAAATACTATGCATAATAAAATATAATATATTCTATTTTTTCATAAAAAAAACAAAACTTATTATAATATATTATATATATAACTTGCCGTCCTTTTTTTTCTTTCTTCATCCCATGACCATTTCCCCCCACCCCATTATGATTCTTCTGACTTATTAACAAAATATATATATATATATATATATATATATATATATATATATATATATATACTCCCTTTTCCATTATAACCTATATATATATATATTCACATGCAGTACATTACACACACACACACATAAATATATAATAGTACTTTCATCCACCACCCGTGAATCCTACAAACTCTGTCTCATTTCATTTTTTTCTTCCACACATGGGCCCCACATGTGGCCCCCACCTTTATTATACTGAATAACTTTTTACCGATTATTTTGAAAAATGGGTAAATGGGAGTCTATATAATACTCCAAAATCTACAACAAATACTTTATAAAATCCCTTTAATATTTTTTAACAACATTTATCATCATTATTATAATTCACAATATTTAACAAGCAGATCGTTCTCAGGAAAGAGGGGGATTTTCGATAAGGATTTCTCCCTATTGGCGCGCAATTAGGTGACCAAACCTCTCCTCGACAGAGCTTTCTAGACATCGTCAATATTGTAAATAATAATATGAATAACTTTGTCATCTCAATTATTGATTTAATAATATAAAAAAATATTGACAATAATTGAATCAAATAACGTAAGATACAATGCAGCAATTAATGTAGCAATAATTGAATATAACTGATTGACTTCTCACGTAAGCATCAATACTCAATATCGTGTGCTACTATGCAACCACGCATATTACTATACTTTTAACACCGGGTATATCAACAGTTAATGGTAAAAATTTTGCCGTTATTTTCATAAAAAGATATTTCTGTCATTTTCTAACTCAGACAATAATTCTGTTGTGGGGTCCACCAATGATTGTGTCGTCGTACGAATATTTCCTGTTAAAACAAATATTCCCCGACCAATCGAATATTATATAGCAACTTGCATACTTTGCAAAATTTATAAATATTACCCACAACTATAACATTATATCAAATCCACACCATAATATTCAAAAATATATTTTGAGAAAAATTTATCTTTATTTATGAAAATTGAGGTCTTAAAACCTCCCCTTCTTATGAAATTTCGTTCTCAAAATTATGGTACGTACCTAGTATGTCGAAGATGTGAGGATACCTTGATTTCATATCAGATTATAACTCCAAGGTCATTTCCTCAACATCGTGGTTTCTCCACAAAACTTTGACTTGAGGTATAACCTTGGAGCGTAGAATATGTTCCTTCTTATCCAAGATTTTAACAGGTACCTCTTCATACGTTAAATCTTCCGCTATTTCGTCCGGTTCTAACTCAATAATGTTGTTCGGGTCTTCCACATGTTTACGTAACATAGATATGTGAAAAACGTTATGAACACGAGACATACTTGGCGTTAAAGCTAGTTTATAGGCCACAGTTCCTACTAGGTCAAGGATTTCGAATGGCCCAATAAATCGAGGATTGAGCTTTCCTCTCTTTCTAACTCTTGTAACTCCTTTCCATGGAGCAACACGTAACAACACATGATCTCCAACATTGAACTCCACGTCCTTTCGATAAATATCATCATAACTCTTTTGTCGATCTTGTGAGGTCTTTATACGTTGCTAGATCATTTGAATCTTCTCCGTAGTCATACGTACCAATTTCGGTCCCAACAACGTTGCTTCACCCACCTCATCCTAGCATACTGGAGAACGACACTTTCTTCCATACAACGCCTCAAATGGAGCCATACCGATGCTTGCTTGATAACTATTATTGTAGAAAATTTCCACCAATGGTAAGAACTTATCCCAACTTCCCTTGAAGTCAAGGACACAGAGTCTTAATAGATCCTCAAGAGTTTGAATAGTCCTCTCTGACTGCCAGTCCGTTTGAGGATGATATGCCGAACTAAATCGTAAATTCGTGCCCATAGCTTTTTTCAAACTAACCCAAAATCGTGGAGTGAATCTTGAGTCTCGATCAGAAACTATGGATATTGGCATACCATGCAGTCTTACAATCTTATTTATGTACATACGAGCAAGACGTTCAAGTGAATAAATTTCTCGTATAGGTAAGAAATGAGCAGACTTGGTCAATCTATCAATAATGACCCAAATTACATCTATGCCTTGAGAAACCTTGGGAAGTCCAGTAATGAAATCCATGGTAATGTGCTCCCACTTCCATTTTGGAATTTCAAGTGGTTACAATAGACCTTTTGGCACTTGATGCTCTGCCTTGACTCCTTAAAAAGTTAAACACCTTGAGATAAACTCCACTATCTCTCTCTTCATATTGCTCCACCAAAATGTATGTCGAAGATCACGATACATTTTAGTACTCTCAGGATGGATTGCAAAACGGTGTGTTGTGCGCCTCAATCATGATCTTATACTTTAAATCAGGGTCGTTAGGAACACAAAGTCTAAAGTTGACTCGTAGTATTCCTTCTTCATCGATTCTTGCTTCCGGAATAGCACCTTCTTGCACTTTCTTCCTCATACGCATCAGCTCCAGGTCTTTAGCTTGAGCAGCTTTAACTCTATCGATTAAAGTCAGTTTTACTCATATATTGGCCATTATCACGTGGGTCCCTGGAGTTTTAACTCTATCTCCATCCTTTGCAAGTTATACAAAATGGGTCTTTACATTGATAATATCGCACTCGTACCCGCATATGATCTTCTACTCAATGTGTTAGCTACCACGTTAGCTTTTTCAGGATGGTATGATCATAATCTTTCAATAGTTCAAGCCAACGTCGTTGCCGCATGTTGAGTTCCTTTTGGGTGAAGAAATATTTGAGGCTTTTATGATCCGTATAGATCTCCACTTTCTCCCCATATAGGTATTGCCTTCAGATCTTTAGTGCGAAAACGACTGCTGCCAACTCTAGATCATGAGTAGGATAATTTCTCTCATATTCATTGAGTTGTCTTAAGTCATAGGCTATGACTTTCCCATGTTACATGAGAACACATCCTAACCCACTGCCTGAAGCATCACTATAGATGACAAATCCCTCCGAACCAGATGGTATTGTCAAAACAGGTATTGAAATGAGTCTCCTCTTGAGTTCTTGAAAACTCCTATCACATTTCTCGCTCCAACCGAATTTTGTATCTTTTCGAGTCAGCTGAGTTAATGGAGTAGCGATTCGAGAAAATCTTTCCACGAATCTTCGATAATAACCAGCTAAGCCCAAAAAACTACGTACTTCGATCACAGATTTAGGTTGCTCCCTGCTTTGTATTGCTTCAATCTTTGTCGGGTCAACAGATATTCCATGACTTGATACTACGTGCCCAAAGAATGCTACTTCCTCAAGTCAGAACTCGCATTTCTTCAACTTGGCATAAAGCTTGTTTTCACGAAGCTTTTGGAGTATCAGCCTTAAGTGTTGCTCATGATCTTCACGGCTTTTGGAGTAAATGAGGATGTCATCAATAAAGACAACCACAAAATGATCTAAATATTCCTTGAATACTCAGTTCATCATATCCATGAAGGCAGCAGGAGCATTTGTCAATCTAAAAGACATAACTAGGAATTCATAATGCCTGTACCGAGTTCTAAAAGCAGTCTTTGGAATGTCATCAGTTTTAATCTTCAATTGGTGATATCCGGAAGGAAGATCAATCTTTGAAAAGAATTTGGCACCTTGCAACTGGTCAAATAAGTCATCAATACGAGGCAACGTGTACCTATTTTTGACAGTGACATGATTCAACTCCCGATAATCAATACAAAGTCGCATACTCCCATATTTCTTCTTCACGAATAGAACAGGAGCACCCCTGTAATAAACCGATATTTTCTATATAATTAAATCAAAAATTTTGCGTATAATTTATTTATTTATTTATTTATAAAAGTGGAAATATGTGTCAGGTAAAATGTGTGTGTGTGTGTGTGTGTGTGTATATATATATATATATATATATATATATATATATATATATATATATATGTGTGTGTGTGTGTGTGTGTGTGTGTGTGTGTGTGTGTGTGTGTGTGTGATAAATAAAATTTATTTATTACATTAATTATTGCAAATAATTTTATTTTGGAATTATTGATCATTATAAATTATATTCTTATAATAATTAATTTTATAGTAGAAATTAGTTATTAATTATTTTCCATGAAAATATGATCATATATTATTTAATTAACATTTGAAATGATTATATAATTATTACAATAATTATTTTATTATATGAATGTTAGTTCAGATTATTTAAGTTAATTATTTTAACTTAGTTAATAATGTTATTTATGCAAGATAAATCAGATATGGAATCCAAACCCTAATTTTGGATTTTGATCAAGGAATGAAAATATTAATATAATATTAATTATATTTCAGTGCTATACATATATACTGTATGTGTGTGATGTTAATGTGAGTAACAGTTTTATTGTAATATGACAAAACCCTAATATTATTGGGATAAACCCTAATTTAAAACTCAAACCGGGGTTTATTATTGTGTTAAGGTGATTAATAACAAGTGTTAGAAATATAATTGTTAATTAGGGAAACTCTAATTTTTGAAAACCCTAACTAGTAATTAGAAATCCTAATTACTAAACTAGAAACCCTAATTTGCTAAATAGGAAACCTAATCACTAATTAATCAAGCTTAATGATAATTAGTGAGTACTTAAACCTAAGTTTCAAGTCTAAGTAATTAGAAACCTAAACTATTTTAGAAAACCCTAATTTATAGTTTTTGAAACTAAAATTTTATTTTTACAAACCCTAAATGGAAATCCTACAAATTCAATGTGCTAAACCTTAGGGTTAAACCCTAAGGGTTTGTCAAAATTACCTTTGTACCAATAAAATTACAAGCCTAATGACCAAAATACCCTTTGTAACATAATTTAATTGTTGCTTGCAAATTTTCTATATATATAGTTGGTGAGCTACTCCAATACCAGCCATGTGGCAATTTAAACTCCAGCAAGCAACCTACTGGATCAGACAATTCATTACATACATGATATAAATATATTCAAGAGAGAGAAAGACACCAAAAGTTGCCCATTTATGTACTAACTCTCAATCAACTCTCTCTCTCTCTCTCTACACATCCGAAATATACAAGCACACCAGTCCCAAAATCAAGCCCCACGAATTCCATTAACAGATCAGTAGCCAAGAATCACAAGTTTGTTCATAGAAAAGTATGAACCCTAAACCAAATCTGATCTTGAACCCTATGTTAGATGTTAGATTTTTATGTTAAAACATGTTATATGTAGTATATATTGATGATCTGGGTTGGTATCTTGTAGATCCATAACATCTAAGTGCATGAATTTGAAGATTTAAAAAATATGGAAAAAGTTGAAAAAGTGGTCTGACAATGAATGTCAGACATAATAGATCTTTGGTTGTTATGAGTTTTGGTTGTTTAAATGTTTTATCTTGTTGTTGCTGAGAGATCTGTGTTCTGGAACTTGTATCAGGACCAGATCATGCTTAGATTGTCAGGTATTCGTGGTCAAAATGAGTTGACCGAGTATGACCATAACTTTCTGGGTAACCCAGAAAGTGTGAATCAGTGTCTGACAAGATATTGTTGATCCCATATCTGACAGGTTGTTGTTGCTATGTTCTTGTTTTTGCATCTAAGTTATAGTATGTTGCTTGGACTATATGTTTATGCCTTAAAATATCCTAATCATCCACCACTACAAAATACCTATTAGACAACACTTAAACCACAAAGTTTTTTATAAAAACGTTGTGGTATTTTTTTTCACAGCGTTTTTTTTAAAAACGTTGTGTATTGTTATGCAAAAATGTTATCTATTTAAAAAGGTATTTTTTTAGTTTTAAATAAATAACGTTTTTTTAAAAAACGTTGTGCATGTGAAAAACACGGAGCTTAAATCCTAAATAGTTCTTTCTCTCTCTTCGTATTTCAACTTACACTTATCTTTTTCTCTACTCCTAAACAGTCACGAATACTAGGGTTCAAATGGCCAAAACTAGAGGGATTCAATATCTCAGATCTTCCCTCACCGCTAGCCTGCCGATTCTCTCTTCCCATCGCGACCTCCTTTAAAGCCCTCACCGCCATCGAATCACGCTTCCCGATTTTAAGGTCGCTGGCAAGGCCAGAGCTCTGGGTGATCTGTCTCCGTCATCTCAGTCGCTCGATCTCATAAGGGGAGGCGTAGGTAATAACGAGGGAGGCGTAGATAATAACGAGGGTTCATCTCAGTCACTCGATCAACATCTTCAGCATTCGGACTGTCAGTCACTCTGCATCTCGTGTTCACCGGACTTCATTTCACTCCATCTCTCCGTCCGACTTGAAGCATCATTTTTACTGGCTGTTTGAGTAGGTATAATTTCATTATTTAGGTTTTCAATATTATTTGCCCCTTAGTTGTTATGATTTCCTCTATTTCTCTCCTCCCTCTAACAAGCCCTAAATTTACTAATTTTGGGACACCCTTCTATGGGGTGTTTTGTGAGCCACTGTGGTGCTATACATATGCGAGTCACAACGTGCTGCTATATGCGAGTCATTTTCTTTTGGTGTAAAATTTAGGGTATACTTGTTGATTATAACTTCTCTATCTGCTCCTTAAAGCTTTTCCGGTATAAGGGGGTTAGCGAGTATGCATTAATTAATCGATAATCTTCTGTAAGATTTTTAGAAATTGTTTGTTTATTCTTCACTTCTCACCTCTTCAGCACTGCACAAGAGCAGACAAGATCTACTATGTCTGCATAAAATATCTATGTCGCCTCTATTTTATTCCTTGTCAGTCTATTAGCTGCATTAGTCAGGTATAAAACTTCATTCTCAAAAATTACATTGCTTATAGGTTCTTGAAAGCCAGGAAGTTTGATATAGAGCAAGCAAAGTGCATGTGGGCTAACATGCTTCAATGGAAAAGAGACTTTGGAACTGACACTATTTTGGAGGTAATCTTGTTTGGTGATATTCTTTTTGCTATTCGTTTGATGTGCTATCCTCCATTGTGGCTTGGTATGTCATATCAATTTTTTGTTCTCATTAACTCATTGAATTCGTACAAATCATTCGGTTAACTTGTTCAAATAATTGGGTGCCTCACCTGTCAACTAACATTTGGATGCTGAATTGCTGATAGACCCTTCAGGCAATGACAATTCATTATGCTATGGTTCAAACTTCAAAGTACTACTTCAATGTTATCCTCTGTATATATGTTTTTTCTTAAAAAAACATAGTTTAATATTGTACTCTTCACAGAAATTTCAGTTGGGAAAAAAGAATAGAAAAAAATGTGCTTTGTTCATGAGACTTTCAGTTTCAAGTACATAATTATTAGCTCAAATTAAATCTTATGTTTGTTTGTGATTTGAAGGTGGAGCAGAGGTACAAACAGTACCACAATCAGATGCAGATTGTAATTTCTTGGTTTGAACAAGTAGCCAGTATTGGCTTTGCAAAAACATACACAGCCCTGGCACTACAGACTATCTCAAAGCAATTTCGGAGTCTCAAAGACGCAATATTGGGACAAATTCGAGCAGCAAGCAAGAGCTTAGGCGAAGAAGATAGTTTTGGAGGAGAGAAAATTGAGGCCTCAAGGCTTAAATATGTTGATAATCAGCTCAGGCAACAGAGAGCTCTACAACGGTTGGGAGTGATCCAACATAACACTTGGAGACCCCAGAGAGGATTACTAGAGCGTTCTGTTTCTGTTCTTCGCGCTTGGCTCTTTGAACACTTCCTCCACCCATAAGAACACAACTCAATTACAGAACCTGATTTCAAAATTTGATGCTATATGTATCGATGCTCATCAAAGGTCATTCTATGAAGAGACCCTTCTGCTGCCAAACTTGCAGCAACTTGCACATGAAGGTTTGTCACAAAGTTTTGAGTTTTTCTTTTGGTTGAAGCACTTATCCATTGTCCTGAATATAACATAAACATATTTCTATTGTAGTCCTGAATATATAATTTCACGTAATTATTGTGGTTCAAATTAAACTATTTTGGCTTACTTTCTTTTTGATGGTTTTGTAGGGTGAGAAGGTTAGTAATACATTCAGAAGTGGTGTCCCAAATGAATATAAGATGGATAAGCCTGCCTATAACTGAAGGGAATCAGTAAAGTTATCGAAGTAATGTTTGGTTAGCTTCAACTTTATTTTCTTTGAATTTTATTTTCTTTAAACTTTCTGGTGGTAGCAGTAATGCAAGGGTGCCTCAACTGAAGACATCAAAAGTTTACTATTCAAATCAAATTTTTTATTTCTTCTTTTTTGTTTGAAAACTAAAATGTTTATCTTTACTTGGTTCCCTAGTTGACAAGGTCAGGCACAAGAAAGGGAACTCAGAATTGTATCCTAACTTGATTCATTAGGTTTCTGTCCTATTTGTGATCTGTAAATGCAGTCTGTCAGCATTTCTTTTTACTCATATTTCTCTTAAGTCTATAATATGATTCATATTTTGTTTTTCTTTCATCGATCATGTCTAGTACTACTAGCTGTAAAAGGCATACAGGGCTGACTCTTCCCCTTGCTAATGTTAATTTACTTTATTCTTTTACAATACTGGCTAATTCCAATGGGTGACAGTCATGAGATATCAAACGAATTCAGGGTTACTTCACCTTTGATTGTCAATGAGGATATGCTGGAAAAAGTACTAGAGGTAATGTGCTGGGATATGTGACACCAACCAATATCTCTCGGGATATTGCAAATGACACCAACCAATATCTCTGGGTAATTTTATGTGATGGCTTGGTAGCAGCCATCTGAACTGCATATGTTTTTCAATGATACAAGTCGTGGAGAATGTGAACTCAATTATTGGACCTGCATTGATTGACAAGGTATATTTTTGCACTTCCTTTTCTTTATTTCTGTTTATGAAGCTTCATTTTGTATTCTTAGTGTTCTTTTCTTTAAAAGAATTGAATTATTTATTAAAAAATAAATTGCTACATTGCAAAGCAGGATCTAGTGTCAACAAAATCCCCCTCTACAAGGTATTGAATTGCTACATTGTCTCTTCCTTTCTCAGTTTGATGTATAAATTACAAGCTGTAAATTTGTCCATATGTTTACTGTTATCTTATTTCTACCATGCAGCACATTGCAATTCTTGCTGGAAACAAAACATTAGTGATGCATGTACCTACATTTAATGTAATCAATGGAGTTTCACATGCAGGCAACAAACTTGCAATGCAGGAATTTATGATTCTCCATGTATTTACTTATTTTTCTGTGTATATAGGATTTTTAGGTTGTATAGTCAGTATCCAAGAATTACATTTTTTGGGCAGTACTCGTTTGGATGAGTGATTATATGGATATTTTGGTATATATTTTGTGGATGTAGTAATTTGAAACTGTAAAAGAATAGTATTATTGGGATGTATTTTGAATGGTTGATACATTTTGGCTATATATTATGGCATTAGCATATTGCAGGTGCATTGGTAATATAGGTGAACCACATCTTTTTTTTTCTTTTTTATCTACAACGTTTAAAAAACGTTGTCTGATATACTAAACAACAACGTTTTTATTCAAAAAACGTTGTGGAATCATACCTACTACAACGTTTTTAAGCATCTGTTAATTTTTGAAAAACAAATCTACAACGTTTTTTCCCTAAAAAACGTTGTGTATTGTGCTTAACTACAACGTTTTTAAAACGTTGTGTAAGGGTGTCAAATAGATGACACCCTTAACCACGACGTTTTCCTGACTGAAACCACAACGTTTTTTCCGTGTTGTCTATTTACTGTTTTCTGGTAGTGATCAAATTAATGTAATGTAGTGGCTGGTCAAAGTAGGTAAGATGAGCACGAATTCGATTTTCTGGGCAACCCATAAAACCTATGGCCATGATCTTTGACAGCCTTTGACCGGCATGGATCTGCTTGTTGTGATGTTATTAGACTTGTTTTATGTAACAGATCTGTTGTCTTGCATGTTGTCTACACACTAGAACCCTTAAATCACCAAACCAGTACATGTGTTGCAATTTGTGGAAGCCCAAATGTGGTCACTCGAAACTGTTCTTCATTTATGGGTAACCAAGAAATGAAGAACAGCTCTGACTCCTTATTCCGGGCCTTAGATCTCTTTTATTGTTAATGTTTAGACTTGAACGTTGTTCACAACTTGTACCCTGCTAGATACTCTACACATCCCGACGTCTAAACTACCTAATACATGATCAGATTGATAGATAACCCAGAAATGAAGAACAACTCTGATAGCTTATTCCGGGCCTTAGATCTCTCTTATTGTTAATGTTTAGACTTGAACGTTGTTCACAACTTGTACCATGCTAGATACTCTACACATCCCGACGTCTAAACTACCTAATACATGATCAGATTGATAGATATAAGGTTAACAAAAGCGTTGAGCGGCCTTAAATTAAGTTTCTGGGCAGCCCAGAAACGTTCTGACAAGTAGTTTGGGACATTATATCTTGTAGATATGTTGTTGTATGGCCTAGATTGTTAGTGTTAATTGTAGTGTTACATAAACACTACAAGATCAGAGTCTTACTTTACCCAGAAACACTTTGTGTTAAGAATTAAACATGGTCAAACAAGCTAACTCGAAAATTATCTATGAAGGCTCAAGAACAACAAAGGCTACACTTTTTGTCGCTAAAGGTTATACCGACAGTTTATTTAATTTTAATTAATTAATTTCCAAAAATTATTTAAAAATAGAAATTAATTTTTAAAAATTACAAAAATTGTTTTAAGTTATAAAAATTTACTTTTAATAATTTGACATATTTTAAATAAATATTAGTATTTATTTGAATATTATTGATATTTAGTTTATTTAATAAATGCTTTAAATAAAAATAATTTTATTATATTAAAAATCATTTTAAATGATAATAAGGTATTTAATAATATTTTATGTTATAAAACATAACTTTTAATATTTTAAGATAAATTTCCTTAATTATTTAATATTAATGATATTAGATTTATTTAGTAATTATATTAAATAAATTAATCAAAAATGATTTTAATATTATAAAAATCATTTTAAATGAAAATAAAGATTTTAAAAATATTTTAAGTTATAAAATATAACTTTCAATATTTAAAGGTAAGTTTCACAAATAATTTAATATTAAATGATATTTGATTTATTTAATGAATATTAAATAAATAGTTTAAAATGGTTTTATTAATTTAAAAATCATTTAAAAAGGAAATAAATGAATTAAAAATATTTTAAATTATAATAAATGACTTTTAATATTTTGATAAATAATAAAGTAATATTCTAATATTAATGGTGATTATTTAAAAATGATTTTAAATGTTTTAAAAATTATTTAAGGGTAATATTAATGTTTTAAAAATACTTTGAGTTATTATAAATAACTTTAATATTTTGACAATGGTTTTATTAATAATTTAATATTAATTAAATATTAATGGTAATAGAATTATTTAATATTTAAATCATTTAATAATGATTTAAGTGTTTGAAAAATCATGATAAATTATAATAATTATTTAAAAATTATTATAAGGCTATGAAAAATAATATGACTGATATTTAAAATATCTAAACGAATATTGAACTACACGATAGAGTCTTAGACTTGATAATTATCCAATAAAGCCGTCAGTACACCGATATGTTTCAAAAATTGATCCAGAGTTAGATAAGTGGACTAGATACGTGTTTGTTTGTGATGTAATGACTGTTAAACATATGTGACAATGTGATTAGGTTATGTGCTGACTGTAATTAGCAGTATTATGTGTTATGATATGTATTTCTAGTCGATAGAATGATCTTATTAATGATAGGTCTCGATATAAAAGATAAAACTAAGTTGTGTAACTGTAAGTAGTAGACCAGGCAAGTATCCTGACTTTGCATTTACTTTATGCAGTGGACATGAGTAAAAAATTTTCAGAATTATATTATTATTGTGCCAGATTATTAACTCTATTATTATCGATATTATATCCAATAAATTGTATTCATATAAGTTCTTGAATTATCCGATCATTGTTTATTAATATAGTATTATATTATAATTCAGATATTTATTCTGTTCGTTAATTTTTAAACATGGTTATGCAAGCGTCCTCACTTGAATAATCATTGTATTTAAACACATGTTGTTACATACTTATTAAATTTTAGTATGTATACGTTGACTTTAAAGCCGTCTAAGCTATTTGACCCAGCTAGACACGGATTTTGAAATATCGTTGAAACATGATAGAATTTCATTGTATCTAATCAAATTGTTTTGACTCGGATTCCTGACTAAGTATAAACATCCCGAACATGGGAAAACTTTTGTGGACCTAAGGTGGATAAGATGAACGATAATATCGTTCTTGCATATAGTATTGATCAATACAGGCAACATTGGGATGATCACCCTCGCGCCCGTAAGTTATGACGGTTTGCGGATGAAGTTCTGCTAAACCTTAGCGAAAATTAAAAAAAAATAATGTTCATAGTCTGTCAACTAATCTTTATTTATTGTAAGTACGTAGTTTCGAAATTTTGATATAGAATTAATATATTGTTTATTATTGGTTCAGCTTACTTCACAACAGTTGATTCGTTATAGAAGTGTCTTTTCAAAGAAAATATTTAATCTTTTTAGCTAATATTTATTGTTGCTATTACTTGTTGGGCACTCAAATGCTCATCCTTGCTTAATTTAAATGTTTTCAGCTAAGTGTGAACAACCAGAAGGTTCGGCCAAGAACAAGGGAATAGGAAAGCAAACAGGATAAGTGTTATGGTATTCTATGTAATAGTATGACTTTATTAAGACCATGATATTTATTATTATCATGTATTATAATGAATGTAGTAAATGTTGCATACTTGAGATTAGACTCTGATATATGTAAATTAAGTTTGGTATTTATATTATTGTTATTATTATTAGTATTATTTCCGCTCATAGAAATGGTATCGTAAAGCACCGAGTTCGGGTTTCATGTACCTGAATTTGGGGGCGTTACAATTTGGTATCAGAGCTTTAGGGTTAGAAACCTTAGGTGGGATATACCTTACACTATAACCTTAGAACAGAGGGAAATGTTGAAAATACGAATAACTCATATAGAGTTTAAAAAGGAGATGAATTGAACAAATTCGTCGTAAAACAAAATAAAAGATAACTTATACAAAACTATTATTTACTGTATGTATATATTATGTGCTAATCAAGATAGCTTGTGCATAGATGTTAGATAGAAAAGGATTAGGATACCCTTAGATCGTAAAGAATGAGTCAACCTCCATGACCGAGCCAATGTCAAAGCCAATAGCTGAAATAGAGGCTCACTTTGAAAGCAACCCTAATGAGGTGATTATACAGGAAAATGTAGTATCGGGCCTAGAAACGATAGTATAACTGATAGGTAGGGTATAGTTAAAGAATATAAGGTCAAGCTCGAGTTCTTAAACTCATATGTTTGTGGTGAGCTCTTAAACTCATAATGTGTGGTAAGTTTGACGAACTTGGTATAGTTAGGTGTGAATGGATTATTGAGGATGATGGGAATATATAGAATACTAAGCAATTGATCCTTAGTGAAGGCGTAAGAAATAAGTAGTATTAGTATTACTTAATTATGTATGATTTTATGATGTGTATATGATAGGTATGACTGTGTAATATAATATTCTCAACTTTCATATAAGTTGTGGCAGCGAATCCTGACTTTTGAGTCACAAAGGAATAGCGGATGTTTAAAGTAGTATGTGATGTGGTATGTCAAGTGCTATGAATATGAATCTATGTTGGATTAATGAAATAATTTGATATAAAGATGGTAATTATTTATCTGAACACTTGTTAATAGAGTAAACCAAGTTTTAAAAATCTAATATTGTGAATATATGATTATTTTAGTAGAAAATTTCGTGTTATATGTTAAACGTATACGATAAGGCTTAGAATGTAAGTTAATAAAGAATAATTTATGATAATGCCGCCAAGACGAAAACGAAACCAAAGGACAGAAAAACCTGTCAACAAAGCTAGAGGACAACCAGATCCGATATAGAATTTTGTGAATATGGTCGCTAAAGCTATGCAGAACAGAATACCAGTCGCGGGAAATCCGCTAGATAATCGATTAGAAAACTTCAAAGACTTCAAGGCGATCTTATTGCCGGGATTTAGAAGATAAACTGACCCTATAAACGCATTAGTGATAGCTAGAATAACGGAGGGGCAAAAGACAGCTTTTGCCACCTACATGTTGAAAGGGGAGGCAGATTTTTGATGGGAGGCAAATCAAGCTAGAGCCGGAGAAGGGAGTAGTGGTAGTAGGACTGGAAAAAGGAAAGGAGAAAATTTCGGGAATACCAAAAATAGGCCAGGAGGTGGAAAGAAACAAGTTGTACAGTGTGGAAATTATGAAAAGAATCACTCGGGAGAGTGTCTTAAATGTAAGTTTGTGTGTTATAAGTGTGGGCAGAAGAGGCATATCTCTCCTAACTGCCCCAATCCAAGAATGTATAGTGGGTGTTTATGTATGGATCAACGTGACATAAGGTGAAGGACTGTCCAAAAAGGAGAATCGAGGCAGGAAGCGTAAGTACGGGGAAAAGTAGCGGGACGCTGGAGACAATGGGACCAACTTCAACAAACAAACCAACAGAATCAACCGCAAGAGTCTTCAGCATGACTGTTTAGGAATCGGTAGCAGTCGGGGATGCAACTCTAGGTATTATTCATTTTATTTTCTTATATATATATAGTAAATTATTTTTATAAAGAAATTTTGAAGGAGGAATTTGAGTTCTATTAGAAATTAAATTTTTGTTTGATCAGATAGAAAAGCTTTATGCTGAATAGTTAAATATCAGTTCGATCAAATTTGATCGAGATCTACTTATAATGACTGTATATGTTATGTATCCTAGTATGTATAGGTTTTAAAACGGTGATTCCGGGGACGGAATCCTTAGAAGGGAGGACGAATGTAATAACTCGATTTTTTCTACATAATTAAATCAGAAATTTTGCGTATAATTTTTTATTTATTTATTTATAAAAGTGGAAATATATGCCAGGTAATGTGTGTGTGTGTGTGTGTATATATATATATATATATGTGTGTGTGTGTGTGTGTGTGTGTGTGTGATAAATAAAATTTATTTATTACATTAATTATTGCAAATAATTTAATTTTAGAATTATTGATCATTATAAATTATATTCTTATAATAATTAATTTTATAGTAGGAATATTTTTATTATTTATTTTCCATGAAAATATGATTATATATTATTTAATTAACATATGAAATGATTATATAATTATTATAATAATTATTTTATTATATGAATGTTAGTTCAGATTATTTAAGTTAATTATTTTAACTTAGTTAATAATGCTATTTATGCAAGATAAATCAGATATAGAATCCAAACCCTAATTTTTGATTTTGATCAAGGAATGAGAATATTAATATAATATTAATTATATTTCAGTGCTATAAATATGTACTATATGTGTGTAATGTTAATATGAGGAACAATTTTATTGTAATATGAGAAAACCCTAATATTACTGGGATAAACCCTAATTTAAAACTTAAATAGGAGTTTATTATTGTGTTAAGGTGATTAATAACAAGTGTTAGAATTATAATTGTTAATTAGGGAAACCCTAACTAGTAATTAGAAATCCTAATTACTAAACTACAAACCCTAATTTGCTAAATAGGAACCTTAATCGCTAATTAAGCAAGCTTAATGTTAATTAGTGAGTACTTAAACCTAAGTTTCAAGTCTAAGTAATTAGAAACCTAAACTATTTTAGAAAACCCTAATTTATAGTTTTTGAAACTAAAATTTTATTTTTACAAACCCTAAATGAAAATCCTACAAATTCAATGTGCTAAACCTTAGGGTTAAACCCTAAGGGTTTGTCAAGATTACCTTTGTACCGTTAAAATTACAAGCCTAATGACCAAAATACCATTTGTCACATTATTTAATTGTTGCTTGCAAATCTTACCATATATGTAGTTGGTGAACTACTCTAATACCAGCCATGTGGCAATTTAAACTCCAGCAACCAACCTATTGGATCAGCCAATTCATTACATACATGATATAAATAGATTCAAGAGAGAGAAAGACACCAAAAGTTGCCCATTTGTGTACTAACTCTCAATCAACTCTCTCTCTCTCTCTCTCTCTCTCTACTCATCCGAAATATACAAGCATACCAGTTCCAAAATCAAGCCCCACGAATTCCATTAACAGATCAGTAGCCCAGAATCACAAGTTTGTTCATAGAAAGGTATGACCCCTAAACCAAATTTGATCTTGAACCCTATGTTAGATGTTAGATTTTTATGTTAAAACAGGTTATATGTAGTGTATATTGATGATCTGGGTTGGTATCTTGTAGATCCATAACATCTAAGTGCACAAGTTTGAAGATTTCAAAAATATGGAAAAAGTTGAAAAAAGTTGAAAAAAGTGGTCTGACAATGAATGTCAGACCTCATAGATCTTTGGTTGTTATGAGTTTTTGTTGTTTAGATGTTTTATCTTGTTGTATGCCGAGAGATCTGTGTTCTAGAACTTGTATCAGGACCAGATCATGCTTAGATTGTCAGATATTCGTGGTCAAAATGAGTTGACCGAGCATGACCATAACTTTCTGGGTAACCTAGAAAGTGTGAATCAGTGTTTGACAAGATATTGTTGATCCCATATCTGACAGGTTGTTGTTGCTATGTTCTTGTTTTTGCATCTAATTTATAGTATGTTGCTTGGACTATATGTTTATGCCTTAAAATATCCTAATCATCAAATTAATGTAATGTAGTGGCTAGTCAAAGTAGGTAAGATGAGCACGAATTCGATTTTCTGGGCAACCCAGAAAACCTATGGCCATGATCTCTGACAGCCTTTGAATGGCATGGATCTGCTTGTTGTGATGTTGTTAGACTTGTTTTATGTAACAGATCTGTGTACTCTTGCGTGTTGTCTACACACTAGAACCCTTAAATCACCAAACCAATACATGTGTTGCAATTTGTGGAAGCCCAAATGTGGTCACTCGAAACTGTTCTTCATTTCAAGGTAACCCAGAATTGAAGAACAACTCTGACAGCTTATTCCAGGCCTTAGATCTCTCTTATTGTTAATGTTTAGACTTGAACGTTGTTCACAACTTGTACCTTGCTAGATACTCTACATATCTCGACGTCTAAACTACCTAATACATGATCGGATTAATAGATATAAGGTCAACAAAAGCGTTGATCGGCCTTGACTTAAGTTTCTGGGCAGCCCAGAAACATTCTGACAGCTAGTTTGGGACATTATATCTTGAAGATATGTTGTTGTATGACCTAGATTGTTGGTGTTAATTGTAGTGTTACATAAACACTACAAGATCTAAGTCTTGGTTTACCCAGAAACACTTTGTGTCAAGAATTAAACATGGCCAAACAAGTTAACTCGAAAACTGTCTATGAAGGCTCAAGAACACCAAATGCTACACTTTCTGTCTGTAAAGGTTATAGCGACAGTTTATTTAATTTTAATTAATTAATTTCCAAAAATAATTTAAAAATAGAAATTAATTTTTGAAAATTACAAAAATTATTTTAAGTTATAAAAATTTACTTTTAATAATTTGACATATTTTTCATAAATATTAGTATTTATTTAAATATTATTGATATTTAGTTTATTTAATAAATGCATTAAATAAATTAATTAAAAATGATTTTATTATATTAAAAATCATTTTAAATGATAATAAGGTATTTAATAATATTTTAAGTTATAAAACATAAATTTTAATATTTTAAGATAAATTTTATTAATTATTTAATATTAATGATATTAGATTTATTTAGCAATTATATTAAATAAATTAATTAAAAATGATTTTAATATTATAAAAATTATTTTAAATGAAAATAAAGATTTTAAAAATATTTTAAGTTATAAAATATAACTTTCAATATTTAAAGGAAAGTTTCATAAATAATTTAATATTAAATGATATTTTATTTATTTAATGAATATTAAATAAATAGTTTAAAAATAGTTTTATTAATTCAAAAATCATTTAAAAAGGAAATAAATGAATTAAAAATATTTTAATTTATAATAAATGACTTTTAATATTTTGATAAATAATAAATTAATATTCTAATATTAATGGTGATTATTTAAAAATGATTTAAATGTTTTAAAAATCATTTAAGGGTAATATTAATGTTTTAAAAATACTTTGAGTTATTATAAATAACGTTAATATTTTGGCAATGGTTTCATTAATAATTTAATATTAATTAAATATTAATGATAATAGAATTATTTAATATTTAAATCATTTAATAATGATTTAAGTGTTTGAAAAATCATGATAAATTATAATAATTATTTAAAATTTATTATAATGCTATGAAAAATAATATGACTGATATTTAAAATATCTAAACGAATATTGAACTACACGATAGAGTCTTAGACTCGATAATTACCCAATAAAGTCGTCGATACACCGACATATTTCAGAAATTGATTCGGACTTAGATAATTGGACTAGATACGTGTTTGTTTGTGATGCAATGACTGTTAAACATATGTGACAATGTGATTAGTTTATGTGCTGACTGCAATTAGCAATACTATGTGTTCTGATATGTATTTCTAATCGATAAAATGATCTTATTAATGATAGGTCTCGATATAAAAGATAAAACTAAGTTGCGTAACTGTAAGGAGCAGACCAGGCAAGTATCCTATCTTTGCATTTACTTTATGCAATGGACATGCGTAAGCGAATATTAGAACTATTCTTTTTCATTGTTCAAATATCTTAACCTTTATATATACTTATGCAATGATTATGTATAAGTAGGTTATTAGATTATAATCTGATGTACAAGTTCTTTAATTCTGTTATTATAGATCAAGATATTTATTCTGTTCGTTAATTTCTAAACATGATTATACAAGTGTCCTCACTTGGATAATCATTGTATTTAATCACATATTGATACGTACTTATTAAATTCCAGTATGTATACGTTGACTTCAAAGCCGTCTAAGTAATTTGACCCAGCTACACACGTATTTCAAAATATCGTTGAAACATGATAGAATTTCATTATATCCAATCAAATTGTTTTGATTCAGATTCCCGACTAAGTATGAACATCCCGAATATGTGAAAACTTTTGTGCACCTAAGGTGGATAAGATGAACGATAATATCGTTCTTGCATGTAGTATTGATCAATAAAGACAACATTGGGATGATCACCCTCGCGCCCGTAAGTTATGACGGTTTGCGGATGAAGTTCTGCTAAACCTTAGCGAAAATAAAAAAAACAATGTTCATAGTCTGTCAATTAATCCTTATTTATAGTCAGTACGTAGTTTCATAATTTTGATATAGAATTAATATGTTGTTGATTATTGGTTCAGCTTACTTCACAACTATTGATTCGTTGTAAAAGTGTCTTTTCAAAGAAAATATTTAATCCTTTCAGCCAATATTTATTGTTGCTATTACTTGCTGGGCACTCAAATGCCCATCCTTGCTTAATTTAAATATTTTCAGCTAAGTGTGAATAACCGGAAGGTTCGGCCAAGAACAATGGAAAAGGAAAGCAAACAGAATAAGTGTTATGATATTCTATGTAATAGTATGACTTTATTAAGACCATGAAATTTATTATTATCATGTATTGTAATGAATGTAGTAAAGGTTGTGTACTTGGGATTGGACTTTAATATATGTAAATTAAGTTTGGTATTTATATTATTGTTGGTATCGTAAAGAACCAAGTTCGGGTTTTAAGTACGTGAATTTGGTGGCGTTACAAGCGTTTCTCGAAAATTCAAACTTAATTCCCGAGCAGAAATGAATGAATAGTATTTTTACAGAAATTTTTCAGAAAACTTTTATTTTCGTCTTGGAAATTCAAAACAATTAATTCTAGCACGTAGCCATAATCCTAACCACATACACACATTCTAGGTCATAGAACGACCTTCAAACATCTTACTCATACAAATAATTAATTAAATTCATTTAATCCACATAATCAAATAAAAAATTAATTCTCATATAAATCCGATTTTCTCGGGCGTTACATTTGATGAGTGAGTTTTATACACATGAATTGGATACATTCGGGCTTAATTTATTGTTGTTCTCAAGTCTTTTAGGATGTTTTTATGTGTTTGTGTCTATTCATGCATGTTTTATATTGTTTTGTAGGAATTGAGGCAAAAGTTACATGGATCGACGTTCGGGGTGGCTAGATGCGCGTTTTCGGCTTGCCATTTACACAGCAGTCACTTCAGAGCCAATTTTACTATAGCTCCTGACCTTATTTCGAAAAACTTCAAGAATGAAAGTTGTAGATCTACTTCTCCTCTTTCCGGAACATCTTGAATCATCAAAATCAGAGTTCGTATGAAGAAGTTATGGCTATTTTCCCAAAGGACGTCGGAGTAGAAAATGTCAGAAAATATTCTAGCGCCGGGGCGCCCATTTGTAGTTCATTTCCAGCGCCGGGGCGCTGGGAGGCAGTGTCTCGGCGCCGTGCCCAGCGCTGGGGCGCTCGGGAAGAAGTTTGGTGCGGCCTGGACGCGTTTTGGGCGAATTTTGACACCTTTTTGACTCCAAATTGGATTGGGTTTGTTCCTAAACTCAAAATTGGACTTGTAACCTATAAATACATGATGTAAGGCATAAAATAAAGGGAGATTACATAGATTAGACTAGATTAAACACTCTATTAGATTAGAATCTAAACCCTAGTTCTTAATTAGCCATTAGAGATTGAAGCAACTTGGAGATCATTGAAGATCAAGAGCAGGAGCAAGAGGTGAGCATCAGATTTGCTGACAACAGATTCTATTCTCTTCTCTTATCATACTTTTATCTTTTAATGTCTATTCAATTGTGGATTCTTAGTTTTAATTCATTAATTATGAACTAACTCTTTTATTGAGATTTCAATTGAACTTTTTATGGCTATGAATTAGTTATTCATTATATTCCAATTATTTATGTTAAAGTGAGTTGTTTATCTTGCTTTGAGCTTATTGATTAATTATCTGATCAATAATTACCTTGTTACTCTAGAAGGAATTGGGAAAGGAATTCTAGGGTTAGAACTGGGCATGATGACATGTGACTTAGTTATTTGCACAGTGAATAATTAGGTTTGTGAATAGAATGGAAATATCTCTTCACCATATGTAACGCATAAGGAATTGGGTTTGTAACGAGTTTAATTCAATTGTTTTGCATAGGAATATAGCAAGATTAATCTGGATTAAATAGAAGGCAATTGATCACTTGGAAAAGGACTTTTGGCATTTGAGAATTCCTGTTAACAATTCAGAAGACATAATAATTGGGATAATTGGATAATTGATTTATAGTTCATAATTGGGGATATTGAAGTCTTAATCTTTATTTATCTGAATTTAGTCATAAAGCAATTTAGTTTAATTAGATAATTTAGTTTTCTTAATTAGAAAAATCACAATTTGTCGTTGTTTAAATAAAATTAGTTTGGTTAAGAATTAGTACTTGGTGATTTTTATTAAATAATTCCTCGTGGGAACGATACTCTACTTTCACTTTATTACTTGTTGACCGTGTATACTTGCACGTATTCATTGATTGCGAAATCGACCAACAACATTCTTCCCCCCTTATAAGGATTCTATTCCCAGTATCTCGCTATAATTACATAAATAAATGAGGAAAATTTTCCTTCATTTTAATTTCGAGTTTCCACATTGCTTCTTCGGCAGTGTGGTTCCTCCAAATCACCTTCATCGAATGTATTACCTTATTTCTCAAGACTTGTTCCTTCCTATCAACAATCTGAACTGGAAGTTCTTCATATGATAAGTCTTTTCTATTTGAATAGATTTGTACTCTATTACGTTTATATAATCCGATTTATAGGGACGCAACACTGGCACGTGAAACACATTGTGTACACGTTCTATCTTTAAAGGTAAAGCTACTTCATAAGCTAGCTCTCCTACCCTTCTTAAAATTTCAAAAGGTCCTATGAACCTTGGACATAACTTCCCGTTCTTTCCAAAACGTATCTTCCCTTTCCAAGGCGATACTTTCAGAAAGACATACGAACCTACTTCAAATTCCATCTTCTCTCAATGAGGATCTGCATACTTCTTTTATCTATCTTGAGCTGCTACCAATCGAGTACGTATTAACTTTACCATGTCCGCTGTCTGTTGTACCATCTCAGGTCCCAACATCCGACGTTCACCTACTTCATCCAAAAATAGTGGAGTTTTGTACTTTCACCCATACAACGCTTTGTAAGGCGACATGCCTATACTGCCTGAAAACTATTGTTGTACGTGAATTCCACCAAAGGTAGATGTTCGTTCCAACTCCCCTTGAAATCCATAACGCAAGATCTTAACATATCTTCTAGCGTTTAAATTATCTATTCACTTTGTCCATCCGTTTAAGGATGATACGCCGTACTCAATCTCAATCGCATTCCCATTTGCTCTTACAAACTCCTCCAAAAGTTTGATGTGAATCGTGGATCACGATCTGACATAATCAAAACTGGTACTCCATATCTTGAAATAATTTCCTTGACATAAAGCTTAGCTAACTGCTCTAGGTTATACCTAACTCCTATTAGTAGAAAGTGAGCTGATTTCTTCAACCAATCTACTATTGCCCAAGTAGCATCGTATCCTTTCCTTGTTGTTGGAAGTCCTGCCATAAAATCCACTGTGATATGCTCCCATTTCCACTCTGAAATTTCTAATGATTGTAGTAACCCACTAGGTCGTTGGTGTTCAGCCTTAACTTTCTGACAATTTAAGCACTTACTAACATATTTTGCGATCTCCCTCTTCATGTTCGGCCACCAAAAGTTCTATCGAAGGTCTTGATACATCTTAGTACTACCCGGATGTATCGAGTACCTCGAACTATGGGCATCACTTATAACCCCTTCTTTTAACTCAGAATTATTTGGAACCCAAATTCTTCCTTCAAAACAAAGCAATCCCTCCTTATCGAGGTTGTACTTAGTCATCTCTTCATCTTCCATCCTCTTCTTTATTCGTTCGCATTGTTCGTTACCCACTTGTACTTCCTTAACCCGTTCCACTATCGTTGGTTGAGTCTCTATTAAGAATAACATCTCTACTGCTTCATCCAATAATTTAACTTCTAACTCCATTCTCGCCATCTCTGTTACTAACTCATTCTGAGTCGTTAACATTAACAGCTTTTCTCTACCCTTCCTACTTTACGCATCGGCTGCTACATTCACTTTTCCCTAGATGATATAAGATATCACAATCGTAATCTTTTATCAACTCCAACCACATTCTCTGCCTCATATTCAACTCCTTCTGTGTGAAGATGTATTTTAGACTTTTATGGTCCGTGTATATCTCACACTTCTCCCCGTATAAATAATGTCTCCATATTTTTAAGGCAAAAACTATAGCTACTAATTCTAAGTCATGAGTAGGATAAGCCTTCTCATAATCTTTCAACTGATGTGACGCGTACGCAATGACCTTGCCATACTGCATGAGCACACAACCAAGTCCTCTATCCGAAGCATCGCTATACACTACGAAATTCCTCGTATCATCTGGAAAAGACAATATAGGTGCCTCACTAAACCTCCTTTTTAGTTCATGAAAACTATTCTCACACTTTTTCGTCCTCACATACTTTACTGACTTCCTCGTCAAATTTGTCAGCAGAGTAGCTATTTTAGAAAAGTCCTGAATGAACCTTCTATAGTATCCCGCTAATCCTAGAAAACTTTGAACCTTGGTTGTCGTTTTCAGTTGTTTCCACTCATTCAATGCTTTCGCCTTCGCTGGATCTACAGATATGCCATCTTTATCAATAACATGTCCTAGAAACTGCACTCGTTCAAGCCAAAATTCACACTTAGTGAATTTCGTATACAACTTCCCCTTCCTTAGTGTTTCCAACACTATCCTTAAAAGTTCAGCATGATCTTTTGGCGTCTTAGAATAGACTAGAATATCATCAATGAGCACTACAATGAACTTGTCAAAATACTATTTGAACACTCTATTCATCATAATCATAAATGTGGCTGGTGCATTAGTCATCCTAAATGACATAACCAGGAACTTGTAATGACCATAACGAGTTCTGAACGCCGTCTTAGGTACATCCTCCTTCATTACTTTTAACTGATGATGCCCCGTACACAAATCTATCTTAGAAAAATAATTTGCCCCTTTTAACTAATCAAGTAGATCATCGATCCTAGGCAGTGAGTATTTATTCTTAATTGTTAACTTGTTCAACTCTCGATAGTCGATACAAAGTCGTAACGACCCATCCTTCTTCTTTACAAACAACACTGGTGCTCCCCACGGAGACACACTCGGTTGAATGTACTTCCTATCTAACAGTTTCTGTAGTTAAACCATTAACTCCTTCATCTCTACTGGCGCCATTCTATATGGTGCCCTTAAAACTGGTGTTGTACCCGGTAACAGATCAATCACAAACTCGACTTCCCTATCTAGCGAAAAACCTGATAACTCCTTCGAAAATACATCTACGGACTCTTGAAGTATAAGTATCTGTTCCAATGATGCTCCCACTCTCTGGGTATCCACAACATGGCACAGGGAACCCTTACACCCCTTTCTCAACATCTTCCTAGCATGTGTCATGGCTAGAAAACAAGAGCGTCCTGGTGATTTACTACTGAAGAATACTACCTTAGTTTTCTTAGAAAGCTGAAGGTTCACACTTTTCCTATGGCAATCTAGTATAGCCTTATGGTTAATCAACCAAACCATACCAAGAATTACATCGAATTCTTTCAACTTTATCAGTACAAAATCTACCGATAACTTATTACCTCTAATATCTACGTAACAATCCCTATGAATATGTTCAATGGGAATTATCTCTTCGTTTGCTACCTTAACGTCTAAAGGTGTTTCTAATCTTTCTAAAATTAAACCTAATTACTTAGCAAATTCACATGCTATTAAAGAAAAAGTAGCACCTGAGTCAAATAACACATAAGCATTTATTTCATTCTGGAATGATACCTGCTACTACATCCGCTAATGCCACCACATCTTGGACAGTCATATTAAATGTACGGGCTGAGGGTCTACCCGCCAATGGTGTTGGTATAGTAATGGCAAACTTACCATTACCAGAACCCTTACTACCCTCTGATCCCTTCTTCGGGCAATTTCTTGCCATGTGGTCCATCGACCCACAAACAAAACAACTATGGTTTATGTTAGGATTAGGACAGTTGGGTGATATATGTCCCTCCTGCCCACAGTTATAACAACCCAATTTTCCTTTCAGACAAACTCCTAGATGAGTCTTTCTACATGTCTTGCATGCCTTCATCCTACGTTTAGGATTCCCTTGTTTCACCCCAGTATTCCTGGAGTTAAAACTCTTCCTTTTTGGCATACAGCCACTACCACTGGCACCCTCTGCCTTGGTTCCTCCCTCTCCCTTACTCTTATTCTTTGTCTCTTTGTGGTATTGGGTCAACGCCTCACTACCACCCTCTGTAATGATCGCCTTTTCCAGAATGGTCCCATAGGAAGCACTCTGGAAAATGGAAATCCTACTGTAGAGCCAGGTTTTCAGGCCCTACTCAAACCTATGAGCCTTCCTCTCTTCAGTGTCCACTTGATGTGGAGCAAACCTTGCCAATTCGTTGAATTTGGCCGCGTACTGGGGAACCGTCATGTCCCCTTGCTTAAGTTCTAAGAACTTAATCTCTATCCTTCCCTGCATGCTAATTGGAAAGTAGTTCTCGAAGAATACTTTATTGGACTGTTACCACGTAACCGCCTCAGTTCTAGCCCCACCCTAGTGAGCCTCCCATAAAAAGTTAGCTTCCCCCTTCATCACGTAGGTCGCAAAAGAAGTCTTTTGTGCCTCAGCTACATTTGTAATAACAAATGTCTTTTCTATTTCTTTTACCCATGTATGGGCCTCTATTGGGTCCGTAGTTCCCTTGAACACAAGCGGACCTACACTTTTGAATTCCTTAAAGGTAGTCGTTCTGGCTATCCTAGGTCCCGCGGGTGCTCTACTCCCGGTTTGGTTAAATGCTACCATTAATAAATTAACAAACTCTTGCATTAGGGTTATTCTGACCCCCTTGGTTATCATTATGTGATTCCGCTTCCTAATTACGGTGTCTTCTTCTTGGCGGCATTATTCTGATTAAATAAATAAAGTTTCATTATTATCTATTTACTTACTTAGTTATCATTCAACAATAATAACTCATACCACAACAAAGCACATTTAATAAAAACTTCATTATATTAATATGCTTCTTCATAGTTCAAAACTATTTACAATTTGCTTCCATAGCCAAAAGCTATTACATTTCCATCCCGCGATTCACTTCTACAAAAAATGAGATTTACAAAAAGACTACCCTTGAATTATGCAAAAGAGGGTTTTACGTCACTACACATATACAAAAAGATCTACCGATCTACTAACACTACCTCACAGTATTCTCATGCTTCTGATTCGCTAGAATCGAAATAATATCCCGACTAATAGTATGTCGAGTCTGCCCCGACTCAATGGAATAACAAGCAATCTTTAGCTTGAGATCCTCATGAGCACTCTCATGAATGTAGGACATCTGTGCTATCTTCTGGTCTTTCTCCGCCAGTTTCTTACGAAGCTCTATGACCTCGTTCATATAATCCATAGCCTTATTTTTCATGAGCACCTTCTCCTCATACTCTAAATCAAAATCTGCTTTGGCAGACTCCTTCGCTTCAAAAAGAGCACTAATCTCTTCATTCTGGTTTTGCACAATAGTGCGCAGTTGCACGTTACGGTCAAGCACCGAGAGATACAATGCCCTCATTGTATCTAGAGGTGTTGGCTCTAGTGTAGGTACCACCGTATTAACCGATGTTACCTCTATATCTTCCTCTACATCAATCATCATATCAAGGTATGATGTCAAATCTACATCTCCCTCGGAGTAGTCCTCCTCAGAAAAGTACTCATTTGGCTCCGACTCCTCTAGAGTCACTAATGATACCTCCGCCACTGGCATAGGTATAGGCTCTACTCTGTTCACAGACTCCTCGCTCACCACGTGTATATCTCCATACATTAAGCTATCGATCGACAACTACAATAACACATAACATATTTATCAGTACATAATACACAATAATATAAGCACAAACCACATTTAATTTATTTAGGGTTACTTTCCATCTTTTAGATCTTTCAATATTGAGTTTCCTCAATACCTTATTAACTCATTCGACTCGAGTTTACTTCCTTTAGACTTTTTCTTCCTTACCGAGGTTATTAGCCTAAGGTTCTTCCCCCCCTTAAGTTTTATAAACTAATACTTTGATACCAACCTGTGACACCCCCAAATCCGGGTATCTTCCAACCCGATAGATGGTGCTACACGGTACTCATAATCATACATTCATTCCATTGAAACAACATCAAAATGAACATAATTACTACATTCTTATTACAATAATAATAAATCCTTTCCCAAGGTTCTGTAACTGATACATTCTTTGTTATCATAATATGATTCATACAAACATACTTGTCTTTTATAGAATAAACTAATTATTCATCTTTTCTTTGCCTTTATCTTTATTAGAACACTCAGTTCTTTCGACCTTAGCTGCAATCATTTAATTCAAGCAAGAAGTTAGCACAACTAGCTCAACAAGTCTAACAAAGGATAATATAAATACCACGTCGAGAATTATATAATTATCTTCCATAACTGAACAAATAGCTATGAAGTACTATGAAACATTGACTAGCACTTCTCATCTCATAACAATAATTCCAAAGTATATATAATAGCTTAGGAATTCTGAACCGGTCAAAAGACCATGAACATACTTTTTTCGTTTTCATACATAAAAAGGACATCCCAGCACTAAGGTCGTACATCCGATATTTCTTACGAGCATTTCTAGGTGATCAGCTTATAGTACTCTATGTTGATCAATATTCATCCGTTAAATGTATTTACATTTAACATTTAGCAACCTCACTTGCCCATCGAATAATCGATGAAAATACATTTGCTTGTTCATATACAAACTTGCCTTTGAATCCGTACCAAATAATAGGCATAGGATAGCGTTAATAGTTCTATATCGAAAGACTTGTAAACAAAACAATTCATGCATCTTAGAACATGAATCACAGAAAACTTGGCTATCACGAAGGTTAGACAAGCGTTAAGAAAACTAGCCTTCAAGCGTCTTCAAATATAATATTCAACAATTCTTGCTCGTTACAGTTTCTAGATGATATATTCACATAGCACACTGAGATTAATTACTAAACAATCTAACTTTATGGTTTTAACCAACTTCTTTCTCTTCAATGTCTTAAGTGAATTTATTTCCTTAATAAATGTCAATTTGACTTACTATCCTTCATTACGGCTTGTTAACATTCTTACGTTACTAACCGAGACTCGATCATCTTTGGTTAAGTACACTTAGCGAATACCGTTCACGGTTTACTTACTTACATCTCGCGTTCTTCGTTTACTTACTATTAAACCATGCTCAAGTTCCTAAAGTCATCACTAAATAAGTAATTTAAGATTGATCTTACTATGTATCTTAAGTCATGCTTCACTATTTTGGTTACAATTACTTTGGTTCAAAAACAACCTTGGTCAACATTTCTTCAGTACCCCCCCCCGGTCCCGGCGGGGGTTTCTTCTTTAAATATGCCCGCCCCAGCGGGCCAGTCTCCTGTCAACCAACTAAACACCCCCCGCCCCGGCGGGGGTTTTAGCCTAAAAAATGCCCACCCCGGTGGGGGTCCCGGCTGTTAATCCCTTAAGTTCACTTTTCTTGTCAAGATTTACGCATTCGTTTTACATACGAGAATGTTCCTAATTCGTTTTCTTCGTTATAAGTCGAAAATCGACCAAACTCGAGTCCACGACTCATAAATACATTGTCCTACAACAACCAAGTTAACGTTCAAAGGTTTCTTTGGTTTAAACTTACGTAATCACATACGATTTCTACTTAAACATGACTTATCAATGTTTTAATTATTAATAGCCATCCTTATTCCTCCGGAAGAGACATGCTCCACCAATCTATGATTCTCTACGAAAAATAAATCGAAAAGATCGAAGACTAATGATTTCAAAATATTACCTTTTCGTTCTTCGCGTTCTTGCTAAAAACTCTTATGATTTGCTTCAAGCTCACTTGATTACTTACTTCTAGCTCTTTTCTCTCTCTCAATTTATGTTGGTTAAAGTTGCAAAGTAACAAATGAGCAACTAAAGATTTCTTATATAGGCAATTCAAATGGAGGGCAATTTGGTCAAAGGTCCCACCTCCTTACTATTCCTTTTCATCCTCACCAAGTAAAACTACTTTACTTGGCCTCCAAGTGGGTTACTTTACTTGGCCACCAAGTGGCCGGCCCACATGGTCTTGTGGGTCCTCCCCATGGGTTATCCCATGGGTTTTACCCATCCGGTGACCCATCGGTTCGATCCGCGATTCGGTTTCTTGGATCGGGCTTGATTTAACCTAACATTGGGCCTTCACTTAAGCTTGATTACACAATTCATTGGGCTTGATATAATCCAAGTCCAATTGGATTCTACAAAGTCCTTAAACTTAAAGTCCATTAAGAACTAATTCTATTTTACACGTATAACTCATGTATTCTCTTCGTATGCTATTCGTATTATACGTCGTAATATTCTTTATATTATACTCATATATCACACGTATAATAACCTTAATCATCATATGCATCTCATTTCCTTCTCGAAATTAACTTTTTCCTAACCCTTAGGTTTATAAGTCCGCAGGCGAAAACTCCGTTTGCCATAACTAAAATATTATTGGATATTCCATCTCGTCTTAGAATTCTATCATTACGCCTTTCTCGGAAATTCAAACTTAATTCCCGAGCAGAAATGAATGAATAGTATTTTTAAGAAAATTTCTCAGAAAATATTTATTTTCGTCTTGGAAATTCAAAACAATTAATTCTAGCACGTAGCCAGAATCCTAACCACATCCGCACATTCTAGGTCATAGAACGACCTTCAAACATCTTACTCGTACAAATAATCAATTAAATTCATTTAATTCACATAATCAAATAAAAATTTAATTCTCATATAAATCCTATTTTCTCGGGCGTTACATTCTTCCCCGCTTATAAGGATTCTGTCCCCAGAATCTAGCTATAATTACATAAATAAATAAGGAAAATTTTCCTTCATTTTACTTTCGAGTTCTCACGTTGCTTCTTCGGCACTGTGGTTCCTCCAAATCACCTTCACCGAATGTATTACCTTATTTCTCAAGATTTGTTCCTTCCTATCAACAATCTAAATTGGAAGTTCTTCATACGATAAGTCTTTTTCTATTTGAATAGATTCGTACTCTATTACGTTTTTATAGTCCGATTTATAGGGACGCAACACTGACACGTGAAACACATTGTGTATACGTTCCATCTTTAGAGGTAAAGCTACTTCATAAGCTACCTCTCCTACCCTTCTTAAAATTTCAAAAAGTTCTATGAACCTTGGACTTAACTTACGTTTCTTTCCAAAACGTATCTTCCCTTTCCAAGGTGATACTTTTAGAAAGATATACGAACCTACTTCAAATTCCATCTTCTCTCGATGAGGATCTACATACTTCTTTTGTCTATCTTGAGCCGCTACCAATCGAGTACGTATTAACTTTACCATGTCCACCATCTGTTGTACCATCTCAGGTCCCAACATCCGACGTTCACCTACTTCATCCCAAAACAGTGGAGTTCTGCACTTCCTCCCATACAACGCTTTGTAAGGCGACAAGCCTATACTTGCGTGAAAACTATTGTTGTACGCGAATTCCACCAAAGGTAGATGTTTGTCCCAAGTCCCCTTGAAATCCACAACGCAAGATCTTAACATATCTTCTAGTGTTTAAATTATATGTTCACTTTGTCCATCTATTTGAGGATGATACACCGTACTCAATCTTAACTGCGTTCCCATTTACTTTTGCAAACTCCTCCAAAAGTTCGATGTGAATCATGGATCATGATCTGACACAATTGAAACTGGTACTCCATGTCTTGAAATAATTTCCTTGATATAAAGCTTAGCTAACTGCTCTAGGTTATACTTAACTCCTATTGGTAGAAAGTGAGCCGATTTTGTCAACAGATCCACTATTACCCAAATAGCATCGTATCCTTTCCTTGTTGTTGGAAGTCCTACCACAAAATCTATTGTGATATGCTCCCATTTCCACTCTCGAATTTATAATGATTGCAATAACCCACTAGGTCGTTGGTGTTCAACCTTAACTTTTTGATAAGTTAAGCACTTGCTAACATATTTTGTGATCTCCCTCTTCATGTTCTGCCACCAAAAGTTCTGTCAAAGGTCTTGATACATCTTAGTACTAACCGGATGTATCGAGTACCTCGAACTATGGGCCTTACTCATTACCTCTTCTTTTAACTCAAAATTATTTGGAACCCAAATTCTTCCTTCAAAACGAAGCAATCCCTCCTTTTCGAGGTTGTACTTAGTCTTCTCTTCATCTTCCATCCTCTTCTTTATTCGTTCGCATTCTTCGTTACCAACTTGTACTTCCTTAACATGTTCCACTGTTGTTGGTTGAGTCTTTATTGAGAATAACATCTCTACTGCTTCATCCGGTAATTTAACTTCTAACTCCATTCTCGTCATCTCTGTTACTAACTCATTCTGAGTCGTTAACATTGACAGTTTTTCTCTACCCTTCCTACTTAGCGCATCGGCTACTACATTCGCTCTCCTCGGATGATATAAGATATCACAATCGTAATATTTTATCAACTCTAACTACCTTCTCTGTCTCATATTCAACTCCTTGTGTGTGAAGATATATTTCAGACATTTATGGTTCGTGCATATCTCACACTTCTCCCCGTATAAATAATGTCTCCATATTTTTAAGGCAAAAACTACATCTGTCAATTCTAAGTCATGAGTAGGATAAGCCTTCTCATAATCTTTCAATTAACGTGACGCATACGCAATGACCTTGCCATGCTGTATGAGCACACAACCAAGTCCTCTATGCGAAGCATCGCTATACACTACAAAATTCCCCGTATCATCTGGCAAAGACAATACAGGTGCCTCACTTAACCTCCTTTTTAGTTCTTGAAAACTATTCTTAAACTTTTCTATCCACACATACTTTACTGACTTCCTCGTCAAATTTGTCAACGGAGTAGCTATTTTAGAAAAGTCCCGAATTAACCTTCTATAGTATCCCGCTAACCCCAGAAAACTCTGAACCTCAGTTGGTATTTTCGGTTGTTCCCACTCATTCACTGCTTCCACCTTCACTGGATCTACAGATATGCCATCTTTATCAATAACATGTCCTAGAAACTGCACTCGTTCAAGCTAAAATTCACACTTAGTGAATTTCGCATACAACTTCTCCTTCCTTAGTGTTTCCAACACTATCCTCAAATGTTCAACATGATCTTCTAGCGTCTTAGAATAGACTAGAATATCATCAATGAACACTACAATGAACTTGTCTAAATACTATTTGAACACTCTATTCATCATATCCATAAATGTGGCTGGTGCATTAGTCAACCCAAACGACATAACTAGGAACTCGTAATGACCATAACTAGTTCTGAACGCCATCTTAGGTACATCCTCCTTCCTTACTTTTAACTAATGGTACCCCGTACGCAAATGTATCTTAGAAAAATACTTTGCCCCTTTTAACTAATCAAATAGATCATCGATCCTAGGAAGTGGGTATTTATTCTTAATTATTAACTTGTTCAACTCTCGATAGTCGATACAAAGTCGTAACGACCCATCCTTCTTCTTTAGAAACAACACTGGTGCTCCCCACGGAGACACACTCAGTTGAATATACTTCCTATCTAGCAGTTCCTGTAGTTGAACAATTTACTCCTTCATCTCTAATGGTGCCATCCTATATGGTCCCCTTAAAACTGTTGCCGTACCCGGTAATAAATCAATCACAAACTCGACTTCCCTATCCGGAGGAATACCTGATAACCAAAAATACATCCACAAACTCTTGAACTATAGGTATTTGTTCTAATGATGCACCCACTCTCTAGGTATCCACAGCATGGCATAGGTAACCCTTACACCCCTTTCTCAACATCTTCTAAGCTTGTGTCATGATTAGACAACAAGAGCGTCCCGGTGATTTACTACCGAAGAATACTACCTTGGTTTTCTTAGAAAGTCGAAGGTTCACACTTTTCCTATGACAATCTATTATAGCCTTATGGTTAATCAACCAATCTATACCAAGAATTACATCTAATTATTTCAAATTTATTGGTACCAAATCTACCGATAACTTATTACCTCTAATATCTACGTAACAATCCCTGTGAATATGTTCAATGGAAATTATCTCTTCATTTGCTACCTTAACGTCTAAAGGTGTTTCTAATCTTTCTGGAATTAAACATAATTGCTTAGCAAATCCACATGCTATAAAAGAAAAAGTAGCGCCCGAGTCAAATAACACATAAGCATTTATTTCGTTGACTGGAATGATACCTGCTACTACATCCGCTGATGCCACCACATCTTGGATAGTCATATTAAATATACGGGTTGAGGGTCTACCCGTCGATGGTGTTGGTACAGTAATGGCCAACTTACCACTACTAGAACCCTTACTACCCTCTGATCCCTTCTTCTGGCAATTTCTTGCCATGTGGTCCATCGACCCACAAACAAAACAACCATGGTTTTTCTTAGGATTAGGACAGTTGGGTGATATATGTCCCTCCTGCCCACAGTTGTAACATCCCGAATTCCCTTTCAGACAGACTCCTAGATGAGTCTTTCTGCATGTCTTGCATGCCTCCATCCTACGTTTAGGATCCCCTTGTTTCACCCTAATATTTCTGGAGTTAAAGCTCTTCCTTTTTGGCATACTGCCACTACCACTGGCACCCTCTGACTTGGTTCCTCCTTCTCCCTTACTCTTATTCTTTCTCTCTTTGTGGTATTGGGTCAATGCCTCACTGCCACCCTCTACAATGATCGCCTTTTCCAGACTGGTCCCATAGGAAGCACTCTAGAAAACAAAAATTCTACTGTAGAGCCAAAGTTTCAGGCCCTGCTCAAACCAACGAGCCTTCCTCTTTTCAGTATCCACTTGATGTGGAGCAAACCTTGCCAATTTGTTGAATTTGGCCTCGTACTGGGGAACTGTCTTGTTCCCTTGCTTAAGTTCTAAGAACTTAATCTCCATCCTCCCCTGCGTGCTAGTAGGAAAGTAGTTCTCGAAGAATACCTTCTTGGACTGTTCCCACGTAACCGCCTCAGTTCTAGCCCCACCCTGGCGAGCCTCCCACCAAAAGTTGGCTTCCCCCTTCATCACATAAGTCGCAAAAGAAGTCTTTTGCACCTCAGCTACATTTGTAATAACAAATGCCTTTTCTATTTCTTTTACCAATGTATGGGCCTCTATTGGGTCCGTAGTTCCTTTGAACTTAGGCGGACCTATGCTTTTGAATTCCTTAAAGGTAGTCGTTTTGGCTATCTTAGGTCCCGCGGGTGCTCTACCCCCGATTTGGTTAAATGCGGCCGTTAATAAATTAACGAACTCTTGTACAGGGTTATTCTGACCCCCTTGGTTATCTTTATGTGATTCCGCTTCCTGATTACGTTGTCTTCTTCTTGACGGCATTATTCTAATTAAATAAATAAAGTTTCATTATTACGTATTTACATACTTAGTTATCATTCCACAATAATAACTCATACCACAACAAAGCACATTTAATAAAAACTTCATTATATTAATATGCTTCTTCATAGTTCAAAACTATTTACAATTTTCTTCCATAGCCAAAAGCTATTACATTACCATCCCGCGATTCACTTCTACAAAAATTGGGATCTACAAAAGGACAACCCTTGAATTATACAAAAGAGGGTTTTACATCACTACTCATATACAAAAAGATCTACCGATCTACTAACACTGCCTCACAGTATTCTCATGCTTCTGATACGCTAGAATCGAAACAATATGCCGACAAATAGTATGTCGAGTCTACCCCGACTCAATGGAATAACAAGCAATCTTTAGCTTGAGATCCTCATGAGCACTATCATGGATGTAGGACATCTTTGCTATCTTCTGATCTTTCTCCGCCAGTTTCTTACGAAGCTCTATGAACTCGTTCATGTAATCCCTAGCCTTATTTATCATGAAAAGCTTCTCCTCATGCTCTGACTCAAAATCTGCTTCGGCAGACTCCTTCACTTCAAAAAGAGCATTAATCTCTTTATTCTGGTTTTGCACAATAGTGCGCAGTTGCACGTTACGGTCAAGCACCGAGAGATACAATGCCCTCATTGTATTTGGAGGTGTTGTCTCTAGTGCAGGTACAGCCGTATTAACTGATATTACCTCCATATCTTCCTCCACATCAATCATAATATAAAGGTATGATGTCAAATCTACATCTCCCTTAGAGTAGTCCTCCTCAGAAAAGTACTCCTTTGGCTCCGACTCCTCTAGAATCACTAATGATACCTCCCCCACTGGCATATGTACAGGCTCTACTCTGCTCACAGACTCCTTGCTCACCACGTGTATATCTCTATACATCAAGCTATCGATTGACATCTATAATAACGCATAACATGTTGATTAGTATATAATACATAATAATATAAGCACAAATCACATTTAATTTATTTAGGGTTACTTTTCATCTTTTAGATCTTTTAATACTGAGTTTCCTCAATGCCTTATTAACTCATTCGACTCGAGTTTACTTCCTTCGGATTTTTCCTTCCTTACCGAGATTATTAGCCTAAGGTTCTTCCCCCTTAAGTTTTATAACCTAATGCTTTGATACCAACTTGTGACGCCCCCAAATCCGGGTATCTTCCAACCTGACAGATAGTGCTACACGATACTCATAATCATACATTCATTCCATTGAAACAACATCAAAATGAACATAATTACTACTTTCTTATTATAATAATAATAAATCCTTTCCCCGGGTTCTGTAACCGATACATTCTTTGTTATCATAATATGATTCATACAAACATACTTGTCTATTATAGAATAAACTAATTATTCATCTTTGCTTTGCCTTTATCTTTATTAGAACCCTCAGTTCTTTCAGCCTTAGCTGCAATCATATAATTCAAGCAAGAAGTGAGCATAACTAGCTCAACAAGTCTAACAAAGGATAATATAAATACCACGTCGAGAATTATATGATTATCTTCTATAACTGAACAAATAGCTATGAAGTACTATGAAATATTGAGTAGCACTTCTCATCTCATAACAACAATTCCAAAGTATATATAATAGCTTAGGAATTCTGAACCGGTCAAAAGACTATGAACATACTCTTTTCGTTTTCATACATGAAAAGGACATCCTAGCACTAAGGCCCTACATCCGATATTTCTTACGAGCACTTCTAGGTGATTAGCTTATAGTACTCTATGTTGACCAACATTCATCCGTTAAACGTATTTATGTTAAACATTTGGCAACCTCGTTTGCCCATCGAATAATCGATGAAAATACATTTGTTTGTTCATATACAAACTTACCTATGAATCTGCACCAAATAATTGGCATAGAATAGCGTTAATAGTTCTATATCGAAAGACTTGTAAACAAATCAATCTAACTCTTAAGAATAGTCTACCCGAGTTAAACTGGCATTGACCCTTTCGTAAAATAATTCATGCATCTTAGAACATGAATCACAAAAAACTTGGCTAACACGAAAGTTAGACAAGTGGTAAGAAAACTTGCCTTCAAGCATCTTCAAATATAATATTCAACAATTCTTGCTCGTTACAGTATCTAGATGATATATTCACATAGCACACTGAGATTAATTACTAAACAATCTAACTTCATGGTTTTAACCAACTTCTTTCTCTTTTATGTCTTAATTGAATATATTTCCTTAATAAATGTCAATTCGACTTACTATCCTTCATTACGGCTTGTGAACATTCTTACGTTACTAACCGAGACTCGATCATCTTTGGTTAAGTACACTTAGCGAATACCGTTCATGGTTTACTTACTTACATCCCGCGTTCTTCGTTTACTTACTATTAAACCATGCTTAAGTTCCTAAAGTCATCACTAAATAAGTAATTTAAGATTGATCGTACTATGTATATTAAGTACATACATGCTTCACTATTGGGTTACAATAACTTTGGTTCAAAAATAAACTTGGTCAACATTTCTTCAGTACCCCCCCCGGTCCGGCGGGGGTTTCTTCTTTAAATATGCCCGCCCCAGCGGGTGTCCTGGCTGTTAACCAAATAACACCCCCCCGCCCCGGCGAGGGTTTTGGCCTAAACAATGCCCGCCCCGGCTGGGGTCTCGACTGTTAATCCCTTAAGTTCCCTTTTCTTGCCAAGATTTACGCATTCATTTTACATACGTGAATGTTCCTAATTTGTTTTGTTCATTATAAGTCAAAAATCGACCAAATGTGAGTCCACGACTCTTAAATACATTGTCCTACAACAACCAAGTTAACGTTCAAAGGTTTCTTCGGTTTAAACTTACGTAATCACTTATGATTTCTACTTAAACATGATTTATCAATGTTTTAATCATTAATAGCCATCCTTATTCCTCCGGAAGAGACATGCTCTACCGAACTACGATTCTCTACGAAAAATAAATTGAAAAGATCGAAGACTAATGATTTCAAAATATTACCTTTTCGTTCTTCGCGTTCTTGCTAATAAAATCTTATGATTTACTTTAAGCTCACTTGATTACTTGTTTCTAGCTCTTTTTTCTCTCTCAATTTATGTTGGTTAAAGTTGCGAAGTAACAAATGACCAACTAAAGCTTTCTTATATAGGCAATTCAAATGGAGGGCTATTTGGTCAAAGGTCCCACCTCCTTACTATTCCTTTTCTTCCTTACCAAGTAAAACTACTTTACTTGGCCACCTAGTGGCCAACCCACATGGTCTTGTGGGTCCTCCCCATGGGTTGTCCCATGGGTTTTACCCATCCAGTAACCCATCGGTTCGATCTGCAATTCGGTTTCTTGGATCGGGCTTGATTTAACCTAACATTGGGCCTTAACTTAAGCTTGATTACAAAATTCATTGGGCTTGATATAATCCAAGTCCAATTGGATTCTACAATGTCCTTAGACTCAAAGTCTATTAAGAACTAATCGTATTCTACACGTATAACTCACGTATTCTCTTCGTATGGTATTCGTACGATATTTATATTATACGCCGTAATATTCTTCATACTATACTCATATATCACACGTATAATAACCTTAATCATCATACGAATCTCATTTCCTTCTCGGAATTCACTTTTTCCTAACCCTTAGGTTTTTAAGTTTGCAGGCGAAAACACCGTTTACCATAACTGAAATATTATTGGATATTCCATCTCGTCTTAGAACTCTATCATTACGCGTTTCTCAGAAATTCAAACTTAATTCCCGAGCAGAAATGGATAAATAGTGTTTTTACGGAAATTTCTCAGAAAACTTTTATTTTTATCTTGGAAATTCAAAACAATTAATCCTAGCACGTAGCCAGAATTCTAACCACATCCGCACATTCTAGGTCATAGAACGACCTTCAAACATCTTACTCATACAAATAACCCATTAAATTCATTTAATCCACATAATTAAATAAAAATTTAATTCTCATATAAATCCGATTTTCTCTGGCGTTACAGGATATCATAACAGGTTTTGATATGAAAAGGAATGCATGTTCACATAATCATTTATATTTTCCATTACATTTAGATTGACATGGAAATAAAATTACAAGTAATTAAAATTGCAAGTAATTGAAATGGGATGGTATGAAGAGACTTCCCTTCGCGTTTGGTTTATCAGAGGCTGACCTATCTTAGGTTACTCTCGCAGCTTTTTGGCATGAAGGTTCCCAGATCATCATAATTTACTTGATGGGAAGCTAATCCAATCTTTTTAACTGGAGCGAATCTGAGTGGAGCCCTTCCTAAGCCTAGTTGGAATTAGTCTCCCTGCGAGTCCAGTAATCAAACAACGACGGGATAGCCTCATGGTGGAGGGACCACACAACATACATTCACATACATCGCGTCTCACCGTATGGAAATAATGATATGTACGAAACACTAATATCACAGGCAGATATGGAGCGAAGCATTAAGTGTAGTAAGTAAATGCATTAGTACACATTCATTCAAATGTAAATGCAACATCCACACATAAGCATATAAAAGTTTTAAAAAGCTTTGAATAACGGCTTAAGCCCTCTTACTGGATGTCCCCAGCAGAGTCGCCACCTATCGACGTCGGGATTTTTATTTGTCCCTTTCTGTTCTTGTCTTTTGGTGCTCTCATGTTAGGTGAGATTTGTTTCAAAAAATGAGTTTGAAAAGGTCCGACATGTATATGTCGACGATTTGACTGTAAGAGTCGCCAGTTGGTATTTTTAAATAGTTGCACCAACTCAATCGAGAAATGGTTTGCACAAAGACCTAGTGATGTGATACTATTTAACTGGTCTGCAAAACCGAAATTCGTTATGGTCCGGGGGCTTGATTAAGCGGAGGGAAGGTGTTAGGCACCCCCCGACATCCTTGATAACACGGTTTGTAATAACACGATATTTTCAATATAAAATAAATAAGAAATTTTGCATACTTTTTTTTATTATTTATGTATCTTAATGATGAGAATAAGTGTCTAGTAATGTGTATGATAAATACAAATATATTTAGTACCTGAAAAACTATAAATAATTTTAGAATTATTGATCATTACAAATTATATTCTTATAGTAATTAAATTTTTGTAGCAAAAATGTTTTATTAATTATTTTTCCATAAAAAATGATTTTATATTATTTAAATAATATATGAAATGATTATTAGAATTATAATAATAAATATTTTATTATATGAATTTGTTCAGAATATTTAAGTTAATTATTTTAGCTTAATTATTGATGTTGTATATGAAAGATAAATCAGATATGGAATCCAAACCCTAAATTTAGATTTTTATCATAGGATGAGAATAATAATATAATATTAATTATATTTTGATTTTTAGTGCTATAAATATGTACTGTATATCTGTAGACTGATAATGGTGGGCCAAATATGGTAAATTATGTCATAACCCTCATAGCGTGTTATTAAACCCTAATTGTTAAACTCGGTTATGAGTTTAAGACTGAGCAGTAATTGTGTTATATGAATTTTACTGTGTATTATAGAATTTATGTAATTAGGAGAAACCCGAATTATTATTTGAAAACCCTAATTTGCTAAAATTAGAACCCCCTAATTATTATTTTTGTAAATTATAATGATAATTAGGAAACCCTAATTGTGAATTTGCGAACCCTAATAGTAATAAGGAACCCTAATTTAAAAACCCTAATTTTCTATTAAAAACCCTAATTTTAAATTAGTGTGTTTAATTAAAATTTTATTACACTTTAATTTTAATTTTTCAAACCCTAGAAATTATTTGGAAAACTTTAAGAAGTAAAATCTAGTGATTAAATCCTAGATTCAAACACCTTGGACAAGAATACCCTTAAGATTAAAATAAATTTACTAAAGTACCCTTTTTGTCTCATTTGTGATTTATTGTAAGCAAATCTAGCAAAATCTGCAGCCACCCTACCCTAGACCTACCTATGAGCATACAATCTATAACACATCACATGATCAGCCATCACATACATTGCATACATGATTTGCTAGATTTAAGAGAGAGAAAGTACTTATTTTTGGCCTAATTTGTTCACAAATACATAGCCATATTCTCTCAAGACCAAACCTCCGAAATTTCCTTGCTAGATCAATCCCCAATCAAGCCCCACGAACACTAACATCAAATCAGAAGTATAGAAATCAGAATTTGATCATCAAAAAGGTGTAAACCCTAAAATTTGAAAAGCTTTTGATCTTATGTTAGATGTAATTTTTTTTGTGTTAAATATGTTGTATGGGGTGTTAATCAATGATCTAGGTTGCTAGATGTTAGATCCATAACATCTAGAGGCTCAGATTTGATGATTTTCCAAATCTAGAAATTTTTGAAAATAAGGGTCTAACAGTGAATGTCAGGTACCATAGATCTCAATCTGTTAAGTGTTTTTGTGTTTTGAAAGTTTATACTTGTAGTCTATTAGGAGATCTTTAATATGGAACTTGATTCAGGTCCATATCTGTTGTAGATTAAAAGATATTCGTGGTCAAAGTGAGTTAACCGATCAGAAATTTTGAGTTTCTGGGCAACCCAGAAACCCATAATTTATGACAGACATTTTTAGAGCTTCTGTTCTTGCTGATCCATTATAGTATGGACATGTTCTTGTTATATACTTATAAACTGACATAAGTAATACATATATATGTTTTTATATTACCCAAATACGTAACAGAATCGAATTGAGAGTTGGCCAAACTTGGGTTAACGAAACTGCTCAAGAACATTTCTGGAAAACCCAGAAATGTTCAAGAACAGTTTCTGGGCACTACCTTGACCGGCCCGTAGATCTTTCTTGTGTTGATGTTATGATAATCGTATGTTATTTTATTGTACCTTGACATACCTACTATAGCTTTGAACCTTAATATCACTTTAACCAAGACTAGAATATAGAAATAATCTAGCCCAAAGATGGACCCTTGAAGCTGCTGGGTTTCTAGGTTACCCAGAAAACCCAGATCTGGTCTGACAACAACTTTGGAGGTTCATATCTTTCTGATCTGTTAAGGTATGACATAGATGATGCTTGATTCATGTAGTATTACAAAAACACTCTATATCAAGGTTTAACTTGGCCCAGAAACGTATTACACAGAGAATGAATCTTGGTCAAAGGAGGCCACTCGGGAACTGACAAGATTTCTTGGGTTTTCAAGAAGAACACCTATAGCGACGGTTCTGTCGCTATAAGTGGTCTTTAACGACAGATTAATTACAAAAATTATTATTTTATTAAATAATTAGAAAAAAATGGCTTTTAATTATGGAAAATACATAATAAATTATTAAAAATTATATTAAAGTCAGAAAATTAGTTTTTTATTATTTTCAATATATTTTATATATATTTAATATTTTTAAAATATAAAAGGTATTTAATTTATTTAAGTATAATATTAAATAAATTATTTTAAAATGATTTTTAATACATGAAAAATCATTTAAAAATATATTATGGTATAAGAAAAATATTTGAAGTTATTTTAATGACTTTTAATATTTTGTGATAAATTTCATTAATAAATTAATATTAATGACAATTAGTTATTTAATAAATATATTAAATAATTTAGTTTAAAAATGATTTTATTATTATAAAAATTATTTTAAATGAAAATAAAATGTTTAAAGGTATTTTAAGTTATAAAATATAACTTTTAATATTTAAAGGATAATTTCATTAATAATTTAATATTAATGATATTAATTTAACATTAATGATATTAAATTTATTTAATAATTATATTAAATAAATAGTTTTAAAATGGTTTTAATTATTTAAAAATCATTTAAAAGGAAATAAATGAATTAAAATATTTTAAGTTATAATCAAAGACTTTTAATATTTTGATAAATAATAAATTAATATTCTAATATTAATGGTAATTATTTAAAAATAATTTTATGTAAGACCCCAACTTATTAATGAATAAAATCAAATTTTCTCTAATCATTATTGTGAATAATAAGGTGTCAATTTGATATAATATTTTGGTTATGGGTGAAATGTGCAAATTTTGTAAAATAAACAAGTGGTTATAAAATACTCATTGTTGTCGGGGAATATTCGTTTGGTCGTGAAATATTTTTTTTGTCGGGGAATATTCGTACGACAGCGCAGCTATTTGTGAGCCCCATAACGAAAAATGGTCGGATAAAGATAACGACAAAATTGAGTTTTTATAAATAACGACGTAGTTGTTACCGTTAACACTGTTGCAATACCCGGTGGTTAAAATACAGTAATACGCGTGGTTGCAAAGTAGCATATGGTTTTGCACAGTATTTTTGAATTATATATTGATCCTTACGTAAGAAGGCACTACTCAATAATTGTTATAGTAGTTACTGTTCAATATTTTATTTTATTGATTCAATAATTGTTACGTTGATATTTTATATTATTATTATTTCAATAATTGTTATTGCACAGTATTTCTCATTATCAGATCAATAATTAATATTATTTGAATAATATTATTAGATAACATTATTGGCAATGTCTAGAAAGTTCTATCTAAGGAGAGGTTTGGTCACCTAATTGCGCGCCAGTAAGGAGAAATCCTTATTGGAAAGCCCCCTCTTTCTTGGGAACAGCCTGGTTGTCATAATTGTGATTCTGTAATATTATTTGTGAATAATTAATTATTAATTTATATGATAAAGAAATATTTATTTGATGTGGATATAAATGATAGATTTATTTATGTGGTTATTATTGAAGGAATTAATGTTGAGGTGTTTTATCAGTATTTCTGTCGGAATGGAGGTATTAAAAATCAAACTAATGTTTTTGAGTTATATTGCGTGAGTTATAATTTTTAATCCGACCGTTGGATCGTTGTGATTTTTGGATACGTTATACATATATAAGTTGAGTATATGTCCACAAATTTTGAACCGTTAAAAATGAGCGTGTGATTTGTTATGAATATTAAGAGGTGACTGATTTGGAAATTAGGTTTACAAATGATTTTGGTGGAAAATTCTAGATTTGAGTGGGCCCCACTTGTGGTTAGTGAAGAAATGTGCTGAATTTTATTTCAAATGTGGTGGGTGGCAATAGTAGCAGGTAAAGCCATCAGGTTGCAGGTCAAGTCTGCTTCGACGTGCTAACATTTTCCTATAAATAGAGGGCTAAGTTAGAATTGAAAATCACACCAGAATTCATAAGTTTTCTCTCTTTCTCTCTCTATATTCTCGAGCGTATTTTATGAGTATTTTGATACTTTGAGAGTTGCTATTCAGTGCAAGTTTCTGTCAGAACTATATCCGAAATTCAGTCAGAAGTACGGTTATTCTGAGGTAAGGGATGTTATTCTTTCGTAAATGATATTATTTCTTTCAATATCATTATGCCGAAATATTAGTTTGAACTTGTTATTAATTTTGGAACTTTTTTTGTTGGGCTTACTATTCACGTATATGGCACTATTCACGTATACGACACTATTCACGAATACAACACTATTCACCGAAAAATGAAATTTTCTTCTTTTTATCCAAGATGGCTATTATGGTTACTATCTTTGATTGTATCCATGTTTTGATCATTATTTTTGAATTCAGCTTCGAAATTGGTTATTTCAGAGTATTATTGAACTTGGATAAACTGTAATACGAATCCCTAACATTTATTCTTTTATTTCACTGGATTCGTTTTCTTTAAAATATTTTTCATCATCCTCAGTCTAAATGATGATATTACTGAATATCTTTGGCCTGTAGTGCAAAGATGAATGATTACCTGATGAATATCTTTGGCCCGTAGTGCAAAGATGAACAGGTGTTGAGATGAACATGACCAACTGAGTATTATTCTTGAATTTTACTCCACAAAGTAGTATCATGTTGACAATTTGGACGTTATTGATTTCTGGATAAATTAAATTATAAATCTTTAAAATTTATCATTGAACTTGTTTAATTGAATTATTATATCATTGTCATCATCCTCATATTTATATTCTGTTGAACGTCATATGTGGCCTGTAGTGCATAGATGGACTTGGTATGATTATGATCAGGGATTATTCGGGATAATCATGACCGTAATGTTATAAATGATGTGGTAAAAGTCCTCATTGGCCCGTAGTGTATTGATGGACAATTTTTGGTATGATTGTGGCCATGAATTCTCTTCGGCCAAGGGTACAAAGATGAATTATTTTATGGCATGATCATGGTCGTTGATGAAAACACGATTATCTTTGGCCTATAGTGTAAAGATGAATATTTGATTAAAGATGGTTATTGATTGATGTTACAGGGATAAAATATCGTTGATGGACTTTTAAATCTTAGAAGATAGTAGAATTCATTCTCTACTTGACTCTTCTAATGGTTTGTTGTTTCCGCTGCAGTTGTTGATCTAAAACTTGTTGTCTATTATATTTTATCAGATTTTTTCCTGTTGAAGACTAATGATAAGTTGTTGTTTGTTATCTTAGTCATAATATTTCTTACTGGGCTAGTTGAGCTCACCCTTTCTTTCATTGTTCTCTTCAGGAAATGAGAATATAGCTGGGACTAGGCGGGGAATGGATTGACGGTCCAGATGGTTGCATTAGTAGTCCTCACTATTCTGTGAAATAGTGTGATATTTGTAATGAGAACTCCTTTTGAGTTTGTATACTCTCTAGTAGACAATATTTGTATTCAAACTCACAGTATATGTGTTGTCGTATTCTGCACGACAATTGTATTACTGAAGTTGTATTTGTTTCTGTACCATGTATTTGGCGACTCAGAATGGGTGATGTATACCTATTTTGGGGGCGTCACAGTTGGTATCAGAGCTTAGGGATATGATCCCTGGCTGAGATGTGAGACAAGAACTAGGAGGGGAGAGATGGGGAATTCCTTCGCTAGTATGACCTGACTAAGTTTATTTGGTATTTGTTTGGTCGGTCAGAATATAGGGATAATATGTTGCATGTCTATTAACCCATGTTTTGTGACAGTATTTGAAAATGACATCCGAGAATGTTGAGAATAGCAATGGAGCACAGGAGACCGTTGAGCCACCACAGATCAATACTCAGGATAATGTGCATCAGGAAGGCAACAATCCTCAGGTGAATAACGGCACCGACCAAATGACGAACGATGGTACGTTTAGGAGCTTTTTAGATTTCATACAACACCAAACGAGAGAGACTCCTATTCATAATGCAGGTGAAAATATTGGCAACCCAAGGTTGGTCACCGCTAAGCAGTTCAAGGTGCTAGGACCACCGGAGTTTTTGGGAAAGCCAGAACCTCTTAAGGCAAAGACATGGATAAAGCAGATCACCAAGATATTTGATGTCTTGGAATACTCAGAGGAGCAAAAGGTTCCATTTGCCACCTTTATGTTGCGTGAAGAAGTAGATCATTGGTGGAAATCTGTAAAATATACCCAGCCTAACGCACTTAAGATGTCTTGGGAGAAGTTCCAAGAATTGTTTAACGACAAATACTTTCCTAAAAGTATTCGTCACATGAAGGAAGTGGAATTCATCAAGCTGGAGCAAAACAATATGACTGTGTCGCAGTACGAAGCTAAGTTTGTCGAGTTGTCCCGATTTGCGTCCCACTTAGTTGATAACGAGGAGAGAATGACGCGGATGTTTCTAAGAGGTTTGAAACCCGAGATACGTCAACACCTAAATTCTCACAAACTGTGTTTGTATTCAGATGTTGTAAATAGGGCTCAGTTATTGGAGCGCGATAACGAGTTAACCCAACCAAGAGAAAGCAGCTGAAAAAATGATAATACCAGTGGTAGCAGTCATTGAAGCGGTGACAACAATCGTGGAGAAAATTATCATTCCAAGATTAGTAACCACTTCGGTGGTAATCATGGCCAAGATAATAGAAGTGAAAAATTTAAGAAGAGGATGTTCAATAATGATGGAAATACAGCAACACCAGCACCCGTTTCAAAAGAAGAAGATCGACCACTGGTCGTATGTTTCAAATGCGGACAAGAGGGACACATCCATCCAAACTGTACGTAGCAACCCAAAGTGTGTTTCAATTGCGGAAGAGAAGGTCACCTAGCTCGATTTTGTCCTATAGTGAAGTCAAGTCCAGCGGGGATAGTGATGCCAAAGGATGTCCCAGACAAGTCAAAGTCGGTAGTTTAAGTAAGAGCGTTTATCGAGGAACCCGAACGAAGTTATCACGGGTAAGTTCATCATAAACTCTTGTGAAGTTTATACCTTATTCAATATCGGTTCTACATATTTCTCCTACTTGCGCTCAACGTTTAAATTTGACCCCAGTATAAAACCCATTTCTAAAACCCTTAAAATATTTCTTCTCCTAAAACAAACGTATTATGCGCTGAAGACGTTGGCTCGAGCTGTTGAAGATTACGATTTTACAATTTAATACCATCGTGGAAAAAGCGAACGTGGTAGCTGACGCGTTTACTAGAAGATCGTATGTATTTACGAGTGCAAATATACGAACCTACGTGAAGATAGCAAATATACGATTAGAACCGACTTTAAATCGATAAAGTTAAAGCCGCTCAAGCTACAGACTCAGAGCTGATGAATGTAAATAAGAAGGTTCAAGAGGGCATTATTCTAGGAGCAAGAGTCGATGAAGAGAGGAAATCTCAACCCTCGATTTTATTGGTCTATCTGAAATCCTCAATCGAGTAAGAACTATGACCTATAGACTCGTTTTAAACGCCAAGTATGTCGCGTGTTCATAACGTTTATTTTGTATCGATGTTACGTAAATATATGGATGATCTGTACCACATTATTGATTAAGAACCGGGCGAGATAGCGGAAGATTTAACATATAAGGAGATACCTCAAGAGTTAGAATCTGAAATGAAGTCAAGGTATCCCCATCTGTTCAGCATATCAGGTACGTACGTAAATTTCGGGGACAAAATTTCATAAGGATGGGAGGTTGTAAGACCCCAACTTATTAATGAATAAAATCAAATTTCCTCTAATTATTATTGTGAATAATAATGTGTCAATTTGATATAATATTTTGGTTATGGGTGAAATGTGCAAATTTTACAAAATAAACAAGTGGTTATAAAATACTCATTGTTGTTGGGGAATATTCGTTTGGCCGTGAGATATTCTTTCTGTCGGAGAATATTCGTACGACGGCGCAGCTATTTGTGGGCCCCATAACGAAAAATGATCGGATGAAGATAACGACAAAATTGAGTTTTTATAAATAACGGCGTAGTTGTTACCGTTAACACTGTTGGAATACCCGGTGGTTAAAATACAGTAATACGCGTAGTTGCACAGTAGCACACGGTTTTGCACAGTATTTTTGAATTATATATTGATCCTTATGTAAGAAGGCACTACTCAATAATTGTTACAGTAGTTACTGTTCAATATTTTATTTTATTGATTCAATAATTGCTACGTTGATATTTTATATTATTGTTGTTTCAATAATTATTACTGCACAGTATTTTTCATTATCAGATCATTAATTCATATTATTTGAATAATATTATTAGATAGCATTATTGGCAATGTCTAGAAAGTACTGTCTAAGGAGAGGTTTGGTCACCTAATTGCACGCCAGTAAGGAGAAATCCTTATTGAAAAGTCCCCTCTTTCCTGGGAACAGCCTGGTTGTCATAATTGTGATTCTATAATATTATTTGTGAATAATTAATTATTGATTTATATGATAAAGAAATATTTATTTGATATGGATATAAATGATGGATTTATTTATGTGGTTATTATTAAAGGAATTAATGTTGAGGTGTTTTATCAGTATTTCTGTCAGAATGGAGGTATTAAAAATCAAACTAGTATTTTTGAGTTATATTGCGTGAGTTATAATTTTTAATCCGACCATTGGATCGTTGTGATTTTTTGATATGTTATACATATATAAGTTGAGTATATGTCCACAAATTTTGAACCGTTAAAAATGAACATATGATTTGTTATGAATTTTAAGAGGTGACTGATTCGAAAATTAGGTTTATGAATGATTTTGGTAGAAAATTCTAGAATTGAGTGGGCCCCACTTGTGGTAGGTGAAGAAATGTGCTAAAAAAATTTCAAATGTGGTGGGTGGCAATAGTAGCAGGTAAAGCCATCAGGTTGCAGGTCAAGTCTGCTTCGACGTGCTAACATTTTCCTATAAATAGAGGGCTAAGTTAGAATTGAAAATCACACCAGAATTCAAAAGTTTTCTCTTTTTCTCTCTCTATATTCTCGAGCATATTTTGTGAGCATTTTGATAATTTGAGAGTTGCTATTCAGTGCAAGTTTATGTCAGCACTATATCCGAAATTCAGTCAGAAGTACGGTTATTCTGAGGTAAAGGATTTTATTCTTTCGTAAATGATATTATTTCATACAATATTATTATGCTGAAATATTGGTTTGAACTTTTTATCAAATTTGAACTTTTTGTGTCGGGATTACTATTCACGTATTCGACACTATTCACGTATACGATACTATTCACGAATACGGCACTATTCACCGAAAAATAAATTTTTTTTCTTTTTATGCAAGATGGGTATTATGGTTACTATCTTTGATTGCATCCATGTTTTGATCATTATTTTTGAATTCTGCTTCGAAATTGGTTATTTCAGAGTATTATTGAACTTGGATAAACTGTAATACGAATCCCTAACATTTATTCTTTTATTTCACTGGATTCGTTTTCTTTAAAATATTTTTCATCATCCTCAGTCCAAATGATGATATTACTAAATATCTTTGGCTTGTAGTGCAAAGATGAATGATTACCTGATGAATATCTTTGGCCCGTAGTGCAAAGATGAACAGGTATTGAGATGAACATGACCAAATGAGTATTATTCTTGAATTTTACTCCACAAAGTAGTATCATGTTGACAATTTGGACGTTATTGATTTCTGGATAAATTAAGTTATAAATCTTTAAAATTTATCCTTGAACTTGTTTAATTAAATTATTATATCATTGTCATCATCCTCATGTTTATATTCTGTTGAAAGTCATCTGTGGCCTGTAGTGTTAGATGGACTTGGTATGATTATGACCAGGGTTTATTCGGAATAATCATGACCGTAATGTTACAAATGATGTGGTAAAAGTCCTCATTGGCCTGTAGTGCATTGATGGACAATTTTTGGTATGATTATGGTCATGGATTCTCTTTGGCCAATGGTGTAAAGATGAATTATTTTATGGCATGATCATGACCATTGATGAAAACACGATTATCTTTGGCCTGTAGTGCAAAGATGAAAATTTGATTAAAGATGGTTATTAATTGATGTTACAGGGATAAAATATCGTTGATGGACTTTTTAATCTTCGAAGATAGTAGAATTCATTCTCTACTTGACTCTTCTAATGGTTTGCTGTTTTCGCTGTAGTTGTTGATTTAAAACTTGTTGTCTATTATATTTTATCAGATTTTTCCCTGTTGAAGACTAATGATAAGTTGTTGTTTATTATCTTAGTCATAATATTTCTTACTGGCTAGTTGATCTCACTCTTTCTTTCACAGTTCTCTTCAGGAAATGAGAATATAGCTGGGACTAGGCGGGGAATGGATTGACGGTCCAGATGGTTGCGTTAGTAGTCCTCACTATTCTGTGAAATAGAGTGATAATTGTATTGAGGACTCCTTTTGAGTTTGTATACTCTCTAGTAGACAATATTTGTATTCAAACTCACAGTATATGTGTTGTCGTATTCTGCACGACAATTATATTACTGAAGTTGTATTTGTTTCTGTATCATGTATTTGATGACTCAAAATGGGTGATGTATACCTATTTTGGGGGCGTCACATTTTAAATATTTTAAAAATCATTTAAGGGTAATATTAATACTTTTAAAATTTTTTGAGTAATTGTAAATAACTTTAATATTTTGGTAATAGTTTCATTAATAGTTTAATATTAATTAAATATTAATGATAACAGAATTAGTTAATATTTAAATTATTTAATAATGATTCCGATGTTTGAAAATTCATGATAAATTATAATAAACGTTTAAAAATTATTATAAGTCATTTTAAAAATAATATGACTGATATTTTTAGTTATTGAACTACAGGACAAAGTCTTAGACTCGATAAATACCCGATAAAGCTGTCGGTACATAGAAATGTTTCAGAAATTGATCTAAACTTAGATAATTTGACTTGATAAGTGTTTATTTGTGATTCAATGGTTGTTAAACATATGTGACAATGTGATTAGATAATGTGCGGATTGCAATAAGCAGTGCTATGTGTTACGATATATTATTCTAATCGAACGAATGATCTTATTACTGATAGGTCACTGTATAAAAGATTAATCTAAGTTACGTTATTGTAAACAGTAGCTCAGGAAAGTATCCTACCTTTGTATTTCCTTTATGCAATGGGCATGAGTAAGAATGTTACAGAATTATATTATTACTGTACAGATTATTAACTCTATACTATATACGCTCATTGATTATCAACATGTTAGTATATGGTAATTCAGATATATATATATATATATTCTGTTTGTTAATTTCTATAAATGGTTATACAAGTGTCCCCACTTGGATAATCATTGTATTTAATCACATATTGATACACCTTTGTTAATTACCCGTATATATATATATATATATATATATATATATATATATATATATTGAATTATAGATTATTGTTGAACAATGTAAAACTTTTGGTTTGGACCCCGATAAGTATGAACATCCCGTACACGGGAAAACTTTTTATGCACCCAAGGTGGACAGAGTGAGCGATAACATCGTTCTTGCATGTAGTATTGATCAATACAAGGCATAACGGGCTGATCACCCCCCGTGCCCGTAAGTTATGACGGTTTGCAGATGAATTTCTGCTAAACCTATTCGAAAATTAAAAATAATGTTCATAGTATGTCACCTTAACCCTAATTATAGTCATTACGTAGTTTCAAAAATTTGATAGAGAGTTGTTATGTTTTTATTATCGGTTCAGATTACTTCACAACTATTAACTTGTTGTAGAAGGGTTGTACAAAGAAAATATTTAACCCTTTCAGCTAATGTTTATAATTGTTATTACTTGTTGGGCACTCAAATGTTCACTCTTGCTTAAATTAAATGTTTTCAGTTAAGTATGATCAACTAGAAGGCTCAGGAAAGAACAAGGGAAAAGGAAATATGTTTGAATGAGATTTATAATATTCTATGTAATAGTTATAGTTTATTAAGACAATGATACATATTATCTATGATGTAATGAATGTTTAAAGGTCTCGTACCTGGGATTTAAACTTTGATGCATATGTAAATTAAATTTGGTATCAATATTATTGTTATTAATTTTATGATTAATATTTTTCCGCGTATAGGAACGGTATCGTGAAGCACCAAGTTCGAGTTTCAAGTACCCGAATTTGGGGACGTCACAAGATTACTGCCACTTTTCAATTTAAACTTTTATTTGAATGTGTGTGTGTAGGTCAATACGCAATTGTCTGGAAGTAGTGATATGCATCATTTGCACCTATATACAAAGGGTTTAAATTTTGTATAAAAATTCAATTTTAACGAGATATGTCAGTGATGTTTTGTAAAACTTATTTTTCAAACCCTTATGCTCAATAGTAATTGAGGCCTTTGATTCTTCTATTTTTATTAATGTTCGTCTTGACTGATTTTATTTTTGAGATGCGAAGTATCTTCGAGAAAATAAGATACATAGCAGTGTCGTGGGCATGAGAGCCATCTAAGGAAATTCAGACATCGTGAATAATTTACAAGCTGGATGTAGTTGAAAATGTCCATCACGGGAACCAAATCAAGATTTATGAACTGAATCTGTGATCACATGATTCATAGGCTCATATGATAAAGAAATATGTACAACAGCTAGAAAACTAACTAGATTTGAGTAAATCTAAGCTTTCCAGCTTCAACTGTTCCAGTTTAGTCACCGTAAACCGGTTAAAGTGAGAAATAGCCAGATTTAGACAAATCTAACCCGCGGGCTGATAAAAAGTTATATATATATATATATATATATATATATATATATATATATATATATGTGTGTGTGTGTGTGTGTGTGTGTGTGTGTGTGTGTGTGTGTGTGTGTGTGTGTGCGTGTGTGAAAGCCCCAGATCCGGGTCCCAAATCACCACAGATCTGGTTCAATTATTCTATCACTATTACTATTTCCAGAAGATATAAACATAAATTTTTTATACATTACACTTTATACACTATTCCCTATGGTCGAGTAACCATAACTTATACACAAATCATAACTTATTTGACTTTCAACAACATTAATATACCATACTTATACAAACTTAATTGCACACATAAACTTAAAGCTGAAACTGTCTTTAACCTTTCCTTGTATCTGACTTATTTGTCTTAATCTGCAATGTTTATCATGATATAGCAAGGGTGAGCATAAGTTTGCCCATCAAGTATAAGTTTATTTAAGGATATATCATAATTGAAATAATTTAAATAATAAGCTGGCTATAATTCAACAATATAGTTGTGAATTAGCATGAAAAATTTTTATAATTGAGCGAACATTGAACATGAATAAATATATCTGGACCGAATGGTAATGAAGGTGATCAGCCTTTCATACCTGAAAAATACATTCAATGTAGATATAGTACGATTCAACAAATCACAGACGTGATAATCATGAATGATTATTCACAAGCATATACACAAAATTATAACTCAGGGTTGAGTTAAAGAAAACTTGCTGATTTCGTTGATTATCGTTACGCATTTTAATAAGCTTTGTCTGAAGACCTAATATATAAATAATATCGATATACAAATTAGAATAATATCATAACAATATAAAATAACCTAAACACATTACCACATAATCCTATCAGTCTATACAACACATAAAACTTAATCTCAAGTCAAACTTTTACAGTTTGAGTTGAGTTCATCACAATTCTGACATCCCGACAGTTTAGTCGGATATAAATCGAGTTTAAGTTCAATTAAACTCTACTTAAACACTTAACAATTATCTTAGATAATTTTATTATCAGTCAAATATTTTTCATAAGCTCGTAATAATTTTTAAATAATTATTGCTATTTATCATAATTTTTCAATCATTAAACTCGTATTTAAATGAATTAAATACCACAATAATCCTTTATCATTAATATTTGTTTAATACTAAATATTAATGAAAATTATAACATAATATTATAATATATTTATAATATATTAAAGTATTTTTAATACCTTAAAATCACATTTATATGATTTTTAAACCTTTAAATTCATTATCCGATAATTGCCATTAATATTAAATATTAATGTTTTTCATGACAAAATATCAAAAGTTATATTTTATAACTTAAAATATTTTTATAACATTTAAATCATTTTTATATAATTTTTAAATCATTAAATCTATTTTTTTCATAATTTATTTAATACATTTACTAAATAAATTAATTATCATTAATAGTAATTTATTAAGAAAATTCATCACAAAATATTAAAAGTCATTAAAAATAACTTAAAATATTTTCTTATACATTAATATAATTTTTCATGAATTAAAATCATTTTTAAATAATTTATTTAATATTATAATTAAATAAATTAAATATCATTAACATTCCAAAAATATTAAATATTTATGAAATATATTCAGAATAATTAAAAACTAATTTTCAGGCTTTAAAATAATTTTTAGGAATTTATTTTGTATTTTTCATAATTAAAAACTATTTATTTCAATTTATTTATTAAAATAATTTATTTTTGTAATTAACTATCGCTAAAGGGTCCCTATAGCGATGAAACTGTCGCTATAGGTGTTCTTCACCAAACCCTAAACTTCATACACAACTAACAGGGTACCTACTTTGACCGATTTTAGATTCTTGTTCAACATGTTTCTAGGCTGACTAAAGTATTAATCATGTAGTATATGTGCAATACTACAACTATAATCAAATTTCATGGCCATTCTACAAACATATCAGTGAGATCGAAGCTCTAGAAAATCTGTCAGAAGTTGTTCTTCATTTCTGGGAAGTTCTTCATTTCTGGGTTTTCCTGAAATGAAGAACAGTCCGAGATGGCCATTTATGATCTCCATATCTTGCATCCTGTGTTTGATAAGTAAAATATAAAGGTTCTAACTTGTAGTCCTAATATCCTAGAACAACAACATATCACCAAATCATCTTAACAACAACAAACATGACTGATCAAGGCTGGTCAAAGTGCATGCCAAGAACTACCTTTGAAGATTTATTGGTTTTTCCAGATTTCGTCCAAGGTAGCTGGTCAACACTGGTTTGACCACTCACAACTTTGATCCTTGTATGGTTCTGGGTGATCTATTAGCATGATTGTGTAGAGCTTATGCAAGTCTATAACATCGAAACAACAACATGAACTAACTATCTAAATATAGCAAGATCTAAGCCCTCGAAAAGGGCTGTCAGAGATTTCTGGGCAACCTGGGTTACCCAGAAATGGATTCCATGCTGGGTCAACGCAGTTTGACTTCTTGTAACTTTCGATCTACACATGTTCTGGGCTTGATTCAAGCTTCAGATCATAGCCAACAAAGAACAGATCTATAACATAACACACAACTAAAACATAACACGACAAGATCTAAAGGCACTGACATTCTGTTGTCAAGCCACTATTTCAACTTTTTCCAGACTTTTGAAAACTTGATTTTTGAACACTTTGATGTTATGGATCTGGGATTTAACAACCCAGATCACTAAATGACACCTTAATACATAACTTTAAACAATAAACAACAACATCTAACATAAAATCTAAGGATTTCAAAATTTAGGGTTTATGCGTTCTAGGCTTAGAACTTTGAATCTGATCTTGAATTCTGTTGTTGGAAAGCTTAGAACTGATCATGGTTTAGTTTATCACTCCCTCTCACTCTAAGTCCCAGTCCCAAAAATCTAGAGAGAGAATGGTCTTGGATAATATGAAAAGTAAAGTAAGTTACTTTTCTTAAGTTTTAATTTTTAATCTTTTGATTCATGAACCAAATCTTGCAAGGTGTCACATAGATCTGATATGGGATATATTTTATCACATGGCAATATCAAATGGGGTGAGTCACCAAGATTTTGGCAAGATTTAGACTCCAACCTATTAAAAATATAAAAAAGGCAAAATGGTCAGTTGGCATTTAATTTTAAAGGCATACTTGTCATTTGACCTAACCCTTAGGGTTTAAGGTTTAACCCTTAAGGTTTTTTTAAAAATAAATTCTAGGATTTCCAAATTAGGTTTCCAAAATAGAAAATTAATATTTTCAAATTATAATTAGGATTCTATAATTATATTAAGATTTCCTAATCATAAATTCCATCTTGCTAATTAGGATTTATATATCCTAATTAAAATTAAAATTACCTAATTATCAATTAGGGTTTCAAATGTACAAATTAATGTTTCTAATAATTAGGGTTTCTAATTATTAGAATTCTAATTAATCATTAGGGTTATCCCTAATTAGATTTGTAATTAATACTCAAAAGCCTTATACATAATATTTAAATTCCTAAATTAGGGTTTTCCACTTTCGAATTAGGGTTTCAAATTCCTGGAACTGAAATTAGGGTTTCTAGAACCGATTTTAGGGTTTCTTATAACTCGTAAGAATTTTCTAACTGAACGTTGTCGTTCTTAATATAGTATTAGGGTTTGTCACTGATATAGCTTATCTAGTCAACCCTTGAGCCTTAACCACATACTGTACACATATAATACCCTATACATAGAACATATTCACGTATACTTTCTATCTAGGTTTATTATTTAACCTTAATTCAACATTTTAAAATATAAATAATTCTCTAAATTCTCAGGTTGTCACAATATATATAAGCAATAAATGCCACAGATCGATGATTCGAGCATACACACACAACACGACTCTCAATGTGAATAGATATGTGTGGATGGAAGTGAGAAAAGCTTAAAAATCTGAGATGTCTTACAGTGGGCTGCCAAGAAGACTTCAGATAACTTTTGATGAATGAATACACGATGTCTTTCAGTATGTAGCAAAACACGAGCTCACAAGTGTTTGGTAAAAGAAAGCACTCAGTTTAAAGTGTGTACAGAGTAAAATGGACAGGGCTTCCTCGCCTTTTTTCTCCTTAAAATGGCCACTCCAAACCCTCTATTTATAGAGGGGGGAACCGCGAGTCTAACCGCGGCAGCCGTGAGTCCACCTGTGGCTGCCCGGGATGCCTTGGGCTCTACGGGTCCTGCTGTCTCGAAGTACGTGCACTCGTGCAACGCGTTATCCGCTTGAACCTTCATAACTTTCAATTCGGGCAGCCGATTGAGGCGTGCTATACCTTTTCGAAATGCTATTGTCAAGAGCTACACAATGCCATAGGATAAGAGGTTGTACGAAGCCGGAAAGATGGGTCCATGACCAGATCTTCAAGTCTTCAAATTCTATCCGGTGTGCTGTCTTGTTTAGTAGTCACTCAGGATTTTGAGTTATTGTTCTTGTGGGACACTTTTGTGTAGAATGTGGGTTGAAATGTTGTTGAGACGGTGTGAATGTAGTATTGAGGTGGAAAAATGATGATTTTTCCCCTCACTGGGGTTATCTCCGGCTCTGGGCTGATGTAGCAGTCGTTGCTCAGAGTTATCTCTGAGATTGGCCTGCTGTGAGTACTGAACGTCCTCAGGGTTGTCTCTGAGGTGTGATTGACCTCCCGGGGTTATCTCTAGGGTTAGAACTGAGTGTCTCGGGGCTGTCTCCGAGGTTAAAACTGACTTTTTCGGGGTATGACACCCCCAAATCTAGGAACTTCATTTCCACAAGATTTAGTGCTCACTATCCATACATTCATACTATCTACCCAAATAGATTAATATTTATACCATAATCCTCCCTTTAAATAAGGTTACATCATTAAATTAAAAAAAACATCCCAGGTTGTCTAACCTTTAAACATCATTCAAGTGCGGAAATAAAATTATTACATTACATCATTATTAAAAAGTCTATGACCATCACAGTAAACAAAATTACAAATTTGCATCACTTGTACATTTTTTTTCCTTTCCTTTGCTAGTTGAAGGCTCATCTACCTTTTCAACTTTAGCTGCAATGAATATATAAATATGCAAAGGCGAGCAAAACAATTGCTCACTGGATATAACAATGGATCAACAGAAGAATAATAATAATAATAATTGCCAACAATAGGCTCATCAAAGCTGAATAGTACTCTAATAATGATAATCAAAAACTGGAGTCCAAAATATGGAATATATCTAACTGAGGGTCAAAAGACTATGAACTATGTCCACAGTTACGAGTAATTTTTCAATTCCAACTTTAACAGTCATAAGACTATAAGGACTCCTCGTACTTAGGGGGGTCAGCCCTTTGTATAATGTATTGTGCACAAACATTTCAACACTAAGCGTAAATTTCCCCTAATAATAGGGTTGTTCATCTCAGTATTTAGAGTACAAGTCCGCGCCAAAGAAAATTTGGTTTGGATAAGCTTTCATGGGTAATTTGAAGTTTAACGAACATCAACTAGAGGACTAGTTGAATCAATAGTGTTTGATAACACAACAGTTGATCAATAATATCATAATATGGAACAATGAATACGTGTAAGCGAATTAACTATATATTGAACTCATGCTTAAGAACAACCACAAAACATAAGTATTGGATGACAATAAACCTTGGTTAAATAAAATTTAAGCTAGGACTAGGTATTATTAGATATACATTAAGTAATAGCAAGATAAAAATAAAGCTTGCTCAATAAGAAAATGAACTAAGATAATTCAACATTAGAAACTAAAATTCGAGAAAATTGCATTCATAATACATGAAGAACAATACAGGAACTTGTTTGACAATAAACAAGTTAGAATACATCAATAAATATTGGAATTCAAAACTTGTTCGAGCAAAGTTACCATCAAAGCTAGCTTGATCAAATACTGATTAGGAATATAAAGATTCGATTAATGAAAGATTAAAGTAAGAAACTTGCTCAATGTAAATGAATAAAGTTACACAATGTGATAATAGAGCTAGCTCAATGAAAGTGTAGAGTTAGAATACTTGCTCAATGCAAAAAGAAAGTTTAGAAACTTGCCTCGAGCGTAAGCTACAATATTAAACTCACGTTCACCTACACATTGGTTTAGAACCACATTATCTATTAGATATGCTAACATACCACAGCATATACATTTCTAGCTAAACTTATCATCTTAGCATAAGTCTTATGCTACCATATATATTTCAGAATTCCCAAGTGTTAACATCACAACACCTATCTAACATTCATTGTATAACTAAGTTATCACATAATGCATTCGTAACCTACTAATCACTATTACAACTTTGAATTCATAATCCATATAACGCCACTCTGTTTTAGCCTTGTTGTTCCATGGGGGACACATTAACCTATCATTAATCTAAGTTAAATTGAACGCCCAAAGTCTGCATAATTAACAGACTTCACTGTATGTGGCAGGGGACTGGCGCTGCCGCACCAGTTTTTACACTGGTTTGAGACGCGCCCGCGCGGGCCAAAGGGCTGCGCGCCCGCGCGACACTCCAGTTCTAGTTTTCCAGAACATGGTTACGACAGTTTTCTTAAGCTAACTAACACGAATTTCACCCACCAAACTGTAATAATAACATGTAAAAATGGTATAGAACTCTTACAAACATGTTTGTGAACATATTCCACCAATTAGAAAATTTTAACATCAACTAAAACTATTTTAATTTCTCAATTTTCATGTTTTTCATATAAAACTCCATTTTTTTTATATTCATCCCAAAAATTATCACTATGAATTCAATACCTGGCCAAATCATCTTATTCAAATTACGTTATGTTCGTATCTCAATGATATCTCAATGAACCAACATATACAAGCGTCAATTTATAGTTTCACATACGAATTGGCCACCAAAATTGATACTTTTCATGAACATATGAAAAATGCATATACTGTCAAAAATTTCTGCTACTACCAAATGAAATCAGCATGAATTTCTTGTTTTAAACATAACTCTAATCATTGCAAACACATACAATTTCAATTACTAACTATATAAATCCACAATTCAACAATTGATTTTACAAAACATGAGAAAATTCTTACTAATATATATATATATATATATATATATATATATATATATATATATATATATATATATATATATATATATATATATAACACTAAGGTTGTATAAGAAGTACCTTCAAATTGCTTGCAATCCTTTTTGCTAAACTCTGTAAATGCTCTAAAATCCTTCTCTCTCAAATTCTCCCAGCTCTCACAAAACTCAGTACTCTCAAACTTGGGAAATAGAATGTGTAATAAGAAAACCAAAAACTGAAAACCTTAATGCGCTACTAATTGGAATATCAGTTATAACGTATATAGTATAAATATATTATATTTATTATTTTAATTTAATTTGTTTATTTTATTTAAATTCAAAATTAAAAATACCAAAAGCCACAAGGCTTGTTTGACAAAACCCTTTAAATTAAAGAATTAATATCTTTGAACCTTTTTTGGATAAAACTAAATTAAAACTACTTTAATTTATTTTAATAACTCCTCATAATATAGTTATTTGTCACACTTTATTTAATCAAGCTTTCATATTTAATTTGATTAATTCAAATAATAATTAATTAAATAAATCATTTAATCACATAACTCAATACAAATAATTAACCATCAAATTGAAATATCAACATATTAATAATTTTCTTAACTCATTAATTATTTATTTAACAAACAATTAACCAAATAAAAATCAAATCAATTAAACAAATATTTATTCAACGATAAACACATCCACTAAATATTTATATAATTCAATAAATATTTAATATTACAATTAAAATTCTGGAATGTTACAATCTCCAGAATTGGAACTGCATTCCTTGAGGTTGTCTCCGAGGTTTGGAACTGAGTATCCCGGGGTTGTCTTCGGGATTGAGCTGATTTAACTTTCATGGTTATCTCCGGAAGACGATTTTGCCCTCCTACAAAGTTAGTAATAGGAATGCAAAATTTCTAGTGACTACAAAACTTATTTACAAACTCAACTCGACTCAAATCATTTTTTCGTGAACTTAAACTTTCACATCAAAAGTTGACTTGACTTGCTTATAACTGTAATCGTAATAAATCCAATCTTTTCACCTTTGTAGTTTGTACTATTACGCCTTTTGGTTAATCTTTGTTGACTCTTCATTAATCATTTGAATCTATATATATATATATATATATATATATATTCGAATCTATTTAAAATTTTAATATAACCACAAAAAATATATTAGAATGATTTTTGATACTACAAGCAATCAAATATTTGTTAAAGCCCACTTCATAGTTTGATATAGAACAATAATATTATCGCCTGAATCGAATGGTTGACCACTCTTCCCTAAGACTATATTTTTCCCTTACTTTTGCTACAAAGAGTTAATACAAATTAGTCTCCCAAAATAAGACATGTCCAAATTTTACTCTGTACTTGAATTTGTTGTGTATAAACAAATCTAGTGCAAAAACTATAAATGTAATAGAAGAAAATTATAGCAAAGAAAAATTTATTAGAATGATATTTTTTATAAGAACTTGAGAAGGATTTAAAATGATTTTAAGTGCAAAACTTGGTGGATTTAAAATATATTTATAAGTTTTCAAGTAACCTTTTGAGGAGATACATATAATTTTAAAAATATACATACATTTGAAAATATATTTAAATATTAGAGATATATTCCTTTGAAAGGATATGTTAAACCATTCTAATGATTCATCCAATGGTCTTATCAATTTGAACAATTAAATCGATTCAATTCTTTCATCCTAAACCATTGCATTGGTTCAATTGCTCTTAGCCCGAATAAATAGATCTATTGTCCTAATAGATCCCTCTTGTTCAAAGAGTTATAATCTTTCAAATCAAACCAATTGAACCAACACATCTATTGGTTTTAATTGCATCATAAAATATATTTATTATATACATTCCAGATTTGAAAATATCTAACAATCCTCCTGTATTTTCATAATCTTGCAATCTTGTTCTTTTGACTTTCTTCTTTCTCTTATTAGATATAACATACATAAGTATGAGGTGTCTTTCGACTTGAACCTTTACATAGACTATCACAAAATATTCGAATTGTTAGTACCATTAGCTTTAAACTAAGAAATCGGAAAGTGATATCTTGCTCAATAGTCATATGTTATTGTTGGTCGAAATCTAAATATATGCTCACACGCAAGTGTACGTGGTCAACAAGTAATTTCGTAGTGAGAAAAAGTAGCATTCCCACATAGACTAGTTGTAAAGCCCCCAAATTTGGGTACTTGAAACCCGAACTCGGTGCTTCACGATACCATTTCTATGAGCGGAATAATACTAATAATAATAACAATAATATAAAGATCAACTTAATTTACATATTCATCAGAGTCTGAATCCCAAGTACGTAACCTTTAAACATTCATTACAACCTATGATAGATAATATATATCATACTTGTCTTAATAAAGTTAACTATTACATAAAATAGCATTTTCGTTCATTCAGCAACCTTTCCCTTTCCCTTGTTCTTAGCAGAGCTCTCTGGTCGTTCACACTTAGCTGAAAACATTTAAATTAAGCAAGGATGAGCATTTGAGTGCCCAGCAAGTAATAGCAATTATATATATAAGCTAAAAGGATTTAAATGTTTTCTTTGTTCTATCCTTCTACAACAAGTCAATAGTTGTGAAGTAATTTGAACCAATAATAATAACATAACAACCCTCTTTCAAATTTTTAAAACTACGTAATGACTATAAATAAGGTTAAGGTGACATACTATGAACATTGTTTTCATTTTCGAAAAGGTTAAACAGAACTTCATCTGTAAACCGTCATAACTTACGGGCGCTGGGGTGATCAGCCAGTTGTACCCTGTATTGATCAACACTACATGCAAGAACGAGGGTATCGTTCACTTTGTCCGCCTTGGGCGCATAAAAGTTTTCCTGTGTAGGGATGTTCATACTTGTCTGGGTTCCAAATCAAAGGTTTTATCTTGTTCAACAATAATCTATAATTTAACATATATATATATATATATACGGATAATTGACAAAGGTGTATCAACATGTGATTAAATACAATGATTATCCAAGTAGTGATACTTGTGTAACCATTTATAGAAATTAACAAACAGAATATATATCTGAATTACCATATACTAACATGTTGATAATTAATGAGCGTATATAATATAGGGTTAATAATCTGTACAGTATTAATATAATTTAGAAACATTCCTACTCATGTCCATTGCATAAAGAAAATACAAATGTAAGATACTTGCCTGATACGCTACTTACAATTCACGACTTAGTTTTATCTTTTAAATCACGACCTATCATTAATTAGATCACTCGTTCGATTAGAACAACATACTATAACACATAGTACTGCATTTCGCAGTCAGCACATAACCTAATCAAATTATCACACATGTTCAACAACCATTTAATCACAAATAAACACATATCTAATCAAAATATCTAAGTCCAGATCAATTTTTGAAACATGTCGGTGTACCGACGGCTTTATCAGGTAATTATCGAGTCTAGGACTCTATTCTGTAACTTAATATCTTCAAGTATCAGTCATATTATTTTTAAATAACTTATAATAATTTTTTTAAACATTTATTATAATTTATCATGAATTTTTGAACACTGGAATCATTTTTAAATGATTTAAATATTAAACAATTCTATTATCATTAATATTTAATTAATATTAAACTATTAATGAAACTATTGCCAAAATATTAAAATTATTTATAATAACTCGAAATATTTTTAAAACATTCATATTACCCTTAAATGATTTTTAAAACATTTAAAATTATTTTTAAATAATTACCATTAATATTTAAATATCAATGTACCATTTATCAAAATATTAAAAGCCATTAATTATAACTTAAAATATTTTTAATTCATTTATATTATTTTTAATTGATTTTTAAATTAACAAAACCATTTTTAAACTATTTATTTAAAATAAATATTAAATAAATTTAATATCATTAATAACAAATTAATAATTATTAATATTAAATTATTAATGAAATTATCCTTTACATATTAAAAGTTATATTTTATAACTTAAAATATCTTTAAACACTTTATTTTTATTTAAAATAATTTTTCTAATATTAAAATCATTTTTAAACTAAATTATTTCATATAATTATTAAATAACTTTAATATCATTAATAATAATTAATTAATTAAATTTACATTTAAATATTGAAAGTTATATTTTATAACTTCAAATATTTTTAAATACCTTATTATTATTTAAAATGATTTTTAACATAATAAAATTATTTTTAATTAATTTATTTAGTAAATAACTTAATTATCATTAATATAAATTTATTAATGAAATTTATCACAAAATATTAAAAGTCATTAAAAATAACTTAAAATATTTTCATATATCATAATATGATTTTAAATTATTTTTCAAATATAAAAATCAATTTTATCTAATTTATTAAATATTATAATTTAATAAATCTAATACTAATAATATTTCAAAAATATTAAATATTTATGAAATATACTTAAAATAATTTAAAACTAATTTTCAGAATTTAAAATAATTTTTAATAATTTATTTGGTATTTTTAATAATTAAAAACTATTTTTTTTCTATTTATTTAATTAAATTAATTAATTTTCGAAAATATCTGTCGCTAAAGGACCCTATAGCGACGAAACTGTCGCTATAGGTGTTTTTGAGCTGTTCTTGGCCAAACCCAGAAACCCATGTCAGTTGACGAGGTAGCTGGTTTGACCAACAATTGTGCACGGTGTAACGTGTTTCTGGACTAGATGTTGATCAGATCATGTAGTACAAATACAAGACTACACGATCCAACAATAAACATCATCATAACATGCATAACCAAAGAGATCTGAGCCTCTAAAGTGGCTGTCAAACCTATTCTTCATTTCTGGGTTACCCAAAAATGAAGAACAGTTCGATTGTCCACTTTTGGGCTTCTACAACTTGCAATAAATGTACTGTTTGTGTAATATAAAAGTTTTAGTATGTAAACAACATATAGGACAAGAGATCTATCACACAACATCAACAAAATCACAATCAAATCGTCAGATCCGGACCGGTCAAACCTTGTCAGAGATCACGCTCTTAAGTTTTCTGGGTTACCCAAAAAACTAAGTTCGTGATCTTCTGGCCTGGTTTGACCTTCCACTTACTTCAATCAGATTGATATTTAGGCTATCTAAAAGTTTAATCTTGTAATTCATATATCATAGCACAAACCTATTACAACAACAACAACAAAACAAAAATACACTGAAAGATCTAGCCGGTTTAAAATGTTGTCAGGCCGGCTCTGGGCTGTTTCTGGGTTACCTAGAAACGCCCGGTTATGGCTGGTCAACGCACTTTGACCTTGAATAACTTGCAATCGGTTCATGTTCTGACTTTAATTCAAGTGCTAGATTAAAGATCTCATGGCATACTACACGATCAAACATTAAAACAACAAAAACACATATCATACCGAGATCTATGGCCACTGACATTGATTGTCAGAAGACTATTGAACCTTTTTCCAGATTTTGCAAAATGTCAAATCCGAGCCTCTAGATGTTATGGATCTAACATCTAACAACCCAGCTCATCATTATAGAATACAAATAACATATTCTAACATTCAAACATAACATCTAACACAAGATCGATGGTCAGATTCATAGCTAGGGTTTATACCTCTTTTGAGAAATTTCTTGATTCTATGCTTCTGATATGTTATGGTTGATCGTGGGGCTGTTCTTAGGGACTGATATACTTATAAAATTCGTGGGTTTTAGAGAGAGAAGCTCAAAGATGAGAGTTAGACAAAAATAAGTGAGCAAATGATTTTCTCTCTCTTTCAATCTATATATAGTAGTGCTAGATACAAGTAATGGCTGATATAGAGACTTATTGCTGTCATTTGTAAGCACATGGGGTGGTTGAAGTGGTTCACCAACTAAACCTAATGTCAAAACCTATATATTAGCCTCAATAATGCAAGGGGTATACTGGTCATTTGGCTTAGAAATTTAATGGCCATTTTGTAATCTTGCAAAGCCTTAGGGTTTAACCCTAAGGTTTAGCACAAGTCAATTATAGGATTTCCAATTTAGGGTTTTTTATAAAATAAAATAAATAAAAATTTTAGTTTCTAAATCTTTCAATTAGGGTTTTCTTAATTTGATTAAGATTCTAATTATACATGAATATTAGGGTATTAATTATTTAATAATTATAGTTAACCTTGCTAATTTAGCAATTAGGGTTACAATTAGTAATTAGGTTTTAAAACTACTAATTAGGGTTACTAAATATATAAATTAGAGTTTCTAGTTTAGTAATTAGGATTTTCATGATTAACAATTATAATTCTAATACTCACAAATTAATCACTTTATCACAATTACAAGCAATCTCGAACTCTAATTTGAGTTTCAAATTAGGGTTTAACATTTAAAATTAGGGTTTTTAATAACTTAAGGTTTTCTAAAAATTATTTAGGGTTTCTAAATTTTTAATCTAAATGTTAATTAGGGTTGACCTAATTAATCAAATCATTATATAACACACATCATAATTCATATAACACAGTTATATCACAGTCTTAAACTCACAATTAATTTTCAAATTAGGATTTCTCCCAATAAATGTAGGGTTTAACCAATTAATATTAGAGTTTTGAAATTATATACCATAATTGACCAACCATTATCAATGTGTACATACAATACATACTTATAGCACTGAAAAATTAAAATATAATTAATATTATATTATTATTCTCATTCCTTGATAAAAATCTAAAATTAGGGTTTAGATTCCATATCTGATATATTCTTTCGTATTTAACCTTAATAATTAAGGTAAAATAATTAACTTAATAATTTGTACTAAAACTCATATAATAGAATAATTATTATAATTATCCTAAAAATTACTCCATATATTATTTAAATAATATATGATTATATTTTCATAGAAAATAATTAATTAAAAACCTTTCTACTATAAAATTATTTATTACAAGAATATACTTTACAAAAATCAATAATTCTAAAATAAAATTATTGGTAAATATTTATGTAATAAATATATTTTTATTTACCACATAAATACATATACACATTATCTTGTACAAATCCTCATCCTTAAAAAAAAATTATACGCAAAATTTTTGATTTCTTTATATAGAAAATATCGGGTTGTTACATTCACCCTCCCTTATAAAGATTATGTCCCCAGAATCACCGTTTTAAAACTCATACATACACGGGTACATAGCACACACAATCTTTGCAAGTAGATCTCGACCAACTTTGATCGAACTGATCTTTAACTATTCTCATAAAGCTTGTCCTTCTGATTAAACGGAGATTTGATTTTTAAAAGAACTCAAATTCTTCCCTCAAAATTTCTTTGGAAATAATTTACTATATATATGAAAATCATGCATAATAAAATAAAAGTTATACGAATAATACCTGGAGTTCCATTACCAGCTGCTGTCGTATCCTGGACAGTCATGTTATAGACCCTTGCTGTTGATTTTGTTGGCTTGCTCGATGACGTAGGTCCCGTGATTGCTAAAGTCCCACTGTCAATGCCCGTGTTCACACTTCCTGTTTCTGCCCTCCTCTTCGGACAATCTTTCACCTTGTGCTCAGTCGATCCGCATAGAAAACACCCACTATTCATCCTAGGATTGGGGCAGTTGAGAGAGATATGGCCATCCTGCCCGCACTTATAGCAAACAAATTTTTCCTTCAAACACTCCCCAGAGTGGTTCTTCCCACATGTCTTACACGGCACCATCTGGTTCTTTGCACCTTCTTGTTTTACCTGCACACTTTCAAAGTTGTTCACCTTCTTCTTCCCATCTCCATTCCTACTCCCACTACTAATTCTTACCTTCTCAGCTCCTTCAGTCTTACCCTTATTCTTCATCTCCTTGTTGTAGAGGCTCATGGCCTCACTCCCCTCCTCAGCTATAATCGCTTTCTCCATGAGTGCTGTAAATGTAGGGATCTGCAACACTGCCACCTTGTTGTAGAGCCAGGGTTTTAATTCCAGCTCAAACCTTCTCGCTTTTCTAGCCTCCATATCAACTTGATGCGGGGCAAACCTAGCTAACTCATTAAATTTGGCGGCATATTCGGACACCGCCATATTCTCCTGCTTCAATTCTAAAAATTTTACCTCCATCCTAGCCTGCATACTAGGTGAAAAATAGTTTTCGAAAAATAAAGTTTTGAAGCTATCCCAAGTAACTACACCTTCTCCTGCCCTTGACTAATTCGCTTCCCACCAAAAGTTTGCCTCACCCTTCATCATATAGGTGGCAAAAGTAGTCTTCTGCCCCTCAGCTACCCTAGCTATCACAAATGCCTTTTCAATCTCCTTAACCCAAGTTTGGGCTTCTAAAGGGTCAGTTGTACCTTTGAATTCTGGTGGTCCCACAGTCTTGAAATCCTTGAAGTTCGCTAAGCGATTATCTAGCTGATTCCCGGCTACTGGTATCCCTTGCTGCATAGCTTATGCTACCATGTTTGCAAAATACTGCATCGGGTCTACTTGTTATATCTCAGTGTTGTTGACAGATTCTTTTGCCCTTTGATTTCGAGTTCGACGTCTTGGCGGCATTATCTGATTAGATAAAATCATAAATTTAACTTACATTCTAAACCTTATCGCATAAGTTTAATATTTTAAACTTGTTTCATTACTCAAACATAGATTCATATTCATTCAATGAATATTTTACATAACATAGAATATAATGCTTTAAACATCAGCTATCCTTTTATGACTACAAAAGTCGGGATTTACAAACTTGATCATTACAAAAGTTTTAGAACATTACATTACACAGACATACTAATCACGCATGTTACATTAAACACATATACATCACAGAACCTATACTACCTATTTGCTACGCCTTTTTTCTTGGACAACCTTTCGTCTGATGACCTTCTATCCCACGGATAAAACATGCTCCTAGTATATAGTCAGGACAATACAGAGTGGTATGTCCTTCATAACCGCAAAGATAACATATTCTTTTCCCTTTCTTCTTATCGAATTTTTCTAAGTCGTGGCCTTCCATCTTTCTTTTCCCCTTCTTGCTCGGAGCTGCACACGATGTGTTGCTTGTGGCTCTCATCTAATCAATTTGGATTTTAAGCTTATCTTGTTCTTCCATTGTTTCTATTAACGCTTGACGCAACTAACTATTCAACAGCTTTTCTATTTCCCACAGCCTTCCCAGAAAAGAAACTTTGTTTCTCAGATCCTGCACTTCCATTGATGCTTGATCAGCTTCAACTTTAGAGTTCGAATCACTATCTGTCAGCTCCACCATTTCTGGATCTGGTACTACGTTTTCCACGATAACCACCTCGTCCGAGTTGGTTTCATTGTGAGCCTCTATTTCAGCTATTGGCTTCGATATTAGCTCGGGTGTATGGATTTGATCCTTCTTCATGCTATAAGCATATAACAAGCCTTTTTCACCAGACATCTACACACACAAATTATCCTGATTAACATATAATATAGACACACAGCAAGTAATAGTTTTATATAAGTTATCTTTTATTTTGTTTGACGATGAATTTATTCAATTCATCTCTTTTTTAAACTCTATATAAGTTATTTATATTTTTAATGTTTCCCTCTATTCTAAGGTCTAGCCCACTTAAGGTTTTTAACCCTAAGCTCTGATACCAACCTGTAAAGTCCCCAAATCCGGGTACTTGAAACCTGAACTCGGTGCTTCACAATACCATTTCTATGAACGGAATAATACTAATAATAATAACAATAATATAAAGATCAACTTAATTTACATATTCATCAGAGTCTGAATCCCAAGTACGTAACCTTTAAACATTCATTACAACCCATGATAGATAATATATATCATACTTCTCTTAATAAAGTTAACTATTACATAAAATAGCATTTTCGTTCAGTCAGCAACCTTTCCCTTTCCCTTGTTCTTAGCAGAGCTCTCTCGTCGTTCACACTTAGCTAAAAACATTTAAATTAAGCAAGGATGAGCATTTGAGTGCCCAGCAAGTAATAGCAATTATATATATAAGCTGAAAGGATTTAAATGTTTTCTTTGTTCTATCCTTCTACAACAAGTCAATAGTTGTGAAGTAATCTGAACCAATAACAATAACATAACAACCCTCTTTCAAATTTTTAAAACTACGTAATGACTATAAATAGGGTTAAGGTGACATACTATGAACATTGTTTTCATTTTTGAAAAGGTTAAACAGAACTTCATCTGTAAACCGTCATAACTTACGGGCGCGGGGGTGATCAGCCAGTTGTACCCTGTATTGATCAACACTAATGCAAGAACGAGGGTATCGTTCACTCTGTTCGCCTTGGGCGCATAAAAGTTTTCCCATGTAAGGATGTTCATACTTGTCTGAGTTCCAAATCAAAGGTTTTATCTTGTTCAACAATAATCTATAATTCAATATATATATATATATATATATATATATATATATATATATATATATATATATATATATATATATATATATATATATATATACGGGTAATTGACAAAGGTGTATCAACATGTAATTAAATACAATGATTATCCAAGTGGGGACACTTGTGTAATCATTTATAGAAATTAACGAACAGAATATATATCTGAATTACCATATACTAACATATTGATAATCAATGAGCGTATATAATATAGGGTTAATAATTTGTACAGTATTAATATAATTTAGAAACATTCTTACTCATGTCCATTGCATAAAGAAAATGCAAAGATAAGATACTTGCCTGATACGCTGCTTACAATTCACGACTTAGTTTTATCTTTTAAATCACGACCTATCATTAATCAGATCATTCGTTCGATTAGAACAATATACTATAACACATAGTATTGCATTTTGCAGTCAACACATAACCTAATCACATTATCACACATGTTTAACAACCATTTAATCACAAATAAACACATATCTAATCAAAATATCTAAGTCCAGATCAATTTTTGAAACATGTCGGTATACCTACGGCTTTATCGGGTAATTATCGAGTCTAGGACTCTATTCTGTAACTCAATATCTTCAAGTATCAGTCATATTATTTTTAAATGACTTATAATAATTTTTTTAAACATGTATTATAATTTATCATGAATTTTCAAACACTAGAATCATTTTTAAATGATTTAAATATTAAACAATTCTATTATCATTAATATTTAATTAATATTAAACTATTAATGAAACTATTGCCCTTAAATGATTTTTAAAATATTTAAAATTATTTTTAAATAATTACCATTAATATTTAAATATCAATGTACCATTTATCAAAATATTAAAAGCCATTAATTATAACTTAAAATATTTTTAATTCATTTATATTTTTTTAAAAAAGATTTTTAAATTAATAAAACCATTTTTAAACTATTTATTTAATATAATTATTAAATAAATTTAATGTCATTAATAATAAATTAATAATTATTAATATTAAATTATTAATAAAATTATCCTTTAAATAGTAAAAGTTATATTTTATAACTTAAAATATCTTTAAACACTTTATTTTTATTTAAAATGATTTCTCTAATATTAAAATTATTTTTAAACTAAATTATTTAATATAATTATTAAATAACTTTGATATCATTAATAATAATTAATTAATAAAATTTACCTTTAAATATTGAAAGTTATATTTTATAACTTCAATTATTTTTAAATACCTTATTATTATTTAAAATGATTTTTAATATAATAAAATTATTTTTAATTAATTTATTTTATTCATTTAGTAAATAACTTAATTATCATTAATATAAATTTATTAATGATATTTATCACAAAATTTTAAAAGTCATTAAAAATAACTTAAAATATTTTCATATATCATAATATGATTTTAAATTATTTTTCAAATATAAAAATCATTTTTATCTAATTTATTTAATATTATAATTAAATAAATTAAATACTAATAATATTTTAAAAATATTAAATATTTATGAAATATACTTAAAATAATTAAAAACTGATTTTTAGAATTTAAAATAATTTTTAATAGTTTATTTGGTATTTTTAATAAATAAAAACTATTTTTTCTATTTATTTAATTAAATTAATTAATTTTCAAAAAATATATGACGCTAAAGGGCCCTATAACGACGAAACTGTCGCTATAGGTGTTCTTGAGCTGTTCTTGGCCAAACCTAGAAACCCGTGTCAGTTGACGAGGTAGCTGGTTTGACCAACAATTGTGCACGGTGTAACGTGTTTCTGGGCTAGATGTTGATCAGATCGTGTAGTACAAATACAAGACTACACGATCAAACAATAAACAGCATCATAACATGCATAACCAAAGAGATCTGAGCCTCTAAAGTGGCTGTCAGACCTGTTCTTCATTTCTGGGTTCGACTGTCCACTTTTGGTCTTCTACAACTTGCAATAAATGTAATGTTTGTGTAATATAAAAGTTTCAGTATGTAAACAACATGTAGGACAAGAGATCTATCACACAACATTAACAAAATCACAACCAAATCGTCAGATCCGGACCGGTCAAACCTTGTCAAAGATCACGCTCTTAAGTTTTCTGGGTTACCCAGAAAACTAAGTTCGTGATTTTCTGGCCTGGTTTGACCTTCCACTGACTTCGATCAGATTGATAATTAGGCTATCTAAAAGTTTAATCTTGTAATTCATATATCATAGCACAAACCTATTACAACAACAACAACAAAACAAAAATACACTAAAAGATCTAGCCGGTTTAAAATGTTGTTAAGCCGGTTCTGGGCTGTTTCTGGGTTACCCAGAAACGCCCGGTCATGGCTGGTCAACGCACTTTGACCTTGAATAACTTGCAATCGGTTCATGTTCTGACTTTCATTCAAGTGCTAGAATAAAGATCTCATGGCATACTACACGATCAAACATTAAAACAACAAAAACACATATCATACCGAGATCTATGGCCACTGACATTGATTGTCAGAAGACTGTTGAACCTTTTTCCAGATTTTGTAAAATGTCAAATCCGAGCCTCTAGATGTTATGGATATAACATCTAGCAACCCAGATCATCATTATAAACTACAAATAACATATTCTAACATTCAAACCTAACATCTAACACAAGATCGATGGTCATATTCATAGCTAGGGTTTATACCTCTTTTGAGAAATTTCTTGATTCTATGCTTCTGATATGTTATGGTTGATCGTGGGGCTGTTCTTAGGGACTGATATGCTTATGAAATTCGTGGGTTTTAGAGAGAGAAGCTAAAGGATGAGAGTTAGACAAAAATAAGTGAGCAAATGATTTTCTCTCTCTTTCAATCTATATATAGTAGTGCTAGATACAAGTAATGGATGATATAAAGACTTGTTGCTGTCATTTTTAAGCACATGGGGTGGTTGAAGTGGTTCACCGACTAAACCTAGTGTCAAAACCTATATATTATGTATAATGGTCATTTGGCTTGGAAATTTAATGGCCATTTTGTAATCTTGCAAACCCTTATGGTTTGACCCTAAGGTTTAGCACAAATCAATTATAGGATTTCCAATTTAGGATTTTTAATTAAATAAAAAAATAAAAATTTTAGTTTCTAAATCTTGCAATTAGGGTTTTCTTAATTTGATTAAGATTCTAATTATACATGAACATTAGGGTATTAATTATTTAATAATTATAGTTAACCTTGCTAATTTAGCAATTAGGGTTACAATTAGTAATTAGTTTTTAAAATTACTAATTAGGGTTACTAAATATAGAAATTAGGGTTTCAAATTTTGTAATTAGGGTTTTCATGATTAACAATTATAATTCTAATACTTACAAATTAATCAATTTATCACAATTACAAACAATCTCGAACTCTAATTTGAGTTTCAAATTAGGGTTTAACATTTAAATATAGGGTTTTAAATAACTTAAGGTTTTCTATAAATTATTTAGGGTTTCTGAGTTTTTAATCTAAATGTTAAATAGGGTTGACCTAATTAATTAAATCATTATATAACACATATCATAAATCATATAACACAGTTATATCACAGTCTTAAACTCACAATTAATTTTCAAATTAGGGTTTCTCCCAGTAAATGTAGGGTTTAACCAATTAATATTTGAGTTTTGAAATTATATACCATAACTGACCAACCATTATCAATACGTACATACAGTACATATTTATAGCACTGAAAAATCAAAATATAATTAATATTATATTATTATTCTCATTTCTTGATAAAAATCCAAAATTAGGGATTGGATTTCATATCTGATTTATTCTTTCGTATCTAACCTTAATAATTAAGGTAAAATAATTAACTTAATAATCTGTACTAAAACTCATATAATAGAATAATTATTATAATTATCCTAAAAATTACTCCATATATTATTTAAATAATATATGATTATATTTTCATAGAAAATAATTAATTAAAAACCTTTCTACTATAAAATTAATTATTACAAGAATATACCTTACAAAAAAACCAATAATTCTAAAATAAAATTATTTGTAAACATTTATGTAATAAATATATTTTTATTTACCACATAAATACATATACACATTATCTTGTACAAATCCTCATCCTTAAAAAAAATTATACGCAAAATTTTTGATTTATTTATATAGAAAATATCGGGTTGTTACACTAGTATTGAATTAAACCTAACAATTACCAGTTTTATATTAACTCACTTTTATAAAACTATTCAAATTAAGGATTATAAATAAGAAAAACTAAGAATCTAAAAATACCAATCAATCAACACAACTTAATAACCGTAATTTCAAGCAAATAATGGAGAATTAGGCTTACAACTTCACTTTAAGCCTCACTCCGATTATCACGCCTTATTCCAGTTCAATTCACTATCTCAGTTTATTAATCAAGAGCACTTAAATAGAATTAACCATCTCTCGATGCACTAACACTATATTAACTTAAATCCATAAATTAGATAGAATTAAGCCAAACAACCTAATTAACTAATTCACTGTATCTCTTTGTGAATTACAATCAAAAAGAGGTTTAAATTATAAGTTCTTTACCCGATTACATGCGATGCTAGGTATATATCTATCCTAACATTCATCAAGATTCCATTCAAACATAGAATTCAAGAATACATGCTAAAGTGACAAAGTTTAGATTCATACATCATCTCTCGAATATATACAAATCCGCATAGAAGTGGTGATCAAGCACTTCATAAATTAAAGTGTAAATCATAATAGATAAACTGAATTGATAGATTTATAAACTTAATTTAAGGCATGATAATCATTATTTAACATTAAAGATCCATTGCAAGCCTAATAAGTACTTTAGTTCATCATAAATGAAATAAAAACTGAAAAGATAGAGAAATTCATCATCCTAATTACAATAATTAAATTGAAAAACAAAGAATAGTTACAAAACAATCCTTATCCTCACTTCAATTTGCAATCTTCGTGATCTTGACCTTCAAATCTGCTCCTCCAATGAACTTCTGAAATTAGGGCTCAAACCTTGATAATCGATTGATTGATGTAATGTGTCTCTATTATGTTATGATATCTTCAACAAAGGTCATATATTTAGTCCCAAAACGACGCCTATCAGAGTTCCAGTCCATGCCAAATTGAACCACGTACGCAGCTACAGAATTCCAATTAAAGTGGAACACTCTTTCTCTCCCCGCACCCTCGGCCCGGCGGGGGGTATTTACTCTATATAGGCCCTCCTCGGCGGGGGTAGGTGGTGGGGGTCTTCTGCAGTTGGGCCATGTACCCCCGCCCCGACAGGGGGTATGTCTTGCCATAATGATTTTGCCCATTTTGATGCCAAGTCTTGCCACAAAGCCACGAATGTACCACCATGCCACGTAATGCACTCCTAAACACAAAACAAGTAAAATTGAATAGAAACAAGCAGGATCAACACCATTTAAGTCTGAATTAGAGGCCGATTTGTTGGTATAAAACCCACTCATCAAACTCCCCCAAACTTAAACCCGTGCTAGTCCTTGAGCACAAAATAAAATAAAATGCAATGCAATGCACTGGAATGTAACTAATCTACATGCCTACGGATCTAGCAGTAATGATAGAGGCAATTCTATTCAACCGGCCTCAGAGAAATCAAGTAAACATGATAATACCTCATATCAAAAACCAATCAGTAATTTCTCAATCAATCATCAAATCTTAGACTACTATCACTAATATAGTGCGTGTGTGCTCAACAACTACGCTAACTGATATAAAATCAAATTTAACACATAATAGATCTCTTTAAAGGCATCATACAGTGTAAACTCAAGAAATCCAAAAACAGTCAAGATCCAACTAAAATCAAACAATTACCAATATTAAGGGTCAAAATAGGGTACTTATGCTTTATTTTTCATTTACGGGGGGTTTGCTCTTTTCCTTTTTTTTATATCCATGGCTGTGCAATGTCTTATTCTCGTAGGCTATTTAATTCTACCTTAATGAGCTTTAGACCAAGGACTCCCAAACCATTAAGGGCGCTAGGTGTAAAGACAATCCCTTCAGGCTTACTTACTTAAGTAACAAAGGCAACGAAATTAGACTAGTCACGGTGTTTATTCATATATATATATATATATATATATATATATATATATATATATATATATATATATTACATATAGCTTATATACCCCAAATTTTTCTCCAAACTTAGGTTCTTGTCTAACTTTAGCCTTCACTGCCTATTATTGTCATTCTTTCATTCAAACTAGCATTATCCTTTAGAGTTCTATTATGTATCAATTTGAACTCAATCAGTCAACATAGTTGTTTTTACTATGCTATCCTTATTATACTAGTTTCAAACAACAAAACATTCAATTCATAACAAGAAAATCACATCACAGCTCTAATATTCAGCACTACATTTGTCTACTCAATTCCAGACTCATCATTGGTCAAAATAGACTGTAACTATCAAACAGCTGGACTTATACAAGATGAATTAAAAATGCAACATAAACACAGTACTAACTAAATTTTTTGTGATTTTTCCAATTTTTCCATTTTTTAGCATAACAAAATATGAATAACAGAATACGAAACTAATTACAATAAACTACACTACTATTCAAAACTAACATGCAACTTCACTACATGAATGCCAACATAATAAACATGAACTAAACATGACACATATGCAAAAACTAATTATATGCAACTCAAAACTAAACTCCCCCAAACTTAGCAATTGCAATGTCCTCATTGTAAAAATATAGAAATAAGCACAAGAGGACTTCCCTGTATCCATCTAAGATTGTGGGGGTGGTGGAGGTGGTGGCTGTGGAATGAAGACTGAGAACTCCTCCACGTCAGAATCCGATGGAGGGTATTGTGGTATAGGCGCATACTGGTGGAATTGGAACTGATTAGCCGTGGCTGGATGTAAACTTTGCAATGCCGCATTCAAAGAGGCAAAGGACCTGTTCATATAGTCAAACATATTGTCCTACTTGGCCGCCAGTCGTTTCACTTTCCTATTGGCGTCTTTATCTCGCTCATCAAAACAGTGCAGAAGACTGCGGAACCGGGTGTTAAACAGATACTTCTTCCTGCTACTCCCTGCAGTCTCATCCTCACGATACATTTTGGTACTCCCAAGATGGATTACAAATGGTGTGTTTTGTGCCTCCATCATGATTTTATACTTCAAGTCAGATTCATTAGGAACACAAAGTCTGGAGTTAACTCGAAGTATTCATTCTTTATTGATTCTTGCTTTCGGGATAACACCTTCTTGTAATTTCTTCTTCATACGCATCAGCTCTAGGTCTGTAGCTTGAGCATCTTTAATTTTATCGATTAAAGTCGATTCTACTTGTATACTTTTCATCATCATGTGGGTTCCTAGAGTCTTTATCTCTATCTCCATCCTTTTTATGTAATACAAAATGGGCCTTTGCGTTGACAATATCACACTCGTACCCGCATATGATCTTCTACTCAACGCGTCAGCTATCACGTTTGCTTTTCTAAGATGGTATCGAATGGTATGATTGTAATCTTTCAACAGCTCAAGCCAATGTCGTTGCCGCATGTTGAGCTCCTTTTGGTTGAAGAAATATTTGAGACTTTTATGATCCGTATAGATCTCCACTTTCTCCCCATACAGGTAATGCCTCCAGATTTTAAGCGCGAAAACAAAAACTGCCAACTCTAGATCATGAGTAGGATAATTCCTCTCATATTCTTTGACTTGTCGTGAGGCATAGGCTATGACTTTCCCATGTTGTATAAGAACACATCCTAAACCTTTGCCTGAAGCATCACTGTATATGACAAATCCCTTCGAACCAGATGGTATTGTCAGATCATGTCCTGAAATAAGTCTCCTCTTGAGTTCTTAAAAACTCTTCTCACATTCTTCGCTCCAACCGAATTTTGTATCTTTCCGAGTCAGCTGAGTTAATGGAGTAGCGATTTAAGAAAACCCTTCTACGAATCTCCGATAATAACCAGCTAAGCCGAGAAAGCAACGTACTTCGGTCACTGACTTTGGTTATTCCCAGCTTTGAATTGCTTCAATCTTTGTCTGGTCAACAGATATTCCATGATTTGATATCACGTGCCCAAGGAATGCTACTTCCTCAAGCCAGAACACACATTTCTTTAACTTGGCGTATAACTTGTTTTCACGAAGCTTTTGGAGTATCAGCCTCAAATGTTGCTCATGATCTTTACGACTTTTGGAGTATATGAGGATGTCATCAATAAAGACAACCACAAAATGATCTAAATATTCCTTGAATACTCGGTTCATCATATCCATGAAGGCAGCAGGAGCATTAGTCAATCTAAAAGACAAGACTAGAAATTCATAATACCCGTACCGAGTTCTGAAAGCAATCTTTGGAATTTTATTAGTTTTAATCTTTAACTGGTGATATCCGGAACGAAGATCGATCTTGAAAAAGAATTTGGCGCCTTGTAACTGGTCAAAAAAGTCATCAATGTGAGGCTATGGGTACCTATTTTTGATGGTGATAGTATTCAACTCCCGATAAATAATACAAAGTTGCATACTTCCATCTTTCTTCTTTACGAATAAAATAGGAGCACCCCAAGGAGACGTACTAGGATGAATAAAATCGATGTCTAACAATTCCTATGGTTGAGTCTTTAACTCCTGAAGTTTAATAGGAGTCATTCGATATGGGGCTTTGGAAATGGGTTTTATATCAGGTTCAAGGTCAATACAAAATTCAATTTCACGCTCTTGGGGTAGGTCAGGAAGTTCTTTAGGGAATACGTCAGGAAATTTATTAATAATAGAAATCTCATTCAAATCTGACATATTTTTGTTTAAATCCGTGACATCTACATATAGTTTTGACTGATGTGTCCCTCCCCTCCGCATTTATAGCATACGATCGATGAGCGTTCTCCTTCCTTAATGACGGTTGTTGGTGCTAACGTCTTTCCATAATTATTGAATATCCTCTTTTTGAAATTTTCACTCCTATTGTCTTGGCCATGATTACCACCGAAGTGGTTACCATTTCTAGCATGTTGATTCCCTCCACGTTTGTTGTCACCGCTTCGATGACTGCTACCACTGGTATTATCATTTTATCGGGTTGGGTTGACTCATTATCGTGCTCCAATAACTGAGCCCTATTTACAACATTTGAATACAAACACAGTTTGTGAGAGATGTGGTATTGACGTATTTCGGGTTTCAAACCTTTTAGAATCATCCGCGTCATACGCTCCTCATTATCAACAAAATGGGACGCAAACCGGGACAACTCGGCAAACTTAGTTTCGTATTGCGACACAGTCATATTATTTTGCTCCAACATTATGAACTCCACCTCTTTCATGTGATTAATACTTTCGGGAAACTACTTGTAGTTGAACAATTCTTGGAACTTCTCTCATGATATCTTCAGTGCGGCAGGCTGGGTACATTTTATCGATTCTCACCAATGATCCGCCTCTCCTCGTAACATGAAGGTGGCAAAGGGAACCTTTTGCTCCTCAAAGCATCCTAAGACATCAAATATCTTGGTGATCTGCTTTATCTACGTCTCACCCTTAAGTGGTTTTGGCTTTCCAACAAACTCTGGTGGTCTCAGCTCCTTGAATTGCTTAGCGGTGACCATCCATGAGTTGCCAGTGTTTCCACCTGCATTTTGAATAGGAGTCGCTCTCATCTGATGTTGCATGAATTGCATAAAGCCTCTAGACATCCCGTCGTTCATCATTTGGTCGGTGTTGTTATTTTCCTGAGGATTGTTGCCTTCCTGATGCACATTATCCTAGGTATTGATCATTGATGACTCAATGGTCTCATGTGCTCCTTTGCTTATCTCAACATTCTCGGATGTCATTTTCAAACACTGCCACAAAACAAGGGTTAATTGACATACCACATATTATCCCTATATTCTTGCTGACCATTTAAATAACAACTAAACTTAGGTAGGTTATACAGGCGAAGGAATTACCCATCTCTCCCCTCATAGTTATAGTCTCACATCTCAGCCAGGGATCATATCCCTAAGCTTTGATACCAACTGTGACGTCCCCAAAATAGGTATACATCACCCATTCTGAGTCGCCAAATACATGGCATAGAATTTAAATACAACTTCCTTATACAATATGACAAAAACATTGCTTAGAGTTTTTACACGAATATTATCTAATAGACAGTATTCAAACTCAACAGGAGTCTTCATTACAATTATTATCACACTATTTTATCAAATAGAGAGGACTACTATAGTCACCATCTCGGATCATCACTCCGTTCCTCGACTAGTCCCGGCTACGTTCTCATTTCCTGAAGAGAACAATGAAAGCAAAAGGGTGAGCTCAACTAACCTAGTAAGAAATATTATGACTAAGATAATGCAAAATAAATTATTGTTATCCTTCAACAGTGTTAAACTGATAATAAACAACAAGTTTAACTGCAGCGGAACAAGCAATCCATTAGAAGAGTCAAGTAGAGAATGATATCTCATATCTTCTATGATTTAAAAAATTTATCATCAATTTTATAACTGAGACTCAGCTTAATAAATAATCCACATCACTGAATTATCCATGCACTAAGGGCCAAGGATATTCATTAGTATCACAATCACGAATTATCTATGCATTACAGGCCAAGGATATTCGTGTTTTCACCAATGGTCATGATCATACCGAATAATCCATGTTCATAATAATACCAACAACTGTCCATCAATGCATTACGGGCCAATGAGGACTTTTACCATATCATTTATAACATTACGGGTCATGATTATACCAAATGATCCCTGGTCATAATCATACCAATCAACAGTTCATCTATGCACTACAACCAAAGATGACTTTCATCATAATATAAGCATGAGGATGATGACAATGATATAAGAATTCAATTAAAAGAAAGCAAAGGATAAATTTTTAAATATTTATAATTTAATTTATCCAGAATTCAATAATGTCCAAATTGTCAACATGATGCTGCTTTGTGGAGTAAAATTAAAGAATAATATTGTATCAAAAATGATTTAAACAGAAAAGAAATCAATTTTTTTTCATGAATAGTACCCCATGTGAATAGTACCTGAGTGAATAGTACTACAGGAATGGTACTTTGTGAATAGTAGTTTGTGAATACTACTCTGTGAATAGTACTCCGGTATGAAAAGCTTAAAATTTAACAAGAATGTTCAAAAAAATATCCTTGTGAAACGATACTAGATGAAGCGCAAATTTCAATGATATTTTACTAATTTCACGAAGTATAGAAGCAATACTTTAACAAAATTAGGGTATAAACAGGAATACGAGACAAAATAATATTACTTATGTAAGACCCCAACTTTTATAAATAAAGATGAATTTTCTATAAATATCATTTTTGAATATTATGGAGTTAATTTGATATAATGTTATAGTTGTGGGTAATATTTATAAATTTTGCAAAGTACGCAAGTTGTTATATAATATTCGATTGGTCGAGGAATATTCGTTTTAACAGGGAATATTCGTACAACGGCACAATCATTGGTGGACCCCACAATGAAATTATTGTCGGATTGAGAAAACGACAAAAATATTTTATTAAAAATAACAGCGAAAGTTTTACCATTGATACTGTTGAACTACTCGGTAGTAAAAGTACAGTAATACGTGTGGTTGCATAGTAGCACACGGTATTGATTATTAATGCTTATGTGAGAAGTCACTCAGTTTAATTCAATTATTGTCAGTTAATAATATGAATTATTTAGCGATAATGACGTTTTGTTTTATTCGTATTATTAACGTAATAAAATAGAAACATCTTTTTATATAAAACAGAATACTTTATTAAAGTTATTCTATAAATAGAATATATTATATTTTATTTAAAAGATTTTTCTTTAAATATGGACCGTCAGATTAAAGTAATCAATATGGACCGTTCATGGATTAGTTACTATGCATTCTATTTTTCTATAAATAGCAGCTCATTCCATCATTATTTCTTACGAATTCACTGAACTCTAGAGAGAAAAACTATAGAGAGAAACTATAGATAGAGAGAAGAAGAGTATTCTGCTACTTAACTACTTCCTTATTTCAGCTCTTCTTTAAAACGGTAAGGGGTGTTATTCTTTCTTATTCATGAAGAGAAATGTTGTTATTCCATTTCTTATTATTCTGTTGGAATAACCTGTATACGCGGTCTACCCTATACTTGGTGACATTCTTCTGTTATTCTGTTGGAACATCCTGTCTGTGTGTTTTACACCGGACTTGGTTCCGTTTTTATTATTATTCTGTTGGAACATCCTGTCTGTGTATTTTACACCGGACCTGGTTTCGTCTTGTTATTATTCTGTTGGAACATCATGTCTGTGTGTTTTACACCGGACCTGATTCCATTATTTATTATTCTGTCGGAATATCCTGTCTGTGCGTTTACGCCGGACCTGGTTCCATTAATTATTATTCTGTCAGAATATCCTGTCTGTGCGTTTACACTGGACCTGGTTCCATTATTTATTATTCTGTTGGAATATCCTGTCTGTGCGTTTTACGCCGGACCTGGTTCCATTATTTATTATTCTGTGGGAATAACATGTCTGTGTGGTCTATCGCATGCATGGTGATTTCTTTTGTTATTTCATTCTTTATTATACTCAGTTGGTTAAGTTTTGACTTCTATACTCCATGAAATTAGTGGAATATCCTTGATAATTGTGTTTCATCCAGTATCTTTTCATGAAAATATTCTTCTAAGCATTCTTGAATTTTACTCCACAAAGCAGTATCATGTTGACAATTTGGACGTTGTTAATTCTTGGATAAATTAATTCTTGAACTTGTTTTATTGAATTCTTATATCATTGTCATCACCCTCATATTTATAAAATATTGAAAGTCATATGTGGCCTGTAGTGCATAGATGGACTTGGTATGATTATGACCAGGGATTATTCGGTATAATCATGACCGTAATGTTACAAATGATGTGGTAAAAGTTCTCATTGGCCCGTAGTGCATTGATGGACAGTTGTTGGCATGATCATGACCATTAATGAATACACGAATATCCTTGGCCGTAGTGCAGGGGTGATTCGATGATGTGGATTATTTTATTAAGCTGAGTCCCAGCGATCACAGTGTTGAAAAACCTTTTAAATCATAAAAGATAGTAGAGTTTATTTTCTACTTGACTCTTTTAATGGATTGCTTGTTCCGCTACAGTTAAACTTGATGTCTATTATATTTTATCAGTTTAACATTGTTGAAGGCTAATGATAATTTATTCTGCATTATCTTAGTCATAATATTTCTTGCTGGGCTAGTTGAGCTCACCCTTTCTTTTACTATTCTCTTCAGGAAATGAGAACGTAGCTGGGGCAAGTCGGGGAACGGAGTGATGGTCCGAATGATAGTATTGGTTAGTAGTCCTCACTATTCTATGTAATGGTGTGTTAATAAATGTAATGAGGACTCCTTTTGAGTATGAATACTCTCTAGAAGATAATATTTGTATTCAAACTCACAGTTTATGTTTTGTCGTATTGTACACGACAGTTGAATTAGTAAGTTATATTTGTATTCTGTATTATGTATCTGACGACCCAAGATGGGTGATGTATACCTAATTTTAGGGGCGTCACAGTTGGTACCAGAGCCTAGGGATATGATCCCTGGCTAAGATATGAGAATAGAACTAAGAGGGGAGAGACGGGGAATTCCTTCGCTAGTATGACCTACCTAAGTTTATTTGCATGGTATTTAATTGGTCGGTCATAATATAAGGATAATATATGACATATCAATTAACTTTTATTTTGTGGCAGTATCTGAAAATGGCATTTGAGAATGTTGAGAATAGCAATGGAGCACAGACGACTGTTGATTCACTACATATCAATAATCAGGATAATATGCATCAGGAAGGTGACAATCCTCATGCAAACAACAACACTGACCAGATGATGAATGATGGAATGTTTAGAAACTTTATGCAGTTCATGCAACAGCAGGCGAGAGCGGCTCCTGTCCAAAATATAGGTGGAAACACTAAAAACTCTCAGACGGTCACCGCTAAATAGTTCAAGGAGCTGGGACCACCAGAGTTTAAGGGAGAGCCAAAATCACTTATAGCGGAAACATGGATAAAGCAGATTACCAAGATATTTGATATCTTGGGATGCTCCGAGGAGCAAAAGGTTCCCTTTGCCGCCTTTATGTTGCGAGGAGAGGCAGATTACTGGTGGGAATCGATTAAGCGTACTCAACCTGCCGCACTGAAGATGTCTTGGGAGAAGTTCCAAGAATTGTTCAATGACAAATACTTTCCCGAAAGTGTTCGTCACATGAAGGATGTGGAGTTCATCAAATTGGAGCAGAATAATATGACCGTGTCGCAGTATGAGGCTAAATTTGCTGAGTTGTCCCGGTTTGCGTCCCACTTGGTGGATAATAAAGAGCGAATGACGCGAATGTTTTTACGAGGTTTGAAACCTGAGATACGTCAACATCTAATTTCTCATAAACTGTATTTGTATTCAGATGTTGTGAATAGGGCTCAGTTAGTGGAGCGTGATAACGAGTCAACGCAACCAAAAGAGAGCAGTCGGCAAAATGATAATACCAGTGAGAGCAGTCATCGAAGCGGTGACAATAAGCGTGGAGGGAATCAACAGGCCAGAAATGGTAACCACTTCGGTGGTAATCAGGGCCAAAACAATAAGAATGGTCATTTCAAGAAGAGGAGATTCAACAATGATGGAAAGACGCCAGCACCAGCACCCGTTGTTAAGGAAGGAAACCGACCACCTATCATATATTTCAAATGCGGAGGGGAGGGGCACATCAGTCCAAACTGAGTGATGCCGTCTAAAGCATGTTACAATTGTGGAAGAGAAGGTCATTTAGCTCGATTTTATCGTTTACCAAAAATAAGTTCAGCCAAGATGGAGACACCAAAGGCCGTCCCAGAAAAGTCAAAACCGGTAGTGCAAGGGAGAGCGTTTGTTGTGACCTCCCAGAAAGCAAGGAACCCGAATGAGGTCATCACGGGTAAGCTTATCATAAACTCTAACGAAGTCTATACTTTATTTGATACCGGTTCTACCCATTCTTTTATTTCTCCTACTTGCGCTCATCGATTAAATTTGATTCCGGAGAAATTAGACTTTGACTTATCTGTTGAAACTCCATTGGGAGAAACCTTCATTACATCCACGGTTTATAAGTCTTGTTTGGTTCAAGTTGGTACCCACACATTACCTGTCGATCTTATTTCATTAAAAATACTTGCATTTGACGTGATTCTAGGGATTGATTGGTTAACTACTCATCATGCAAAAATTGATTGTTTTCGTAAGGTTGTTAGCTTTCATATTCCTGATCGACCTATTATGTGAATTCAAGCAACCAACCCATTAAAATCAATCGTTGTCATCTCAAGCCATAAAGCTATTCGTTTATTAAAAAACGGATGTCAAGCTTTCTTAGCTCATGTCACGGATCTAAACAAAAATACGTCAGTTTTGAATGATATTTCTATTATTAATAAATTCCCTGACGTATTCCCTAAAGAACTTCCTGGCCTACCCCCAGAGCGTGAAATTAAATTTTGTATCGACCTTGAACCCGGTACAAAACCCATTTCCAAAGCCCCATGTCGAATGGCTCCTATTGAACTTCAGAAGTTAAAGATCCAACTGCAGGAATTGTTAGACATTGGCTTTATTCGTCCTAGTACTTCTCCTTGGGGTGCTCCTGTGCTATTCCTGAAGAAGAAAGATGGAAGTATGCGACTTTGTATTGATTATCGGGAGTTGAATCATGTCAACATCAAAAATAGGTACCCATTGCCACGTATTGATGACCTGTTTGACCAGTTGCAAGGAGCACAATTCTTTTCAAAGATCGATCTTCGTTCTGGATATCATCAGCTGAAGTTTAGAACTGAGGATATTCCAAAGATGGCTTTTAGAACTCGGTACGGGCATTATGAATTCCTAGTCATGTCCTTTGGATTGACTAATGCTCCTGATGCCTTCATAGATATGATGAACCGAGTATTCAAGGAATATTTGGATCACTTTGTGGTCGTCTTTATTGATGACATCCTTATTTATTCCAAAAGCCGTGAAGATCATGAGCAACACTTGAGGCTGGTACTCCAAAAGCTTCGTGAATACAAGCTTTATGCCAAGTTAAAGAAATGCGAGTTCTGGCTGGAGGAAGTAGCATTCCTTGGGCACGTAGTATCAAGTCGTGGAATATCGGTTGACCTGGTAAAGATTGAAGTTATTCAAAGCTGGGAGCAACCTAAATCAGTGACCGAAGTACGTAGCTTTCTTGGTTTAGCTGGTTATTATCGGAGATTCGTGGAAGGATTTTCTCGAATCTCTACTCCATTAACTCAGCTGACTCGGAAAGATACAAAGTTTGGTTGGAGCGAAGAATGTGAGCAGAGTTTTCAAGAACTCAAGAGGAGACTCATTTCAGCACCTATTCTAACAATACCATCTGGCTCGGGGGGATTTGTCATCTACAGTGATGCTTCGAGCAAAGGGTTGGGATGCGTTCTCATGCAACATGGAAAAGTCATAGCCTATGCATCAAGACAACTCAAGGAATATGAGAGGAATTATCCTACTTGTAACAACCCGATATTTTCTATGTAAATAAATAAGAAATTTTGCGAATAAATTTTTTTTTTTTGTATATTAAGGATGAGGATTTGTACAAGATTATGTGTATATGTATTTATGTGGTAAGTAAAAATATATTTATTACATAATTATTTACAAATGAATTTATTTTAAAATTATTGATTATTAAAAAGTATATAATTATAATAATTAATTTATGGTAGAAATATTTTAATAATTATTTTCCATGAAAATATATAATCATATATTATTTAAATAATATATGGAGTGATTTTTAGAATAAATATAATAATTATTTTATTATATGAATTTTAGTACAGGTTATTAAGTTAATTATTTTACCTTAATTATTAAGGGTAAATTTGGCAGATAAATCAGATATGGAATCCAAACCCTAATTTTGGATTATTGTCAAGGTATGAGAATAATAATATAATATTAATTATATTTTAATTTTTCAGTGCTATGAATATGTACTGTATGTATGTATTGTTAATGATTGGTCAATTATGGTATTTAATTTCAAAACCCTAGTATTAATTGGTTAAACCCTAATTTTACTTAGAGAAACTCTAAATTGAAAATCAATTGTGAGCTTAAGACTATTATATAACTATGTTATATGTTTTATGTTGTGTATTAAGTGATTAATTAGGTAAACCCTAATTAAAGTTTTAGAAACCCTAATAAATTTATTAAAAATCCTATTTTAAGTGTTAAACCCTAGTTTGAAACTCAATTATGAGTTCGAGATTATTATGTAGCGATTTTATGTGATTTTATGCATAATTAGGTAAACCCTAGTTAACATTTTGAAATATTAATTTCTAGAAACCCTAATTTCTATAATTAGTAACCCTAATTAGAAATTATAAAACTTAATTACCATTTGTAAACCCTGATTGCTATTTTAGCAAAGTTAATGATAATTATATGATTTAAACCCTAATGTTCCTGTATAAGGTAATTATAAAATTAATCACAATTAGAAAATCCTAATTTCAAAATTTTAGGAAACTAAAATTTTATTTAATTTTTTATTTGATTTTATTTATTTTTGTGTAAACCCTAAAATGTAATTCTAGAAAAATAAATGTTGGAAAACCTTAGGGTTAAACCCTAAGGGTTAAACCCTAAGGGTTTGCCAAGTTCCAAGTATGTCATTTAATGAATTACCAATTGATCATATTGCCCCTAGTTACATTATTTTGGCTAATATGTAGGTTTTGACATTAGGTTTAGTTGGTGAACCAAACCCAACAACTCCATGTGCTGAAAATGACAGCCACAAGCTACTTTCATCAGCCATTCATGCATCTAACAATTGTATAAATAGATTGGAGAGAGAGAAAATGTATTTGTTAACTTATATTTTGCACCACACTCAAACATTTTCTCTCAAGCCCCAAACCCACGAATTTATCTAGTATATCAGTTCCCAAGACCAGCCCCACGATCAACCATAACAAACAGAAGCCAGAGAATCAGAAATTTTTCTCAAGAAGGTATAAACGAACCCTAGAAAAATCTGTCCAAAATTCTGTATTAGATGTTAGGATTTTATGTTAAAACTTGTTGTTTGTAGTATATTTAAGTGATCTGGGTCGGTATCTTGCAGATCCATAACATCTAGATAAAATAAGAGTTTTCAAAAATCTGGAAGAGTTCATTTTGTGTTCTGACAACCAAATGTCAGGCATTGTAGATCTCTGTATGTGTTTGATTTTTGTGTTTTAAGTGTTGGATATTGTAGTCTGATATGTGGTCTTTGATCTGGATAAAGAATCAGGCTCAGATACGGTCTAGATTGAACGTTATTCATGGTCAAATAGCATTGACCGGCATTGACCGGAAGAAATCTGGGCAGCCCAGAAACTGCCCAGAACGCTCTGACAGCAGGTTCATCCGCTTAGATCTTGCTTGTTGTTATTGTTTTGTTCTTGTTGTTGTATTCATGTTTTAATATGGTAGTTATACTATAGTTTAATGCTTTTGGATCGCTTATATTACAAAAATTATGGATCTAGAGGATGGTCAAACCAAGCCGGAAGTTCACGGGTTGAGTTTTCTGGGTAACCCAGAAAACTCAAGTCAGTGGCTTCTGACATGGTTTGACCGGACAGTTTATGGCTCTTATGTTGTTGTTATAGTGACGTTATGTACTGGATCTCTTCATATACATGTTGTATACACACTTCAGGTTTTAGATCACAAAAACATTACAAGCTCAACAAGTTGTGCAAGCCCAAATATGGCTACACGAACTGTTCTTCATTTCTGGGTAGCCCAGAAAATGAAGAACAGCTCTGACAGCTACTTTGGACAATCAGATCTTGTAGGTTATGCACGTTATGATGTGTTTTATTATTGTATCATGTAGTCGTGTATGTTTACTACATGATCTGTCGAACAACAGACCCAAAAACACAATACACTCGGTTTTAATCTTGGTCAAACTAAGCAACTCGGTAACTGGCAAGGTTTTCTGGGTTTGTATCAAGAACATGAAGAACACCTATAGCGACGGTTCTGTCGCTATAGGTGGTCTTTAGCGACAGATTATTTAATATTTTTCGGAAATTAATTATTAAATAGAAAAAAATTAGTTTTTAATTATTAAAAATACAAAATAAATTATTAAAAATTATTAAAAATTCTGAAAATTAGTTTTTAATTATTTTTTAATATATTTCATAAATATTTAATATTTTTGAAATATTAAAAGTATTTAATTTATTTAATTATAATATTAAAAAAATTATTTAAAAATGATTTTAATATTAGAAAAATCATTAAAAATTATATTATGATATAAGAAAATATTTTAAGTTATTTTTAATGACTTTTAATATTTTATGATAAATTTCGTTAATAAATTAATATTAATGGTAATTAATTTATTTACTAAATGAATTAAGTAAATTAATTAAAAATGATTTTATTATATTAAAAATCATATTAAATGAAAATAAAGTGTTTAAAAATATTTTAAGTTATAAAATATAACTTTTAATATTTAAAGGATAATTTCATTAATAATTAAATATTAATGATTATTAAGTTATTAGTTATGATATTAAATTTATTTAATAATTATATTAAATAAATAGTTTATAAATGGTTTTATTACTTTAAAAATCATTTAAAAAGGATATAAATGAATTAAAAATATTTTAAGTTATGAATAATGACTTTTAATATTTTGATAAATAGAACATTAATACTTTAATATTAATGATAATTATTTAAAAATGATTTTAAATATTTTAAAAATCATTTAAGGGTAATATTAATACTTTAAAAGTATTTTGAGTTATTATACATAACTTTAATATTTTGGAAATGATTTCATTAATAGTTTAATACTAATTAAATATTTATTATAATAGAATTGATTGGTATTTAAATCATTTAAATATGATTCCAATGTTTGAAAATTCATGATAAATTATAATAAATGTTTTAAAATTATACTGAGTCATTTAAAAATAATATGACTGATACGTACTGATGTTAAGTTATAAAATAGAGTCTTGGACTCGATAATTACCCAATAAAGTTGTCGGTAGACCGACATGTTTCAGAAATTGATCTGGACTTAGATATTTTGATTGTATAAGTGATTATTTGTGATTCAATGGTTATTAAACATAGGTGCTAATGTGATTAGGTTATGTGTTGACTGCAATAAGTAGTGTTATGTGTTATAGTATGTTGTTCTAATCGAACGAACTATCTTATTAATGATAGGTCGTGAGATAAGCGATAGATCTTAATTACAAGTTGTAAGCATCGTTTCAGGCAAGTATCTAACCTTTGCATTTTCTTTATGCAATGGATGTGAGTAAGAATGTTTCTAAACTATATTATTATTGTACAGATTATGAACTTTATATTATATAAGCTCATTGAATATCAACATGTTAGTATATGATAATTCGGACATATATATTTTGTTTGTTAATTTCTAGAAGTGGTTAAACAAGTGTCCCCACTTGGATAATCATTGTATTTAATCACATGTTGATATACCTTTGTCAATTACCCGTATACAGATATATTGAATTATAGATTATTGTTGAATAAGATAAAACCTTTGATTTAGAACCCAGACAGGTATGAACATCCCTACACGGGAAAATTTTTATGCGCTCCGACGGACAAAGGATGAACGATAATATCGTTCTAGCAATGTAGTATTGATCAATGCAGGGCATAACGGGCTGATCACCCCCGTGCCCGTAAGTTATGACGGTTTACAGATGAATTTCTGTTTAACCTTTTCGAAAATGAAAACAATGTTCATGGCATGTCACCATAACCCCAGATATAGTCATTATGTAGTTTCAAAAATTTGAAAGAGAGTTGTTATGTTATTATTATCGGTTCAGAATACTTCACAACTATTGACTTGTTGTAGAAGAATAGTACAAAGAAAACAGTTAAATCCTTTCAGCTTATATATATATATATATATATATATATATATATATATATATATATATATAATTGTTATTGCTTGCTGGGCACTCAAATGCTCATCCTTGCTTAAATTTAAATGCTTTCAGCTAAGTGCGAACGACCAGAGAACTCTGCTAAGAACAAAGGAAAAGGGAAGGTTGCTGAATGAATGAATTACTATGTTATGTAATAGTTTAATGTTATTAAGACAATTATGATATATATTATCTATCATGGGTTGTAATGAATGTTTAAAAGTTTCGTACTTGGGAGTTAGACTCTGATAATTATGTAAATTAATTTGATCTTTTATATTATTGTTATTATTATTAGTATTATTTCGCTCATAGAAATGGTATCGTGAAGAACCGAGTTCGGGTTTCAAGTATCCGAGTTTGGGGTCCTCACAGGTTGGTATCAGAGCTATAGGGTTAGAAACCTTAGGTGGGCTAGACCTTATGCTATAACCTTAGAACAGAGGGAAACGTTGAAAATATAAATAACTCATATATAGAGTTTAAAAAGAGATGAATTGACTAAATTCATCGTTAAACTAAATAAAAGATAACTTGTATAAAACTCTTATTTGTTGTGTGTATATACTATATACTAATTAGGATAATTTATGTGTGTAGATGTCAGGTGAAAAAGGATTCGATTACCCTTGGATCGTAAAGAAGGAGCCAATATCGAAGCCGATAGCTGGAATAGAGGCTCACGATGAAAACAACTCAGACGATGTGGTTATCGTAGAAAACGTAGTACAAGATCCGGAGATGGTGGAGCTGACAGATAGCGATTCAGACACTAAAGTTGGAGCTGATCAAGCATCAACAGATGTACAGAATCTGAAGAACAAGGTTTCTTCTCTGGAAAGGCTGTGGGAGATAGAAAGGCTGTTGAATAGTCAGTTGCGTCAAGCGTTAATAGAAATATTGGAAGGACAAGATAAGCTTAAAATTCAAATTGGTCAGATGGGAGCTACAAGCAACACATCGTGTGCAGCTCCAGATAAGAAGGGGAAAAGAAAGATAGAAGACCATGATTTAGGAAAATTCAATAAGAAGAAATGGAAAGGAATTTGTTATCTTTGTGGCTATGAAGGACATACCACCCCGTACTGTCCTGACTACAAAAAAGGAGCATGTTATGTCTGTGGTATAGAAGGTCATCAGGCGAGAGAATGTCCAAGGAAAAGGTGTAATAAATAGGTAGTATAGGTTCTGTTGTGTAGGAGTGTTTAATATAATACATATGATAAGTATGTTTGTGTAATGTAATGTTTCCAACTTTGTATTAAGTCAAGACTGTAAATCTCGATCTTTGTGGTCATAAAGGGATAGCTGAAGTTCAAAGCATTTTGTGCTATGTAAAATATTCGTTAAATGAATATGAATCTATGTTTGAGAAATGGTGAAATAAGTTTAAAATATTAAACTTATGTGATAAGGTTTAGAATGTAAGTTAAATTATGATTTTTTTTTCAATCAGATAATGCCGCCAAGACGTCGAACTCGCAATCAAAGGGCAGAGGAATCTGTCAACAACGTTGAGGGACAACAACAACCAGATCCAATGCAGCAATTTGCGAACATGTTAGCTCAGGCTATGCAACAGGGAATACCGGTCGCTGGAAACCAGCCGGGCAATCGCTTAGCGAACTTCAAAGACTTTAAGGCTGTAGGACCACCAGAATTTAGAGGTACAACCGACCCTGTAGAAGCTCAAACTTGGGTTAAGGAAATTGAAAAAGCGTTTATGGTAGCTAGGGTAGATGAGGGGCAGAAAACTACTTTTGCCACTTACATGTTGAAGGGGGAAGCAAATTTTTGGTGGGAAGCGAATCAGGCTAGGGCAGGAGAAGGTGTAGTCACATGGGATAGATTTAAAACTTTGTTTTTCGAAAATTATTTTTCACCAAGTATGCAGGCGAGGATGGAGGTTAAATTTTTAGAGTTTAAGCAGGAGAATATGACGGTGTCTGAATACGCCGCCAAATTTAATGAGTTAGCTAGGTTTGCTCCGCATCAAGTTGATACGGAGGCTAGGAAAGCTAGAAGGTTTGAGCTGGGATTGAAACCCTGGCTCTATAACAAAGTGGCGGTGTTGCAAATTCCTACATTTGCAGCACTCATGGAGAAAGCGATCATAGCTGAGGAGGGAAGTGAGGCCATGAGCCTTTACAATAAGGAGAGGAAGAATAAGGGTAAGATAGAAGGAGCTAGGAAGGTGGAAATTAATAGTGGGAGCAGGAGTGGAGATAGTAAGAGGAAGGTGAGCAGTTTTGCAAGTGTACAAGTGAAACAGGAAGGTGTTAAGAAACAGATAGTGCCATGTAAGACATGTGGGAAGAATCACTCGGGGGAGTGTTTACAAGGAAAATTTGTTTGCTATAAGTGCGGGCAGGAGGGCCATATTTCTCCCAACTGCCCCAATCTTAGGATGAATAGTGGATGTTTTATATGCGGATCGACAGAGCACAGGGTGAAAGATTGTCCAAAAAGGAGGGTGGAGACAGGAAGTGTGAACATGGGCACTGGCAGCGGAACGTTAGCAATCACGGGACCGACTTCGTCAAGCAAGCCAACAAAATCTACGGCAAGGGTCTACAACATGACAGTTCAGGATACGGCAGCAGTTGGCACTGGAACTCCAGGTATTATTCGTATGCCTTTTTATTTTCTTATGCATGATTTTCCTATATATAGTAAAATTATTTTATAAAGAAATTTTGAGGAGGAATTTGAGTTCTGTTAGAAACCAATTTTTCTGTGTAATCAGACAGACAAGCTTCATGTGAATAGTTAAAAAAAACAGTTCGATCAAAGTTGATCGAGATTTACTTACAATGATTGCGTACGCTATGTGACCGTGTATGTATAGGTTTTAAAACGGTGATTCCGGGGACGGAATCTTTATAAGGGATGGTGAATGTAACAACCCGATATTTTCTATGTAAATAAATAAGAAATTTTGCGAATAAATTTTTTTTTTTTTTGTATATTAAGGATGAGGATTTGTACAAGATTATGTATATATGTATTTATGTGGTAAGTAAAAATATATTTATTACATAATTATTTACAAATGAATTTATTTTAAAATTATTGATTATTAAAAAGTATATAATTATAATAATTAATTTATGGTAGAAATATTTTAATAATTATTTTCCATGAAAATATATAATCATATATTATTTAAATAATATATGGAGTGATTTTTAGAATAAATATAATAATTATTTTATTATATGAATTTTAGTACAGGTTATTAAGTTAATTATTTTACCTTAATTATTAAGGGTAAATTTGGCAGATAAATCAGATATGGAATCCAAACCTTAATTTTGGATTATTGTCAAGGTATGAGAATAATAATATAATATTAATTATATTTTAATTTTTCAGTGCTATGAATATGTACTGTATGTATGAATTGTTAATGATTGGTCAATTATGGTATTTAATTTCAAAACCCTAGTATTAATTGGTTAAACCCTAATTTTACTTAGAGAAACTCTAAATTGAAAATCAATTGTGAGCTTAAGACTGTTATATAACTATGCTATATGTTTTATGTTGTGTATTAAGTGATTAATTAGGTAAACCCTAATTAAAGTTTTAGAAACCCTAATAAATTTATTAAAAATCCTATTTTAAGTGTTAAACCCTAGTTTGAAACTCAATTTTGAGTTCGAGATTATTATGTAGCGATGTTATGTGATTTTATGCATAATTAGGTAAACCCTAGTTAACATTTTGAAATATTAATTTCTAGAAACCCTAATTTCTATAATTAGTAACCCTAATTAGAAATTATAAAACTTAATTACCATTTGTAAACCCTGATTGCTATTTTAGCAAAGTTAATGATAATTATATGATTTAAACTCTAATGTTCCTGTATAAGGTAATTATAAAATTAATCACAATTAGAAAATCCTAATTTCAAAATTTTAAGAAACTAAAATTTTATTTAATTTTTTATTTGATTTTATTTATTTTTGTGTAAACCCTAAAATGTAATTCTAGAAAAATAAATGTTGGAAAACCTTAGGGTTAAACCCTAAGGGTTTGCCAAGTTCCAAGTATGCCATTTAATGAATTACCAATTGACCATATTGCCCCTAGTTACATTATTTTGGCTAATATGTAGGTTTTGACATTAGGTTTAGTTGGTGAACCAAACCCAACAACTCCATGTGCTGAAAATGACAGCCACAAGCTACTTTCATCAGCCATTCATGCATCTAACAATTGAATAAATAGATTGGAGAGAGAGAAAATGTATTTGTTAACTTATATTTTGCACCACACTCAAACATTTTCTCTCAAGCCCCAAACCCACGAATTTATCTAGCATATCAGTTACCAAGACCAGCCCCACGATCAACCATAACAAACAGAAGCCAGAGAATCAGAAATTTTTCTCAAGAAGGTATAAACGAACCCTAGAAAAATCTGTCCAAAATTTTGTGTTAGATGTTAGGATTTTATGTTAAAACTTGTTGTTTGTAGTATATTTAAGTGATCTGGGTCGGTATCTTGCAGATCCATAACATCTAGATACTTAAAATAAGAGTTTTCAAAAATCTGGAAAAGTTCATTTTGTGTTCTGACAACCAAATGTCAGGCATTGTAGATCTCTGTATGTGTTTGATTTTTGTGTTTTAAGTGTTGGATATTGTAGTCTGATATGTGGTCTTTGATCTGGATAAAGAATCAGACTCAGATACGGTCTGGATTGAACGTTATTCGTGGTCAAATAGCATTGACCGGCATTGACCGGAAGAAATCTGGGCAGCCCAGAAACTGCCCAGAACGCTCTGACAGCAGGTTCATCCGCTTAGATCTTGCTTGTTGTTATTGTTTTGTTCTTGTTGTTGTATTCATGTTTTAGTATGGTAGTTATACTATCGTTTAATGCTTTTGGATCGCTTATATTACAAAAATTATGGATCTAGGGGATGGTCAAACCAAGCCGGAAGTTCACGGGTTGAGTTTTCTGGGTAACCTAGAAAACTCAAGTCAGTGGCTTCTGACATGGTTTGACCGGACAGTTTATGGCTCTTATGTTGTTGTTATAGTGACGTTATGTACTGGATCTCTTCATATACATGTTGTATACACACTTCAGGTTTTAGATCACAAAAACATTACAAGCTCAACAAGTTGTGCAAGCCCAAATATGGCTACACGAACTGTTCTTCATTTCTGGGTAGCCCAGAAAATGAAGAACAGCTCTAACAGCTACTTTGGACAATCAGATCTTGTAGGTTATGCACGTTATGATGTGTTTTATTATTGTATCATGTAGTCGTGTATGTTTACTACATGATCTGTCGAACAACAGACCCAAAAACACAATACACTCGGTTTTAATCTTGGTCAAACTAAGCAACTCGGTAACTGGCAAGGTTTTCTGGGTTTGTATCAAGAACATGAAGAACACCTATAGCGACGGTTCTGTCGCTATAGGTGGTCTTTAGCGACAGATTATTTAATATTTTTCGGAAATTAATTATTAAATAGAAAAAAATTAGTTTTTAATTATTAAAAATACAAAATAAATTATTAAAAATTATTAAAAATTATTAAAAATTCCGAAAATTAGTTTTTAATTATTTTTAATATATTTCATAAATATTTAATATTTTTGAAATATTAAAAATATTTAATTTATTTAATTATAATATTAAAAAAATTATTTAAAAATGATTTTAATATTAGAAAAATCATTAAAAATTATATTATGATATAAGAAAATATTTTAAGTTATTTTTAATGACTTTTAATATTTTATGATAAATTTCGTTAATAAATTAATATTAATGGTAATTAATTTATTTACTAAATGAATTAAGTAAATTAATTAAAAATGATTTTATTATATTAAAAATCATATTAAATGAAAATAAAGTGTTTAAAAATATTTTAAGTTATAAAATATAACTTTTAATATTTAAAGGATAATTTCATTAATAATTAAATATTAATAATTATTAAGTTATTAGTTATGATATTAAATTTATTTAATAATTATATTAAATAAATAGTTTATAAATGGTTTTATTACTTTAAAAATCATTTAAAAAGGATATAAATGAATTAAAAATATTTTAAGTTATGAATAATGACTTTTAATATTTTGATAAATAGAACATTAATACTTTAATATTAATGATAATTATTTAAAAATGATTTTAAATGTTTTAAAAATCATTTAAGGGTAATATTAATATTTTAAAAGTATTTTGAGTTATTATACATAACTTTAATATTTTGGAAATGATTTCATTAATAGTTTAATACTAATTAAATATTTATTATAATAGAATTGATTGGTATTTAAATCATTTAAATATGATTCCAATGTTTGAAAATTCATGATAAATTATAATAAATGTTTTAAAACTATACTGAGTCATTTAAAAATAATATGACTGATACGTACTGATGTTAAGTTATAAAATAGAGTCTTAGACTCGATAATTACCCAATAAAGTTGTCGGTAGACCGACATGTTTCAGAAATTGATCTGGACTTAGATATTTTGATTGTATAAGTGATTATTTGTGATTCAATGGTTATTAAACATAGGTGCTAATGTGATTAGGTTATGTGTTGACTGCAATAAGCAGTGTTATGTGTTATAGTATGTTGTTCTAATCGAACGAACTATCTTATTAATGATAGGTCGTGAGATAAGCGATAGATCTTAATTACAAGTTGTAAGCATCGTTTCAGGCAAGTATCTAACCTTTGCATTTTCTTTATGCAATGGATGTGAGTAAGAATGTTTCTAAACTATATTATTATTGTACAGATTATGAACTTTATATTATATAAGCTCATTGAATATCAACATGTTAGTATATGATAATTCGGACATATATATTCTGTTCGTTAATTTCTAGAAGTGGTTAAACAAGTGTCCCCACTTGGATAATCATTGTATTTAATCACATGTTGATATACCTTTGTCAATTACCCGTATACAGATATATTGAATTATAGATTATTGTTGAACAAGATAAAACCTTTGATTTAGAACCCAGACAGGTATGAACATCCCTACACGGGAAAATTTTTATGCGCTCCGGCGGACAAAGGATGAACGATAATATCGTTCTAGCAATGTAGTATTGATCAATGCAGGGCATAACGGGCTGATCACCCCCGTGCCCGTAAGTTATGACGGTTTACAGATGAATTTCTGTTTAACTTTTTTGAAAATGAAAACAATGTTCATGGCATGTCACCATAACCCCAGATATAGTCATTATGTAGTTTCAAAAATTTGAAAGAGAGTTGTTATGTTATTATTATCGGTTCAGAATACTTCACAACTATTGACTTGTTGTAGAAGAATAGTACAAAGAAAACAGCTAAATCCTTTCAGCTTATATATATATAATTGCTATTGCTTGTTGGGCACTCAAATGCTCATCCTTGCTTAAATTTAAATACTTTCAGCTAAGTGCGAACGACCAGAGAACTATGCTAAGAACAAAGGAAAAGGGAAGGTTGCTGAATGAACAAATTACTATGTTATGTAATAGTTTAATGTTATTAAGATAATTATGATATATATTATCTATCATGGGTTGTAATGAATGTTTAAAGGTTTCGTACTTGGGAGTTAGACTCTGATAATTATGTAAATTAATTTGATCTTTTATATTATTGTTATTATTATTAGTATTATTTCGCTCATAGAAATGGTATCGTGAAGAACCGAGTTCGGGTTTCAAGTATCCGAGTTTGGGGTCCTCACACTACTCATGATCTAGAGTTGGCAGCTGTTATCTTTGCACTTAAAATTTGGAGGCATTACTTGTATGGGGAAAAGGTGGAGATCTTTACGGATCATAAAAGCCTCAAATATTTCTTCACTCAAAAGGAACTCAACATGCGACAAAGACGTTAGCTTGAACTGTTGAAAGATTATGATCATACCATTCAATACCATCCTAGAAAAGCGAACGTGGTAGCTGACGCACTGAGTAGAAGATCATATGCAAGTACGAGTGCAATATTGTCAACACAAAGGCCCATTTTGTGTGACTTGCAAAGGATAGAGATAGAGTTAAAGACTCCAGGGACCCATGTGATGATGGCGAATATACGAGTAGAACCAACTTTAATCGATAAAGTTAAAGCTGCTCAAGCTACAGACCTGGAGCTGATGCGTATGAAGAAGAAAGTGCAAGAAGGTGCTATGCCGGAAGCAAGAATCGATGAAGAAGGAATACTTCGAGTCAACTCCAGACTTTGTGTTCCTAACAACCCTGATTTAAAGTATGAAATCATGATGGAGGCGTACAACACACCGTTTGCAATCCATCCTGGAAGTACCAAAATGTATCATGATCTTCGTCATACATTTTGGTGGAGCAATATGAAAAGAGAGATAGCGTTGTTTATCTCAAGGTGTCTAACTTGTCAACGAGTCAAAGCGGAGCATCAAATACTAAAAGGTCCATTGCAACCACTTGAAATTCCAGAATGGAAGTGGGAGCACATTACCATGGATTTCGTTACCGGTCTTCCTAGGGTTTCTCAAGGTATTGATGCGATTTGGGTCATTGTTGATAGATTGACCAAGTCTGCTCATTTCTTACCGATACGAGAAACTTATACACTTGAACGTCTTGCTCGCATGTACATAAACGAGATTATAAGACTGCATGGTATGCCAGTATCCATAGTTTCTGACCGAGACCCAAGATTCACTTCACGATTTTGGGTTAGTTTACAAAAAGCTATGGGCACAGATTTACGATTTAGTTCGGCATATCATCCTCAGACGGACGGACAATCAGAGAGGACTATTCAAACTCTAGAAGATTTATTAAGACTCTGTGTCTTTGACTTCAAGGAAAGTTGGGACAAGTTCTTACCATTGGTGGAGTTTTCCTACAACAACAGTTATCAAGCAAGTATTGGCATGGCTCCATTCGAAGCATTGTATGGAAGAAAATGCCGTTCTCCAGTACGCTGGGATGAGGTGGGTGAAGCAACGTTGTTGGGACCGGAGTTGGTCCGTATGACTACAGAAAAGATTCAAACGATCCGACAAAAGAGTTATGTTGATCTTCATCGAAAGGACGTGGAATTTGATATAGGAGATCATGTGTTCTTACGTGTTGCTCCATGGAAAGGAGTTACGAGATTTGAAAAAAGAGGAAAGCTCAATCCTCGATTCATCGGTCCATTTTTAATCCTCGATCGAGTAGGAACTGTGGGTTATAGACTCGCTTTACCACCAAGTATGTCTCATGTTCATAACGTTTTTCACATATCAATGTTACGCAAATATGTGGAAGACCCGAACCACATTATTGAGTTAGAACTGGACGAAATAGCGGAGGATTTGACGTATGAAGAAGTTCCTGTTCAAATCTTGGATAAGAAGGAACATATTCTACGCTCCAAGGTTATACCTCAACTCAAAGTTTTGTGGAGAAACCACGATGTTGAGGAAATGACTTGGGAGTTAGAATCTGAAATGAAATCAAGGTATCCTTACCTCTTCGACATACCAGGTACGTACCCTAATTTCGAGGGCGAAATTTCATAAGAAGGGGATGTTGTAAGACCCCAACTTTTATAAATAAAGATGAATTTTCTATAAATATCATTTTTGAATATTATGGAGTTAATTTGATATAATGTTATAGTTGTGGGTAATATTTATAAATTTTGTAAAGTACGCAAGTTGTTATATAATATTCGATTGGTTGGGGAATATTCGTTTTAACAGGGAATATTCGTATAACGGCACAATTATTGGTGGACCCCACAACGAAATTATTGTCGGATTGAGAAAACGACAAAAATATATTATTAAAAATAACGGCGAAAGTTTTACCATTGATACTGTTGAACTAATCGGTAGTAAAAGTACAGTAATACGTGTGGCTGCATAGTAGCACACGGTATTGATTATTAATGATTATGTGAAAAGTCACTCAGTTTGATTCAATTATTGTCAGTTAATAATATGAATTATTTAGCGATAATGACGTTTTGTTTTATTCGTATTATTAACGTAATAAAATAGAAACATCTTTTTATATAAAACAGAATACTTTATTAAAGTTATTCTATAAATAGAATATATTATATTTTATTTAAAAGATTTTTCTTTAAATATGGACCGTCAGATTAAAGTAATCAATCTGGACCGTTCATGGATTAGTTACTATGCATTCTATTTTTCTATAAATAGCAGCTCATTCCTTCATTATTTCTTATGAATTCACTGAACTCTAGAGAGAGAAACTATAGAGAGAAACTATAGAGAGAGAAGAAGAGTATTCTGCTACTTAACTACTTCCTTATTTCAGCTCTTCTTTAAAACGGTAAGGGGTGTTATTCTTTCTTATTCATGAAGAGAAATGTTGTTATTCCAATTCTTATTATTCTGTTGGAATAACCTGTATACGCGGTCTACCCTATACTTGGTGACATTCTTCTGTTATTCTGTTGGAACATCCTGTCTGTGTGTTTTACACCGGACTTGGTTCCGTTTTTATTATTATTCTGTTGGAACATCCTATCTGTGTGTTTTACACCGGACCTGGTTCCGTCTTGTTATTATTCTGTTGAAACATCCTGTCTATGTGTTTTACACCGGACCTGGTTCCATTATTTATTATTCTGTCGGAATATCCTGTCTGTGCGTTTACGCCGGACCTGGTTCCGTTATTTATTATTCTGTCGGAATATCCAGTCTGTGTGTTTACGCCGGACCTGGTTCCATTATTTATTATTCTGTTGGAATATCCTGTCTGTGCGTTTTACGCCGGACCTGGTTCCATTATTTATTATTCTGTGGGAATAACCTGTCTGTGCGGTTTATCGCATGCATGGTGATTTCTTTTGTTATTCCATTCTTTATTATACTCAGTTGGTTAAGTTTTGACTTCTATACTCCATGAAATTTGTGGAATATCCTTGATAATTGCGTTTCATCCAGTATCTTTTCATGAAAATATTCTTCTAAGCATTCTTGAATTTTACTCCACAAAGCAGTATCATGTTGACAATTTGGACGTTGTTAATTCTTGGATAAATTAATTCTTGAACTTGTTTTATTGAATTCTTATATCATTGTCATCACCCTCATATTTATAAAATATTGAAAGTCATATGTGGCCTGTAGTGCATAGATGGACTTGGTATGATTATGACCAGGGATTATTCGGTATAATCATGACCGTAATGTTACAAATGATGTGGTAAAAGTTCTCATTGGCCCGTAGTGCATTGATGGACAGTTGTTGGCATGATCATGACCATTAATGAATACACGAATATCCTTGGCCGTAGTGCAGGGGTGATTCGATGATGTAGATTATTTTATTAAGCTGAGTCCCAGCGATCACAGTGTTGAAAAACCTTTTAAATCATAAAAGATAGTAGAGTTTATTTTCTACTTGACTCTTTTAATGGATTGCTTGTTCCGCTGCAGTTAAACTTGATGTCTATTATATTTTATCAGTTTAACATTGTTGAAGGCTAATGATAATTTATTCTGCATTATCTTAGTCATAATATTTCTTGCTGGGCTAGTTGAGCTCACCCTTTCTTTCACTATTCTCTTCAGAAAATGAGAACGTAGCTGGGGCAAGTCGGGGAACGGAGTGATGGTCCGAATGATAGTATTAGTTAGTAGTTCTCACTATTCTATGTAATGATGTGTTAATAAATGTAATGAGGACTCCTTTTGAGTATGAATACTCTCTAGAAGATAATATTTGTATTCAAACTCACAGTTTATATTTTGTCGTATTGTACACGACAGTTATATTAGTAAGTTGTATTTGTATTCTGTACTATATATCTGACGACCCAAGATGGGTGATGTATACCTAATTTTGGGGGCATCACAACTTACATACTACAGAGTATGGAAGAAAATATTATTTCATACGAATATTAAACAAAAAAAATATCCCTTACCTTAGAAGAAGACTGGATAGTGGAATAGTGAAGTAGAAAAATACTCTTCTTCTTTCTCTTTGTAGATTCTCTCTCTATAATTGCTCTTGTGAGTCTTATTGAATTGGTGAGAATGAAAGAAGAATGAGCTTCTATTTATAGAAAAATATAGTTTCAATAATTTCACGTTTAGGGGCTCGAATAATTACAGTATAATACCTTCATCTATACCTCCATTTTTAATTAGTCATTCAAGTATTATCAATCTTGCACCACCACCCCTAATAGTACATGCATGTGAATAAATAGTTTCATACATGTGAACCAACAGTAATTTGCATGTGAACCAATAGCAATTAATTGTTCATTTATCCGATTAATTGCCCGTTTGGTCAACTTAACATCCAGATATCAATTATTATCAAAATAAATGTCGATTTCCACTAACACAAATAATCCCAACACAATAAAAATATTTTTATCAACAATTTCATCTTTAATTATCACAAACTTATTCATCATTAATATTATAACTCACAATATTTAAGAACCAGATCATTCTCAGGAAAGAGAGGGCTTTCTGATAAGGATTTCTCCCTATTGGCGCGTAATTAGGTGACTAAACCCCTTTCCTCGACAGAACTTTCTAGACATCGTCAATAATACAAATAATAATATGAATAACATTGTCGTCTCAATTATTAATTTGATAATATAAAAAATTATGCAAAAGATACTATAACAATAATTGAATCAATAATATGAGATATATTGTGCAGCAATTACTGTAGCAATAATTGAGTATAATTGAGTGACTTTTCACGTAAGTATCAATAATCAATAACGCGTGCTACTATGCAACTACGCATATTACTATACTTTTACCACCGGGTAGTTCAACAGTTTAACGGTAAAAACTTTCGCCGCTATTTTTATAAAAAGATATTTATATCGTTTTTTAACTCTGACAATAATTCCGTTGTGGGGTCCACCAATGATTGTGTCATCGTACGACTATTCCCTGTTAAAATGAATATTCCTCAACCAATCGAATATTTTATAACAACTTGCTTACTTTGCAAAATTTATAAATATTACCCACAACTATAACATTATATCAAATTCACACCATAATATTCAAAAATATATTTCGAGAAAAAAATTAATCTTTATTCATAAAAGTTGGGGTCTTACAACCTCCCCTTCTTATGAAATTTCGTCCTCAAAATTAGGGTACGTACCTGGTATGTCGAGGAGGTGAGGATACCTTGATTTCATTTCGAATTCTGACTCCTAGGTCATTTCCTCAACATCATGATTTCTCCACAAAACTTTGACTTGAGGTATAACCTTGGAACGTAGAATATGATCCTTCTTATCTAAGATTTTAACAGATACCTCTTCATACATTAAATCTTCCGACATCTCGTCCAGTTCTAATTTAATAATGTGGTTCGGGTCTTCCACATATTTACGTAATATGGATATGTGAAAAATATTATGAACACGAGACATACTTGGCGGTACGGCGAGTCTATAGGCCATAGTTCATACTCGATCGAGGATTTCGAATGGCCCAATGAATAGAGGATTGAGCTTTCCTCTCTTTCCAAATCTTGTAACTCCTTTCCATGGAGTAACACGTAATAACACATGATCTCCAACATTGAATTCCACATACTTTCAATGAAGATCAACATAACTCTTTTGTCGATGTTGTGAGGTTTTTATACATTGCCAGATCATTCGAATCTTTTCCGTTGTTATGTGTACCAATTTCGGACCCAACAACTTTGCTTCACCCACCTCATCCCATAATACTAGAGAATGACACTTGCGTCCATAAAACGCCTTGAATGGAGCCATGCCAATACTTGCTTGATAACTATTGGTGTAGGAGAATTCTACCAATGGCAAGAACTTGTCTCACCATCCTTTGAAGTCAATGACACAGAGTCTTAATAGATCTTCAAGAGTTTGAATAGTCCTCTCCGACTGTCCGTCCATTTGAGGATGATATGCCGAACTAAATCGTAAATCCGTGCCCATAACTTTTTGCAAACTAACACAAAATCGTAAAGTGAATCTTGGGTCTCGATCAGAAACTATGGATACCGGCATACCATGAAGTCTTACAATCTCATTTATGTATATACGAGCAAGACTTTCAAGTAAATAAGTTTCTCGTATAGGTAAGAAATGAGCAGAATTGGTCAATCTATCGACAATAACCGAAATCACATCTATGCCTTGAGAAACCTTGGGAAGACCAATAACGAAATCCATGGTAATGTGCTCCCACTTTCATTTTGGAATTTCAAGTGGTTGCAATGGTCCTTTTGGCACTTGATGTTCCACCTTGACACGTTGACAAGTTAGATACCTTGAGATAAACTCCGCGATCTCTCTTTTCATATTGCTCCACCAAAATGTATGTCAAAGATCACGATACATTTTGGTACTCCCAAGATGGATTACAAACGGTGTGTTGTGCGCCTCTAACATGATTTTATACTTCTAGTCAAAGTCGTTAGGAACACAAAGTCTGGAGTTGACTTGAAGTATTCCTTCTTCATCGATTCTTACTTCCGGGATAACACCTTCTTGTACTTTCTTCTTCATACTCATTTGCTCCAGGTCTGTAGCATGAGCAGCTTTAACTTTATCGATTAAAGTTGGTTCTACTCGTATATTTGTCATCATCACGTGGGTCCCTAGGGTCTTTATCTGTGACACCCCCAAATTCAGTACTTCCATTTCCACAGAATTTGGTATTCACGATACAACATCATCCATCTATCTACCCATAAATAAATGCAAACTATGCAATCGATAGAAATAATAATAAATCTCTCCTTATGGGGTTACATCAACTACATAATAAATAAATCTCAGGTTACTCTAACCTTAAACATCTGTACGGAATCATAAACAAATAAGTCTTAAACAATATCATTAACTTAAGTCTTAAACAAAATACATCATCGTATAAAATAACAAGTCTTCATCACTCGTTAACCTTGCCCTTGCCTTTACTAGTGCAAGATTCGTCTGCTCTTTCGTTCTTAACTGCAATGTTATTATTACGCAAGAGTGAGCACGATTGCCCACAAGTATAATAATGAAATCAACAATATAATAACATGCGAGGAAAAATAATAAATTCGAATATAAAAGCTCAACTTTTGAATCAAGAATGAATAACAAGAATCAAAAGAATTTCTGAGGGTCATAAGACCTTGTACTATGTCCTAGGTTGTCAAGAGTTATAATTGAAACCTTTAACAGTCATAAGACTATAGACCTTTCTTCTCGTACTTAGGGGGATCAGCCCTTAGTACCATACTGTGCACAATATCTTAACGCTAACGCGTAAGTAAATCCCTTTGCAGGGTTGTTCATCTCAGTTTGACATTAGAGTCCACACCAAAAGAAGTTTGGTTTGGATAAATCAATAAGGGTTTTGAATTTAGAACGTTCATCAACTATGGACTAGTTGAATCAATAATGATTCGCTAGTCTAACAAGGTTCAACAATAAATGATATTTATAATGAATAACAATCTCAATAGGTATACAATAAAATAATTATTGTATAACAAAATCATACTTTAAAAAGATAGTAAATCTTTAACATAACAAATGAACTTGATTTATAACTTGAATAATGATAAAAAGTAGGGTTAGGAAACTTGCCTCGTGCGTAGGCTAAACGATTACTACTTCCGCTCACCACAAATCCTACACACATACCATATGTATTCACGACATTCATTAGTTACATTTTCACTTAATTATTTAATATAAACTCCACTTTATTTAACAAATCATTACCCTTCTAATTTAATTACTTAATTAAATTAAAATATTTTCGTTCTCTTACTATTATTACACTCGAATAAATTTTTTCATAATAATTTTCATCGAATATTTATTTTATTCTATAAATATCTCAATTAAAATATTTACTTTATTTTATAAATATTTTAATAATAATTTTTATCGAATATTTATTTTATTCCATAAATATCTCAATTAAAATATTTAATTTATTTTATAAATATTTTAATAATAATTCTCATCAAATATTTATTTTATTCCATAATATCTCAATTAAAAATTTTAATTTATTTTATAAATATTTTAATAATAATTTTCATCGAATATTTATTTATTTATTTATTTATTATTATTATTATTATTATTATTATTATTATTATTATTATTATTTAATTTTTTGACCGCCGGGGCGGGGTAATGTAGTTTGGTAACGCTCGCCGGGTGCGGGGTTACCCAGACTCATTTTCTGTAGTTTCTGCAGTTCTGCAGTTCGCGAACATAACAAGGCCAAATTAGGCCAAAATTCAATCACAAGTAAAATTATACGTTAATATGGTCATAACTTCTAATTAGTTATTTTTACACGAATTTAGACTTACCCAATCATTGTAATACATATATAATCATTACCCAACAATTATAGAATGATTTTAACCCATTAAAACATATAATTACAGAATTAAAGTATGTAAATTTCACTGTTCTTAGTGTTTTGAAGGTTTTGAACAAAAACCATGAAAATTAATACTACGGATTCGTTATAAGGCCAAATCCAACCATTTAAACTTTGGTCTCTTCGTATCAACATGCATAATAAAATACGAGTGTAAAATTTAGGGATAATATATGATCAACACATAAAATATCACGTATAAGGCCATATGGCCAAAACCCGAACTCTGTAAATTTTGAAATAACAAGTCATCATCATACGTTGAAATCTTATGAAATTAATGATATGAAAACACATAATATATATATATATAAAATATGTCATACAACTCGAATTATTACATCTATTCTTATAACAACTGAATTCCCCAAAAACAGAGACTCACGGAAGACTTAAGCCATATTCATGAAACTTAAAAGACGTAAAATATATAAATTAGGTTGAAGAGATTACCCAAGCGTAGATTAATTTACTAGGAAGTGAATTCCTCCTCCACAAAACTCTGAATTCTCAACCCTCTCTTTGTATCTCTCTCTGAAACTCTCTCTGACACTTTCTAGACTTAGGAAATTAATGAAGAAAAATGAAGGGAAGGCGTAAATAAAGAAGACGTCTAACGCATTGTGGTCAGTTACCCAGTCATGGGTAACTGCCATCAACTCCCGCAAAGGCCATGTTTGGCTAGCAATATAGATTCAAAACTCTTTATTTTAATAAAACCTTTTATCATATAGTTTAATTAATGTCACACTCCATCATAAAATAAAACCAATATCTCATTTAATAAAATATAATAATTTATCAATAGTGCACATAGTCACATAATTCAAATTCTCATTGATTAATAATATTAAATTATTAAATCTCTAATTAATAATTAAATAATTAAAATAACATTAGGCTTATTAAATATTTCTTTTAATACAATAAGCTCATATAAATACATACATCGAATAATAAAATTCTCCACATTAAATTAATAAATGTAACACATATAATTAAATTAATATATCACAACTTCATCAATTAATTAATTAATCTAATAATTAATTCATCGAAAATATTTATTCAATCCAATAAATATTAAAATTAATTTACAAAATTTCGGTTGTCACATCTTTTCCCTCTTAAAAGGATTCTGTCTTCAGAATCACAACTCAAATAATTCATCCCGCTACATTCTCCCCCCCCCCCTTACAAAGATTCTGTCCCCAGAATCGCTTATAACAATCTAAGTAAATAAATGAGGATAATTCTTCATCATATTCTCTTCGAGTTCCCACGTACCTTCTTCAGCATTGTGGTTCCTCCAAATTACCTTAACAGAAGGTATTACTTTATTTCTCAGAATTTGTTCTTTTCGGTGGACAATTTGAACATGAATTTCTTCGTAAGATAAGTCTTTTTCAAAATGTAGGGGTTCGTATTCAATTACATGCTTGTAATCGGGTTTGTAGGGTCGTAGGACTGAGACATGAAAAACGTTGTGGACATTCTCTAGAGCTGGAGGTAAGGCTACCTCATACGCGACTTCTCCGATTCTTCGTAGTACTTCAAAGGGTCCAATGAATCTTGGGCTTAATTTCCCTTTCTTTCCGAATCTGATATTTCCCTTCCAGGGAGATACCTTTAAGAACACATAACTACCTGGTTTAAACTCAACATTCTTACGGTGTGGATCGGCGTATTTCTTCTATCTATCTTGAGCTGCTGTCAATCTTGTTCGGATCACTTTGACTATTTCTACTGCTTGTTGTACCAATTTCGGCCCTAGCAACTGTCTTTCGCCAACTTCATCCCGGTAAAGCGGAGTTCTGCACTTTCTGCCGTATAATGCTTCATAAGGTGGCATTTCAATACTAGCGTGGTAACTGTTGTTGTAACCAAACTCTACGAGCGGTAGATGGTCATCCCAATTTCCTTTAAAGTCCATTATACAAGCTCTTAACATATCTTCCAATGTCTGAATTGTTCTTTCACTCTGTCCATCTGTCTGAGGGTGATATGCCGTACTCATTCGCAACTATGTACCCATGCATTCTTGTAGACGTTTCCAGAAGCTCGACGTAAAGCGCGGATCCCTATCGAAAACAATTGACACCGGCACTCCGTGCCTCGAAACAATCTCTTTTACATATAACTTTGCCAACTGATCTAAGTTGAATCTGATTTTGATCGGTAGGAAGTGTGCGGATTTCGTCAGTCGATCAACGATAACCCATACTGCGTCGTAGCCTTTCTGAGTCGTCGGAAGACCAACCACGAAGTCCACTATAATATGTTCTCATTTCCATTCTGGGATCTCTAGTGGTTGTAGTAACCCACTCGGTCTCTGATGTTCTGCTTTCACTTTTTGACAGGTCAGACACTTGGCAACACATTCTGCAACATCACGTTTCAAATTAGGCCACCAGAAATGTTGTCGAAGATCTTGGTACTACCAGGGTGAATTGAATATCGTGAGCTATGAGCCTCGCTCAAAATGTCTTCCTTAATGTCTATTACTGGCGGTACCCAAATTCTGTTCTCGAATCTCAGTATTCCTTCCTTATCCATCTTAAATCTCGGTTCGGTTCCTTCAGATATCTTCCTTATCACCTTTTAGCATTCATCGTCCTGAAGTTGTGCCTCCTTAACTTTATCCAGTAGGGTTGTACCAAATTGCATCTGAAATAGCTTCTCATCAATTTTCATAGGATTTTTCACTTCCAGTTCTAACTTCTCCATGGACAAAATTAACTCCTCCTGTTCGGTCAACATCATCAGTTTCTCCCGACCCTTTCTACTTAAGGCGTCGGCAACCACGTTTGCCTTACCCGGATGGTATAAAATTATACAGTCGTAGTCCTTAATTAACTCCAACCATCTTCTTTGGCGCATATTCAATTCTTTCTGTGAAAAAATATATTTCAGACTATTGTGGTATGTATATATTTCACACTTCTCCCCGTAGAGATAGTGCCTCCAGATTTTCAAAGCGAAAACCACTGCAGCTAACTCCAAGTCGTGGGTCGGATACCCCTTCTCGTAATCTTTCAGTTGTCGTGACACATACGCAATGACTCTACCGTTCTGCATAAGCACACAGCCAAGTCCCTTATGCGACGCATCACTATAAACCACAAAATTTCCTGTATCGTCCGGAAGAGACAACACAGGTGTTGTGCTCAACTTCTTCTTTAATTCTTGAAAGCTTTCCTCACACTTCTCTGTCCAAACAAATTTCACAGCTTTTCAAGTCAAATTCGTTAACGGAGTTGCGATCTTGGAAAAGTCCTAAATGAACCTTCTGTAATAACCTGCCAATCCAAGAAAACTTCGTACTTCCGACGACGTCTTCGGCTGATCCCAGTTGATCACGGCTTCGACTTTGGATGGATCTACCGAAATTCCGTCTTTATCGATCACGTGACCAAGAAATTGAACCCGCTCGTTCTAAAATTCGCATTTCAAAAACTTGGCATACAACTTCTCCCTTCTCAACACTTCCAACGTTAATCTCAAATGCTCTTCATGTTCTTCCTTGATTTTGGAATATACCAAAATATCATCTATAAATACTACTACGAACTTATCCAAAAACGGCTTGAACACACCATTCATTAGTCCCATAAATGCTGCAGGAGCATTTGTTAGACCAAACGACATTACTAAAAATTTGTAGTGACCATATCGTGTTTTGAACGATGTCTTCGGTACATCCTCTGGTCTCACCTTCAGTTGATGATAACCACTCCTCAAGTCTATCTTTGAAAAGTATCTTGCTCCCTTCAATTGATCAAACAGATCATCGATCCTCGGTAATGGATATCTATTCTTAATCGTAACCTTCTTCAGTTCTCTATAATCGATGCAAATCCGCATTGTCCCATACTTCTTCTTTACAAATAAAACCGGCGCTCCTCACGGCACTACAAGAAATCACACAAAAAATGACGCTAAAATTTGTCACATAAAATTCATTTTTTGTCACTAAAACATTTGGTGACAAATGTTAATCGTCACAGAGACCGTCACCGTATGAGCGTGGTATTAGGTTTATTTGACAATATTTGATGTCGTCACTAAATGTTTTAACTTATGGTGACGATCTAAATCATTATCACTATAATTAATTACTTTTAGTGACGTTAATAGCGTCACTATTTGAATGAAACTTTTGTCACTCTATATTATGTTTCGTCATCAAAACTTGGTGCATTAAATGACGAAAATCGTTTTTCGTCATTAAATGATATTGTTTTAGTGACGAAAATATGTTACTCTATTTAAATCATCTAATTTTAATGACGAAAATATTGTCATATTTATGATTATTCTTTCGTCATGTTATTGTGTTTATCGTCACCAAAAATAAGAAAATAAATGACGACAGAACAATTCGTCACCTAATAATAGATTTAATATGACAATTATGTCGTTGTCATTTCATATTTTAAATAATATTACAAAATAATTTGTCACCAAAGATTTATTTTTTGGGACACATTTTTCAATGTCACTAATTGAATACTTATGGTGACGATACATCTCATGACAAAAAGAGTTACTAATAGTGACAAAATTAGTTGTTGTGACTAAATGAAAAACTAAATATAAAATTATAGATCTAGAAATAAAAAAAAAAAGATTACACCAACAATATTTAACCAAAATGATTGTAATGATAAAAAACACCAATAATAGAATAACAAAATTTCAATTTTTCATCATATTTAACCAAAATAGAAAAATTAGAATCCAAAATATCATCCATTCTACTTAACATAAATAATTTATAAAGTATAACATTCTAAACAAAATATCCAACTTTTTAAATATGACCATAACGAAAGTTCAGAAGTTTTGAACGTCGACAAGCTGATCAGGAATTGTTTTCGGCAATTTCTATCCCTGGGTTAGTGTTGCCTTAATTAACCATAAAAATTCTGGATTGTTTGCCAACTTGTTATGAATTCCTGAGTTTACAGTTCTGTCTCCTGTACTTGTCTTCGTAATTGTTCCTACAACCAAAAAACATGAAATACTGATAAATAACCACAAAACATGAGACCCTTAAAAAAACTATTTAGAAGTGAAACCCAGAGGGAAGAGAGGTTTAAAAATTTCCATAGGTTCAAAGATTAAGTTCATATTTTATATCAATTTGAAGGTAAAAAGAGTGCAGAATTGCGTTAGAACTCATGATATCTTAAAGGTGAAAAATTCAATACCGTGCAACGATGGAACTCATAATAGTCCAATGCAGCAGCCGCAGAAGCAGTAATCACCAATTCTACAGCGATCCCAACCATATGCAATTGCCATAACCAGTTGTTTCATTACTTGTCAATTGTTAATAGAGGTATTGAACAAACTATAATTTTCATATAGTTTTCTTCCTTGAATCATTTATAAATTTAACAAGAAAGGTCCCTGTGGGCTATAAATAATTAATGTGATCAGATTGACAAAGAAGTTGCTGTGAAAATGTATATGGACATGGTCACTCTTCAAGTTATGGATACGATCTTTTATGAAGCACAGAGCCAATGAAGAATTTCCTTCTATCTCACCTCAATTGGAGAATAAGCCATCAACAATGCATCTGCAGCTGCACTCAACTTTGATGACCTTGTCTTCCCTTGGGTTAACACGAACGTGTACAAATCAGTGTATTTCAGATGTGCACTCCATATTTGTTTTTAAGGAGAATAAAATATGTGAGTACATGCATTAATTCTCCAATCCACTATGTTCATGCATTTATGCATAGCTTTCATGTATACATGTCAAAGAACTTCCAATCTGTTAAAAATCAAGATTCATGGGCATTGTTCCAAGTATACATGGATGATGGAAACTCTTAAATTCCCTTGACCTTGCATATTAAGGGCTATTTCCAAAATTCTACAAGTTCTGAGGCTGCAATTTTACCATAGAAATGTGGCTCAAAATTCTAATCAGTTTCCAATAGACCCTTTTCTTACCTAGATCAAGTTTTAGCATCAGCATGAAAACAAGACTTGAAGAGGGCTCAGGTATCAATGTCCTTAACATGCATTCACGTTTGTAAAAGTCTGCCCCACTTCTGTCTCTAGGTTGCAAAATGAGTAAAATGAGTTTTTTGTTGAACAAATAAAGCTGACCCTTATTTTCAAATTTAGAGACATTGATTTGAACTTGTCATCAAAAACTCCATAAAATGGATAACTAGAAACTCCATAAAATCACCTTTAAATAAGAATTAGACAACGACTGAAACAATAACAACTTGTCACCAGAAACATAAAAGAAGAAAATGGCTAAAACAGCAAGACCACACAAGGTTTTATGATAATCATAATCATAACACTCTTAAAAAAAGTTGCAATCCTATCTACTACATACATCCATAGAGAACAATAAGAATCCAATATGTTATGAACATGTAACTTTGAGCTGTTTTAACTTTAGATAAGAACATACCTCACCTCTACCTGTACAATATGTTGCTCCGTGAGAAAAAAAGAAGAAAATGTCTGAGCCTATCTCACTTGACCATTATTGTAGTTCCTTTTCAATGGCAAGAGAACCACTCAATTGATTTACGCCCAGAGAGCAGTTACAACATTACTACTTCCGCAGCTAAGCCAAACCCCAGTAGGCACCTTTTTATCAAGATGAATCTACCCCTGAATTAGCCAAGAAAAAAGGGGTAATTACAATCTTGTGCAAGATGTAAATCATGGATTACCAAGCTGAATTAGAGAAAAACAAAAACATACATGCAACTTTAAACATGAAAATAGTTAACTAATGCTCTCACCTTGCCATTAGTCAATGGTGAAGCAAGAACTCCTGAGATTTTTTTGTATCATCTTCTGATGAACAATCAGCACAAAGTAATCTAGTTGCTTTTCTTGGTCAATGCTCATCTTCACACAAGCAGGATGATACCTGCAAAGACCATGGTGAAAAACATAGCACACCTTATACACAGAAATTTTAAAAAAGTTAAAAGCCAAAGGGACATAAAACATAACTCTAGATTAAATCTTTCCTCTAATCAGCAACAATGCATTAACCTCACAACTTATGATTAGCATATGCTATAAACTCAAGTACCTTCACACAAACTACCACCTAGCAATAGCACACCGTGTTCACAATCAAGCCAAGTAAACAACAAACACTCAAATACCAGTTCAAGTCGCCTAATACTATACTAACAGCTAGCCCACTGTTTCATTTGGAACATAAACAGATTCATTTGTTACAAGATTCATTTGTTTCATTTGTTCACATAGTTAAGGTGGATGGATATGTGTATGTGAATTATGTGACATAACTAAATATTTTAATTTTATCATTTAATGTTTATCTACGGTCAAAATTTTTTATTGCATGCTTGCTTGCTTATGGAGTTTTATAATGTCATTCTCCATCTTTGATGTATGTAGTACACTGGTATTTAAATTAGAAGCGTTGCGCTTATCTTAAAAATTAAAATTTGAAAAATAGACAAATCATGTTCTTATTTTGTCAGAATATTTTTTTATTGTTAAAATAAATAAAGACTATACTCTCTCCCCCCCCCCCCTCCCTCCCTCCCTCCCTCCCTCCCTCCCTCCCTCTTTGTATTAGGGAGCCTGTTGTCACATTTTCTATTAGAAAAAGTCCAAGAAAGATTTACAAACACCTATTTATATGCTCGAACTTCGAGTATGATAAATAGATGACACTAGAATCTGGCTAACTTTAGACTAACAAGTACACATCAACCAAGGAGTTGGAACTTGGAAAGAAGTACTGTTTGATTTTGGGTATGGATGATGTGCCCATTAAATCATGGGAGCGGCTGGCAAAGGTCTCTTGCTGTGTTTCCTCTGTTTCTGTAGAAGAATGTAAGTTGGAATTTTGTCTATTTATGCACCAAGATAGTTTCATACGAACTAACTGATAAATATGAATGGGAAGAGAGGAGGCAAAGTTTTTGGAATACTTAATTCCCTACCAGCTATTTGTTTGATTATTTTTTGATTTTTGTATACATTTTGAATGTGTATTAGAGTGCACACTTGTGGGAAAGAAAAGGATAAAAAGAGTGAAGAGATGCATAAACACATATAGCTGGTCATGTAAAGAAGAATTACAATCACAGCATTAAGATATGAAAATGACATTTAACCCTCTATTAAGCTTTTATGAAAATGACAGACGAAATCTGGAATCTGCATATAGCCAGTAAAATATACAAAGTGAACTAGCAATAAGTAATAATCTTTTGCCAGGAAAATTCACATATTAGGTTGAGGGGTCAAATATCCACTTTCACAAAGAAAATTGGAATCTCAAAGATAAGATGTCAATTTTTCGAAATTTAAGAAAAAGGCAGAATATAAAGGAATAATCGGTGATAGGAGACCTGGGTATCAAGTAGTATGATTCGTTCATTGGAAATTCTAGGTTCAATGCCAACAGTACAATGCCTTGTAGATGCCTTGGTTTCTTCTGACTCTATTGCAAACGAAGGCAGCTTCCCTGCAATGCATCACTACTGTGAATAATTCCACAAGAAGCAAATACATGACTAGTCTATCTTTACTTGTCTTTCTATTAGTCTTTCCCAAGCACCGAGTAAAAATCCATAATTGACTGCAATCTTTTTGTATAGCATTAAGCATGCGTGTGCATTTTAGGTGAAGTAGAGGAACATATAAGAGCTTTGAGTTACTATCGATACCTGGAGAGCTTCCATCAAAGCCATATACAAAGACTCTACTCCCTAGCATTTTGGCCTCAATAGGATGTCTAAAATTACACAAACGAAATGTAAAATAGGTTATAAATACTAATTTACCACAAAGTGCACATATACAAAGACTCTACTCCCTAGTTACTTTTTGAATTTGTGTGGGAACATACAAATGTATAATTGGAACAAATTTTTTATAGTCTCTCCTTAATTTCCAACATTAATTTGTGATCCCATTGAGGTAGTATGTCTTTTTATTATGAATAATGAAAGTGAGTTGTGCATTATTACACAAATGGAAAGACTCAAGGCATAGCTAGGTTTTATAGGGCATAAAGTGAATAGTTGAGAGTGTGTCCTTTGTTGTGATGTATTTGTATGACAATTCTAAATAAAATTGACTCGCATTCCACCAAAGTTTGTGTTTTTTCTTTGTATTGTTTTGCCAATATTATTAGCAGGTAACTATTAACAAAAATGATTACATTCATATACATACCCAAAAATATAAAAACAAGGAAGAAAATAGATATACATAAAGGAAGAAAGCGGTCCGAGTGGAAATCCCAGGAGGAATTGGAGATTAGATTGAGAGAACCGATGGAGGGAATGCGAGACCGAATAGATACGGAGGAGTCGTCTTCGCCGCCAGCACCGGCACCGCGACTAAATTTTCCGACGGAAGAAGTGACGAGATCTGGCTTAGCTAATAGGATTTTGGGAGCAGATGATGGTGGTGGATTCGAAGAAGAGGAACTCCCACCGCCTCCGCCGCTTGCTGCCATGGTTTTCACGTTTTCTTTGAGGCCTTTTGGGTCTCCTCGGAGTCCTCTCACTGCCAGAAAAATACCGACCGGAAAAAGGGAAAACAGCAGATCCGACATCAAGCAAGTCAATTGATGAGAGAAGCGATTTTCTGCATTCCAAATCCGAACCAGAATTCTCAGAACCAAAGGGTTCCGTTCTTCATCGGGATTTGGCAAAGCCACCTCTGATGGTGGTGGCGGATTTTTTTTAACAGTTAGGAATAGATTTTAATTAATCGATTGATTTCAATAGGAATTTGACGAAGTAAGAAGATTGAGTTCGTTTGGAGACTTGCTAGTTGCTAAGGAGAGAAAGAGATGCACGCCTCAAAAAAGTCTGTCAACACTAATTTTTAATTTTAACTTAATTTATTCTTATTCATTGATACCTTTTTATTTCTAGGTTTGTTAATTTAATATTAATTTATTGATTGTGTTATTATTATTATTTACTTTACTTTCAAAAAAATATTAGATTTTAAAATTTTTACTTTTTAATTTCATTGGATTTGATACATTTTGTTTCATTATATTGTGGTCAAAATATTATAAATATCTATTTTATGTACTATTTAGACCTTTTTAATTATCAATCAGATTTTGCTTAAACTATTTAGACGGTTAAAATAGTAAAATACTGTTATTCAGACATTTAAAAAAAATAATTATCAAACAATATTTTTTTATTCAGATACAATTCTAGACAGATGCTCTAGATTATTCAGATTTCTAAACTCTTCAGATCTTAATACTCAATTTTATCAAACACCACATTAGTTAATATATCTTCCTCCAGTTACATTTTCATTAATCCACATTTTGCTCATTTCATATATGAATGCTTGACAGATGATGACTTTATAAGTGCAAATATATATATATCCTCTTATGAGATCGTTATGTATATCCTCTTATGAGATCCTTGGGTATCTTGTTAAAATGATATTAATTAGTTATTTTTTAATGAAGTCAAACTGTATAGAAAATAGAGCAAAATTTTTCCAACAAAAGCAGCTTAGTAATAAACTTTTATGATTATCCCACACCCAAATATTAAAAATCTATCAAAAATCAATACAAATTATTCCAACCAATAAAAGAATGTCTAGAATAAAAAAAACAAGATCTCATAAATATAATTTTATTAGAGAATTAATCAATTATCTCATAAAAAATCCAATACAAAAGTGATAAAATACTAACAATAAAAAAAATAAATCCCAAAATTGAAATTCTAATTTAGCGCTAAGTTGCTTTAATATTTTCCATAAAAATTTCCCCATTTTTCTCTTTATTTCACTCCCGTGATGTACAGTTAACAATTCCAAACTAGATATCATCTATCTCATCTTACCTTCTTAACGTGTCGTCTCGTTCTCCTAAATTTAGGGCTATTAACTTACTCATAAAGCTTTGTTTTGTGAAGATATAAGGTTTGATATTGACTTGAACATTTGATTTTAATTTAATTCCTTTCCTAATTTTTAAGTTTTGTTTTATTTATTTCTAAATAATTTACCATTTAGCTTTCATGGTTAAAGTTTTATTTTAACTTAACAAGTCATATAACATTATATGAATTATTATATTCCATACGTACAATATTCAAATATATAATATATATTGTTTATTATATTATGTGTATTTTACATAATATTCAAAAAAAAAATGTATTACTCACACCTTTGTATGAAAATTATATTTTTCATAGTAATGCTTTGTATTAAAATAATTCTATATTAAAATTATTTTAATACCCCTTTCTTAAATAAAAATTTCTAAAAATTAATATTAGAATTTAATATTAAAAATTATTCTTAATTGATTGTCTCTTTTGCGAAAGATTTAGTTTGTAACAAATCATGCAACAAAAATATATTCATATGTATATTTATCACACATATGCATTGTACCGCACATAGTCACTTATTATGTATCACATATTCAATATAGTATATATTAAAATAAAAAAATATTTTAGTAAATTCTTATTTTAATATATACTGAACATTTGGACTATTACATTATCTTTTGTCAACACTATAAATGCATACATAACTTATAGAGCAACCATATGAATTTAAGACTCCTGATACGCGAAATCACTACTCTCATTTTTTTTCAAGAAAGCAGAATCATTCTATGATGTCGATTCACTATACTTTACTAATCAAATCTATGAAGTTGTTTCGTCAAAAATTTAAACCAAATAGTGATTTAGATTATCAAAGTTGGATTTAGATTATCAAAGTTGTACAAGATCATCAACAACAATGACAAGAAATCATTTCAAAATCGTAGTTGTTCAATTAGAACAACTACTAATCAATTCAAATCAAAATCTAGAAACATACCTAAAATGTCAAATAATTTATGCCTTCAAATTGGGATTATTGAAAATTGATAATGGAGATTCTTGACTAAATAGAGGCTGCCAATGATAAAAGGAAGACAGGTGACGTCGCTTGGATAGCCTCCATATAAAAATGTGACGTCATTGCATACTTTGTCACTAAATATAAGGATTTATGACGAACCAGTGTTGTCACTTATCCACTCATCTAATTAGTGACGTACTATTAACTCGTCATATAAAATTGGTATTTGTGATAATAAAAATTGTCATAACTTATTAACTTTTAGTCTTTACAAAATTTGCCTCCAAAATTTTTAAATTTTTTTTGCCTCCAAATAAAATTGTGACGATATCACGTACTTTGTCACTAAATATAAGAATTTGTGACGAACCATTTTTGTCACTTATCCACGCATCTAATTAGTGATGCACTATTATCTCGTCATATAAAATTAGTTTTTATGACAATACAATTTGTCATAAATTATTATTTGTTCGTCTTTAAAAAATTTCCCTCCAAAATTTTTCAGAAAATATTTGCCTCTAAATAAAATTGTGACGATATTATGTACTTTGTCACTAAATATAAGAATTTATGACGAACCATTTTTGTCACTTATCCACTTATCTAATTAGTGATAAACTATTATCTCGTTATATAAAATTGGTATTTATGACAAAACAAATTGTCATAAATTATTATTTTTTCGTCATTAAAAAATTTCCCTCCAAAAATAATTTTGCCTCCAAATAAATTTGTGATAAATTTGTATTTGGCGTCACTAAATGTGAACATTAGTGATGAAAGCACATTGTCACTAAATTTTATAAATAATTAATGACAAAACTATTATGTTGTCACCGAAAGAAATATTTGGTGACAATAAATACTGTCATCAATTATTACAAAATGTCACTAAAAGGTTTCCTTCCAAAATTTTGGTGCGAAATTCTACCTCCAAAATAACTTGTGACGAAATTTTCTTAATCGTCATCAAATGTGTAAATTAGTGACGATATAAATGTTTAATAGTAACAAAATTAAAGGTCGTCACAAAAACAAAAGTTTTAGTGACGATTATGAATTTTGTAATTATTAATTAACAAATTGTGACAAAATTTTGTGCGTGGCAAAAAATTTGTCATAAAATGTGTGATTTCTTGTAGTGCGGTGATACGCTTGGTTGTATATACTTTTTGTCCAGTAATTCTTGTAGTTGGACCATTAATTCTTTCATCTCTACTGGTACCATTCGGTACGGTGCCTTCGATATTGGAGCCGTTCCTGGAGCCAAATCGATCACGAATTCAACTGCTCTATCTGGAGGAAGTCCCAGCAAATCGTCTGGAAATACGTCTGCGAAATCTCTCACTACTGGTATCTCATCTATTTTTGGATTCTCTTTACGACTATCGACTATGTAAGCTAGATATCCTACACAGCCTTGTCTTAATAACCTCATGGCCTGCATCATCGTCAGACAACTCGCTTGTCTAGGCGACTTGCTACCATAAAATACAACCCTTGACTGAGTCATATGGTTAATACGCTTCTTTTGGCAGTCAATTACAGCTCCATAATTGAATAACCAGTCCATTCCCAAGATAACGTCAAATTCCCCAAGTCGAATAGGGATAAGATATACGTTCATGATATTACCCTTAATATCCACTCTACAGTTCTTATACACGTACTTAACATGGATTATCTCTCTATTCGCAATTTCTATGTTCATGGGATTTTCTAACTCATCCTTAAGTAAATCTAAACTATTAGCAAAGTCATCGGATATAAAGGAACAAGTAGCACCCGAATCAAATAAAACATAGGCATTAATTTCATTGATCGGAATGATACCTGACACCACATCACGAGACTGAACTGCATCCTGCACCGTCATGTTAAAAGTCCTGGCGGTCGGTCGGTTTGTTGCGGTTGGTCCGGTGATAGTTAAGGCATTTCCACTGTTGTTTTCCCGGTTTCCTCCTGATCCAGACCCTCCCGATCCCTTCTTCGGACAGTCTCTTACCAGATGGTCCTTCGAATCACAAGTGAAATAAGCACCCTTCTTTGGGTTTGGACAGTTTGGTGCTATGTGGCATTCCTGACCACAATTGTAGTACACTCGCTTCCCTTTCATGCAAACTCCTAAATGAGCTTTTTTGCAGTTTGAGCACGCTTTGATCTTCTTCTTCTGCCCTCCTTGTTGACTTCTAGCTGACGAGTTATCCGTCCACTTCCTCTTCTGATTATGACTACCCCCAGAGCTACTCCCACCAGTCTTGTTATTACCTTCATTCTCACTCTTCTTCTTCTTCTGCTCTTGATTGTACTTGGTCACCGCATCGCTTCCACCTTCAGTGAGGATGGCCTTTTCCAGTACTCCAGCAAATGTGTTTATCTGAAACATTGATACTTTACTGTACCCACGGCTTTAGTCCTTGTTCGAATCTTCTGGCTTCTCTCTCGTCTGTGTGTACTTGATACGGGGCGAACCTCACTAACTCGTTGAATCCAGCCGCATAATCCGGTATGCTCATATTTCCCTGCTTCAATTCCAGATATTGAACCTCCATTTGGTTCTGCGAGCTGGTTGGGAAGTACATCTCGAAAAACATTTCTTTAAATCTCTCCCAAGTAATTACACCTTCACCTCCTCGCACTTTGTTTGCTTGCCACCAATAGCTAGCTTCAGACTTCAGCATAAACGTTGTAAAAGCGGTCTTCTGGGCTTCTCTCACCCTAGCGACATCGAAAACATTCTCCATCTCCATAACCCACGTTTGAGCCTCGATCGGGTTCATAGAACCTTTAAATTCTGGCGGTCCCACCGTCTTGAAATCCTTAAACGTAGTATTTGGTGGAGCTTGAGGTTGATTGTTCATTGCTCCAGTCAGTAAGTTAACCAATTGCTGAACAGGATTAACATTGGCGTTATTGTTGTTATTCGTTGACTCTTCCTGAGCTGGTTGACGATTTTGTCTTCTTATCGACGACATATTTCTGTTAAGAATATACGCTTATTAGGTCTTTATTATATTCTCTAAATAGTTAAGGCTTAACTCAATAATTTAACATAATCACTTAACACATTATCTCAAATAACTTGATATATTTATTCAAATCAAAAGTTTTAACATCAAACGATAGCATCACTGCTATTTACATCATCTATCCTGAGATAAAGAATCTACAGAATTTAAAATATTAAAATATTCCTTTGTTCATAAACACATCGGAATTTACATATAAAACTAATTAAGTCTTTCACATAATTAAACAAATCTTATCACTGCTGGTTAAGGTAACGAATAGCCTTACTACATTCCTCTTCCATGATGCGAGACATCATCCTGCGATCCAGCATGTACGATGGAAGTCCTTCAAACTGGATAGGGTACCTCAAAACTCGATCCTGGGCCTCATTCATTGCATTATTAAGTGTAGAGTATGTCTCCCCAAGCTTCGCCTTCTTTGCACGACCGTCCTCTTCTGCAAGATCAGCACGACGTGACTCTCTTACCCATCCTTCCTCTGCTATAATCAGCCTTTCAGAGCTTTCCTTCAGTTCCTTCTTCAACTTTTCTATCTCTGCGGTCTTATCTTCGGTTTGACCCTTCTCGTGGACCAAATCCCATTCTACATTTCCCAGTCATGAGTGAAGAGTCGAAATCTCCCTCTCCTTCTGCTCTAGAGTAATCTGCTGAATAATAGCCCGCTCAGTCAGATCCTGCACCTCATCTCGTAACTCCACGTTACGGTCGTATAATGTGTCGTACATCTCAGCATCAATGGAGTGTTGTGGAAACTCATCTTCTTCCTCTTCCTCTTCCTCGTCCTCGTCAAATTCCTCCTCAGGATCCTCCTCAGGATCAGTCTCAGGTTCATGCTCCTGACCAACAACGGTGATCAATGGAGATGACTCCCTCTGTACAAACTGTTCCCTAATGACATGAATGTCTCGATGTTCCTCCTCTGTAGGTACTGTAGGTACTCGGGGTTCCTCCTCCCCTGCTCGACTAGTTCCTCCAACGTCAGACATCCTGACAATAAAATTTTAAGTTTTAGTTACTAAGTCGTACTAGTGAGCACATAACTTAACACATAAGCACATAAAATCTTTTATTATCTTCAATGAATTACAAAAATTTATTTCCTAGAACTCAATAAGAGTTTTTCATCACTATGTTCTTCCTATAAGGCTATTACCTAAGGTTGTTCCCCCACCTAAGGTTCATAACCCACAACTTTGATACCAACCTGTGACACCCCCAAATCCGGTACTTTCATTTTCACAGGATTTGGTATTCACGTTACAACATCATCCATCTATCTACCCATAAATAAATGCAAACCATGCAATAGATAGAAATAATAATAAATCTCCCCTTATGAGGTTACATCAACTACATAATAAATAAATCCCAGGTTACTCTAACCTTAAACATCTGTGCGGACTTATAAACAAATAAGTCTTAAACAACATCATTAACTTAAGTCTTAAACAAAATACATCATCATATAAAACAACAAGTCTTCATCACTTGTTAACCTTGCCCTTGCCTTTACTAGTGGAAGGTTCGTCTGCTCTTTCGTTCTTAACTTCAATGTTATTATTATGCAAGAGTGATCACGATTACCCACAAGTATAATAATGAAAACAACAATATAATAACATGCGAGAAAAAATAATAACTTCGAATATAAAAGCTCAACCTTTGAATCAAGAATGAATAACAAGAATCAAAAGAATTTCTGAGGGTCATAAGACCTTGAACTATGTCCTAGGTTGTCAAGGGTTATACTTGAAACCTTTAACAATCATAAGACTATGGACCTTTCTTCTCGTACTTAGGGGGATCAGCCCTTAGTACCATACTGTGCACAATATCTTAACGCTAACACATAAGTAAATCCCTTTGCAGGGTTGTTCATTTCAGTTTGACATTAGAGTCCGTACCAAAGGAAGTTTGGTTTGGATAAATCAATAAGGGTTCTGAATTTAGAACGTTCATCAACTATGGACTAGTTGAATCAATAATGATTCGCTAGTCTAACAAGGTTCAACAATAAATGATATTTATAATGAATAACAATCTCAATAGGTATACAATAGAACAATTATTGTATAACAGAATCATACTTTGAAAAGATAGTAAATCTTTAACATAACAAATGAACTTGATTTATAACTTGAATAATGATAACAAGTAGGGTTAGGAAACTTGCCTCGTGCGTAGGCTAAACGATTACTACTTCCGTTCACCACAAATCCTACACACATACCATATGTATTCACGACATTCATTAGTTACATTTTCACTTAATTATTTAATATAAACTCCACTTTATTTAACAAATCATTACCCTTCTAATTTAATTACTTAATTAAATTAGAATATTTTCATTCTCTTACTATTATTACACTCGAATAAATTATTTCATAATAATTTTCACCGAATATTTATTTTATTCCATAAATATCTCAATTAAAATATTTACTTTATTTTATAAATATTTTAATAATATTTTTCATCGAATATTTATTTTATTTCATAAATATCTCAATTAAAATATTTAATTTTTTTTATAAATATTTTAATAATAATTTTCATCAAATATTTATTTTATTCCATAATATCTCAATTAAAATATTTAATTTATTTTATAAATATTTTAATAATAATTTTCATCGAATATTTATTTATTTATTAATTATTATTTATTTATTATTTTTTTTGACCGTCGGGGCGGGGTAATGTAGTTTGCTAACGCCCGCCGGGGGCGGGGTTACCCATGCTCATTTTCTGCAGTTTCTGCAGTTCTGCAGTTCGCGAACATAACAAGGCCAAATTAGGCCAAAAATCAATCACAAGTAAAATTATACGTGAATATGGCAATAACTTCCAATTAGTTATTTTTACACGAATTTAGACTTACCCAATCATTGTAATACATATATAATCATTACCTAACAATTATAGAATGATTTTAACCCATTAAAACATATAATTGCAGAATTAAAGTATGTAAATTTCACTGTTCTTTGTGTTTTTGAAGGTTTTGAACAAAAACCATGAATATTAATACTAAGAATTCGTTATAAGGCCAAATCCAACCATTTAAACTTTGGTCTCTTCGTATCAACATGCATAATAAAATACGAGTATAAAATTTAGGGATAATATATGATCAACACATGAAATATCACGTATAAGGCCATATGGTCAAAACTCAAACTCTATAAATTTTGAAATAACAAGTCATCATCATATGTTGAAATCTTATGAAATTGGTGATATGGAAACACACAATATATATATATATATATATATATATATATATATATATATATATATATATATATAATATGCCATACAACTCGAATTATTACATCTATTCTTATAACAACTGAATTCCCCAAAAACAGAGACTCACAGAAGACTTAAGCCATATTCATGAAACTTAAAAGACGTAAAATATATAAATTAGGTTGAAGAGGTTACCCTAGCGTAGATTAATTTACTAGGAAGTGAATTCCTCCTCCACAAAACTCTGAATTCTTAACCCTCTCTTTGTATCTTTCTTTGAAACTCTCTCTGACACTTTCTAGACTTGGGAAATTAATGAAGAAAAAGGAAGGGAAGGCGTAAATAAAGAAGACGTCTGACGCGTTGTGGTCAGTTATCCAGTCATGGGTAACTGCCCTCAACTCCCTCAAAGGCCATGTTTGGCTAGCAATCTAGATTCAAAACTCTTTATTTTAATAAAACCTTTTATCATATAGTTTAATTAATGTCACACTCCATCATAAAATAAAACCAATGTCTCATTTAATAAAATATAATAATTTCTCAATAGTGCACATAATCACATAATTCAAATTCTCATTGATTAATAATATTAAATTATTAAATCTCTAATTAATAATTAAATAATTAAAATAACATTAGGCTTATTAAATATTTTTTTAATACAATAAGCTCACATAAATACATACATCGAATAATAAAATTCTCCACATTAAATGAATAAATGTAACACATATAATTAAATTAATCTATCACAACTTCATCAATTAATTAATTAATCTAATAATTAATTCATCGAAAATATTTATTCAATCCAATAAATATTAAAATTAATTTACAAAATCTCGGTTGTCACATTATCTCTATCTCCAATTTTTTTAATTCATACAAAATGGGCCTTTGTGTTGATAATATCGCACTCGTACCCGCATATGATCTTCTACTCAATGCGTCAGCTACCACGTTCGATTTTCTAAGATGGTATTCAATGGTATGATCGTAATCTTTCAACAGCTCAAGCCAACGTTGTTATCGCATGTCGAGCTCCTTTTGGGTGAAAAATATTTGAGGCTTTTATGATTTGTATAGATCTCCACTTTATCCCCATATAGGTAATGCCTCCAGATTTTAAGCGCGAAAACGACAACTGCCAACTCTAGATCATGAGTAGGATAATTTCTCTCATATTCTTTGAATTGTCGTGAGGCATAGGCTATGATTGTAAGAACCCGAATTTTCAGAAAATATTAAAATAAGACTTTAGTGAATAAAATTCTTAAAGCATGAGCTGGGTTCGAATAAGAATATATAATGTGTTACGAGGTATGTGGTATTGTGTTACATAGGGTAATATGAGCTATATAATAAGTGATGTTGTGTTTAATAAATATATATATCATTATTATATATATTGGTTATAAATTGTAGAGATGAATCAGTAAGAAGATGGATAGAGATTTATCTATCGATATTAAATAATTTATGTAAAATTATTTTATTATAGTAAGTTGGTGACATTAAAATATATTTGATAATCACCAATTTTTTGAGTGTATGTACGAGTAAGTATCAAGTCTAAGGCATTGCAATCATATCCTTTAATGGTGGATATATAGAAGCTGGGCTAAACGATTCCTTCAAAGAGCGGATGTATATATGAATTAGTAACCGATCTAACTCACTGTGAAAGTAGTGTAGATGAGACGAAAATTAATTTGTTGGTTGTTTGTGGAAAACCACTCAGTGTACTATATTGAATACTATTAAAGACTCGATGTGTGCTAGGTTTGAACTTGTGTATATGTACGTTGATGACGATAGAAGAAAACCAATATATATATATATATATATATATATATATATATATATATATATATATAAGTGAATATTGGTTAGAGATTTATGTATTAGATTAATAATTGAGATGTGGCTAAATGTAACGGTTGAAAAGTTGTCTTAGGACGATCGAATAATTATACGTATAGTGTATAATCTAAATAAGAGAGTAAATATTAATTATTCTAAGTGTAAAGTATGTAATTATTTAAGTAAGCTAAATAAATTAGCATTCTGATAAAGTGTGACCTAAACTTTATATTAATGTGAAATTGGGAAAAAGCCAAACGTGACCTAGACCCTAATATTTTATTATAAAAATAATGAGCTTGAGTTATATAGCTCCAGTAAATGGGATAAATGAGCCTTGTGTGGTCTGAGTATTAAAGTTAAACTAGACTGAAGGTTTAACTTAAATTATTAAAAGAGAATTAAGGATTAATAATTATCATTATAATATTTTTGGGTGATATGAATTAATGGGTTGAAAGTACCTAACTGAATTATATTAATTGGACTAGCCCAATGTACATGGGATGTAAGATTTTGTAGTGGTGTATATTTTAAAATAGAAGTATACTTCCTATATGTGGGTTGGTACATGTATATGTGTATATATGTGCCCATAGATTAATTTAGTTTAGTAATGTTAAATCATTATAATTGATTTAATAAGCCCAAAAGGAATAAACTTTAGTAGAATAAGACCCATTTCATAGATAAATTAGAAAGTATTACTCATTGTCCCAATTTTTGTGTCTCAAATACTCTTCAGATGCATAAATAGGCCATTGGCGTATCCTACTCCTCTATGTTGCTTAAGCTCGACAAAGGCTAAGTAGTAGAGCTGATGATGGAGGAAGGTGGAGTTGGTAACCAACTCTTCTCAAATCCACTGGCTTCTTCTTCCTCCCCTTAGATTAATTCATTGTGCAAAGTCAGTAACTGAGTACTAGAATTGGTTATAAATAGAGCTCCTTCATCTTATTTACGTTGGTTTAAGTTGTCTGAGAAATAGCTATGGAGAGTTGGTAGAATTGGAGAGCATTCAGAGGATTGAGGAGCTATAATTAGCCAATTCCAAGCATTCAAGAGGTAATCTTGCTAACATATATGTTCTTGAAACTAAGTTCTTCAATTTCTAGAAAAGTATAATGAAATACTTGCTTTTAAGTCCAAAAGTTTATGGCTAAGGCTTATTGCAATCTGTTAATTGTTGCTAGATGTTGTTAATACAGTTAGAAATGAAAATAATGAGAGTTAAACGAACCAATTTGGTTGAGAAACGAATTCGTAGTGAATGAATTCGCTAAACTTTTCAAAAAATATGAAAATTTAGTATGAATATGAGTTTTGGATTAATCTTTGGGTTAGTTAATGATTTTGAAGTGTTATAATTACTCTGTAGATGGGTAGCTAAGAGTTTAACGAGTCCAAGAAATCGAAAACCAACTAATTCTTACTTAAAATGAGAAAGTTATGACCAAAACTGTTATCTGTGCAAAGCCTCGCGCGGTCGCGCCGCCCGTGCATGCGGTCGCGCCGCCCGTGCGCGCGGGTACACAGCTGGGGTTGGGCATTGGCGCGGGCACACATTAATGGTAAGGAAAAGGGGCGCGGCCACGCCCCATGTGTGCTGACTATGACTACTTTGACCTGTTTTGCTAAAATGGCCATAACGTTTTCATACGAACTCCGATTGAGGTGATTCATGATGATCCGGAACGAGAACGAATAGACCAACATCTTTTATTCTTTAAGTTGTTCAATTTGAATTCGTTAGGAAGTGTAAAAATAGTCATCTTTGGGACTATTACGTATTCAGAGGCGATTGAATGGCGTCAAACGAGCACATACGCAAGTATAGTGCTCCCGACGATGGAATGTGTTATTCGAAGTGATATAACATGAAAATGCATGATATATAAGATTTCCTTGTTCATAATAGAAAGCATGAGCATGACTTAGTATGTGTTTTGAAAGGAGACTTAAAGATTTTGAAAACAAACCTTGTGGAAACTTATGTTTTACAAGTTCTGAACTTAGGGGTTTATATACACGATCGAGTTCAAATATAAATGAGCATGATATGATGTTTATAGTGTCCTTGTTCATGATCAAAATTGTTAGACCTTGTATTAGAGAAGTTTTCAAGAAAAACTTGATATATTAGAACTAAGGTGCATGAATGCTACATGAGGTATGTTCTGAACTTGAGAAGATGTTAACATGACTTTGTTACTTATGATAAGAGTTTTAAAAGTTATCTTATATGTGCTATACTACATCATTCATGTTAAAATGATTTCAAAGGAAAACTCCATTATCTTTTGTAAACTAAGTATTAAAGCGTGAAGTGGTTATATTTTGACATAGAGAGAAACATGTACAAATATGACATATGATTTGAAGTTGCCTTGTATGATTAGGTTGTCAAGACATGGATTTGAAGAAAAGAAACTTAAACGTTTTGAAACCAATATTCTTCAGCATTGTGTTGTCTAAACTTCTAAACTTCTAGGATGACATACTAGTAATTTTTGGGTCTTTAAACATGGCCTATATGTGCACACATGATAGGATGTGTATGCCTTTGAACATGAATGATACGTGCACACAACTAGATAGACGTAATATGAACTATGCATGTCTTAAAGTAAGTTTTCAAGTGATAAACCATGCTAGTCATATGAATACTCACAAACATGTCTAATATGAGTTATATGACTACCATATATGTTTAAGAATCAAGCATGCTGGACTTTATGGTTTCATAACCTTAAATGACCTTAATTTGTTGAGATGTCTAACTTAGAACCATATTATGCAAGACGAGACCTAGATTAAACTTGAAAGTTGCAAAAGGACCCTTAACATGTTAATATATGTTATGTATATAAGGATGGGCAAGCTAGGCCAAGCAAGTGTTTGCTCAGCCCTGGTTTGAACTGGGAGCTGCGCGGCCGCGCATCTCCTTAGTATAAATCAGGCGTGGTCGCGCCATCCTACAGTTATGAATAAGTTCTGTTTTTAATCTGAAGTTCATTGCATGCTTTAATGATTACTTTAATTTGCAATATATGACCAACATGCTATGTAAAATATAGGAAGCATGCTAGGTGATAGAGATGAATGATAATTAGGACATTCAATTGTTAAAGTCCAGAGGAATGTTTTTAAGATATAAAACAACGATACGTTGTTTGAATTCGTGATCTGATTTGTGCTATGAAAATATAGGTATGGAATTACAACTAAGTTAAACGTTTATGTGTACGTTTGAACTTACCTATATAAGTTTTAAAGGTGTTGAACACCTAGTGAGTCAAGTGTGTGGTAGCTATATATGAATGTTGACGTCATATACGAGTGGTTAAGGTATATCTAGACACACCTAGCTATTCTAAGAGTATGATGAGAAAATGAAATGTAGGTTTTACAAACTTAGTTAGGAAATAATGTAACATTGTTCTTATATTAAAAGTGCATGAAATATGTTACTAATGGATGTGAATCCATGATTATATAACTGTGTAGAAATACACGCAGTGTAGATAAGCTTTACGCAGTTAAGTCATAGTTGATGAACTACGAATCAGGCAAGTCTTTTAGTTCCTATTTGTTATATGAATTCGATAAACTGTTAGTTGAGCTATATTATGCTATGCAAATATTGATATATATGAAATGCATATGAGATATGTATGAAATGTGAAAGTTGATCTTTGATGATATGTTTGTGAAATAAATCTCTATGCCTGTTATGTGAGAAGTAACATGCGTAGTAAATATTAATGTATTATGAATGCATGTGCTGAGTATGTTATTATATTCTATGTGCTGCATGAAAACAGATAAAATTGCTGGGCTATCGAGCTCACCCTTGCAAATAACCACTTTTGCAAGTTAAGAACTCACGGTAAAGTTACGTGCTACTTGATTGTTAAAGTTCAATCACATCAAAGGAGATTGATTTGTTTAATTAAATATATGCTCTTGAACCATGTTTAGGTTCTAGTAGATATACTTGATAGTAGTTTACGATGTGTAATATATGTTAGTTTGTAAAGTTGTACTAGGCAGTACACAGAGGATTTTGAATCGAGATGTAAAAGTTTATACAGTAATTCGAATAGAATGAATCATAACATAATTTGATTCAAGGATATGTAATTGATTCAAGTTAAGATATCAATAAAAGATTTATTTTCAAAGGAGATTGAAAAAGTTTAAATTATTCTGCATATTTTTATAACATCGAATGTGATGTAAAATAGGAATAGTAAATGACCAAGTTGTGAAACTTATAAAAGTTTGGGGTCATTGTGCAGATCCTGGAATTGGAAAGAATTTATATTCTAAATTGTAATAAGTAAAGTTTATTCATTAAGTTATGAATGAAAAATATAAATAGTTTGACGATAGTAGTATCGTGGCGAACTGAATCTGGGGTTCGAAGGGACCCGTATTTGGGGGCGTCATAGGTTGGTATCAAAGCTGTAGGTTATAAAATTTAGGTAAGTGTACCTTAGGCTATAACCTGAGAGAGAGAAAGATAAGGATTAAAATTTATAAGCAAAGATTCAAAGAAGAATCTTGAAGTATCTAAGAGAATGTGAATTCAGGAGTTTCCTAACTCCGATAATAAAAATGTTAAGATGGTGTCTATATGACAAAGATAATAAGAATGAACTCGAGTGAAGTTTTGTTGATAATAGGGAAAGAACCCAAAGTAAAGTGATGATCACGACGTGATCGGATTGAGCTATGAAGTGATAAATAGTCTGTAACGACTAAGTGTGTATAGCTTGATGCTATAAGAGAGTGTACTGTGAAATGGTACGATATGAACTCATGAGGAGTTGTATGTGATGAGATACGAAGAATTCGTATTGAGCAAATAGCAAGTTAAGTGTAAGATAGAGTTAAGTGGAATTTCAATTGAGGACCCATGTCAGCAGCCGAGTTGTATGATTCCTCGTTATGGGCGGGGAATTATACTTGGTGTAAAAACCACTTAGTTTCTGGTACTGATAATCATTGAAATGTCTGTGTCGCGCTATTTGCTATATACCTGTTGAGAAGTTGATTCTTTTCTCATGTGTATAATAGATAGATAGGTTATAGTTAGAGAATATAAGGTTAAGTAGCAAGTTCTTAAAACTCATACTCATGGTACGTTCGTGACTCATAATTATATGAAATGTTTTTGAACCCTTCGGCTAATGGACGCCTATGGTCTGACTAGGATAAGTTCTTAAACTCATATAATTGTGTCAAGTTTCTAAATTTCCAAAGTGTGGTAAGTTTGATGAACTGTATCGGGTATATATATATTATGAAGTTAGAAATTTTGGTATAGTAAAGGTTGAAGTTGATGGAGAAGCGTGGATTTTCTAAATCTTCTAGCTCTGCTAGATTTTCAAAAATTTATTGACTTCGTGCTAGTGTTTGAACTCTATTTTCTTGAGAAAAACATTGGGTCAAGTGATTGAACCATTTTAAAAACAGCACCGTTATTCTTATGTCTATGTTAATTGTTTTGCCTAAGAAAAAAAAAGATTTGAGAATTTTCAAAATGTATTTCAGACCATTTACATTATTTGATATGGTGTAAAAATGGTAAACAATGGAGTCATCAATGCAGTCGAACCTAGTGTTGGTTGTGATCGAAAAATCGTCAGCCCACTATGGTATGATGTAATATGACAAAGTCACCTAATGACGGAATCCTCAACGCACTACTAATCTGGTACGATATCATAACGTCATAAAATTTTTTTTGGTTTTCTTTTGAATTATGAAAAGTTGACTAAATTATTTCGATTGATGTCCGAACTGTTGATAAGAGTCTAAGCTATTTGATTCGGCTAAACGACTGTTGAAAAGTGGCTATAGAATTCAAGCGTTCTTGTGTATTTGTGCCAAACCAGATTGCTCTAGTGCGGATTCATTCGTTGAAAAGTTGACGTGAACAACCCTATAAGGGGACGTGTTTTCGGGGACAATGGTTCCGAGCGTAACGCATGTAGTCGTTACAAAACACTACGTTGTGGCCCAACGTAGTGGTACAATAGGTTGGCCACCTAGTGTACGTGTGGAGGGTATTTTTAGTCTTTGTGATAGATAAACACTCTGGTTTGTAGTGTGGATGATTGTGTTGAAGCACTAGTTCACGGTCTTGTGACCCCTCAGCATAAATTGGAATCTGAGTTGTTCATACCACTTCCCGATTATTGAAAAATTGTGGAAGATTCTTATTCTTCTAGGTGATGAAAATAGTAAGTAGAATGTTTCTTAGAAAGGAGAATGTGGTAGAATGCAAGTGAGCAAGTTATAATAAAACTTCCGAAAAGAGAATGAATAAAGTTATTCAAAAGAATATGTAATATTCGAAATAGCACTGAGTAGAGAAGGTTTCGGTGATTCCGAGGACGGAATCCTTATAAGGGGGAGAGGATGTAAGAACCCGAATTTTCAGAAAATATTAAAATAAGAATTTAGTGAATACAATTCTTAAAGCATGAGCTGGGATCGAATAAGAATATATAAATGTGTTACGAGGTATGTGGTATTGTGTTACATAGGATAATATGAGCTGTGTAATAAGTGATATTGTGTTTAATAAATATATATATATCATTATTATATATATTGGTTATAAATTGTAGAGATGAATTAGTAAGAAGATGGATAGAGATTTATCTATCGATATTAAATAATTTATGTAAAATTATTTTATTATAGTAAGTTGGTGACATTAAAATATCTTTGATAATCACCAATTTTTTGAGTGTATGTACGAGTAAGTATCAAGTCTAAGACAGTGCAATCATATTTTTTAATGGTGGATGTATAGAAGCTGGGCTAAACGATTACTTCAGAGAGCGGAGGTATATACGAATTAGTAACCGATCTAACTCACTGTGAAAGCAGTGTAGACGAGATGAAAACTAATTTGTTGGTTGTTTGTGGGAAACCACTCAGTGTACTATATTGAATACTATTAAAGACTCGATGTGTGCTAGGTTTGAACTTGTGTATATGTATATTGATGACGATAGAAGAAAACCAATATATATATATATATATATATATAAAAGGGAATATTGGTTAGAGATTTATGTATTAGATTAATAATTGAGATGTGGCTAAATGTAACGGTTGAAAAGTTGTCTTAGGACGATCGAATAATTATACGTATAGTGTATAATTTAAATAAGAGAGTAAATATTAATTATTTTAAGTGTATGTAATTATTTAAGTAAGCTAAATAAATTAGCATTCTGATAAAGTGTGACCTAAACTTTATATTAATGTGAAATTGGGGAAAAGCCAAACGTGACCTAGACCCTAATATTTTATTATAAAAATAATGAGCTTGAGTTATATAACTCCAGTAAATGGGATAAATGAGCCTTGTGTGGTCTGAGTAATAAAGTTAAACTAGACTGAAGGTTTAACTTAAATTATTAAAAGATAATTAATGATTAATAATTATCATTATAATATTTTTGGGTGATATGAATTACTGGGTTGAAAGTACCCAACTGAATTATATTAATTGGACTAGCCCAATGTACATGGGATGTAAGATTTTGTATTGGTGTATATTTTAAAATATAAGTATACTTCCTATATGTGGGTAGGTACATCTATATGTGTATATATGTGCCCATAGATTAATTTAGTGTAGTAATGTTAAATCATTATAATTGATTTAATAAGCCCAAAAGGAATAAACTTCAGCAGAATAAGACCCATTTCACAGATAAATTAGAAAGTATTACTCATTGTCCCAATTTCTGTGTCTCAAATACTCTTCAGATGCATAAATACGCCATTGGCCTATCCTACTCCTCTATGATGCTTAAGCTCGGCAAAGGCTAAGTAGTAGAGCTGATGATGGAGGAAGGTGGAGTTGGTAACCAACTCTTCTCAAATCCATTGACTTCTTTTCCCCCCCTTAGATTAATTCATTGTGCAAAGTCAGTAACTGAGTACTAGAATTGGTTATAAATAGAGCTCCTTCTTCTTATTTATGTTGGTTTAAGTTGTCTGAGAAATAGCTATGGAGAGTTGACAGAATTGGAGAGCATTAAGAGGATTGAAGAGCTATAGTTAGCCAATTCCAAGCATTCAAGAGGTAATCTTGCTAACATATATGTTCTTGAAACCAAGTTCTTCAATTTCTAGAAAATATAATGAAATACTTGCTTTCGTCCAAAATATGACGCCCCCAAAATAGGTATACATCACCTATTCTGAGTCGTCAAATACATGGTACAAATACAAATAAAAACTTAATTATACAACTGTCGTGTAAAATATGACAAAACATAATATGTGAGTTTTAATACAACATTGTCTTTTAAACAGTATTCAAACTCAAAATAAGTCCTCAATACATTTATCTTCACACTATTACATAGAATAGTGAGGACTACTAATACTATCATCTGAACCGTCACTTCGTTCCCCGACTAGTCCCCGCTACGTTCTCATTTTCTGAAGAGAACAATGAAAGCAAAAGGGTGAGCTCAACTAGCCCAGCAAGAAATATTATGACTAAGATAATGCAGAATAAATTATCGTTATCCTTCAACAGTGTTAAACTGATAAAATAAAACAAACATCAAGTTTAACTGCAGCAGAACAAGCTATCCATTAAAAGAGTCAAGTAGAGAATAAAATCTACTATCTTTTATGATATAAAAAGGTTTTTCATCACTTTTATCGCTGTGACTCAGCTTAATAAATAATTCATATCATCCTTGCACTACGGCTAAGGATATTCATTAGTATCACGACCACAAATTATCCATGCACTACGGGCCAAGGATATTCGTGTATTCATCAATGGTCATGATCATGCCAACAACTGTCCATCAATGCACTATGGGCCAACGAGGACCTTTACCACATCATTTGTAACATTACGGTCATGATTATACCGAATAATCCCTGGTCATATTCATACCAAGTCCATCTATGCACTACAGGCCACATACGACTTTCAACAAAATATAAACATGAGGATGATGATAATGATATAAGAATTCAATAAAACAAGTTCAAGAATTAATTTATCCAAGAACCAATAACGTCCAAATTGTCAACATGATACTGCTTTGTAGAGTAAAATTCAAGAATGCTCAGAAGAATATTTTCATGAAAAGATACTGGATGAAGCGCAATTATCAAAGATATTCCACTAATTTCTTGGAGTATAGAAGCCAAAGCTTTAACCAACTGAGTATAATAGAATATATGAAACTGTAAATGGATTTTCGTCCGTCATGCGGTAATCCACGTAGATAGATCATTTCCATAATTTAATAAGGAATGAAAACGAATAATCATTCTCCATATATGTGGTAATCCACATTGACAGGTTATTCCAACAGAATAATAAAGAATAGAATAACAGAAGAATTCACCATGCATGTGGTAATCTACATAGACAGGTTATTCCAACAGAATATTAAAGAATAGAATAACAGAAGAATTCACCATGCATGCGATAGACCGCACAGACAGGTTATTCCAATAGAATAATAAAGAATGGAACCAGGTCATGCGTAATCCGCACTGACAGGATATTCCAATAGAATAATAAAGAATAGAACCAGGTCATGCGTAATCGACACAGACAGGATATTCCAACAGAATAATAAAGAATAGAATATCAACAGAATTCACCAGGTATGCGATAGACCGCACAGACAGGTTATTCCAACAGAATAATAAAGAATAGAATAACAGAAGAATTTCACCATATATGCGGTACTTCGCCTAAACAAGTTATTCCAACATAATAATAAAGAATGGAATAACAGAAAAATTTCACCATGCATGCGGTACTTTGCATAGACAGGTTATTCCAACATAATAATAAAGAATGGAATAACAAAAGCTCTCTTCATGAATACGAAAGTAATAATACCCCTTACGAGTACAACAAATAATAACCCTTACCTTAGAAGAAACTGAATATAGGAGTAGTGAAGTAGCAGAATACTTTTCTTCTTTCTCTCTATAGTTTCTCTCTCTAGAGTTTCAGTGAATTCGTAAGAAATAATGAAGGAATGAGCTTCTATTTATAGGAGAATGGACTGAATAGTAACTAATTCATGAACGATCCAGATTGATTTACTTTTAAACAGACGGTCCATATTGATTTACTATGCAGTATTAATAAAATATTCTAATAAAATAAAATCTTTTAAATAAAATATAATATATTCTATTTATAATCTAATAAAACGAATAATTTTATAAAAGTATTTTGTTTTATATAAAAAAATTTACTATACAAATACTATACAGACACTATGCAAATACTATGCATTATAGAATATCATATATTCTATTTGTAGTCTAATAAAATAAATAACTTTATAAAAGTATTCTATTTTATATAAAAAATTTTCTATTTTATTACATTTATAATAATAATAAAACAAAACTTATCACCTTTATTATAATTCACAATATTAAATGATCAGGTCATTTTCAGGAAAGAGGGGGCATTTCAATAAGGATTTCTCCCTATTGGTGCGCAATTAGGTGACCAAACCTCTACTTGGCAGAACTTGTAGACATCGTTAATATTGCAAATAATAATATGAATAACTTTGCCGTTTCAATTATTAATTTAATAACATAACATATTATACAGATGCTACTGTGACAATAATTGAATCAATAATATGAGAGATATGATGCAGCAATTACTGTAGCAATAATTGAGTATAACTGAGTGACTTCTTACATAAGCATCAATAATCAATACCGTGTGCTACTATGCAACCACGCGTATTACTGTACTTTTACTACCGAGTAGTTCAACAGTTTTAACGGTAACACTTTCGTCGTTATTTTTATAAAAAGATAATTCTGTCGTTTTCTTACTACGACAATACTTCCGTTGTGGGGTCCACCAATGATTATGTCGTCGTACGGATATTTCTGACAAAAAAAATATTCTCCGACCAAACGAATATTATATAACAACTTGCATACTTTACAAAATTCATAAATACTACCCACAACTATAACACTATCTCAAATCCACACCATAATATTAAAAAAATATTTCGAGAAAATTAAATCTTTATTCATAAAATATGGGTCTCACACAAAAGTTTATGGCTAAGGCTTGTTGCAATCTGTTGCTAGATGTTGTTAATACAGTTAGAAACGAAAACAACGAGAGTTAAACGAACTAATTTGGTTGAGAAACGAATTCGTAGTGAATGAATTCGCTAAACTTTTCAAAAAACATGAAAATTTAGTATGAAAATGAGTTTTGGATTAATCTTTGGGTTAGTTAATGATTTTGAAATGTTATAATTACTCTTTAGGTGGGTAGCTAAGAGTTTAATGAGTCCAACGAATCGAAAACCAACTAATTCGGACTTAAAATGAGAAAGTTATGACCAAAACTGTTTTCTGTGCGAAGCCTCGCACGGGCGCGTAGCTGGGGTTAGGCATTGGAGTGGACACGCGATAATGGTAAGGAAAAGGGGCGCAGCCGCGCCCCATGTGTGCTGACCATGACTGCTTTGATCTATTTTGGTAAAACGACCATAACTTTTTCATACGAACTCCGATTGAGGTGATTCAAGATGATCCGGAACGAGAACGAATAGACCTAAAACTTTTATTTGTTAAGTTGTTCAATTTGAAGTCGTTAGAAAGGGTCAAAATAGTCATCTTTGTGACTGTTACGTATCCGAAGGCGATTGAAGGGCGTCAAACGAGCACATACGCAAGTATAGTGCTCCCGACGATGGCATGTGTTATTCTAAGTGATATAACATGAAAATGCATGATAATAGACATGATATATAAGATTTCCTTGTTCATAATAGAAAGCATGAGCATGACTTAGTATGTGTTTTAAAATGAGACTTAAAGATTTTAAAAACAAACCTTGTGAAAACTTATGTTCTACAAGTTCTGAACTTAGTGGTTTATATACAGGATCGAGTTCAAATATAAATGAGAATGATATGATGTTTATAGTGTCCTTGTTCATGATCAAAATTGTTAGACCTTGTATTAGAGAAGTTTTCAAGAAAAACTTAATATATTAGAACTAAGGTGCATGAATGCTACATGAGGTATGTTCTGAACTTGAGAAGATGTTAACATGACTTTGTTACTTATGATAAGAGTTTTAAAAGTTGTCTTATATGTGTTATACTACATCATTCATGGTAAAATAATTTCAAAGGCAAACTCCATTATCTTTTGTAAACTAAGTATTAAAGCGTGAAGTGGTTATATTTTGACATAGAGAGAAACATGTACAAATATGACATATGATTCGAAGTTGCCTTGTATGAATAGGTTGTCAAGACATGGATTTGAAGAAAAGAAACTTAGACGTTTTGAAACCAATATTCATGAGCATTGTGTTGTCTAAACTTCTAAACTTCTAGGATGACATACTAGTAATTTTTGGGTCTTTAAACATGGCCTATATGTGCAAACATGATAGGATGTGTATGCCTTTGAACATGAATGATACGTGCACACAACTAGATAGACGTAATATGAACTATGCATGTCTTAAAGTAAGTTTTCAAGTGATAAACCATGCTAGTCATATGAATACTCACAAGCATGTCTAATATGAGTTATATGACTACCCTATATGTTTAAGAATCAAGCATGTTGGACTTTGTGGTTTCATAACCTTAAATGGCCTTATTTTGTTGAGATGTTCAATTAGAACCATATTATGCAATACGGGACCTAGATTAAACTTGAAAGTTGCAAAAGGACACTTAACATGTTAATATATGTTATGTATATAAGGATGGGCAATCTAGGCCAAGCAAGTGTTTGCTCAGCCCTGGTTTGAATTAGGAGCCGCGAGACCGCGCGTCTCCTTAGTACAAATCAGGCGCGGCCGCGCCATCCTGCCGTTATGAATAAGTTCTGTTTTTAATCTGAAGTTCAAGGCATGCTTCAATGATTACTTTAATTTGCAATATATGACCAACATGCTATGTAAAATGTAGGAAGCATGCTAGGTGATAGAGATGAATGATAATTAGGACATTCAATTGTTAAAGTCCAAAGGAATGTTTTCAAGATATAAAGCAACGATACGTTGTTTGAATTCGTCAATGTGTGGTAGCTATATATGAATGTTGATGTCATATACGAGTGGTTAAGGTATACCTAGACACACCTAGCTATTGTCTTTACGAGGTAAGGGATGTTATTTTATTCGAAAATGATATTATTTCTTCAATATCTTTATGCCAAAATATTAGTTGGAAATTTTTATCAAATTTGGAACTTTTCATGTCAGGGTTACTATTCATGAATTACTATTCACGAGTTACTATTCATGAGTTACTATTCACGAGTTACTATTCACGAGTTACTATTCACCGAAAAATGAAATTTTTTTTGTCCAAAATATCTATTATGGATACTAGCTTTGATTGTATCCATATTTTGATCATTCTTGAATTTTACTCCACTATGATTGTTTATGAGGTATTTTTGGACATGGATAAACTGTAATACGAATCCCTAATATTTGTTCTTTTGCTTCACTGGATTCGTTTTCTTTAAAATATTTTTCTTCATCCTCAGTCCAAAATGATGATATTAATGAATATCTTTGGCCTGTAGTGCAAAGATGAATGATTTCTGATGAATATCTTTGGCCCGTAGTGCAAAGATGAACATGTGTTGAGATGAACATGACCAACTGATGAATATCTTTGGCTTGTAGTGCAAAGATGATTATTGATTGATTTTACAGTGATAAAATATTGATGATGGACTTTTAAATTCATAGATAATAGTAGATTTCATTCTCTACGTAACTCTTCTATGAATCATTATTTTCCGCTGCGAATATTGATTTAAAACTTGTTGTCTATTGTATTCTATTAGATTTTTCCCTGTTGAAGACTAACGATAATTTATTCTGTGTCATCTTAGTCATAATATTCTTTACTGGGCTAGTTGAGCTCACCCTTTTCCTTTTTGTTCCATTTTTCTCAGGAGGCGAGAATATAGCGAGTACTAGTCGAGGTATGAAATGATGGTTCTAGAAGTTATTTTAGTAGTCCTCACAATTTTTGTGAAATAATGTATCAATAATTGTAATGAGGACTTATTTGAGTGTGGATATTGTCTAGATGACAATATTTGTATTTAAACTCACAGTTCTTGTGTTGTAATAATAAAGATGTAGTTATTTCTGTACCATGTATTTTGGCGATTCAGAATGGGTGTTGTATACCTATTTTGGGGGCGTCACAATTGTTCCATATTATGATATTATTGATCAACTGTTGTGTTATCAAACACTATTGATTCAACTAGTCCTCTAGTTGATGTTCATTAAACTTCAACTTACCCTTGAAAGCTTATCCAAACAAAACTTTCTTTGGTGCGGACTTGTACTCTAAATACTGAGATGAACAACCCTATTATTAGGGGAAATTTACCCTTAGCGTTGAAATATTTGGGCACAATACATTATACGAAAGGCTGATCCCCCTAAGTACGAGGAGTCCTTATAGTCTTATGACTGTTAAAGTTGGAGTTGAAAGATTACTCACAACTGTGGACATAGTTCATGGTCTTATGACCCTCAGTTAGATATATTCCATATTTTGGATTCCAGTTTTTAATTATCATTATTAGAGTACTATTCAATTTTGATGAGCCTATTATTGGCAATTATTATTATTATTAATCTGTTGATCCATTGTTATATCCAGTGAGCAATTGTTTTGCTCACCCTTGCATATTTATATACTCATTGCAGCTAAAGTTGAGAAGGTAGATGAGCCTTCAACTAGCGAAGGAAAGGAAAAAATGTACAAGTGATGTAAACTTGTAATTTTGTTTACTATGATGGCCATAGACTTTTTAATAATGATGTAATGTAATAATTTTATTTCCGCACTTGAATGATGTTTAAAGGTTAGACAACCTAGGATGTTTTTTTTTAAATTTAATGATGTAACCCTATTTAAAGGGAGGATTGTGGTTTAAATATTAATCTATTTGGGTAGATAGCATGAATGTATGGATAGTGAGCACCAAATCTTGTGGAAATGAAGTTCCTAGATTTGGGGGTGTCACACCGCATGCATGGTGAAATCCTTTTGTTATTAAATTCTTTATTATTCTATTGGAATAACATGTCTACGCGGACTAACGTATTCATTTTTATTAATATGAGGGAGTAACCTATCTACGCAGATTACCGAATGCATGGTGAATGACCCTTCGTATTTATTATTTATTAAATTGTGGAAATGATTTGGCTATGTGGATTACTGCATGGCGGGTGAAAATCTATTTGCAGTTCGTATATTCTTTTAAACTCGTGTGAGATATCATTTCTTTTGTACTAGTCATGGAATAATATTTTTTTGTATTTTCCTTTTATAAGTACAATTCACGGGATACTATTCATGGGTTACTATTTACGTATACGGCTCTATTCAAGTATACGATACTATTTACGAATACGGAGTACTATTCACAGGTTATTATTCATGAGTTACTATTCACGGGTTATTATTCACGAGTTACTATTCACGGGTTACTATTCATGAGTTACTATTCATGAGTTACTATTCACCCAAAAAATATTTTTCTTTTATGACTAAATTATTTTTGATACATGAATATTATTCTTGAATTTTACTCCACAAAGTAATGTCATGTTGACAATTTAGATATTTTTAAACTCTGGATAAATTTAAAGTCTTTAATATTTATCCTTGATTTCGTTTTATTAATGCTTATATCATTGTCATCATCCTTGTGCTTATATTGTAATGAAAGTCATCTGTGGCTTACATGCATATATGGACTGTTGATTGGTATGATTATGACCAGGGATTATTCGGTATAATCATGACCGTAATATTACAAATGATGTGGTAAAAGTCCACATTGGCCCATAGTTCATTGATAGACATATGTTTGTATGATCATAACCATGTGTTCTCTTCGGCTAAGGGTGCAAAGATGAATTGTTGTTTGGCATGATCATGACCATTAGTGAAAACACGAATATCCTTGACCCATAGTGCATGAATAATTTTTGGTCGTAATACTAATGAATATCCTTGGCCCGTAGTGTATAAATAATTCATGGATGTGATACTAACGAATATCATTGCCCGTAGTGCATGGATAATTTGGTGATGTATTGAGCTGAGTCTGAGCGATAAAATATTGATAATAAAATTTTAATTCATAGAAGATAGTAGATATCATGCTCTGCTTGACTATTCTAAAATACAGTTGTATGTCTTTGGTATGTAGTGCAAAGATGAACTGTTAATGAATATCTTTGGTCCGTATTGCAAAAATGAATTTTTTAGTATGATTATGAACAGGAACTGTGATTTGGTATAATCATGATCTTTGATGTTTCAGGTAAAGACAGATGATAAAAATTATCTTTGTCCTAGGTGCGAAGAGGAATTTAGAACTATAATTATGATTATGAGTTATTCACATGATTGTGGACAAAAACTGTTGATTGATGTTACAGGGATAAAATATTGTTGGTGGACTTTTAACATGGAGAAGATAATAGACTTTATGGTCTATTTGACTCTTCTAATGGATTGCTCGTTCCGCTGCAACTATAGTTAAAAAGTTTTATCATTTATCATATGTTCTAAATCTCTGATTCATTACTGATGAAGGCTATTGATAATTTAATTTTCTTTAATCGCGATATTCTTTACTGGGCTAGTTGTGCTCACCCTTTTGTTTCATAATTCCTTTCAGGTAATAAGAGTTTAGCTGGGTCGAGCGGGGGTAACAGAGGAATATAACGGTGGTCGATAGCTGTTGAGGTTTCCCTAAAACAGTATGAAAATAATTTTATTGAGAATTTTGGATAAGTGTGTCGTATTTTTATACGTCATTTAACCGTTGATTTTGGTGAACCGAATAGGGTTATGTGAACCCAACTTTGGAAGGGTGTTTTGCCACTATCATACAAGATGCCTAATGACCTACGACTTCATGTTATCATAAGACATGGTTGTGCACATCCACTTGCTAATTATATCTACGAGCACTACCTATATAATCTTGGAGTTTGGTTGAAATATAATTCTCAATTGAAGACAATAGAGATAATTATATGTCAAGAGAAGACTCACCATTGGAAAGAACATGATAGTAATCTTCTCGTTTTTCTTTGGGGTCTATTGGGTCAACCAAGGATAATTCTCGAGTCATATGATATCTATCATAACTTAGATGCATGGCCTCCCATGTACGAAGGTTTCCTTGATCATTTTCCAAAGGTTTTAATTTCTAAAACAGTTATTGATTGTACCTTTATGTAAGGTACCTTTGTAAGGTATCACTGTGAGATGCTATCCAAGTAAAGGGATGAGAGTTACAGTTGGTATACACAGCATATGTGGTGTTCTACTCTATACAACAGTTCAACAATTGCATAAATGAAGTTTGTTTTTGATTTCTGTAGTATGATATCTGGCGACTCAAGATGGGTCGTGTGGACCTATTTTGGGGGTGTCACAATAATCATATGGTATGTTTTGAACCCCTCAGCAAATGGACGCCTATGGTCTGACTAGGATAAGTTCCGAAACTCGTATGATTGTGGAAAGTTCCTGAACTCATAATGTGTGGTAAGTTTGATGAACTATACTGGGGTATAGAAAAGTTATGAATGGAGCATTAAGGATTATAGGAATAGATAGATTTATTAAGCAATGGATCAGTAGAGAAAGTGAAGTTGATGGTGGAAGCATATGTATTCTGTGACGACCCAAGAATTTAGAAAATTATTTAAATCTTAAAGTATTGAATAAATGTTAAATAATAAACCTGGACAGAAAATAAGTATATGGATTTGGCATTTCTGGAAAGAATTTTTTGGATTTAAAAATTATTATGGTGAGTTATTCAGGATTAAATATATAAGTGTATATGTTCTGTGTATATGATTGAATATGAGTACAGTATGATATTCTGGATTAAGAAAGTAAGGTATTCTCATCTCTTCGAACTACTAGGTACGTAAATTTTGAGGGTGAAATTTCATAAGGAGTGGAGATTGTAAGACCCCAAATTTTATGAAATTAAAGTATTCAATTTTCTTATAATTATTATTCTATTTAATGGTTAAATTGATAAACAGTTCAAGTTAAGGGTGATATTTGAAAATTTTGCAAAGTAAGCAAGTTGATATAAAGTATTCATTGTGTCGGGGAATATTCGATTGGTCGGAGAATATTTGTTTTAACATGGAATATTCGTACGACGGTACAATTATTGGTGGACCCCATAACGGAGGTATTTTCGTTGTTAGAAAATGACTAAAACATTTTTAAACTGTTGAACTACCCGGTAGTAAAAGAACAATAATATGCGTGGTTGCATAGTAGCACACGGTATTGATTATTGTTGTTTACGTGAAAAGTCACTCAGTTATACTCAATTATTGCTGCATAGTATCTCACGTTATTTGATTTAATTATTGTCACAGTATCATCTGCATAATATTTTATATTATTAAATCAATAATTGAGACGACAATATTATTCATATTATTATTTGCATTATTGACGATGTCTAGAAAGTTCTGTCGAGTAGATGTTTGGCCACCTAATTGCGCGCCAATAGGAAGAAATCCTTATCGAAAAGCCCCCTCTTTCCTGGGAATGATCTCGTTATTAAATATTGTGAGTTATAATATTAATGATGAATATTTGTTAATAGATTAAAAATGTGTTTGTTAAAGTTAAGTGATTTGTGGTAAATATTTATTCAATTTTTTATATAAATAGAGGGGTTTGTTATGAGGTGTTTGTTATAAGTTTGGCTTATTATTTCATGAGGAGATGTGCTAATTTTTTAGACCGTTGGTTGAAGTTATAATAGTAAATTAATATAGATCGTTGATTGAAGATATAATAGAAAATCAATATGGACCGCTGGTGGAAATTTATAATAGTAAATAAGTATGGATCGCTGGTTTAAAGTTTTAATAGTAAATCAGTATGGATCGTTGCTTTAAGTTTTAATAGTAAATAAATATGGACCCATCCGTTTAAAAGTAAATTAATCTGGGACGTTCATGAAGTAGTTACTATTCAGTCCTTTTTTCCTATAAATAGAAGCTCATTCCTTCATTATTTCTTACGAATTCACTGAAACTCTAGAGAGAGAAAGAATATGAGTATTCTGCTACTACCCTACTTCAGTATCCAATCTTCTACTAAGGTAAGGGGTGTTATTTATTTTATATTCGTAAGAGATATTATTTGTTGTATTCGTAAGGGATATTATTTGTTGTATTCGTAAGGGGTATTATTTCTTTCGTATTCATGAATAGAGTTATTTTCTTTTAATACTCGTAAGGGGTGTTATTTATTTTATATTCGTAAGGGATATTATTTGTTGTATTCGTAAGGGGTATTATTTCTTTCGTATTAATGATGAGAGTTATTTTCTTTCAATACTCGTAAGTGTTGTTATTCCATTCTTTATTATTCTGTTGGAATAACCTGTCTACGCGGACTACCGCATGCATGGTGAAATCCTTTTGTTATTACATTATTTATTATTCTGTTGGAATAACTTATCTACGCGGACTACCGCGTGCATGGTGAATATCTTTTGTTATTCTATTCTTTATTATTCTGTTAGAATAACCTGTCTACGTGGACTACCGCATGCATGGTGAATGGCCATTCGTATTCATTTTTATTAATTTGCGGGAGTAACCTGTCTACGCGGATTACCGCATGCATTGTGAATGACCCTTCATATTGATTCTTTATTAAATTATGGAAATGATCTGGCTACGTGGATTACTGCATGGCGGGTGAAAATCAATTTGCTATTCGTATATTCTTTTATACTCGTATGAGATATCATTTCTTCTGTACTCCTCATGGAATATCGTTTTCTTTTGTATTTTCCTTTTATGAGTACTATTCACGGGTTACTATTTATGGGTTACTATTCACGTATGCAGTACTATTTATGAATATAGAGTACTATTCACGAGTTACTATTCACGAGTTACTATTCATGAGTTACTATTCACCCGAAAAATATATTTCTTTTCTGTCCAAATTATTTTTGATACATGAATATTATTCTTGAATTTTACTCCACAAAGTAATATCATGTTGACAATTTGGATATTTTTAAACTCTGGATAAGTTTAAAGTCTTTAATATTTATCCTTGATTTCGTTTTATTAATTCTTATATTATTGTCATCATCCTTATGCTTATATTGTAATGAAAGTCATCTGTGGCTTACGTGTATAGATGGACTGTCGATTGGTAGGATTATGACCAGGGATTATTCGGTATAATCATGACCGTAATGTTGCAAATGATGTGGTAAAAGTCCTCATTGGCCCATAGTGCATTGTTGGACATATGTTTGTATGATCATAACCATGCGTTCTCTTCAGCTAAGGGTTCAAAGATGAATTATTGTTTGGCATGATCATGACCATTGGTGAAAACACGAATATCCTTGGCCCATAGTGCATGAATAATTCGTGGTCGTAATACTAATGAATATCCTTGGCCCGTAGTGTATAGATAATTCATGGATGTGATACTAACGAATATCCTTTCCCGTAGTGCATGGATAATTTGGTGATGTATTGAGCTGAGTCTGAGCGATAAAATATTGATAATAAACTTTTAATTCATAGAAGATAGTAGATATCATGCTCTACTTGACTCTTCTAAAATACAGTTGTATGTCTTTGGTATGTAGTGCAAAGATGAACTGTTAATGAATATCTTTGGTCCGTATTGCAAAAATGAATTTTTTAGTATGATTATGAACAGGAACTGTGATTTGGTATAATCATGATCTTTGATGTTTCAGGTAAAGACAGATGATAAAAATTATCTTTGTCCTAGGTGCGAAGAGGAATTTAGAAATACAATTATGATTATGAGTTATTCACATGATTGTGGACATGAACTGTTGATTGATGTTACAGGGTTAAAATATTGTTGGTGGACTTTTAACATGGAGAAGATAATAGACTTTATGGTCTATTTGACTCTTCTAATGGATTGCTCGTTCCGCTGCAACTATGGTTAAAAAGTTTTATCATCTACCATATGTTCTAAATCTCTGATTCATTACTGACGAAGGCTATTGATAATTTAATTATCATTAGTCGTGATATTCTTTACTGGGCTAGTTGTGCTCACCCTTTTGTTTCATAATTCCTTTCAGGTAATAAGAGTTTAGCTGGGTTGAGCGGGGGTAACCGAGGAATATAACGGTGGTCGATAGCTGTTGAGGTTTCCTTAAAACAGTATGAAAATAATTTTATTGAGAATTTTAGATAAGTGTGTCGTATTTTTATACGTCATTTAACCGTTGATTTTGGTGAACCGAATAGGGTTATGTGAACCCAACTTTGGAAGGGTGTTTTGCCACTATCATACAAGATGTCTAATGACCTACGACTTCATGTTATCATAAGACATGGTTGTGCACATCGACTTGCTAATTCTATCTACGAGCACTACCTATATAATCTTGGAGTTTGGTTGAAATAAAATTCTCAATTGAAGACAATAGAGATAATTACATGCCAAGAAAAGACTCACCATTGGAAAGAACATGATAGTAATCTTTTCATTTTTCGTTGGGGTCTATTGGGTTAACCAAGGATAATTCTCGAGTCGTATGATATCTATCATAACTTAGATGCATGGCCTCCCATGTACGAAGGTTTCCTTGATCATTTTCCAAAGATTTTAATTTCTAAAACAATTATTGATTTTACCTTTATGTAAGGTACCTTTGTAAGGTATCACTGTGAGATGCTATCCAAGTAAAGGGATGAGAGTTACTGTTGTTATACATAGTATATGTGGTGTCCTACTCTGCACAATAGTTCAACATTTGTATAAATGAAGTTTGTTTTTGATTTCTGCAGTGTGATATCTGGCGACTCAAGATGGGTCGTGTGGACCTATTTTGGGAGCGTCACAATAATCCTATGGTATGTTTTGAACCCCTCAGCAAATGGACGCCTATGGTCTGACTAGGATAAGTTCCGAAACTCATATGATTATGGAAAGCTCCTGAACTCATAATGTGTGGTAAGTTTGATGAACTATACTGGGGTATAGAAAAGTTGTGAATGGAGCATTGAGGATTATAGGAATAGATAGATTTATTAAACAATGGATCAGTAGAGAAAGTGAAGTTGATGGTGGAAGCATAGGTATTCTGTGACGACCCAATAATTTAGAAAATTATTTAAATCTTAAATTATTGAAAAAAGGTTAAGTAATAAACCTAGACAGAAAAGAAGTGTATGGATTTGTCATTTCTGGAAAGAAATTTTTGGATTTAAAAATCTTTATGGTGAGTTATTTAGGATTAAGTATATAAGTGTATATGTTCTGTGTATATGATTGTATATGAGTACAGTATATTATTCAGGATTAAGAAAGTAAGGTATTCTTATCTCTTCGAACTACCAAGTACGTAAATTTTGAGGGTGAAATTTCATAAGGAGTGGAGATTGTAAGACCCCGAATTTTATGAAATTAAAGTGTTCAATCTTCTTATAATTATTATTCTATTTAATGGTTAAATTGATAAACGGTTAAAGTTAAGGGTGATATTTGAAAATTTTGCAAAGTAAGCAAATTAATATAAAGTATTCGTTGTGTCGGGGAATATTCGATTGGTCGGGAAATATTTATTTTAACATGGAATATTCGTACGACGGCACAATTATTGGTGGACCCCATAACGGAGGTATTGTCGTAGTTAGAAAACGACTAAAATATTTTTAAATTGTTGAACTACCCGGTAGTAAAAAAACAGTAATACACGTGGTTGCATAGTAGCACACGGTATTGATTATTGATGTTTACGTGAGAAGTCACTCAGTTATACTCAATTATTGCTTCATAGTATCTCACGTTATTTGATTTAATTATTGTCACAGTATCATCTGCATAATATTTTATATTATTAAATCAATAATTGAGACGACAATATTATTCATATTATTATTTACGTTATTGACGATGTCTAGAAAGTTCTGTCGAGTAGATGTTTGGTCACCTAATTGCGCGTCAATAGGGAGAAATCCTTATCGGGAAGCTCCCTCTTTCCTGGGAATGATCTCGTTGTTAAATATTGTGAGTTATAATATTAATGATGAATAATTGTTAATAGATTAAAAATGTGTTTATTAAAGTTAAGTGATTTGTGGTAAATATTTATTCAATTTTTTATATAAATAGAGGGGTTTGTTATGAGGTGTTTGTTATAAGTTTGGCTTATTATTCCATGAGGAGATGTGCTAATTTTTTAGACCGTTGGTTGAAGTTATAATAGTAAATCAATATAGATCGTTGGTTGAAGATATAATAATAAATCAATATGGACCGCTGGTGGAAATTTATAATAGTAAATCAGTATGGATCGCTGGTTTAAAGTTTTAATAGTAAATAAGTATGGATCGTTGCTTTAAGTTTTAATAGTAAATAAATATGGACCGTCCGTTTAAAAGTAATTTAATATGAGACGTTCATGAATTAGTTACTATTCAGTCATTTTTCCTATAAATAGAAGCTTATTCCTTCATTATTTCTTACGAATTCACTGAAACTCTAGAGAGAGAAAGAAGAGAAGTATTCTGCTACTACACTACTTCAGTATTCAATCTTCTACTAAGGTACGGGGTGTTATATATTTAATATTCATAAGGAATATTATTTGTTGTATTCGTAAGGTATATTATTTGTTGTATTCGTAAGGGGTATTATTTCTTTCGTATTCATGAAGAGAGTTATTTTCTTTCAATACTCGTAAGGGGTGTTATTTATTTTATATTCGTAAGGGATATTATTTGTTGTATTCGTAAGTGATATTATTTGTTGTATTCGTAAGGGGTATTATTTCTTTCGTATTAATGAAGAGAGTTATTTTCTTTCAATACTCGTAAGGGTTGTTATTCCATTCTTTATTATTCTGTTGGGATAACCTGTCTACGCGGACTACCGCATGCATGGTGAAATCCTTTTGTTATTCCATTCTTTATTATTCTGTTGAAATAACCTATCTACGCAGACTATCGCATGCATGGTGACTATCTTTTGTTATTCTATTCTTTATTATTCTGTTGGAATAACCTGTCTACGCGGACTACCACATGCATGGTGAATGGCCATTCGTATTCATTTTTATTAATTTGCGGGAGTAACCTGTCTACGCGGATTACCGCATGCATGGTGAATGACCCTTCGTATTCATTCTTTATTAAATTATGGAAATGATTTGGCTACGTGGATTACTGCATGGCGGGTGAAAATCCATTTGCAGTTCGTATATTCTTTTATACTCGTATGAGATATCATTTCTTCTATACTCGTCATGGAATATCGTTTTCTTTTGTATTTTCCTTTTATGAGTACTATTCACGGGTTACTATTTATGGATTACTATTCACGTATGCAGTACTATTTATGAATACAGAGTACTATTCACGGGTTACTATTCACGAGTTACTATTCATGAGTTACTATTCACCCAAAAAATATATTTCTTTTCTGTCCAAATTATTTTTGATACATGAATATTATTCTTGAATTTTACTCCACAAAGTAATATCATGTTGACAATTTGGATATTTTTAAACTCTGGATAAGTTTAAAGTCTTTAATATTTATCCTTGATTTCGTTTTATTAATTCTTATATCATTGTCATCATCCTTGTGCTTATATTGTAATGAAAGTCATCTGTGGCTTACGTGCATAGATGGACTGTCGATTGGTAGGATTATGACCAGGGATTATTCGGTATAATCATGACCGTAATGTTGCAAATGATGTGGTAAAAGTCCTCATTGGCCCATAGTGCATTGTTGGACATATGTTTGTATGATCATAACCATGCGTTCTCTTCAGCTAAGGGTTCAAAGATGAATTATTGTTTGGCATGATCATGACCATTGGTGAAAACACGAATATCCTTGGCCCATAGTGCATGAATAATTCGTGGTCGTAATACTAATGAATATCCTTGGCCCGTAGTGTATAGATAATTCATGGATGTGATACTAACGAATATCCTTGCCCGTAGTGCATGGATAATTTGGTGATGTATTGAGCTGAGTCTGAGCGATAAAATATTGATAATAAACTTTTAATTCATAGAAGATAATAGATATCACGCTCTACTTGACTCTTCTAAAATACAGTTATATGTCTTTGGTCTGTAGTGCAAAGATGAACCGTTAATGAATATCTTTGGTCCGTAGTGCAAAAATGAATTTATTAGTATGATTATGAACAGGAACTGTGATTTGGTATAATCATGATCTTTGATGTTTCAGGTAAAGACAGATGATGAAAATTATCTTTGTCCTAGGTGCGAAGAGGAATTTAGAAATACAATTATGATTATGAGTTATTCACATGATTGTGGACATGAACTGTTGATTGATGTTACAGGGTTAAAATATTGTTGGTGGACTTTTAACATGGAGAAGATAATAGACTTTATGGTCTATTTGACTCTTCTAATGGATTGCTCGTTCCGCTGCAACTATGGTTAAAAAGTTTTATCATCTACCATATGTTCTAAATCTCTGATTCATTACTGACGAAGGCTATTGATAATTTAATTATCATTAGTCGTGATATTCTTTACTGGGCTAGTTGTGCTCACCCTTTTGTTTCATAATTCCTTTTAGGTAATAAGAGTTTAGCTGGGTCGAGCGGGGGTAACCGAGGAATATAACGGTGGTCGATAGCTGTTGAGGTTTCCCTAAAACAGTATGAAAATAATTTTATTGAGAATTTTGGATAAGTGTGTCGTATTTTTATACTTCATTTAACTGTTGATTTTGGTGAACCGAATAGGGTTATGTGAACCCAACTTTGGAAGGGTGTTTTGCCACTATCATACAAGATGTCTAATGACCTACGACTCCATGTTATCATAAGACATGGTTGTGCACATCCACTTGCTAATTATATCTACGAGCACTACCTATATAATCTTGGAGTTTGGTTGAAATATAATTCTCAATTGAAGACAATAGAGATAATTATATGTCAAGAGAAGACTCACCATTGGAAAGAACATGATAGTAATCTTCTCGTTTTTCTTTGGGGTCTATTGGGTCAACCAAGGATAATTCTCGAGTCATATAATATCTATCATAACTTAGATGCATGGCCTCCCATGTACGAAGGTTTCCTTGATCATTTTCCAAATATTTTAATTTCTAAAACTGTTATTGATTGTACCTTTATGTAAGGTACCTTTGTAAGGTATCACTGTGAGATGCTATCCAAGTAAAGGGATGAGAGTTATAGTTGGTATACACAGCATATGTGGTGTCTTACTCTGCACAACAGTTCAACAGTTGTATAAATGAAGTTTGTTTTTGATTTCTGTAGTGTGATATTTGACGACTCTAGATGAGTCGTGTGGACCTATTTTGGGGGCGTCACAATAATCATATGGTATGTTTTGAACCCCTTAGAAAATGGACGCCTATGGTCTGACTAGGATAAATTCTGAGACTCATATGATTGTGGAAAGTTCCTGAACTCATAATGTGTGGTAAGTTTGATGAACTATACTGGGGTATAGAAAAGTTGTGAATGAAGCATTGAGGATTATAGGAATAGATAGATTTATTAAGCAATGGATCAGTAGAGAAAGTGAAGTTGATGGTGGAAGCATAGGTATTCTGTGACGACCCAAGAATTTAGAAAATTATTTAAATATTAAATTATTAAATAAAGGTTAAATAATAAACCTAGACAGAAAATAAGTGTATGACTTTGTCATTTCTGGAAAGAAATTTTTGGATTTAAAAATCTTTATGGTGAGTTATTCAGGATTAAGTATATAAGTGTATATGTTATATGTATATGGTTGTATATGAGTACAGTATGTGGTTAAGGGTCAATGGTTGACCAGATAACTATATCAGTGCCCAACCCCTAAGTATATATTCAGAACATTAACGTTCGGTTAGGAAACCCTAACGTCTGATAAGAAACCCTAAAAATCGGTTCTGAAAACCCTAAGTTCAGTTTCGGGAATTTGAAACCCTAATTCGAATATTAAAATCCTAATTTAGGAATTTAAATGCTATGTATAAGGTTTATGTATTTTAATTACAAACCTAATTAGGGATAACCTTAATTATTAATTAAATTTTCTAATAATTTAGAAACCCTAATTCTTGGGTTATAAACCCTAATGCATGATTATGAAAAATAATTGTTAAATTAGTAATTTTAATTAGGAAATATTAATCATATTTAGCAAGCTTGAATAATGATTTATAAATTTTAATATAATTAGAAAATCATAATTATAATTTTGAAATATTAATTTTCTATTTCTAAAACCGAAAGTTGGAAATCTTAGAAATTAAATTTCTAATATTTTAGGATTAAACTCTAAACCCTAAGGGTCAAACCCTAAACCCTAAGGGTTAAACCTTAAACCCTAAGGGTTTAGACAATTTACTTGTATGCCATTAAAAATTCCATGTCCAATGTCCAAAATACCCTTTACTTACTCATCACCTAAGGTTTATCCCATGTGCTGCAAATCTATACCAAATCTGACCTAACATGACACCTAGCAAGTGAAGAAATATTGTATCTAAGTTATTTGTGATTTTGGAGAGAGAAAGTTCATAAACATAACCCATTTGCTATCAAACTCTCAATCAACCCTTTGTCTCTCTAGACCAATGAAATTTTGAAATGATTCAGTCCCTTGTATGATCCATAGCAAGTCATGATCAGATCATGATGATCAGATTCAAGATCATAGAATCAAAGTGGTAAAAACCCTAAATCTTGAAAATTTTTTATTTGATGTTAGATGTTGTAAGTTGTTGGTTAAAGTTGTGTATTAGGGTGTCTTTGAGTTATCTGAGTTGTTAGATCATAGATAACATCTAGAGGCACGAAAATCAGGTTTTCAAAAATCTAAAAAAAATTAAAAAAGTGGCCTGACAGCCATATGTCAGGGCCTCTATATTCTTATGTGTTAGATGTTTATGGTGTTTTATGTTATGTATATGTTCTATGCCATGTGGTCTGTGTTCTGAAATTGGAAACATGATCAGATCATTTGTAGATTGAAAGATATGAGCAGTCAAACTGAGTTGACCGGCCACGACCGACTGTTTCTGGGTAACCCAGATTACCCATAAAAGTCTGGCAGTGATATTCATGACCCTAGATCTTGCTATGTTTAAAGAGTTTGGTCAAGTTATTGTTTTCTTGTTGTAGCCTGACATGAGAACTACACATCTATGCTTTTAGATTACTCAGATCATGACCAGAATGACAATTAATCACGGTCAAACCTACGTTGACCAATCTGTCTGAATAACAAATCTGGGTAACCCAGATTTTTCCCAGATCGCTCTGATAACATATTCATGAGCCCAGATCTGGATGGTGTTTGATGATTTGATGGTGTTAATATATCTATGTTGTAATATGGTCTAGGGACTACAGATTGGTTCCTTTATTTCACTTAAACAACAAACAGGATTCACTTAATGAACGGTCAAAGTAGACTGCACAGTCACGAAATCCTTTTTCTGGAAAACCCAGATCTTCATCAGCCAAACCTTCTGACAAGGTTTGACCAGCCTTGATCCGGCACATATGATGTTGTAATGTTAATCTAGTGTTATATTATTGTTCCTTGACATGAATACTACAAGGATGAACCATTAAATCACACTTACTAAGCCTGGAACGCGATGATTAAACGCCTAGAAAGTAGACCCTCGAACTGTTTTTCATTTCTGGGTAACCCATAAATGAAGAACAGCTCTGACATGATTTTTAGAGGCTTCGATCTCTCTGTTATGTTGTTGTTTGGCCATGATATGAGTTAGTATATGTAGTATTACAGAAACACCATAATCTCGATACCATTACAAGTCCAAAAAATAATTGGAACATGAAATTAATCATTGTCAAACCTTGTACCTTGTAAATTGGCTATGCATTTCTGGGTTTCACTCAAGAACACAAAGAACACCTATAACGACAGTCCTGTCGCTATAGGCACCTTTTAGCGACAGTTTATTTAGAAAATTAATTATTTTAATTAATAAATAGATAAAAATAATTTTTAATTATTAAAAATACAAAATAAATTCGTAAAAATTATTTTAAAGTCTGAAAATTTGTTTTTAATTATTTTGAGTATATTTCATAAATATTTAATATTTTTAGAATATAAATGGTATTTAATTATAATATTAAATAAATTATTTAAAAATAATTTTAATACATGAAAAATTATATTATGGTATAAGAAAATATTTTAAGTTATTTTTGATGACTTTTAATATTTTGTGATGAAATTCATTAATTAATTAATATTAATGAGAATTAAATTATTTAATAAATATATTAAATAAATTAGAGAAAAATAGAATAAATGATTTATAAATCATATAAAAATGATTTAAGTGTTATAAAAAATATTTTAAGTTATAAAATATAACTTTTGATATTTTGTCATGAAAATATTAATATTTTAATATTAAAAGCAATTATCAGATAATGGATTTAACTATTTAAAAAATATATAAATATGATTTTAAAGTATTAAAAATACTTTGAGATATTATAAATAAATTATAATATTATATCGTGATTTTCATTAATATTTGGTTTTAAATAAATATTAATGATAAAGGAATTATGTGGTATTTAATTCATATAAATACTATATTAATGATTGAAAATTCATGATAAATGATAACAATTATGTAAAAAATATTATGAGACTTGGAAAATTATTTTTACTGATAATAAAATTATCTAAGATAATTGTTAAGTGTTTCGACAGAGTTTAATGGGACTTAAACTCGACGATTGTCCGACTAGACCGTCGGGATGTAAGAATTGTACCGAACTCGAATCAGACCGTAAAAGTTAGGCTTGATGTTAGTCCTATGTGTGTTATAGACTGATAGGGTTATGTGATAATGTGTTTAAGTTATTTTAAATATCGTGATGATATTATTCTAATTTGTATATCGATATTATGTATATATTAGGTTTAGACAAAGCTTATTAAAATGCATAACGATAATCAACGGAACAAGCAAGTTTTTCTTAATTCGACCTTGAGTTGTTTCATTCAGATATACTTGTGGTTAATCATTACCGATTGCCATGTCCATGAATTAATTATTCGCACTCTGTGCCTAATGCATGTATTCATCAGGTATGAAAGGCTGATCACCTTCATTACCATTCGGGCCAGATATAATTTCTATGTTCATGTTCAATGTTCATTCAGCTATTAAAGTTTGTTCATGCTAGTTCTCAATTATATTGTAGAATTATAGCCAACTTATTATTTAATTCTTTCCATCATGATATATCCTTAAATAAATTTATACTTGCTGGGCAAGCTTATGCTCATCCTTGCTATATCATAATTAACATTGCAGATTAAGAAGCATACGTCGGATACAGGAAAGGATTAAGCCAAGTTTAGCTTGGGATTTTATGTGCAGCTAAATTATAATAGTATAGTATGATAATAATGTTGTATGTCAGATAGTATAATGAATTGTGTTTATATGAAGGTTACTCGACCTTGGGATTAGTGTGTAAATGTATTGTATAAACAATTTATGTTTACATCTTCCGCAATATTTGTAGAATGATTGTAACAGTAATAGATTAATTATACCGGATCCGTGGTGATTTGGGACCCGAATTTGAGGTTATAAACCCTAATGCATGATTATGAAACCTAATTGTTAAATTAGTAGTTTTAATTAGAAAATATTAATCCTAATTAGCAAGCTTGAATAATGATTAGTAAATTTTAATATAATTAGAAAATCCTAATTATAATTTTGAAATATTAATTTTCTATTTTGAAAACCAAAATTTGGAAATCCTAGAAATTAAATTTCTAATATTTTAAGGTTAAACCCAAAACCCTAAGGGTCAAAGCCTAAACCCTAAGGGTTAACCCTAAACCCTAAGGGTTTGGACAATTTACTTGTATGCTATTAAAAATTTCTTGTCCAATGTCCAAAATACCATTTACTTATCTTTTAAGTAAAGAGATTTGCAAGATCTAGTGAGTTATCACCTAAGGTTTATCCCATGTGCTGCAAATCTATACCAAATCTGACCTAACATGCCACCTAGTAAGTGTAGAAACATTGTATCTAAGTTATTTGTGATTTTGGAGAGAGAAAGTTCATAAACATAACCCATTTGCTATCAAACTCTCAATCAACCCTTTCTCTCTCTAGACCAATGAAATTTTGAAATGGTTCAGTCCCTTGTATGATCCATAGCAAGTCATGATTAGATCATGATGATCAAATTCAAGATCATAGCATTAAAATGGTAAAAACCTCAAATCTTGAAAAATTTTTATTTGATGTTAGATGTTGTAAGTTGTTGGTTAAAGTTGTGTATTATGGTGTCTTTGAGTGATCTGAGTTGTTAGATCATAGATCTGTAACATCTAGAGGCACGAAAATCAAGTTTTCAAAAATCTAGAAAAAATTAGAACAGTGGTCCGACAGCCATATGTCAGGGACTCTAGATTCTTATGTGTTAGATGTTTATGGTGTTTTATGTTATGTATATGTTCTATGCCATGTGGTCTGTGTTCTGAAACTGGAAACAGGTCAGATCATTTGGAGATTGAAAGATATGAGCAGTCAAACTGAGTTGATCGGCCACGACCGACTGTTTCTGGGTAACCCATATTACCCATAAAAGTCTGACCGTGATATTCATAACCCTAGATCTTGCTGTGTTTAAAGAGTTTGGTCAAGTTATTATTTTGTTGCTGTAGCCTGTCATGAGAACTGCACATCTATGCTTTTAGATTACTCAGATCATGACCAGAATGACAATTAATCACGGTCAAACCTACGTTGACCAATCTGCCTGAAGAACAAATCTGGGTAACCCAGATTTTTCCCAGATTGCTCTGACAACATATTCATGAGCCCAGATCTGGCTGGTGTTTGATGATTTGATGGTCTTAATATATCTATATTGTAATATGGTCTAGGGGCAACAGATTCGTTCCTTTATTTCACTTAAACAACAAACATGATTCATTTAATGAACGGTCAAAGTAGACTGCTCAGTCACGAAATCCTTTTTCTAGAAAACCCAGATCTTCATCAGCCAAACCTTCTCACAAGGTTTGAACAGCCTTGATCCGTCACATATGATGTTGTAATGTCAATCTAGTGTTATATTATTGTTCCTTGACATCAATACTACAAGGATGAACCCTTAAATCACACTTACTAAGCTTGGAACGCTATGATTAAAGGCCCAGAAAGTAGACCCTCGAATTGTTCTTCATTTCTGGGTAACCCAAAAATGAAGAACAGCTCTGACATGATTTTTGGAGGCTTCGATCTCTCTGTTATATTGTTGTTTGGCCATGATATGAGTTAGTATATGTAGTATTACAGAAACACCATAATCTCGATACCATTACAAGTCCAAAAACAAATTGGAACATGAAATTAATCATGGTCAAACCTTGTACCTTGTAAACTGGCTATGCATTTCTGGGTTTCACTCAAGAACACGAAGAACACCTATAGCGACAGTCCTGTCGCTATAGGTACCTTTTAGCGACGGGTTATTTAGAAAATTAATTATTTTAATTAATAAATAGATAAAAATGTTTTTTAATTATTAAAAATACAAAATAAATTCCTAAAAATTATTTTAAAGTCTGAAAATAAGTTTTTAATTATTTTGAGTATATTTCATAAATATTTAATATTTTTAAAATATAAATGGTATTTAATTTATTTAATTATAATATTAAATATATTATTTAAAAATAATTTTAATACATAAAAAATTATATTATGGTATAAGAAAATATTTTAAGTTATTTTTGATGACTTTTAATATTTTGTGATGAAATTCATTAATTAATTAATATTAATGAGAATTAAATTATTTAATAAGTATATTAAATAAATTAGGGAAAAATGGAATAAATGATTTATAAATCATATAAAAATGATTTAAGTGTTATAAAAAATATTTTAAGTTATAAAATATAACTTTTGATATTTTGTCATGAAAATATTAATATTTTAATATTAAAAACAATTATCAGATAATGAATTTAACTGTTTAAAAAATATATAAATATGATTTTAAAGTATTAAAATAATTTGAGATATTATAAATAAATTATAATATTATATCGTGATTTTCGTTAATATTTGGTTTTAAATAAATATTAATGATAAAGGAATTATGTGGTATTTAATTCATATAAATACGATATTAATGATTGAAAATTCATGATAAATGATAATAATTATGTAAAAATTATTATGAGACTTGAAAAATTATTTTTACTGATAATAAAATTATCTAAGATAATTGTTAAGTGTTTAGGCAGAGTTTAATGGAACTTAAACTCGACGATTGTCCGACTAGACCGCCGGGATGTCAGAATTGTACCGAACTCGTCTCAGACTGTAAAAGTTTGACTTGATGTTAGTCATATGTGTGTTATAGACTGATAGGGTTATGTGCTAATGTGTTTAAGTTATTTTAAATATTGTGATGATATTATTCTAATTTGTATATCGATATTATGTATATATTAGGTTCAGACAAAGCTTATTAAAATGTGTAACGATAATCAACAGAACATGCATGTTTTTCTTAATTCGACCTAGAGTTGTTTCATTCAGATATACTTGTGGTTAATCATTACCGATTGTCATGTCCATGAATTAATTATTCGCACTATGTGCCTAATGCATGTATTCATCAGGTATGAAAGGTTGATCACCTTCATTACCATTCGGTCCAGATATAATTGCTATGTTCATGTTCAATGTTCATTCAACTATGAAAGTTTGTTCATGCTAGTTCTCAATTATATTGTAGAATTATAACCAGCTTATTATTCAATTATTTCCATCATGATATATCCTTAAATAAATTTATACTTGCTGGGCAAGCTTATGCTCATCCTTGCTATATCATGAATAACATTGTAGATTAAGAAGCATGCGTCGGAAACAGAAAAGGATTAAGCCAATTTAGCTTGGGATTTTATGTGCAGCTAAATTGTAATATTATAGTATGATAATAATGTTGTATGTCAAATAAGATAATGAATTGTGTTTATGTGAAGGTTATTCGACCTTGGGATTAGTGTGTAAATGTATTGTATAAGCAATTTATGTTTATATCTTTCACAATAGTTGTAGAATGATTGTAATAGTGATAGATTGATTGTACCGGATCCGTGGTTATTTGGTACCCAGATTGGGGGTTATAAACCCTAATGCATAATTTTGAAACTTAATTGTTAAATTAGTAATTTTAATTAGGAAATATTAATCCTAATTAGCAAGCTTGAATAATGATTAGTAAATTTTTATATAATTAGAAAATCCTAATTATAATTTTGAAATATTAATTTTCTATTTCGAAAATCAAAATTTGGAAATCCTAGAAATTAAATTTCTAATATTTCAGGGTTAAACCCAAAACCCTAAGGGTCAAAGCCTAAACCCTAAGGGTTAAATCCTAAACCCTAAGCGTTTGGGCAATTTACTTGTTTGCCATTAAAAATTCCATGTCCAATGTCCACAATACCCTTTACTTAGCTTTTAAGTAAAGAGATTTGTAAGATCTAGTGAGTCATCACCTAAGGTTTATCCCATGTGCTGCAAATCTATACCAAATCTGACCTAACATGCCACCTAGCAAGTGTAGAAACATTGTATCTAAGCTATTTGTGATTTTGGAGAGAGAAAGTTCATAAACATAACCCATTTGCTACCAAACTCTCAATCAACCCTTTCTCTCTCTAGACCAATGAAATTTTGAAATGATTCAGTCCCTTGTATGATCCATAGCAAGTCATGATCAGATCATGTTGATCAGATTCAAGATCATATCATCAAAGTGGTAAAAACCCTAAATCTTGAAAATTTTGTATATGATGTTAGATGTTGTAAGTTGTTGGTTAAAGTTGTGTATTAGGGTGTCTTTGAGTGATCTGGGTTGTTAGATCATAGATCTATAACATCTAGAGGCACGAAAATCAAGTTTTCAAAAATTTGGAAAAAATTAGAAAAGTGGCCTGACAGCCATATGTCAGAGCCTCTAGATTCTTATGTGTTAGATGTTTATGCTGTTTTATGTTATGTATATGTTCTATGCCATGTGGTCTGTGTTCTGAAACTGGAAACAGGGTCAGATCATTTGTAGATTAAAAGATATGAGCAGTCAAACTGAGTTGACCGGCCAGAACCGACTGTTTTTGGGTAACCCAGAATACCCATAAAAGTCTAACAGTGATATTCATGACCCTAGATCTTGCTGTGTTTAAAGAGTTTGGTCAAGTTATTGTTTTGTTGTTGTAGCCTGATATGAGAACTACACATCTATGCTTTTAGATTACTCAGATCATGATCAGAATGACAATTAATCATGGTCAAACTTACGTTGACCAATCTGCCTGAAGAACAAATATGGGTAACCCAGATTTTTCCCAGATTGCTCTGACAACATATTCATGAGCCCAGATTTGGCTGGTGTTTGATGATTTGATGGCGTTAATATATCTATGTTGTAATATGGTCTAGGGACTACAGATTAGTTCCTTTATTTCACTTAAACAACAAATAGGATTCATTTAATGAACGGTCAAAGTAGACTGCTCAGTCAGGAAATCCTTTTTCTGGAAAATCCAGATCTTCATCAGCCAAGCCTTCTGACAAGGTTTGACCAGCCTTGATCCGTCACATATGATGTTGTAATGTTAATCTAGTGTTATATTATTGTTCCTTGACATCAGTACTACAAGGATGAACCCTTAAATCACACTTACTAAGCTTGGAACGCAATGATTAAAGGCCTAGAAAGTAGACCCTCAAACTGTTCTTCATTTCTGGGTAACCCAGAAATGAAGAACAGCTCTGACATGATTTTTGGAGGCTTCGATCTCTCTGTTATGTTGTTGTTTGGCCATTATATGAGTTAGTATATGTAGTATTATAGAAACACCATAATCTTGATACCATTACAAGTCCAGAAACTAATTGGAACATGAAATTAATCATGGTCAAACCTTGTATCTTGTAAACCGGCTATGCATTTTTAGGTTTCACTCAAGAACACGAAGAACACCTATAGCGACAGTACTGTCGCTATAGGCATCTTTTAGCGACAGTTTATTTAGAAAATTAATTATTTTAATTAATAAATAGATAAAAATAGTTTTTAATTATTAAAAATATAAAATAAATTCCTAAAAATTATTTTAAAGTCTGAAAATTAGTTTTTAATTATTTTGAGTATATTTCATAAATATTTAATATTTTTGGAATATAAATGGTATTTAATTTATTTAATTATAATATTAAATAAATTATTTAAAAATGTTTTTAATATATGAAAAATAATATTATGGTATAAGAAAATATTTTAAGTTATTGTTGATGACTTTTAATATTTTGTGATGAAATTAATTAATTAATTAATATTAATGAGAATTAAAATATTTAATAAATATATTAAATAAATTAGGGAAAAATAGAATAAATGATTTATAAATCATATAAAAATGATTTAAGTGTTATAAAAATATTTCAAGTTATAAAATATAACTTTTGATATTTTATCATGAAAATATTAATATTTTAATATTAAAAGTAATTATCAGATAATGGATTTAACAGTTTAAAAATCATATAAATATGATTTTAAAGTATTAAAAATACTTTGAGATATTATAAATATATTATAATATTATATCATGATTTTCATTAATATTTGCTATTAAATAAATATTAATGATAAAGGAATTATGTGGTATTTAATTCATATAAATACGATATTAATGATTGAAAATTCATGATAAATGATAATAATAATGTAAAAATTATTATGAGACTTGGAAAATTATTTTTACTGATAATAAAATTATCTAAGATAATTTTTAAGTGTTTAGGCAGAGTTTAATGGAACTTAAACTCGACGATTGTCTGACTAGACCGTTGGGATATCAGAATTATATCGAACTTGACTCAGACTGTAAAAGTTTGACTTGATGTTAGTCATATATGTGTTATAGACTGATAGGGTTATGTGATAATGCGTTTAAGTTATTTTAAATATTATGATGATATTATTCTAATTTGTATATCGATATTATGTTTATATTAGGTTCAGACAAAGCTTATTAAAATACGTAACGATAATCAACAGAACATGTAAGTTTTTCTTAATTTGACCTCGAGTTGTTTCATTCAGATATACTTGTGGTTAATCATTATCGATTGCCATGTCCATGAATTAATTATTCGCACTCTATGCCTAATGCATGTATTCATCATGTATGAAAGGCTTATCACCATCATTACCATTCGGTCCAGATATAATTGCTATGTTCATGTTCAATGTTTATTCAGCTATGAAAGTTTGTTCATGCTAGTTCTCAATTATATTGTAAAATTATAACCAGCTTATTATTCAATTCTTTCCATCATGATATATCCTTAAATAAATTTATACTTGCTGATCAAACTTATGCTCGCCCTTGCTATATCATGATTAACATTACAGATTAAGAAGCATACATAAGATACAGGAAAGGATTAAGCCAAGTTCAGCTTGGGATTTTATGTGCAGCTAAATTGTAATAGTATAGTATGATAAAAATGTTATATGTCAAAGAGGATAATGAATTGTGTTTATGTGAAGGTTACTCGACCTTGAGATTAGTGTGTAAATGTATTGTATAAGCAATTTATGTTTATATGTTTCGCAATAGTTGTAGAATGATTGTAATAGTGATAGATTGATTGTACCAGATCCGTGGTGATTTGGGACCCGGATTCGGGGCTTTCACATATTCCAAATCTTCTAGCTATGCTAGACTTTAAAGTGTTTGACATCAAGCTAAATTCGCACTGATGTGCCTTTGAAAATGAATTTTTGTTATCCTCAACACAGGGTTACAACTGTGTAGAAGTGGGCTTCGTACCACTAACACATCGTTACCTGTTGCGGCATGATTGCATCAAAAATGATTTTCGATGATTTTAAGCTATTTAAAGAAGAATCTACGCTAATTTATTTTGGCTAGACAAAAATAATTTGAGATGTCAAAATGTATTTTAAATATCATCAATGCATCATGTAACCTGGTGCCGAGATGATAAAAATGACAGAGTTATCAATACAGAATTAATTAGTGTTGGATGTGATCTAAGGATCGTCAGCTCCCTATAGATTGATGTAGTATGACAAGGTCACAAAATGACGGAATTCTCAAATGGACTGTAAATACAGTGCGGTATCATGACGTCATAAAATAATTTTAAGAATTTTAAAGGTAAATTATTGCCAACTGAATTTGGCTAGCAATGTTTCGATTGAAATTTGAATTATTTGATATGCGTCTAAGCTATTTGATTCAGCTAGATAAATGTTTATGAAAATTCAAAGTATTTTTGAGAATTTATCCCAAACCAAATTGTTTTGGTGAGAAATCCTATGATAAGACTGAGGTGAACTATGTTGATTGGATAAAATAATTCAATCTAGTAGCGTAAATATTCGCTAGACATGATTGATACGTTATGCATGACGTAAGAGTACAATAAGCTAATCACCTAAAGTACTAGCAACGGTAGTTTACCTTCTTTGTGATTGTAAACATAACTAGTAATTTACTGTTTTGCGATATAAATATCTTTAAAACTACGTGTTCATGGTCTATATGACCCCTCAGCCAGATTTGAAAAGTTTTAACTCCTTAGAGAGAAATCATGGAAGAATATGATGATAGCAGAGCTCATCATAGTAGGATGCAATATGGACTCATTAAATTAAGCATGAAATCAAGTAAAGGTTAATTTGAAAACCTAGTTTTGATGAATAAAAGGAATGGTGATTAGTAGACTATAATTTTGAGGACGAAATTCTTAGAAGAAGGGGTGAATGTAATAACCCAAAAATTCACAAAATCTTGAATGATTAGAATAAAGGTTAAATAATAAAACCTAGATGAGAATTTGAGGGTTTATTTAAAATTTTTAAGTAAAACCTATATGGTTTGCTATTTGAATGAGAATAGAGAAAATATGAGTTACAAAATTTCAAAACCCTAGAAATGAATTAATATGTACTTGAAGGAATATCAAGAATAAGGTATTACGATACCTGTAAATTCGATGTGAACTGAATAGTCTAAGAAATGTTATATAAGTACATATGAAAATTTTATTATAGAGATAAGATTTCACATGAAGAGATGCTATGATGTTAAACGAAGATGATTATAAAAATATATATACTTAGTAAAGTGCTATATATATTTTAGCAAGAGGAATGATGAATTAAGTTAATGATATAAGGATCAAGATAAAACTATGTTAGTAATTAACATAGCTTGAACATTGGCCTTGACTGATAAATAAGAATTTGAATAAGTATAAAGTCGTTAGTTAATACGATTAACAATAAGAAGGGAGTAATTTAAAACTCAAAATTTGAGTTAGAGATAGAATTTTGAAGCACGAACTGCTTGGTTGCGTCCGGAACGTCAAGTTTAGTCAGAATGAACAGTAAACACAAAATGTGTAAAGGTTGATTTTTGGTCAAAGTCAATAGTTGACTTTTTATGGAGAAAAGTCAAAATTAGTGTGAGAAGTGAAATATGTTATGATTATGTGAATTATGCGTGTGATTAGATAAATATACATTATATTATGTGTATACGTTTATTTTGTATGTAAAAGTAAAATAAGAATTAAGTTATATAACCTAATATATATATATATATATATATATATATATATATATATATATATATTAGGTATGATAATTGAATAACCTAAGAGGTTATAATATGGAAGAATGTTAGTATATAAAAATATATACTAACCGTAGAGATTTATTCTATATATCTCAAATAATTAATTTTATAACTAAGTCTAATTGGGTTATGAAATTAAAAAGGCATAAGTAAGGAATTTATTTTCAAGTGTGAGAAATAAAAATCCTAATAAAATGATTAGGGTAAAACAGAATTAAAAGTATTGGACTATAATAATATCATAGCCAATAATTTATTTAGAGTTCAAGTGAATTAAGATTTAATGGACTAAAGAGATTATATTAAATTTGTAGCCCAATTATTTATTTAAGCAATGGATTTGTGACTAATTGATTTAAGGGTGATTAAATTATTTAATCTAGTCCATTATATTATGTGTGGGACAAGTATTATAATAGCCCAATTAAATTTTGGATGAAAGCCCAAATTTATTTTGTTAGTAAGAAAAATAATAAAAGTACTAGCCCAAAGAATTTATTTAAACAGCCCAAAAGAGTAAAGAGAGTGGCCCAAATTTTTTTTAAAAACCCAAATTAATGAGGACATTTTGGGCATTAACTAAAGTAATTAAAAAAATAAATAAACAAAATAAAATGTGTGGAATGTAAAGAGGCCACATGTGCCAAATGGAAGAAAAAATAAAGGGGCGGCTACATTTAAGATAAGAAAGAGAGAGAAAGAGAAAGAGAAAAAGCAAAAGGAAAAGAAACAGAAAGAAATGAGAGAAGCCGAGAGGAAGAAAGAGAAGAATGGGAGAAGAGGGAGAGAATATGGGGAAGGGGGTGGTCGCTCTAGGGAAAGAAGGAGGAGAAAAATCCTCCATGGAAGAAGAAGAAGAAGAAGATGAAGAAGAAGAAGAAGAAGAAGAAGAAGAAGAAGAAGAAGAAGAAGAAGAAGAAGAAGAAGAAGAAGAAGAAAAATAAAGGTATAATTCCTATAATTATTATTTTTGTAATTTGATGAAAGGGGGTTTTTGATTTGGAAGTTCAAACCCCTATAATCTATGTGCTTTTCATAGATTCAAGTATGGATCTACCCATAATGGGTGTTGATTTGGTTTGAATCAAAAACAAAAGAAAAATAATTTTTCTAGTTTATAAAACCTAACTTTTGAGTGCTTTGAAAATCTACCATTTTTGATCTATGCATTCTTTTCTCGATCCGTTGAATAGAGGTGCTAGATATATGTGTTGACTAGTAAACCCAAGTGGTAGAACTCAAAAATCACGTTTCTAAAAGTCGTAGTGTGGATTTTGGAGAAAACAGTCCCGTTTCCTTAAAAATGTTTTGGATCAGTCTGAAACGGGTGTAATTTCGTCCACTTTTTGTGCTTTAAAATCTCTAGAAAAATTTGGAGTTTTAATATCAGAATATATAATGGGTGTGTAAAAATTTGAGAATTTTTGGCTATACAGTTTGAGAGTTATGGATTTTACGGTGAAGTGCTATTTTTATGAAGCCACCCGAATAACTCTCTGTGTATAAGTCCAAAAATTACAAAATTTTTACTGGAAGTACATGTGTATAACAAGAACATGCAATAAAAATTTCAGAATTTGTGGATTTAATCTCGATTTATGAAAAACCTGAGAATATTTGGCTATTATGGACTACTTAAAAATAGTAGATGGATTTTAAAAATTTCGGAAAAAATATGTGTTCAATATGGAACTATATTCTGTCAAATCTCAGAAAAGAAATATTTTTGGGACTGATTTGGTATTTTTCATCTAAATGATGATAAATGGATAAATAGATTTAATTAAATATATGATGTCCAAAAATATGAAAAATACGATTTATGACTTGAGACCCTTGAGCATGGCTTATGCAGATTTTTGATGAAGTTTTGGATCGTGTGTGAAGTGTTGTGATGTTTATGGCATTTTAGAATGTTTAATAAGTTAATTAATAAAAGGAAAATAATTGAAATAAATTATTTATTAATGTGATTAATGACTTAGATTATTGTTATATAGCTAATAATATTGGATTAAGATATTATAAGTAGTATTTGACTGGAATGTTATTAAAAGGTTAATAACCTTAGCGTAAAATATTATTACATAATTAATAATATTTGACGGGAGATTAAAATAAGAGATTTATAATATTTTCAATATAATTGTTGAATTTGGTATTCAATGAACTATATTATGCTTGTAATAAACTAAAATGAGAATTCAGGGTGCTAAATTGGATTTTAGATTGCTGAAATGCTTTCAATCTGCTGAAATATTTTGTGGTCTGCTGAAATAGTAATTTCAGGATGCTAAAATGTAATCCGGTTTACTGAAATGATATTTCAGTTTACTAAAAAGTTATCTAGCTTACTAAGATAACATATAAAGGGAAAACTTAGAAGTATAAGTTATAAGTGATGAAAAGATTATCAAAGTATAATAATAATATTAAGACTAAGGTGTAATGTCTAATACTTAACTTTGTGAGTAAAGGATAGACAAGTTAATATAAGATGATGAGATTATAAGTAAGTAAATGAATATGGTGTTAAGATTATCTAATATTTGACTATGTGATTAACTGTTAAATAATATTATGAAATAAGGTATGATATGCTAATTGAAAGATCAATCTTATACCTGATAGGTCTTTTCAATAAAGAGAATAAATTAAATTGCGTAGCGGTAATCGACTATGCAGGCAAGTTTCCTTAACTTAAACTTGGGTTATATTTCAAAGTATGTTAGTGAATGATTATTGATAATTATTCACGTCTAAACTGATTATTGATTTGCACTTAGTGCATATTGCATATGTTCATCAGGTATGAAAGGTTGATCACCTTCATTACCCTAAGGTTCAGATAAAGTTATTTCTGGTTCTTGTTAACTTCAAACATTATTGATTCAGTCATGAAATTATTGAAACTTGATTCATGTTATTTCACAATTATTAAATTGTTGAAAACATGAAAGCTTATTATTCTTTTAATCATGATATATCTTTATTAAATTTAAACTTGCTGGGCAAAGTAGTTGCTCACCCTTGCTGTATCATGATAATAAATTTTAGATAAAGGTGAAGGCTTGAAGAAGGACAGAGACAAAAGTAAAATACAGTAATAGATTGTTATAAGAATAACTATTTAGTTATCTTATTGTAAACCTTTGTAATTTTGAAGGTATGTATTCAGTTAAGGTTAATAAACTTGGGAAAATGTTATAGAATTATGTAAAATAAACAATATGTTTATTTGTTCCGCATTAGATGATAGAATATGTATGATGATGAAGTACAGTAACGTACTAAGTCCGAGGTTCTCGGGACTCAAATTTGGGGGTGTCACAAAGAACACGTGAAGAACACGAAGAACGTTATTGATGGATAAATTTAAAACCATCGTAGTATAATTTTTGCTGATGGACAAGTTTAAAACCATCACGTATAAGTTACTTGCTTATTGTTTGGTTAGGAACGGTAGAAACGTTCATGAAGAACGGATTGAACTTAGCTATAACAAAGTTATGGCAAAAATTTCTTGAAAGGCGAACGAGGAGTAGAAAGTATGTAAGTGAACTCAAATGGGTAGGGTATCATAAGAATATAAGAGAATGTAAAAAATGTGAGTCGTGGACTCAAGAACAAAAAAGTTTCGAGTTCGGATGACTGAATTACGGACGAACGGACGAAGAACGTTAATAATGTAAAATGAACGAAGGATGTAGATTAAGCCAATTGAATAGCATGTTAACGGATTCAGAATAAATTTCTATCTGAGGGAAGTCAAAGTATGTAAGATAAGGAAGAGAATGGTTTTGGAATGATCTCCTTTTGAGTTATAACGAAGAAGTTTTGAGATTTCAAATTAGGCGTCTCAAACTTGATTCAAGACTTAAAAAAATTTCTAGAATTCATGCTTGACGCCGCAGTGCCAGCTATGCCTTGGGTGACGGGGCCGCAACGCCAACCCATACATCATACACTGTTAATTGGCATCGCAGCGCGAGAGTTAGTGAAGGATTTAGCGCTGCAGCGCCAGATCGGGGTATAAGGTGACGTAGGCTTGTGCCGCAGCGTGAGAAGAATGAAGGGAACCGGCGCTGCATTGCCGGTGCAGGGAAATGGTCAATGAGGAACTTTTAACTGCTCAAACTCCTGGGAAAGCGTACGAAAAGATAAAGAACATGTAATTCACATAACGTAACACTTAACAAGTGATTTACACCTTTGATAAATGTTGAATAAGATTAAAAGACAATGAACGTAAACATAACGTAGTCGCAATAAGGGATCAATCTTAGCATACAACGAACTGTATGGCTTTAATATTAAGAAAGAATATTGAACGTGAGGTTCACGAAATGGATAACGAATGAAAGCCGTAACGAACAGTAATATGATTAAGGAAAGTCCAAATGTAAGCCGAATAAAGAAGGATAGAAGGAAAGTAAGCGTTAAACACTTTAATCGACGTGAGGGTTGAGTGTACACGAATATTAAACGGGCAGAACCTATACCCTGGGTATAGTTTTACCGTAAAGTAATGAAGAATAATGATTAAATCTATGAGCGGTAAGGAAATTAAGTAAAGATAATGATCGTATAAGTAAGACATCTCCCTATGTCATGAAGCCGTAACCCGGTAAATAAGGTTGGTTGCGTAAACTTAGATTGCAAGAACGCGAACTTTAAGAAGTAAAGTTAAGTTTAACCAATGTGTAAGTCAAGGTTATGACTATTTGGTGTATGTGTTATTTCTTTATATGTTATATAGGGTTTGGAATGAGCAGTTCATCATAAACTATAAGTTGTAGTTGTGCGTAAGGCAAGTTTCCTAACTTCATTCATATTTTACATGAATGCTAGTTTCTTAAACTTCTTAGATGTTAAACTTGAGAAGTCTTGTTTATGTGTAAATGTGCGATATTTGTACAAGGTTGTAGTATGTATGAGGCCTTGTGCCACAATTTAAACACTTCGGTGTTTCTATGAGATGAATTGTTCTATGGTTGAACTGTTCAATATGAGTACGTTCTGTTTATACATAAACCGTTATTGTTAAGTCTGTGCTAATGATTCTAGCCAGACAGAATGTACATGAAAAAGGTATAAGAATGAAAGTATTTGAAAGGGAATGTGATTAATGTTTTAAAATGATAGGAATCGAGATTATTCCTATTATTCGAGCTGCTTCATAACCTTTGTTCTATTATTGAAGTCTTTAAGGAATGTTTGAATTCTTGAAGATATTTATTCAACTGCTAGGACTTGCTGGACAATTAAATGCTCACACTTGCTTTAAATAAAAAATATTTTCAGCGTACTAATAGAAGAACTTAAGGATCCCGTAAAGATCAAGTTGATCGGTGTCCAGATGAAGTGTCATTCATTATATGAATGAGCGTGAAGATCAAGCGAATACTTGTAATGTAGAATAGTTTAATGGAACTACATATTAGTTTAATGAATTGTTTTGTATCCTTAGTGGTGGATAAAAGTCACTCTTGTAATATAAAATGAATACTGTATGCAAGACCCCAACTTTTATAAATAAAGATGAATTTTCTATAAATATCATTTTTGAATATTATGGAGTTAATTTGATATAATGTTATAGTTGTGGGTAATATTTATAAATTTTGCAAAGTACGCAAGTTGTTATATAATATTCGATTGGTCGGGAAATATTCATTTTAACAGGGAATATTCGTACAACGGCACAATCATTGGTGGACCCCACAACAAAATTATTGTCGGATTGAGAAAACGATAAAAATATTTTATTAAAAATAACGGCGGAAGTTTTACCATTGATACTGTTGAACTACTTGGTAGTAAAAGTACAGTAATACGCGTGGTTGCATAGTAGCACACGGTATTGATTATTAATACTTATGTGAGAAGTCACTCAGTTTGATTCAATTATTGTCAGTTAATAATATGAATTATTTATTGATAATGAAGTTTTGTTTTATTCGTATTATTAACGTAATAAAACAGAAACATCTTTTTATATAAAACAGAATACTTTATTAAAGTTATTCTATAAATAGAATATATTATATTTTATTTAAAAGATTTTTCTTTAAATATGGACCGTCAGATTAAAGTAATCAATCTGGACCGTTCATGGATTAGTTACTATGCATTCTATTTTTCTATAAATAGCAGCTCATTCCTTCATTATTTCTTACAAATTCACTGAACTCTAGAGAGAGAAACTATAGAGAGAAACTATAGAGAGAAACTATAGAGAGAGAGAAGAAAAGTATTCTGCTACTTAACAACTTCCTTATTTAAGTTCTTCTTTAAAACGGTAAGGGGTGTTATTCTTTCTTATTCATGAAGAGAACTATTGTTATTCCATTTCTTATTATTCTGTTGGAATAACCTGTATAAGCGGTCTACCCTATACTTGGTGACATTCTTCTGTTATTCTGTTGGAACATCCTGTCTGTGTGTTTTACACCGGACCTGGTTCCGTCTTGTTATTATTCTGTTGGAACATCCTGTCTGTGTGTTTTACATCGGACCTGGTTCAGTTTTTATTATTATTATGTTAAAACATCCTGTCTGTGTGTTTTACACCTGTGAGGACCCCGAACTCAGGTACTTGAAACTCGAACTCGGTTCATCACGATACCATTTCTATAAGCGGAATAATACTAATACTAATAACAATAATATAAATATCAAACTTAACTTACATTTATCAGAGTCTAATTCCAAGTACGTAACCTTTAAACATTCATTACAAACCATGATAGATAATATATATCATACTTGTCTTAATAGTATTAAACTATTACATAAGATAACGTTCATTCATTCATTCAGCAACCATTTCCCTTTCTCTTGTTCTTAGCAGAGCTCTCTGATCGTTCGCACTTAGCTGAAAACATTTAAATTTAAGCAAGGATGAGTATTTGAGTGCACAACAAGCAATAGTAATTATATATATATAAGCTGAAAGGATTTAAATGTTTTCTTTGTACTATTCTTCTACAACCAGTCGATAGCTGTGAAGTATTCTGAACCGATAATAATAACATAACAACTCTCTTTCAAATTTTTGAAACTACAAAATGACTATATCTGGGGTATGGTGACCTGCGATGAACATTGTTTTAAATTTTCGATAGGGTAAGACAGGAATTCATCTGCAAACCGTCATAACTTACGGGCACGGGGGGTGATCAGCCCGTTATGCCCTGCATTGATCAATACTACATTGCTAGAACGATATTATCGTTCATCCTTTGTCCGCCGGAGCACATAAAAAGTTTCCCGTGTAGGGATGTTCATACCTGTCTGGGTTCTAAATCAAAGGTTTTATCTTGTCAACAATAATCTATAATTCAACATATATGTATACGGGTAATTGACAAAGGTAGATCAACATGTGATTAAATACAATAATTATCCAAGTGGGGACACTTGTTTAACCATTTCTAGAAATTAACGAACAGAATATATATATCTGAGTTACCATATAGTAACATGTTGATATTCAAGGAGCTTATATAATATAAGGTTAATAATCTGTACCATAATAATATAGTTTAGAAATATTCTTACTCACATCCATTGCATAAAGAAAAGGCAAAGGTTAGATACTTGCCTGAAGCGCTGCTTACAGTTTGTAATTTAGATTTATCGCTTATCTCGCGACCTATCATTAATCAGATCATTCGTTCGATTAGAACAACATACTATAGCACATAACACTGCTTATTGCAGTCAGCACATACCCTAATCACATTGGCACATAGGTTTAACAACCATTGAATCATAAATAATCACATATCTAATTAAATTATCTAAGTCCATATCAATTTCTGAAATATGTCGGTCTACCGACGGCTTTATCGGGTATTTATCGAGTCTAACACTCTTTTCTGTAACTCAATATCCGTACGTATCAGTCATATTATTTTTAAATGACTTAATATAATTTTAAAACATTTATTATGATTTATCATGAATTTTTAAACCTCGGAATCATTATTAAATGATTTAAATACTAATCAATTCTATTATTATTAATATTTAATTAGTATTAAACTGTTAATGAAATCATTTCCAAAATATTAAAGTTATGTATAATAACTCAAAATACCTTTAAAGTATTAATATTACCCTTAAATGATTTTTAAAACATTTAAAATAATTATCATTAATATTAAAGTATTAATGTTTCATTTATCAAAATATTAAAAGTTATTAAGTATAACTTAAAATATTTTTAATTCATTTATATCCCTTTTAAATGATTTTTAACTTAATAAAACGATTTTTAAACTATTTATTTAATATAATTATTAAATAAATTTACTATTTTTAATAATAAGTTTATAATCATTAATATGAAATTATCCTCTAAATATTAAAAGTTATATTTTATAACGTAAAATATCTTGAAACACTTTATTTTCATTTAAAATGATTATTATAATATTAAAATCATTTTCAAACTAAATTATTTAATATAATTATTAAATAACTTTAATATCATTAATAATAATTAATTAATGAAATTTATCTTTAAATATTAAAAGTTATGTTTTATAACTTAAAATATTTTTAAATACCTTATTTTTATTTAAAATGATTTTTAATATAATAAAATCATTTTTAATTAATTTATTTAATTCATTTAGTAAATAATTTAATTACCATTAATATCAATTTATTAATGAAATTTATCACAAAATATTAAAAGTCATTAAAAATAACTTAAAATATTTTCTTATATCATAATATAATTTTTTAACGATTTTTCCAATATTAAAATCATTTTTAAATAATTTATTTAACATTATAATTAAATGAATTAAATACTTTTAATATTCAAAAAATATTAAATATTTATGAAATATATTTAAAATAATTAAAAACTAATTTTCGGAATTTAAAATAATTTTTAATAATTTATTTTGTATTTTTAATAATTTAAAACTAATTTTTCTATTTTTTTAATAATTTCCGGAAAAATAAATAATATCTGTCGCTGAAGACCACCTATAGCGACAGAACCGTCGCTATAGGTGTTCTTCATGTTCTTGGCCAAACCCAGAAATGCATAGTCAGTTGCTAAGGTGTCACGTTTGACCAACAATAATTCAGTGTGTAGTGTGATTCTGGACCAACTAAGCATTAGAGCATGTAGTACTAGTGTAACACTTCAGGCTACAACAACAATCATGACCATACTACATAAACCGAACGAGATCTGGCCTTCCCAAAAACCTTGTCAGAGCTGTTCTTCATTTCTGGGTTTTCCAGAAATGAAGAACAGTTCATACTGCCTTCTCTCGATCTTTATATCTTGCAACACATGAACGGGTTTCGTGATCTTAGGCTTTCAGGTTGTAGAACACATGTAAGTCTAGAGATCCATTACATAAAATCATAATAACAACAACAAAATCAAAAGACATAAGATGGTCAAACCTTGTCAGAGATCATGCACTTAAGTTTTCTGGGTTACCCAGAAAACTAAGTTCGTGATCTTCCGGCCTGGTTTGACCATCCACTAGATATTTAGGCGATATACAAGCTTAATCTTGAAGTTCATATACCATAGTACAAACATATTACAACATCAACAACAAATAAACTAACACCTGCAAGATCCAAGGCCATGAATCTACAGCCAGACATGTTCTAGAAACTTTCTGGGTAACCCAGAAATGGCCCGGTCAATGCCGGTCAACGTGGTTTGACCACTAAAAACTTTCTACTGGCTTACGATCTGACTTTGATTCTAGTTTCAGAACAAAGATCTTATAGCATACTACCAGATCAAGGCTTAAAAACACAAAAACACATAATAGGACGAGATCTATAGGACCTGACATTCACTGTCAGAAACAACAAAAATAAATTTCTAGATTTGGGAAATCTTCAAATCCGAGCCTCTAGATGTTATGGATCTAACATCTAGCAACCCAGATCATCATTAGACACCTTATATAACATATTTTAACACTTAATCATAACATCAAAAATCAGATTTTGGACAGAAATTCGAGGGTTTGTTTATACCTTTAAATGAGCAATTCTTGATTATATGTTTCTGATTTGGTTCAGATAAACTTGGGGCTTGATTTTGGGACTGATATGTTATAGTTTTTCATTGGTTTTAGTGGGAGAGAAGATTGGTTGGGTGTTGGACAAAATAAGTGAACAAAAATGATTTTTTTTTTCTCTCTCTCTCTCTCTTAATCTATATTTATATTGAGCTAGATGCAATGTATGGCTGGTGTATTGGCTGATATGAAATGATTTTTGGCACATGGGATATCTAGGGTTGGTAAACAACCCAAGTTATGACAAGATTTGCAAGCAAACATAAAAATGTGACAAAAGGACTTTTTGGTCATTCTCATATAATTTTTATTTCTAGATTGGTCATATGAATTTAAGGGCAACTATATAATCCTTGCAAACCCTTAGGGTTTGACCCTAAGGTTTAGCACAAAAAGAATTTCTAGAATTGCAATTAGGGTTTGCACAAAATAAAATTAAAATCAAATAAAAATTAATTAAACTTTAGTTTCTAACATTTTGAAATTAAGGTTTCTAATTATGATTAATTTTCTAATTACGCTATACAGGAACATTAGGGATTTAATAATTAAATAAACATAATTACCTTGCTAATTAAGATCACCAATTTATCAATTAAGGCATCCATTTGATAATTAGGGTTAACAATTTACTAATTAGAATTAACAATTTAATAGTTAGGATTAAAATTTGTAATTAGGATTTCTAATCACATTAATCATGATCATTAGGGTTTAAAGTCCGCTAATGAGTATTAAACATCCTAAATTAGCAATTAGGGTTTCCAGTCAATACTTAGGGTTTGTCATATAACGCCATAATTGATCAACCATTATCAATACGAAAATGCAGTACATATTCATAGCACTGAAAAATCAAAATATAATTAATATTATATTATTATTCTCATACCTTGACAATAATCTAAAATTAGGGTTTGGATTTCATATCTGATTTATTCTTCATATTTAACCTTAACAATCAAGGTAAAATAATTACTTTAATAACTTATACTAAAATTCATATAATAAAATAATTATTATAATTATTCTAAAAATAATTTCATATATGATATATGATTATATTTTCATGAAAAATAATTACTAAAAACATTTCTACCATAATTTAATTATTATAAGTATATACTTTATAATAATCAAAAATACTAAAATAAATTCATTTGTAAAATATTTATGTAATAAATATATTTTTATTTACCACATAAATACACATACACATAATCTTGTACAAATCCTCATCCTTAAATAAAAAAAAATTTATACGCAAAATTTCTTATTTATTATGTAGAAAATATCGGGTTGTTACATTCACCCTCTCTTATAAAGATTCCGTCCCCAGAATCACCGTTTTAAAACCTATACATACACGGCACATAACATACATAATCATTGCAAGTAGATCTCAATCAACTTTGATCGAACTGATCTTTAACTATTCACATAAAGCTTGTCTTTAGGTTTAAACAGAAATATTTGATTTCTAAAAGAACTCAAATTCCTCCTCAAAATTTCTTTATATAATAATTTACTATATATAAGAAATAATATATAAGAAAATAAATTTGATTAGAATAATACATGGAGTTGCATTCCCGTCTGCTACAGTTTCTTGAACGGTCATGTTGAAGACTCCTTCGGTTGGTTTTGTTGGTTCATTTGTTGAAGTCGGTCCCGTTATCGCCAATGCCCTGCTGCCTTTCCTCGTATTCGCATTCTTTGTTTCCCTTCTCTTTGGACAGTCTTTTACCTTATGCTCCTTTAATCCACAAATAAAACACCCACTATAAATTATTGGATTGGGTCAGTTAGGAGAGATATGTCCCTCCTGCCCACACTTGTAGCACACATTCTTTCCTTTTAAACACTTTCCCGAATGATTCTTTCCACAATTTCTACCATGCCCAACTCGTTTCTTTCCATCTTCTGGCCTATTTTTCGTATTCCCAACATTATCACCTTTCCTCTTTCCAGTTCTACTACCACTACTCCCTCCTTCGGCTTTAACTTGAGTTGTCTCCCACCAAAGATTCACCCCTCCTTTCGTTGTATAGGTGGCAAAAGCTGTCTGTTGCCCCTCCGTTACCCTAGCTATCACAACCACTTCTACAGGGTTAGTTGGTCTTCTAAATCCTGATGGTTCATTTGTCTTGAAGTTTTCAAAGTTTGCCGATCGATTATCTGGCTAATTTCTTGCAGTTGGTAATCCATTCTGCATAGCTTGATCGTCTATATTCGTCAAATTCTGCTTTGGGTCTGGTTGTCCTCCAACTTTGTTGGCAGGTTCTTCTGTCCTGTGATTTCATTTTCGTCTTGGCGGCATTATCTGATTAAATTATTCTTTATTAACTTATATTCTAAGCCTTATCGTATACGTTTAGCATATAACACAAAAGATTTTACTTAAATAATTATGTACTCAAAATATTAGATTTTGAAAACCTGGTTTACTGAATTAATCAATACTCATATAATTAACTACTATCTTTTCACCAACTTATTTTATTAATCCCATAAACTCATATTCATATCACTTGACATATCATAGCACCTTTTGCTTTAATCATTTGCTATCCCATTGTGACTTAAAAGTCGGGAATCGCTGCCATAACTTATACAAAATTTGAAAATTATTATCTTATACAAACATACCTATCATATACATAACATAAAATCATGTCTATTCAATTAATACTAATACTACTTATTTCTTACGCCTCCAATAAGGATCAATTGCTTAGTAATCTGTCTATTCCCCTTATCCTCAATAATCCATTTACACCTAACTACATCTAGTTCGTCCAACTTACCATACATTACGGGCTTAAGAACTCACCACAAACATACGAGTTTAGGAACTTAACATAGACCACATATTATTATTATTATTATTATTATTTTTTATTATTATTATTTTCTTTTTTTTCAGTCATTCTATCATTCTAGGATCTGGTACTATACTTTCCAAAATAACCACCTCATGGAGGTAGCTTTCAATGTGAGCCTCTATTTCAGCTATTGGCTTTGATATTGGCTCGGTTATGGAGGTTGACTTCTTCTTTACAATTTAAGGGTATCCTAATCCATTTTCACCTGACATCTACACATATAAATTATCCTGATTAACATATAGTATATACACACAGCAAATAAGAGTTTTATATAAGTTACCTTTTATTTTATTTGACGATGAATTTAGTCAATTCATCTCTTTTTAAACTCTATATGAGTTATTTATATTTTCAATGTTTCCCTCTGTTCTAAGGTTATAGCCTAAGGTCTAGCCCACCTAAGGTTTTTAACCCCTAAGCTTTGATACCAACTTGTGAGGACCCCGAACTCAAATACTTAAAACCCGAACTCGGTTCATCACGATACCATTTTTATGAGCGGAATAATACTAATAATAATAACAATAATATAAATATCAAACTTAACTTACATTTATCAGAGTCTAATCCCAAGTACGTAACCTTTAAACATTCATTACAAACCATGATAGATAATATATATCATACTTGTCTTAATAGTATTAAACTATTATATAAGATAACGTTCATTCATTCATTCAGCAACCTTTTCCCTTTCTCTTGTTCTTAGCAGAGCTCTCTGATCGTTCGCACTTAGCTGAAAATATTTAAATTTAAGCAAGGATGAGCATTTGAGTGCCCAACAAGTAATAACAATTATATATATATATATATATATATATATATATATATATATATATATATATAAGCTGAAAGGATTTAAATATTTTCTTTGTACTATTCTTCTACAACCAGTCGATAATTGTGAAGTATTCTGAACCGATAATAATAACATAACAACTCTCTTTCAAATTTTTGAAACTACATAATGACTATATCTGGGGTATGGTGACATGTCATGAACATTGTTTTAAATTTTCGATAGGGTAAGACAGAAATTCATCTGCAAATCGTCATAACTTACGGGCACGAGGGGTGATCAGCCCGTTATGCCCTGCATTGATCAATACTACATTGCTAGAACGATATTATCGTTCATCCTTTGTCCGCCGGAGCGCATAAAAATTTTCCCGTGTAGGGATGTTCATACCTGTCTGGGTTCTAAATCAAAGATTTTATCTTGTCAACAATAATCTATAATTCAACATATATGTATACGGGTAATTGACAAAGGTAGATCAACATGTGATTAAATACAATAATTATCCAAGTGGGGACACTTGTTTAACCATTTCTAGAAATTAACGAACAGAATATATATATCTGAGTTACCATATAGTAACATGTTGATATTCAAGGAGCTTATATAATATAAGGTTAATAATCTACACCATAATAATATAGTTTAGAAACATTCTTACTCTCATCCATTGCATAAAGAAAATGTAAAGGTTAGATATTCGTACAACGGCACAATCATTGGTGGACCCCACAACGAAATTATTGTCGGATTGAGAAAACGATAAAAATATTTTATTAAAAATAACGGCGAAAGTTTTACCATTGATACTGTTGAACTACTTGGTAGTAAAAGTACAGTAATACGCGTGGTTGCATAGTAGCACACGGTATTGATTATTAATACTTATGTGAGAAGTCACTCAGTTTGATTCAATTATTGTCAGTTAATAATATGAATTATTTATTGATAATGAAGTTTTGTTTTATTCGTATTATTAACGTAATAAAACAGAAACATCTTTTGATATAAAACAAAATACTTTATTAAAGTTATTCTATAAATAGAATATATTATATTTTATTTAAAAGATTTTTCTTTAAATATGGACCGTCAGATTAAAGTAATCAATCTGGACCGTTCATGGATTAGTTACTATGCATTCTATTTTTCTATAAATAGCAGCTCATTCCTTCATTATTTCTTACAAATTCACTGAACTCTAGATAGAGAAACTATAGAGAGAAACTATAGAGAGAGATAAGAAAAGTATTCTGCTACTTAACAACTTCTTTATTTAAGTTCTTCTTTAAAACGGTAAGGGGTGTTATTCTTTCTTATTCATGAAGAGAACTGTTGTTATTCCATTTCTTATTATTCTGTTGGAATAACCTGTATACGCGGTCTACCCTATACTTGGTGACATTCTTCTATTATTCTGTTGGAACATCCTGTCTGTGTGTTTTACACCGGACCTGGTTCCGTCTTGTTATTATTCTGTTGGAACATCCTGTCTGTGTGTTTTACATTGGACCTGGTTCTGTTTTTATTATTATTATGTTAAAATATCCTGTCTGTGTGTTTTACACCTGTGAGGACCCCGAACTCAGGTACTTGAAACCCGAACTCGGTTCATCACGATACCATTTCTATAAGCGGAATAATACTAATACTAATAACAATAATATAAATATCAAACTTAACTTACATTTATCAGAGTCTAATTCCAAGTACGTAACCTTTAAACATTCATTACAAACCATGATAGATAATATATATCATACTTGTCTTAATAGTATTAAACTATTACATAAGATAACGTTCATTCATTCATTCAGCAACCATTTCCCTTTCTCTTGTTCTTAGCAGAGCTCTCTGATCGTTCGCACTTAGCTGAAAACATTTAAATTTAAGCAAGGATGAGTATTTGAGTGCACAACAAGCAATAGTAATTATATATATATAAGCTGAAAGGATTTAAATGTTTTCTTTGTACTATTCTTCTACAACCAGTCGATAGCTGTGAAGTATTCTGAACCGATAATAATAACATAACAACTCTCTTTCAAATTTTTGAAACTACAAAATGACTATATCTGGGGTATGGTGACCTGCGATGAACATTGTTTTAAATTTTCGATAGGGTAAGACAGGAATTCATCTGCAAACCGTCATAACTTACGGGCACGGGGGGTGATCAGCCCGTTATGCCCTGCATTGATCAATACTACATTGCTAGAACGATATTATCGTTCATCCTTTGTCCGCCGGAGCACATAAAAAGTTTCCCGTGTAGGGATGTTCATACATGTCTGGGTTCTAAATCAAAGGTTTTATCTTGTCAACAATAATCTATAATTCAACATATATGTATACGGGTAATTGACAAAGGTAGATCAACATGTGATTAAATACAATAATTATCCAAGTGGGGACACTTGTTTAACCATTTCTAGAAATTAACGAACAGAATATATATATCTGAGTTACCATATAGTAACATGTTGATATTCAAGGAGCTTATATAATATAAGGTTAATAATCTGTACCATAATAATATAGTTTAGAAATATTCTTACTCACATCCATTGCATAAAGAAAAGGCAAATGTTAGATACTTGCCTGAAGCGCTGCTTACAGTTTGTAATTTAGATTTATCGCTTATCTCGCGACCTATCATTAATCAGATCATTCGTTCGATTAGAACAACATACTATAGCACATAACACTGCTTATTGCAGTCAGCACATACCCTAATCACATTGGCACATAGGTTTAACAACCATTGAATCACAAATAATCACATATCTAATTAAATTATCTAAGTCCATATCAATTTCTGAAATATGTCGGTCTACCGACGGCTTTATCGGGTATTTATCGAGTCTAACACTCTTTTCTGTAACTCAATATCCGTACGTATCAGTCATATTATTTTTAAATGACTTAATATAATTTTAAAACATTTATTATGATTTATCATGAATTTTCAAACCTCGGAATCATTATTAAATGATTTAAATACTAATCAATTCTATTATTATTAATATTTAATTAGTATTAAACTGTTAATGAAATCATTTCCAAAATATTAAAGTTATGTATAATAACTCAAAATACCTTTAAAGTATTAATATTACCCTTAAATGATTTTTAAAATATTTAAAATAATTATCATTAATATTAAAGTATTAATGTTTCATTTATCAAAATATTAAAAGTCATTAAGTATAACTTAAAATATTTTTAATTCATTTATATCCCTTTTAAATGATTTTTAACTTAATAAAACGATTTTTAAACTATTTATTTAATATAATTATTAAATAAATTTACTATTTTTAATAATAAGTTTATAATCATTAATATGAAATTATCCTCTAAATATTAAAAGTTATATTTTATAACTTAAAATATCTTTAAACACTTTATTTTCATTTAAAATGATTATTATAATATTAAAATCATTTTCAAACTAAATTATTTAATATAATTATTAAATAACTTTAATATCATTAATAATAATTAATTAATGAAATTTATCTTTAAATATTAAAAGTTATGTTTTATAACTTAAAATATTTTTAAATACCTTATTTTTATTTAAAATGATTTTTAATATAATAAAATCATTTTTAATTAATTTATTTAATTCATTTAGTAAATAATTTAATTACCATTAATATCAATTTATTAATGAAATTTATCACAAAATATTAAAAGTCATTAAAAATAACTTAAAATATTTTCTTATATCATAATATAATTTTTTAACGATTTTTCCAATATTAAAATCATTTTTAAATAATTTATTTAACATTATAATTAAATGAATTAAATACTTTTAATATTCAAAAAATATTAAATATTTATGAAATATATTTAAAATAATTAAAAACTAATTTTCGGAATTTAAAATAATTTTTAATAATTTATTTTGTATTTTTAATAATTTAAAACTAATTTTTCTATTTTTTTAATAATTTCCAGAAAAATAAATAATATCTGTCGTTGAAGACCACCTATAGCGACAGAACCGTCGCTATAGGTGTTCTTCATGTTCTTGGCCAAACCCAGAAATGCATAGTCAGTTGCTAAGGTGTCACGTTTGACCAACAATAATTCAGTGTGTAGTGTGGTTCTGGACCAACTAAGCATTAGAGCATGTAGTACTAGTGTAACACTTCAGGCTACAACAACAATCATGACCATACTACATAAACCGAACGAGATCTGGCCTTCCCAAAAACCTTGTCAGAGCTGTTCTTCATTTCTGGGTTTTCCAGAAATGAAGAACAGTTCATACTGCCTTCTCTCGATCTTTATATCTTGCAACACATGAACGGGTTTCGTGATCTTAGGCTTTCAGGTTGTAGAACACATGTAAGTCTAGAGATCCATTACATAAAATCATAATAACAACAACAAAATCAGAAGACATAAGTTGGTCAAACCTTGTCAGAGATCATGCACTTAAGTATTCTAGGTTACCCAAAAAACTAAGTTCGTGATCTTCCGGCCTGGTTTGACCATCCACTGACTTCGATCCACTAGATATTTAGGCGATATACAAGCTTAATCTTGAAGTCCGTATACCATAGTACAAACATATTACAACATCAACAACAAATAAACTAACACCTGCAAGATCCAAGGCCATGAATCTACTGCCAGACATGTTCTAGAAACTTTATGGGTAACCCAGAAATGGCCCGGTCAATGCCGGTCAACGTGGTTTGACCACTAATAACTTTCTACTGGCTTACGATCTGACTTTGATTCTAGTTTCAGATCAAAGATCTTATAGCATACTACCAGATCAAAGCTTAAAAACACAAAAACACATAACAGAACGAGATCTATAGGACCTGACATTCACTGTCAGAAACAACAAAAATAAATTTCCAGATTTGGGAAATCTTCAAATCCGAGCCTCTAGATGTTATGGATCTAACATCTAGCAACCCAGATCATCATTAGACACCTTATATAACATATTTTAACACTTAATCATAACATCAAAAATCAGATTTTGGACAGAAATTCGAGGGTTTGTTTACACCTTTAAATGAGCAATTCTTGATTATATGTTTCTGATTTGGTTCAGATAAACGTGGGGCTTGATTATGGGACTGATATGCTATAGTTTTTCATTGGTTTTAGTGGGAGAGAGGACTGGTTGGGTGTTGGTCAAAATAAGTGAACAAAAATAATTTTCTCTCTCTCCCTCTCTCTCTTAATCTATATTTATATTGAGCTAGATGCAATGTATGGCTGGTGTATTGGCTGATATGAAATGATTTTTGGCACATGGGATATTTAGGGTTGGTAAACAACCCAAGTTATGGCAAGATTTGCAAGCAAACATAAAAATGTGACAAAAGGGCTTTTTGGTCATTCTCATATAATTTTTATTTCTAGATTGGTCATATGAATTGAAGGGCAACTATGTAATCCTTGCAAACCCTTAGGGTTTGACCCTAAGGTTTAGCACAAAAAGAATTTCTAGAATTGCAATTAGGGTTTGCACAAAATAAAATTAAAATCAAATAAAAATTAAATAAACTTTAGTTTCTAACATTTTGAAATTAAGGTTTCTAATTATGATTAATTTTCTAATTACGCTATACAGGAACATTAGGGATTAATAATTAAATAAACATAATTACCTTGCTAATTAAGATCACCAATTTATCAATTAAGGCATCCATTTGATAATTAGGGTTAACAATTTACTAATTAGAATTAACAATTTAATAATTAGGATTAAAATTTGTAATTAAGATTTCTAATCACATTAATCATGATCATTAGGGTTTAAAGTCCGCTAATGAGCATTAAACATCCTAAATTAGTAATTAGGGCTTCCAGTCAATACTTAGGGTTTGTCATATAACGCCATAATTGACCAACCATTATCAATACAGAAATGCAGTACATATTCATAGCACTGAAAAATTAAAATATAATTAATATTATATTATTATTCTCATACCTTGACAATAATCTAAAATTAGGGTTTGGATTCCATATCTGATTTATTCTTCATATTTAACCTTAACAGTTAAGGTAAAATAATTACTTTAATAACTTATACTAAAATTCATATAATAAAATAATTATTATAATTATTCTAAAAATAATTTCATATATGATATATGATTATATTTTCATGGAAAATAATTACTAAAAACATTTCTACCATAATTTAATTATTATAAGTATATACGTTATAATAATCAAAAATACTAAAATAAATTCATTTGTAAAATATTTATGTAATAAATATATTTTTATTTACCATATAAATACACATACACATAATCTTGTACAAATCCTCATCCTTAAATAAAAAAAAAATTATACGCAAAATTTCTTATTTATTATGTAGAAAATATCGGGTTGTTACAACACCGGACCTGGTTCCGTCTTATTATTATTTTGAAGGAATATCCTGTCTGTGCGTTTACGCCGGACCTGGTTCCATTATTTATTATTCTGTCGGAATATCCTGTCTGTGCGTTTACGCCGGACCTGGTTCCATTATTTATTATTCTGTTGGAATAACCTGTCTATGCGGTCTATCGCATGCCGGGTGATTTTTTTTGTTATTTCATTTTTTTATTATACTCAGTTGGTTAAGTTTTAACTTCTATACTCCATGAAATTAGTGGAATATCTTTGATAAATGCGGTTCATCCAGTATCTTTTCATGAAAATATTTTTCTAAGCATTCTTGAATTTTACTCCACAAAGTAGTATCATGTTGACAATTTGGACGTTGTTAATTCTTGGATAAATTAATTCTTGAACTTGTTTTATTGAATTCTTATATCATTGTTATCATCCCCATGTTTATAAAATGTTGAAAGTCATCTGTAGCCTGTAGTGCATAGATGGACTTGGTATGCTTATGACCAAAGATTATTCGGTATAATCATGACTGTAATATTACAAATGATGTGGTAAAAGTCCTCATTGGCCCGTAGTGCATTGATGGACAGCTGTTGGCATGATCATGACCATTAATGAATACACGAATATCCTTGGCCGTAGTGCAGGGGTGATTTGATGATGTGAATTATTTTATTAAGCTGAGTCCCAGCGATAACAGTGTTGAAAAACCTTTTAAATCATAGAAGATAGTAGATTTTATTCTCTACTTGACTCTTTTAATGGATTGCTTGTTCCGCTGCAGTTAAACTTGATGTTCATTACATTTTATCAGTTTAACACTGTTGAAGGCTAATGATAATTTATTTTGCATTATCTTAGTCATAATATTTCTTACTTGGCTAGTTGAGCTCACCCTTTCTTTCACTGTTCTCTTCAGGAAATGAGAATATAGCTGGGACGAGTCAGGGAACGGAGTGATGGACCAGATGATAGTATTAGTAGTCCTTACTATTCTATTAAATAGTGTGAAAATAATTATAATAAGGACTCCTTTTGAGTTTGTATAGTCTCTAGTAGACAATAATTGTATTCAAACTCACAATTATGTTTTGTCATATTGTACACGATAGTTGTATTAGTAAGATATATTTGTATTCTATACCATGTATCTGACGACCCAAGATGGGTGAAGTATACTTAATTTTGGGGGCGTCACACTGTATTTATCATTATTTGTAATGAACAAGGTTATAAGGTTATAGAAACTGGGATTTGCGAATGTATGTTATTATATTGAATATATAATGATGTATGTTTGGAAGATGATGTACTCATAATGCACGGAATCTGAGTGTGAAGATAGACCAGATTTCGGGGCGTTACAAGTTGGTATCAAAGCTGATAGGTTATAAATCTTAGGTATGAGTACCTCAGACTATAATCATAGAGAGAATGATAAGAAGATCGTTGAGTTAAACAATTAAGGAAGAAGATCACTACGTGATCATATTAAATCGTAATAACAGCTATTCTGTTTAAACGATGGATGATTTGTAGCTAATGTTATAAATGAATGGTACTACGAAGTAGTACGGGAAGAAGGACTCAGATTGAGTCGTAAAGGATAGCATACGAATTAAAGAAGATTCGTATTATGTAAGGAGAAAGTTAGAAGTTGTAAAATTTCAATTGAGGACTCATGTGATATGTAAGACGCCAAATTTTTTTTATAATAACATAGAATTTTCTCTATTTATTATTTTGAAATAGTAAGGGGTTGATTCGATTAATGTGGTTAGTTATGGGTAAAATGCGCAAATATTTTAAATAAGCAAGTGGTTATAAAATATTCATTGTTGTCGAGGAGTATTCGTTTGGTTGTGGAATATTCTTACTGTCGAGGAATATTCGTACGACAGCGTAGCCTTTTGTGGGCCCTATAATGGAAAGCGATTGGATGAAGAAAACGACAAGTATGAGTTTTTATAAATAACGGCGTAGTTATTACTGTTAACACTGTTGGAATACTCGGTGGTTAAAACACAGTAATACGCACTGTTGCATGGTAGCACACGATATTGCACCAATTATTGATTCTTACATAAGAAGTCGCTACTCAATAATTGTTACAGTAATTACTGTTCAATATTTTATTGATTCAATAATTGTTGCGTTGATATTTTATATTGTTGATTCAATAATTGTCATTGCATAATATTTCAAATTATCAGATCAATAATTTATATTATTTGAATAATATTGTAACAATCTGGAATTTCAAATGGTAATATTGAATATTTACTGGATTATATAAATATTTATTTGATGTGTTTATTGTTGAAATTTTTAATAAATATTTGTTTAATTTGATTTGATTTGATTGGTTAATTATTTGTTAAATAAATAATTAAAGAGTTAAGGAAATTAATTATTATGAGCTAACATTCTAATTTAATTTAATAATTAAGTTAGAGAGTTTATAATGATTAAATGTACTATTATAATGTTTTAATTTAATTTGGTAAATTAAGGGTGACCATAAACTATATTATAATTGGTTTGTTAAAGTTAAAGGAGTTTAATTTAGTTTTGTCAAATAAGGCTTAAAATATTAAGTCTTTAAATTTTAAAGGGTTTTGTCAAACGGAGTCTTATGACTTTTAGGATTTTTGGATTTTTAAATAATATAAATAAAATAAAATAAATAATAAATATAATATATTTAAAACTATACGTTTATTAGTTTGTAATTGACATATTTAGTATAGGTGTTATGGCTATATCGGTTTGTGTTGGTTTATGCATACTTGGTTATTGTCAGTTGGTCATTTGCTAAGCGTAAGATTTCAGAGAGAGTTGAGAGAATTGAGAGAGATCTTAAGCATTTTCAAAGCAATTTCCAGTAATTTTAACAAGGATTACAAGCTAAGTAAAGGTATTTTTTTAAACCTTAGTATTATATATATATATGTGTGTGTGTGTGTGTGTGTGTGTGTTGGTTATGTTTGAGTTTGTATGTAAACAAAAATTCGTATGCTAATTACAGTTAAAAAGGAAGAAAAGTAATGACAGTATATATTTTCTCAGGTGGCTTGTGTAATACCAATTTTAGTGGTCAATTTGTATGTTAAACGGTCAATTGAGTTTTGATTATGCTAGTTCATTAAGAAATGAAGAAAACATAGTTTGAACGGAATAATTTGAACAAGAATTGTGATCACAGTGATGATTTCTATAAAGGATGTTAAAAATTGAGTTTTTATATGAAAACATGAAATTTAAGAAATTAAAATTAGTTAAAATGGTTGTTAAATTGTTCTATATTGATGAAAATGTGAGGAAACATGTTTGTGATAGTTCTATACCAATCATATGTGTTAGTTTCACTGTTTTGTGAGTGAAATTCGTGTTAGTTGGCCTAAAAATAGTGTCAAATCATGTTCTGTAAAAATTGGAACTGATGCATAGCGCGGGCGCTCTGTAATCCAGTATAATACTGGCGCGGCCGTGCCAGTAGCCAGTCACAGACAGTAAAGTCCGCTATTTCTGCAGACCTTGGACACTCATTATAAATTAGTTAGTGATGTGTTAATGTACTAAACATGCATTAAGGTGGTTAAAATAGAACCGTGTCATGTCATTGATACTTTTAAAGTTGTTAAAGGTTTAGCAAATTATGGAAATGACATGCTATGATTTAATGTACACAATGAATGTTAGACAAGTGTTGTGAGATTAACACTTGAAAATTTTGAAATGTAAATAGTAATGTAAGACTTGTACTGAAATAACAAGTTTAACTAGAAATGTATATGTTATGGTATGTTAGTACACCTAATAGATATTGTGATTCCACTAAAATGTGTAGGTGAACCTGAGTTTTAAAATTATAGCTTACGCTTGAGGTAAGTTCTCTAACTCTACTTTTACAATTGTGCAAGTTTCTAATTCTAAACCTTATCTTTTACATTGAGCAAGTTTCCTATCTTAAACTGTTATTGAATAAATCATTTGTTCCTAAATTTCATTTGAGCAAGCTTTAACTATAATTTTATTGGAATTTCCATTATGATTGATTCATTTTAACTTGTTTATAGTTAAGCAAGTTTCCTAAGTTCTATTCCTGTATAATGAATGCAGTTTTTGAACTTTTGCCTCAATTATTGAGTTGTTTTATGACTTTGCATGAGTTATTACCATGTTGAGTATGTTTTAGTTTCTAGCTTACTATCAATTAGAGTATATTCAATAACTAAATTCCTAATTTGACAAGATCATAGACCTAGCATATTGTTGTTCAAGCAAAGGTTTATCATTTTATTCATTATGTTCAATACTTACGCTCTCTAGTTATTTTCAAGCATGAGTTAATATATAGTCAGTTCACCTATGACTCTTAATTGTTCTATATTATGTTTTTATTAAGCAACTATTGTGAAATCAAACCTTATTGATTCAACTAGTCCTCTAGTTGATGATCGTTAAACTTTAAATTACCCTTGAAAACTTATTCAAACCAAATTTTCTTTGGTGAGGACTTCTAACACTGAGAAGAACAACCCTATTATAGGGGATACACAATGCGTTAAGATGTTTGTGCATAATACAAGGTACGAAGGGCTGATCCCCCCTAAGTACGTGAAGTCCCTACATTATAACTGTTAAGGTTAAAGTTGAAAGATTACTTGTAACTGTGGACATAGTTCGTGTTCTTACGACCCTCAGACCTATTTTTTATTTTGACTCTCGTCATTGGTTATCATTTGTGGTGGCCCCGAATCACCTCGGATCCGGTTCGATCATTCTATACAACTATTACTATTTGCGGAATATATAAACATAAATTGTTTATACAATACATTACACACTATTTCCCAAGGTCGAGTAACCTTAACTTAATACACATTACATAACTTACTTAACACATAACCTTAAACTATAACACTTATACAATTTAGCTGCACACATATCCTAACGCTAGAACTGTCTTTAACCTTTCCTTGTATCCGACGCGTTTGTCTTAATCTGCAATGTTTTATCATGATATAGCAAGGGTGAGTATAAGGATTGCCCAGCAAGTTTTAGTTCAATAATATAACGATATATCATGATTGAAAGAGTATGAACAATAAGCTGGCTATAATTCATCAATATAATTGAGAACTAGCAGGAACAAACTTTTGACTAAACAAGTATTAAACATGAACAAAAATATATGGAACAACTGGTAATGAAGGTGATCAGCCTTTCATACCTGACTTATACATGCAATATGTACAGAGTACAATTCATGGCAACCAGCAATGATTAACCATAAGCTTATTCGAATGAAACACTCTTAGTAGAGTTAAGTAAAAATAAACTTGCCTGAACCGTTGATTACCGCTACGCAATTTATATCGCTTTATCCGAAGACCTAATATTAGTAATATAGATCTCCAATATTAGAATAATATCATCACAATATAATATTATTATATATATAGACATACATAGAATAACCTAAACACATAACATATAATACATAACCCTATCAGTCTACAACACACATAGGACTCGATATCAAGTCAAACTATTACAGTCTGAGTTGAACCCGACACAAATCTGACAACCTGACGGTCTAGTCGGACAAAACTCGAGTTTAAGTTCAATTAAACTATGCCTAAGACTTAACCATTAACTAAGATAATTTATTAGCAGTTGAAATATTTTTCCAAGTCTCATAGTAATTTTTAGATAATTATTATCATTTATCGTGAATTGTCAATCATTAAAATCGTATTTAAACAAATTAAATACCACATAATTCTTATATCATTAATATTTATTTATTAACAAATATTAATGAAATACATGACATAATATTATAATATATTTTATAATATCACAAAGTATTTTTAATACCTTAAAATCATATTTATATGATTTTTAAACAATTAAATTCATTATCCGATATTTGCTTTTAATATTAAAATATTAATATTTTCATGACAAAATATCAAAAGTTATAGGTTATAACTTAAAATATTTTTATGTCACTTAAATCATTTTTATATGATTTTTAAATCGTTAATTCTATTTTTCCTTAATTTATTTAATTTATTTATTAAATAAACTAATTATCATTAATATTGATTTATTAATGAATTTCATCACAAAATATCAAAAGTCATTGAAAATAACTTAAAATATTTTCTTTTACCATAATATTATTTTTCATGTATTAAAATCATTTTTAAATCATTTATTTAATATTATAATTAATTAAATTAAATAGCATTTATATTCCAAAAATATTAAATATTTATGAAATATACTCAAAATAATTAAAAACTATTTTTCAGCCTTTAAAATATTTTTTCAGAATTTATTTTGTATTTTTAATAATTAAAAACTATTTTTATCAAATTTAAAATAATTTTCAGAAAATAATAATAATAAATTGTCGCTAAAGGGCCCTATAGCGACAGACCCGTCGCTATAGGTGTTCTTCGTGTTCTTGGGCTAAACCTAGAACTTCATGGTCAGTTGACAGGGTGGTTGGCTTGACCAACTTTTGATCCTTGTTCTTGTGGTATTCTATGTTAGATAAAGTGTGTAGATTGTAGTATACGTCCAATTCTACAACTACAAATTAAGATCATGGCCAAAAAATTTCACCAGTAAGAGATCTAAGTAACTAAATATCATGTCACCCAGAAATGAAGAACAGTTGCTAGGCCTTATTTTGAAGCTTCATTACTTGGAATCTGGGTCTGTTTTGGGTGATATAAAGGTTCATTCTTGTAGAGTACATATCAGAGTACAATTCTATAACCTTAACTCAACTTAAAAACATAAAAAACGCAAGATTTGGACTGGTCACTAAGGGTCACGAACTGTTCTTGAAGATTCTCTGTTTTCCAGAATCTTCATCCAGCCAGTTTGTCAACGTGGTTTTGACCACTCATACTTTGGCTTCTGTTATGAATTAGGGTAGTCTAAAGGCATGGATATGCAGTACTGATACCAGTATACAAGATAAAAACAATAACGTGGCCAAAACCTTAACACACTGCAAAATCTAGGTCCTTAAAATGTTGTCAGGCTTTCTGGGAATTTCTGGGCTGCCCAGAAAGCAGTCTTCGTGATCGGTCAACGGTCTTTGACCGATAATATCTCTTAATATATTCATGATCTGGTCGTGTTTCTTGTTTCAGAGTATAGTCTACATGACATAGAACACATGTACAACTTAAAACATAACAAATCAAAAACAGATAACGATCTATGGGCCCTGACATATGACTGTCAGGCCACTATTTCAAGTTTTTTCCAGCTTTTCAAAAATGCTAGATTCGAGAACTTTGATGTTATGAATCTTGAATTTTACAACCCAGATCACTTATAGACACCCTAATATACAACTTTAACCAATCAATTACAACATCTAACAACAAATCATAAGATTTCAAATTTTGAAAGTTTATACCTTTCTAGGTTGGATTTTTGATTTCTGACTTTGTGATCTGATCTTGGTGAGTTATAAACTGATCATGGCTTAGCTTTTCACTCCCTCTCACACTAGATTTCGAAAAGTTAGAGAGAGAATGTAAGACCCCGAATTTTATGAAATAAAAGTATTCAATTTTTCTTATAATTACTATTCAGTAAATGGTTAAATTGATAAAAGTTTAAAGTTATGGGTGAAATTTAAATTTTTTTTCAAAATAAGCAAGTGGTTATAAAATAATCATTGTTGTCAGGGAATATTCGTTTGGTCGTGGAATATTCTTTCTGTCGGGGAATATTCGTACGACGGCGCAGCTATTTGTGGGCCCCATAACAGAATAACTGTCGGATGAAGATAACGACAAAAATTGAGGTTTTATAATTAACGACGTAGTTGTTACCGTTAACACTGTTGGAATACCCGGTGGTTAAAATACAGTAATACGCGTGTTTGCACAGTAGAACACGGTTTTACACAGTATTTTTGAATTATTGATTCTTACGTAAGAAGACACTACTCAATAATGGTTACAGTAGTTATTATTTAATATTTTATTTTATTGATTCAATAATTGCTGCGTTGATATTTTATATTATTGTTGTTTCAATAATTGTTGCTGCACAGTATTTTCCTTTATCAGATCAATAATTCATATTATTTGAATAATATTATTAGATAACATTATTGGCAATGCCTAGAAAGTTCTGTCTAAGGAGAGGTTTGGTCATCTAATTGCGCGCCAGTAAGGAGAAATTCTTATTGGAAAGCCCTCTCTTTCCTGGGAACGGCCTGGTTGTCATAAATGTGATTCTATAATATTATTTCTGAATAATTAATTATTGATTCGTATGATAAGGAAATATTTATTTTATGTGGATATAAATGAGGGATATATTTTTGTGATTAAAAATGAAGGAGTTAATGTTGAGATTTTTATCCGTATTTTTGTCGGAATGGAGGTATTAAAAATCAGGGTTTTTGAGATATTTTGCGGGGGTTATAATTTTTAATCCGACCGTTGGATCGTGGTAATTTTTGGATATGTTATACATATATAAGTTGAGTATATGCCCACAAATTTTGAACCGTTAAAAAATAAACGTATAATTTATTATGAATTTTACGAGATGACTGGTTCAGAAATTGTTGAATTTTCGGAGTTTATCATTTTGGTGGAAAATTCTAGAATTGGTGGGCCCCACTTGTGGTTGGTGAAAAAATGTGCTGAATTATATTTCAAATGTGGTGGGTGGAAATAGTAGCAGGTAAAGCCATCAGGTTGCAGGTCAAACCTACCAAAATTTTCCTATAAATAGAGGGCTAAGTTAGAATTGAAAATCACACCAGAAACATAAGTTTTCTCTCTTTCTCTCTCTAGATTATGAAGCATATTTTGTGAGTTTTTAGATACTTGGTGAGTTTCTATTCATCAGTGCAAGTTTCCTTCAGCATCATATCCGATATCCAGTCAGAAGTACTGCTCTTTTGAGGTAAGGGATTGTAAGGGATAGTAAGTGATAGTAATGGATTTTAAGGGTTGTTATGATTTTCAGTTTCGTAATTTTTCTGATCTTCAAAAATTATGGAAAAATTTGAAATGATATTTTGATGAGTTTTATTGATTGTGTCCAAAAATGGTGATTTTTGGATGTATAGATTAAGAGTTATGAATTTTACGGGAAAAGACTATTTTAAAAGTAACCGCTTATAATTCCTTGTGGTTAACTCCAAAATTGATGAAATTTTTATTGGGAGTACATGTGTATGATAGAAGTATACTCTGTAAATTTCAGAATTTTTAGACAAAAGTACAATTTTTGATAAATGTCTAAATATTCGGCTATTTTGGCCATATGAAAAATAGTAAATGACTTTTAAAAATTCTGAGAAAAATATATGTTCACTATGGGACTATATTATGCTAAATCCCAGAAAAGAAATATTTTTGGAACTGATTTGGTATTTTTTATGAAAATGGTCTAGTTATGAGTAAATGAATTAAATATGTTTTGTGAAGAAAGAAAATTGGAAAATAGGATTTTATGGCTTGAGAATCCTATATGAGGTATATGCAGATTTTTGATGAGGGTTTTGGTTATTGATGATGAAATTGTAAGAGTTGGCATTTTATGATGATTAAATGCATTAATTAGTAAAGTGTAAACAATTAAAATAAATTGTTTATAAATTTAAGTAATGTTATTCTTTCAATATCATTATACCGAAATATTGGTATGGATTTTATTGTGGAATTTTATCTTTTGTGTCGGGGTTACTATTCATGAGTTACTATTCACGATTTACTATTCATGAGTTACGAATATTACTCTTGAGATTAAAACTATATGTTGATCATATTATTTTTATCATCATATATAACATTTTTATAACCCTGATGTTGAAATTCTCTTTCACTAGAGTGTAAAGATGGGTAGATTATTGGTATGATCATGACTAGGGTTCTCTTTGGCCTGTAGTGCAAAGTTGAATTGTAACTGGTATGATCATGACCATTGAATTTATAATTGAATATCTTTAGCTTAAGTGTAAAGATGAATTGATTAACATGGTTATAATTATTGTTTATATAAATTCTGAAATGATTATATATTTCTTTGAGATATGAATATATTTGGCCTGTAGTGCAAATATGAACTGTTGATGAATATCTTTGGTCTGTAGCGCAAAGATAAATTATTGATGAATATCTTTGGCCTGTAGTGCAAAGATGAATTATTGATGAATATCTTTGGCCTGTAGTGCAAAGATGAATTATTGATGAATATCTTTGGCCCGTAGTGCAAAGATGACATGTTGTTGAATATCTTTGGCCAGTAGTGCAAAGATGAACAGGTGTTGAGAAGAACATGACCAACTGGTGATACAAATGAATATCTTTGGCCGTGGTGCAAAGATGAAGTTATTAGTATGATTACGAACAGGAAATGTGATTTGGTGTAACCATGATCTTTGATGTTTCAGGTAAAGATAGGTGATGAAAATTATCTTCGTCCTGGATGAGAAGAGGAATTTAGAACTACAGTTATGATTATGAGTTATTCATATGATTGTGGACCAGAATTGTTGATTGATGTTATAGGGATAAAACATTGTTGATGGATTTTTAACTTGGAGAAGATAATAGACTTTATAGTCTATTTGACTCTTCTAATGGATTGCTCGTTCCGCTGCAACTATGGTTGAAATTTTTATCATTTACCATATGTTCTAAATCTCTGATTTATTGTTGATGAAGGCTATTGATAATTGAATTATCTTTAGTCATGATATTCTTTACTGAGCTAGTTGTGCTCACCCTTTTGCTTCACAATTCCTTTCAGGTAATAAGAGTGTAGCTGGGTCGAGCGGGGGTAACAAGGGAATAGAACGGTGGTCATCATTTAGTAGTTATATTTGGTGAAGAAAATAGGGTGAGGCGAACCCAACGTTGGAAGGGTGTTTTGTCACTATCATACAAGATGTCTAATGACATACAACCTCGTGTCATCATAAGACAGGGTTGTGCTCATCCACTTGCTGAGTATATCTACGAGCACTACCTATATAATCTTGGTGTTTGTTTGAAGTATAATTCTCAATTAGAGGCAGTGGAGATAATGATAAGTCAAGAGAAGACTCACCATTGGGAAGAATATGATAGTAATCTTCTCGTTTTTCTTTGGGGTCTATTGGGTCAACCAAGGATAATTTTGTGGCCATATGATATCTATCATAACCTAGACGCGTGGCCTCCCATGTACGAAGGTTTCCTTGAGCACTTCCCAAAGATTCTAATTTCTAAAACAATTTTTGACTATACCTTTATATAAGGTGTTATTGTGAGGTGATGTCCACGGTTGGAACATGAGTCACATTTGGTATATATTTGTATCCAAACTCACAGCATATGTGTTGTTGTATTTTGCACGACAATTGTTGTAATAAAGTTGTAGTTATTTTCTGTACCATGTATTTGACGACTCAGAATGGGTTGGGTGGAATGGACCTATTTTGGGGCTGTCACAGGTGGTATCAGAGCTATAAGTAAAGAGCCCCGAGCCTCTCGCTGGTGACTTCCTGTTGATGGGGGATGCACCGAAGCCAGACTCTCCGTAGGGGACGCCGTTCTGCGGTGGCAAACTGATAGGTACCACTGTGAGGTGCTGTCCACTGATGGGACAATTGTCACAGGTGGTATCAGAGCTTAGGGATATGATCTTTGGCGGAGATCGTGAAATAGAACTAGGAGGGGAGAGATGAGTAAATCCTTCGCTAGTGTGTCCTACCTAAGCTTATTTGTTGGTCAGTCATAATATCGGGATATTATGTGATATGTTAATTTGTTAAATTAACCCTTGTTTTGAAGCTGTATTCTAGAATGATATCTGAAATACAGGAGATGAGCAATGAAAAAATCATGATGACATGGAAGATGGAATCTGAAATGAAAGCAAGGTATTCTCAACTCTTTGAAATACCAGGTACGTAAATTTCGAGGACGAAATTTCATAAGGAGGGGAGATTGTAAGACCCCGAATTTTATGAAATAAAAGTATTCAATTTTTCTTATAATTACTATTCAGTAAATGGTTAAATTGATAAAAGTTTAAAGTTATGGGTGAAATATAAATTTTTTTTCAAAATAAGCAAGTGGTTATAAAATAATCATTGTTGTCGGGGAATATTCGTTTGGTCGTGGAATATTCTTTCTGTCGGGGAATATTCGTACGACGGCGCAGCTATTTGTGGGCCCCATAACAGAATAACTGTCGGATGAAGATAACGACAAAAATTGAGGTTTTATAATTAACGGCGTAGTTGTTACCGTTAACACTGTTGGAATACCCGGTGGTTAAAATACAGTAATACGCGTGTTTGCACAGTAGCACACGGTTTTACACAGTATTTTTGAATTATTGATTCTTACGTAAGAAGACACTACTCAATAATGGTTACAGTAGTTATTATTCAATATTTTATTTTATTGATTCAATAATTGCTGCGTTGATATTTTATATTATTGTTGTTTCAATAATTGTTGCTGCACAGTATTTTCCTTTATCAGATCAATAATTCATATTATTTGAATAATATTATTAGATAACATTATTGGCAATGTCTAGAAAGTTCTGTCTAAGGAGAGGTTTGGTCATCTAATTGCGCGCCAGTAAGGAGAAATTCTTATTGGAAAGCCCCCTCTTTCCTGGGAACGGCCTGGTTGTCATAAATGTGATTCTATAATATTATTTCTGAATAATTAATTATTGATTCATATGATAACGAAATATTTATTTTATGTGGATATAAATGAGGGATATATTTTTGTGGTTAAAAATGAAGGAGTTAATGTTGAGATTTTTATCCGTATTTTTGTCGGAATGGAGGTATTAAAAATCAGGGTTTTTGAGATATTTTGCGGGGGTTATAATTTTTAATCCGACCGTTGGATCGTGGTAATTTTTGGATATGTTATACATATATAAGTTGAGTATATGCCCACAAATTTTGAACCGTTAAAAAATAAACGTATGATTTATTATGAATTTTACGAGATGACTGGTTCAGAAATTGTTGAATTTTCGGAGTTTATCATTTTGGTGGAAAATTCTAGAATTGGTGGGCCCCACTTGTGGTTGGTGAAAAAATGTGCTGAATTATATTTCAAATGTGGTGGGTGGAAATAGTAGCAGGTAAAGCCATCAGGTTGCAGGTCAAACCTACCAAAATTTTCCTATAAATAGAGGGCTAAGTTAGAATTGAAAATCACACCAGAAACATAAGTTTTCTCTCTTTCTCTCTCTAGATTATGAAGCATATTTTGTGAGTTTTTAGATACTTGGTGAGTTTCTATTCATCAGTGCAAGTTTCCTTCAGCATCATATCCGATATCCAGTCAGAAGTACTGCTCTTTTGAGGTAAGGGATTGTAAGGGATAGTAATGGATTTTAAGGGTTGTTATGATTTTCAGTTTCGTAATTTTTCTGATCTTCAAAAATTATGGAAAAATTTAAAATGATATTTTGATGAGTTTTATTGATTGTGTCCAAAAATGGTGATTTTTGGATGTATAGATTAAGAGTTATGAATTTTACGGGAAAAGACTATTTTAAAAGTAACCGCTTATAATTCCTTGTGGTTAACTCCAAAATTGATGAAATTTTTATTGGGAGTACATGTGTATGATAGAAGTATACTCTGTAAATTTCAGAATTTTTAGACAAAAGTACAATTTTTGATAAATGTCTAAATATTCGGCTATTTTGGCCATATGAAAAATAGTAAATGACTTTTAAAAATTCTGAGAAAAATATATGTTCACTATGGGACTATATTATGCTAAATCCCAGAAAAGAAATATTTTTGGAACTGATTTGGTATTTTTCATGAAAATGGTCTAGTTATGAGTAAATGAATTAAATATGTTTTGTGAAGAAAGAAAATTGAAAATAGGATTTTATGGCTTGAGAATCCTATATGAGGTATATGCAGATTTTTGATGAGGGTTTTGGTTATTGATGATGAAATTGTAAGAGTTGGCATTTTATGATGATTAAATGCATTAATTAGTAAAGTGTAAACAATTAAAATAAATTGTTTATAAATTTAAGTAATGTTATTCTTTCAATATCATTATACCGAAATATTGGTATGGATTTTATTGTGGAATTTCTATCTTTTGTGTCGGGGTTACTATTCATGAGTTACTATTCACGATTTACTATTCATGAGTTACGAATATTACTCTTGAGATTAAAACTATATGTTGATCATATTATTTTTATCATCATATATAACATTTTTATAACCCTGATGTTGAAATTCTCTTTCACTAGAGTGTAAAGATGGGTAGATTATTGGTATGATCATGACTAGGGTTCTCTTTGGCCTGTAGTGCAAAGTTGAATTGTAACTGGTATGATCATGACCATTGAATTTATAATTGAATATCTTTAGCTTAAGTGTAAAGATGAATTGATTAACATGGTTATAATTATTGTTTATATAAATTCTGAAATGATTATATATTTCTTTGAGATATGAATATATTTGGCCTGTAGTGCAAATATGAACCGTTGATGAATATCTTTGGTCTGTAGCGCAAAGATAAATTATTGATGAATATCTTTGGCCTGTAGTGCAAAGATGAATTATTGATGAATATCTTTGGCCTGTAGTGCAAAGATGAATTATTGATGAATATCTTTGGCCCGTAGTGCAAAGATGACATGTTGTTGAATATCTTTGGCCAGTAGTGCAAAGATGAACAGGTGTTGAGATGAACATGACCAACTGGTGATACAAATGAATATCTTTGGCCGTGGTGCAAAGATGAAGTTATTAGTATGATTACGAACAGGAAATGTGATTTGGTGTAACCATGATCTTTGATTTTTCAGGTAAAGATAGGTGATGAAAATTATCTTCGTCCTGGATGAGAAGAGGAATTTAGAACTACAGTTATGATTATGAGTTATTCATATGATTGTGGACCAGAATTGTTGATTGATGTTACAAGGATAAAACATTGTTGATGGATTTTTAACATGGAGAAGATAATAGACTTTATAGTCTATTTGACTCTTCTAATGGATTGCTCGTTCCGCTGCAACTATGGTTGAAATTTTTATCATTTACCATATGTTCTAAATCTCTGATTTATTGTTGATGAAGGCTATTGATAATTGAATTATCTTTAGTCATGATATTCTTTACTGAGCTAGTTGTGCTCACCCTTTTGCTTCACAATTCCTTTCAGGTAATAAGAGTGTAGCTGGGTCGAGCGGGGGTAACAAGGGAATAGAACGGTGGTCATCATTTAGTAGTTATATTTGGTGAAGAAAATAGGGTGAGGCGAACCCAACGTTGGAAGGGTGTTTTGTCACTATCATACAAGATGTCTAATGACATACAACCTCGTGTCATCATAAGACAGGGTTGTGCTCATCCACTTGCTGAGTATATCTACGAGCACTACCTATATAATCTTGGTGTTTGTTTGAAGTATAATTCTCAATTAGAGGCAGTGGAGATAATGATAAGTCAAGAGAAGACTCACCATTGGGAAGAATATGATAGTAATCTTCTCGCTTTTCTTTGGGGTCTATTGGGTCAACCAAGGATAATTCTGTGGCCATATGATATCTATCATAACCTAGACGCGTGGCCTCCCATGTACGAAGGTTTCCTTGAGCACTTCCCAAAGATTCTAATTTCTAAAACAATTTTTGACTATACCTTTATATAAGGTGTTATTGTGAGGTGATGTCCACGGTTGGGACATGAGTCACATTTGGTATATATTTGTATCCAAACTCACAGCATATGTGTTGTTGTATTTTGCACGACAATTGTTGTAATAAAGTTGTAGTTATTTTCTGTACCATGTATTTGACGACTCAAAATGGGTTGGGTGGAATGGACCTATTTTGGGGTCGTTACAGAGAAGGGACTTGGATAAAATGAAAATGAAAGTATGCATTTCTCTCTCTTAATCTAATATACATGGCATGATTAAATGTATTTAGTTGCTAGTTGGCATATCTATTTAATATAGTATAGATATAGAGCACATGTGATAACCATTAGGGTGATGACTCACCAAGATTGACCTTATCTTTTGCTTAAGGGCATTTTGGTCATTTCCTTTTAATTTTAATTCTAAAAAGGTCATTTGATCAAACTCTTAGGATTTAGGGTTTGGGTTTAGGATTTGAACCCTTTAGGGTTCAGGGTTTAACCCTTAACTTGCAATTTAATTTCTAAGATTTCCAAATTTCAGTTTTCAAAATAAAAAATTAATATTTCTAAATTATAATTAGGATTTTCTAATTATATTAAAATTCCTTAATCACCATTTAAATCTTGCTAATTAGGATTAACATTTCCTAATTAAACTCGCTAATTTAGCAATTAGGGTCAAAATTGTCATTAGGGTTTATAAACCACTAATTAGGGTTTCTAATAGAAAAATAATTTTCCTAAGTTAGAAATTAGATTTCGTAATTAGATTAATGTTTTCTAATTACTAATAACTTGAAAATTAGGATTAATATTTCCTAATTAACATTAAAACTATTTAACTGACAAATAGGTTTTCCCTAATTATAAATTAGGATTCCCGGAATCGAAATTAGAGTTTCCAAAACTGATTTTAGGATTTCTTGTTAAACGCTAGGGTTTTCTAACCGAACATTGACGTTCTTAATATATACCTAGGGTTTGTTACTGATATCGATTATCTGGTCAACCCTTGACCCGTAACCACATCATGTACATAGAACATAATCACGTATTTCCTTAATCCTGAATAATTCACCTAAATCCTTCACAAAATTTTGAAATTCTCAAAATTCCTTCTTAAAAATCTCAAACGCATATACTTATTTTCTACCTAGATTCTAATTTTGAACCTTAAATCAATTAATAAAAATTTTAAAAATTTTCTAAATTCTCGGGTTGTCACATTCACCCCTTCTTCTAAAAATTTCGTCCCCGAAATTTACCTTAGACCTACACCATACACCATACACCATACACAGCATCACATGCTATCTAATACATCTCTCACCAGAGTTAAAATTTTAAAATTGTACTGAGGAGTCATATAGACCATGAACTACTGAGGTTTATAGGTATTACTACATGCTACCTATATCAATTAAGAAAAAGGTACTCTACCCCGTACAAAGGGTAACAGTATGTTTACAATCACAAAGAAGGTAAACTACCGATGCGGGTAATTTAGATGATCAATCAATTGTACCTTAGTAATCGGAACGACTATATGCATTCTTAGATTAGAATATTTTATCCAATTAGTATATCCCCATTTTCAGGGTTGTTCACCTAAGACTTATAATAGGATTCCGCACCAAAATAAATTGGGTCTGGAAATTTATTTCAATAAACACTTAGAGTTTTCATAACATTAGTCTAGCTGAATCGAATAGCATAGACTCATATTAATAATTCAACTCAATCGAATTATTTAAGTGTAGTCAAACTCCGTTGGCAAATTAAAATTTTGAAAACATTTTTGAGAATGACGTCATGATGTCGTACTGTATTAACAGTCCGTTTGAGGATGCCGTCATCGTATGACTTTGTCATAACACATCATACAATAGTGGAATAACGATTTTAGATCAAATTCACACTAAGTATTCCTGTATTTACAACTCCATCAACTTTTATCATCTCTGCACCAGGTTTCATGATACATGAGTGATAAATAAAAGATATTTTGATATTTCAAATCATTTTCGTCTAGCTGAAATAAGTAGCATAGACTATACTTTAAACCGTTTCAAAAATGATTACGAGTCTACATATATTTTTTTTAAAGGCACATAGTACGTATTTAGCTTGATGTCAAAATTTCGAAGTCTAGCATAGCTAGGAATTTTGGAAAACTTATGTCTCAACTAATAATCATTTGCTTAACAATCTATCTGATCATATTATCCTCAATTCTTCAATATTCCGCTTACACACAACTATACCCAGTTCGTCAAACCATACTTATGAGTTCATTTACTTGCCACAATCATATGAGTTTAAGAACTTGTCCTAGTCAGACCTTTGGCGTCCATTCGCTGAAAGGTTCATAAACATTTCATATAACTATGAGTCAAGAATGTCACATGAGTATGAATTTTTAAGAACTCGTACTTAACCTGATATTCTCTACATATGACCTATCTATTTGTTATACACATGAGAAAAGAATCACCCTCTTAACATGCATATAGCAAATAGCGCGACACAAATATTTCAATGATTATCATTGCCAGAACTAAGTAGTTTTTACACCAAGTACAATTTCCTGCCCATACAAGGAATCATACAACTCAGCTGCTGACATGAATCCTCAATTGAATCCCCACCTAACCTTAACACCTTTCTCAATAAGAATTTCATTCAACTCGTATTCATAATCCTTTCCTGAATCTGTACCAATTCGTAGTACAACTGTCACCCAGCAAACTTGCTGTAACTTTTCAATCATTCGCTTGATCCTTCTCCATACTATAACCGTATCTGATCATGGAGTGATCTCATCGTATACATTACGATTCATTTCTATATCTTGATCGTTTTGTTTTACGATCTCCTATCACTGTACTTTTAGTCTTTTAGACTCTATCTATTTCTCACTACTATTCAACTTTATTATCAGAGTTAGGGAACTCTATATCTTATAACTCGCCGAGATTCGTCTTTGAATTTTACCGACCAACTAACTCTATGCGAGTTAGATCTTATCCTAAGCACTGTGGTTATTGCTATCTAGTATTCCTACCTAAGCTTCATAACCAACAACTCTAATACCAACTGTGGCGGCCCCGAATCCAAGGTCCCGAATCACCTCGAATCTGGTTCGATCATTCTATACAACTATTACTATTTGCGGAAGATATAAACATAAATTATTTATACAATACATTACACACTATTCCCCAAGGTCGAGTAACCTTAACTTAATATACATTACATAACTTACTTAACACATAACCATAAAATACAACACTTATACAATTTAGCCGTACACATATCCTAACGCTGGAATTGTCTTTAACCTTTCCTTGTATCCGACGCGTTCGTCTTAATCTGTAATATTTTATCATGATATAGCAAGGGTGAGCATAAGGATTGCCCAGCAAGTTTTAGTTCAATAATATAACGATATATCATGATTGAAAGAGTATGAACAATAAGCTGGCTATAATTCATCAATATAATTGAGAACTAGTAGGAACAAATTTTTGACTGAACAACTATTAAACATGAACAAAAATATCTGGACCAACTGGTAATGAAGGTGATCAGCCTTTCATACCTGACTTATACATGCAATATGTACAGAGTACAATTCATGGCAACCAACAATGATTAACCATAAGATTATTTAAATGAAATACTCTTAGTAGAGTTAAGTAAAAACAAACTTGCCTGAACCATTGATTACCGCTACGTAATTTATATCGCTTTATTCGAAGACCTAATATTAGTAATATAGATCTCCAATATTAGAATAATATCATCACAATATAATATTATTATATATATAGACATACATAGAATAACCTAAATACATAACACATAATACATAATCCTATCGGTCTACAACACACATAGGACTCGATATCAAGTCAAACTATTGCAGTCTGAGTTGAACCCGACACAAATCTGACATCTCGACGATCTAGTCGGACAAAACTCGAGTTTAAGTTCAATTAAACTCTACCTAAGACTTAACCATTAACTAAGATAATTTATTAACAGTCGAAATATTTTTCCAAGTCTCATAATAATTTTCAGATAATTATTATCATTTATCGTGAATTTTCAATCATTAAAACCATATTTAAACGAATTAAATACCACATAATTCTTCTATCATTAATATTTATTGATTATCAAATATTAATGAAATACATGACATAATATTATAATATATTTTTATAATATCACAAAGTGTTTTTAATACCTTAAAACAATTAAATTCATTATCCGATATTTACTTTTAATATTAAAATATTAATATTTTCATGATAAAATATCAAAAGTTATAGGTTATAACTTAAAATATTTTTATATCACTTAAATCATTTTTATATGATTTTTAAATCATTAATTCTATTTTTCCTTAATTTATTTAATATATTTATTAAATAAACTAATTATCATTAATATTAATTTATTAATGAATTTCATCACAAAATATCTAAAGTCATTGAAAATAACTTAAAATATTTTCTTTTACCATAATATTATTTTTCATGATTTTTCATGTATTAAAATCATTTATTTAATATTATAATTAAATAAATTAAATAGCATTTATATTTCAAAAATATTAAATATTTATGAAATATACTCAAAATAATTAAAAACTATTTTTCAGCCTTTAAAATAATTTTTCAGAATTTATTTTGTATTTTTAATAATTAAAAACCATTTATATCAATTTTTAAATAATTTCCAAAAAATAATAATAATAAATTGTCGCTAAAGGGCGCTATAGCGACAGACCCGTCGCTATAGGTGTTCTTGGGCTAAACCCAGAACTTCATGGTCAATTGACATGGTGGTTGGTTTGACCAACTTTTGATCCTTGCTCTTGTGGTGTTCTGTGTTAGATAAAGTGTGTAGATTGCAGTATACGTGGAATTCTACAACTACAAATTAAGATCATGGCCAATACATTTCACCAGTAAGAGATCTAAGCAACTAAATATCATGTCAGAGATGTTCTTCATTTCTGGGTTTTCTAGAAATGAAGAACAGTTGCTAGGCCTTATTTTAAAGCTTCATTACTTGGAATCTGGGTCTGTTTTGGGTGATATAAAGGTTCATTCATGTAGAGTACATATCAAAGTACAATTCTATAACCTTAACTCAACTTAAAAACATCAAAAAACGCAAGATCTGGACTGGTCAAACTAAGGGTCACGAACTGTTCTTGAAGATTCTGGGTTTTCCAGAATCTTCATCCAGCCAGTTTGTCAACGTGGTTTTGACCACTCAGACTTTGGCTTCTGTTACGAATTAGGGTAGTCTAAAGGCATGGATATGCAGTACTGATACCAGTATACAAGATAAAAATAATAACGTGGCCAAAACCTTAACACACTGCAAGATCTAGGTCCTTAAAATGTTGTCAGACTTTCTGGGAATTTCTGGGCTGCCTAGAAAGCAGTCTTCGTGATCGGTCAACGGTCTTTGACCGATAATATCTCTTAATATATTCATGATATGGCCGTGTTTCTTGTTTCAAAGTATAGTCTACATGACATAGAACACATGTACAACTTAAAACATAAACAAATAAAAAACAGATAACGATCTATGGGCCCTGACATAAGATTGTCAAGCCACTATTTCAAATTTTTTCCAGCTTTTCAAAAATGCTAGATTGGAGGACTTTGATATTATGGATCTTGGATTTTATAACTCGGATCACTTATAGACACTCTAATATACAAATTTAACCAATCAATTACAACATCTAACAACAAATCATAAGATTTCAAATTTTGAAAGTTTATACCTTTCTAGCTTGGATTTTTGATTTCTAACTTTGTGATCTGATCTTGGTGAGTTATAAACTGATCATGGCTTAGCTTTTCACTCACTCTCACACTAGATTTCGAAAAGTTAGAGGGAGAAGGGACTTGGATAAAATGAAAATGAAAGTATGCATTTCTCTCTATTAATCTAATATACATGGCATGATTCAATGTATTTAGTTGCTAGTTGGCATATCTATTTAATATAGTATAGATATAGAGCACATGTGATAACCATTAAGGTGATGACTCACTAAGATTGGCCTTATCTTTTGCTTAAGAGCATTTTGGTCATTTCCTTTTAATTTTAATTCTAAAATGGTCATTTGATCAGATCCTTAGGGTTTAGGGTTTGAACCCTTTAGGGTTTAGGGTTTAACCCTTAACTTGTAATTTAATTTCTAAGATTTTCAAATTTCGGTTTTCAAAATAGAAAATTAATATTTCTAAATTATAATTAGGATTTTCTAATTATATTAAAATTTCTTAATCACCATTTAAATCTTGCTAATTAGGATTAACATTTCATAATTAAACTCGTTAATTTAGCAATTAGGGTTGAAATTGTTATTAGGGTTTATAAACCACTAATTAGGGTTTCTAATAGAAAAATAATTTTCCTAAGTTAGAAATTAGATTTCGTAATTAGATTAATGTTTTCTAATTACTAATAACTAGAAAATTAGGATTAATATTTCCTAATTAACATTAAAAATATTTAACTAACAATTAGGTTTTCCCTAATTATAAATTAGGATCCCGGAATCGAAATTAGGGTTTCCAAAACCGATTTTAGGGTTTCTTGTTAAACGCTAGGGTTTTCTAACCGAACATTGACGTTCTTAATATATACCTAGGGTTTGTTACAGATATCGATTATATGGTCAACCCTTGACCCTTAACCACATCATGTACACAGAACATAATCACGTATTTCCTTAATCATGAATAATTCACCTAAATCCTTCACATAATTTTGAAATCCTCAAAATTCCTTCTTAAAAATCTCAAACGCATACACTTATTTTCTGTCTAGGTTCTAATTTTGAACCTTAAATTAATTAATAAATTTTTTTTAAATTTTCTAAATTCTCGGGTTGTCACATTCACCCCTTCTTCTAAAAATTTCGTCCCCAAAATTTACCTTACACCTACACCATACACCATACACAGAATCGCATGCTATCAAATACATCTCTCAGCAGAGTTAAATTTTTGAAATTGTGCTGAGGAGTCATATAGACCATGAACTACTGAGGTTTATAGGTATTACTACCTGCTACCTATTTCAATTAAGAAAAAGGTACTCTACCCCGTACAAAGGTTAACAGTATGTTTACAATCACAAAGAAGGTAAACTACCGATGCGGGTACTTTAGATGATCAATCTATTGTACCTCAGTAATCGGAACGACTATATGTGTTCTTAGATTGGAATATTTTATCCAATTAGTATATCCCCATTTTCAGGGTTGTTCACCTCAGACTTATCATAGGATTCCGCACCAAAACAATTTGGGTCGGGAAATTTATTTCAATGAACACTTAGAGTTTTCATGACATTAGTCTAGCTGAATCGAATAGCATAGACTCATATCAATAATTCAATTCAATCGAATTATTTAAGTGTAGCCAAACCCCGTTGGCAAATTAAAATTTTGAAAACATTTTTGAGAATGACGTCATGATGCCGTACTGTATTAACAGTCCGTTTGAGGATGCCGTCATCGTATGACTTTGTCATAACACATCATACAATAGTGGAATAACGATTTTAGATCAAATTCACACTAAGTGTTCCTGTATTTACAACTCCATCAACTTTTATCATCTCTGCACCAGGTTTCATGATACATGAGTGATAAATAAAAGATATTTTGATATTTCAAATCATTTGCGTCTAGCTGAAATAAGTAGCATAGACTATACTTTAAACCGTTTCAAAAATGATTATGAGTCTACATATATTTTTTTTAAAGGCACATAGTGCGTATTCAGCTTGATGTCAAAATTTCAAAGTCTAGCATAGCTAGGAGTTTTGGAAAACTTATGTCTCCACTAATAATCATTTGCTTAACAATCTATCTTATCCTATTATCCTCAATTCTTCAATATTCCGCTTACACACAACTATACCCAGTTCGTCAAACCACACTTATGAGTTCATTTGTGACGCCCCCAAAATTAGGTATACATCACCCATCTTGGGTCGTCAGATACTTGGTACAGAATACAAATACAACTTACTAATACAACTGTCGTGTACAATACGACAAAACATAAACTATGAGTTTGAATACAAATATTATCTTCTAGAGAGTATTCATACTCAAAAGAAGTCCTCATTACATTTATTAACACACTATTACATAGAATAGTGAGGACTACTAACTAATACTATCATTCGGACCATCACTCCGTTCCCCGACTTGCCTCAGCTACGTTCTCATTTCCTGAAGAGAACAGTGAAAGAAAGGGTGAGCTCAACTAGCCCAGTAAAAAATATTATGACTAAGATAATGTAAAATAAATTATCATTAGCCTTCAACAATGTTAAACTGATAAAATATAATAGACATCAAGTTTAACTGCAGCGGAACAAGCAATCCATTAAAAGAGTCAAGTAGAAAATAAACTCTACTATCTTTTATGATTTAAAAGGTTTTTCAACACTATGATCGCTGGGACTCAGCTTAATAAAATAATCCACATCATCGAATCACCCCTGCACTACGGCCAAGGATATTCGTGCATTCATTAATGGTCATGATCATGCCAACAACTATCCATCAATGCACTACCGGCCAATGAGGACTTTTACCACAACATTTGTAACATTACAGTCATGATTATACCGAATAATCCCTGGTCATAATCATACCAATTCCATCTATGCACTACAGGCCACAGATGACTTTCAACATTTTATAAACATGAGGATGATGACAATGATATAAGAATTCAATAAAACAAGTTCAAGAATTAATTTATCCAGGAATTAACAACGTCCAAATTGTCAACATGATACTGCTTTGTGGAGTAAAATTCAAGAATGCTTAGAAAAATATTTTCATGAAAAGATACTGGATGAAACGCAATTATCAAGGATATTCCATAAATTTCATGGAGTATAGAAGTCAAAACTTAACCAACTGAGTATAATAAAGAATGGAATAACAAAAGAAATCACCATGCATGCGATAGACCGCACAGACAGGTTATTCTTAACAGAATAATAATAATGGAACCAGGTCCGGCGTAAACGCACAGACAGGATATTCCGACAGAATAATAAATAATGGAACCAGGTCCGGCGTAAACGCACAGACAGGATATTCCGACAGAATAATAAAGAACAGTATAATAAATAATGGAACCAGGTCCGGTGTAAAACACACAGACAGGATGTTCCAACAGAATAATAATAAAAACGGAACCAGGTCCGGTGTAAAACACACAGACAGGATGTTCCAACAGAATAATAGAAGAATGTCACCAAGTATAGGGTAGTCCGCTTATACTGGTTATTCCAACAGAATAATAAAGAATGGAATAACAGAAGTTCTCTTCATGAATATAAAAGAAATAATATTCTCTACCTTAAAAGAACTGGATATTGAAAAAATGAAGTAGCAGAATACTTTTATTCTCTCTCTCTTATTCTCTCTATACTTTCTCTCTCTATAGCTTGAATGAATTCGTGAAAAATAATGAAGCCCTAGGCCTTCATTTATAGAAAAACTGAGGGTGAGTCTTGGTCTTAACGAAGGGTCAAATGACTCTTGGTCCTAACGAAGGGTCAAATGACTCTTGGTAATATTGAAGGGACAACTACTATTGACGAAAGTAATTACTATTGACCAAGGTAAATACTATTGACGAAGGTAATTACTTTTGACCAAGGTAAATACTATTGATGAAGGTAATTACTATTGTCCAAGGTAAATACTATTGACGACGGTAATTACTATTGACGACGATAATTACTATTGACGACGGTAATTACTATTGACGAAGAGACTCTTAGATGATGACATATGGCCCCCCATAAAAATAACCAAACTTACCACAACGTCTCAATTATTGATTTAATAATATAACATATTATACAGATGATACTATGACAATAATTTAATAAATATGATGCAGCAATTACTGTAGCAATAATTGAGTATAGCTGAGTGACTTCTCACGTAAGCATCAATAATCAATACCGTGTGCTACTATGCAACCACACGTATTACTGTACTTTTACTACCGGGTAGTTCAACAGTTTTAACGGTTTTAACGGTAACACCTCAGCCGTAATTTTTATAGAAAGATAATTTTGTCGTTTTCTAACTACGACTATACATCTGTTGTGGGGTCCACCAATGATTGTGCCGTCGTACGAATATTCTCCGACAAAAAGAATATTTCCCGACCAAACGAATATTTTAAAACAACTTGCTTACTTTGCAAAATTAATAAATAATACCCACAACTATAATATTATATCAAATCCACACCATAATTATTTCGAGAAAATTAAATATTTATTCATAAAATCTGGGGTCTCACATCATTTACTTGCCACAATCATATGAGTTTAAGAACTTGTCCTAGTCAGACCTTTGGCGTCCATTCGTTGAGGGGTTCATAAACATTTCATATAACTATGAGTCAAGATTGTCACATAAGTATGAATTTTTAAGAACTCGTACTTAACCTGATATTCTCTACCTATGACCTATCTATCTATTATACACATGAGAAAGGAATCACCCTCTTAACATGCATATAGCAAATAGCGCGACACAAATATTTCAATGATTATCATTTCCAGAACTAAGTAGTTTTTACACCAAGTACAATTCCCTGCCCATACAAGGAATCATACAACTCAGCTGCTGACATGAATCCTCAATTGAATCCCCACCTAACCTTAACACCCTTCTCAATAAGAATTTCATTCAACTCGTATTCATTATCCTTTCCTGAATCTGTACCAATTCGTAGTACAACTGTCACCCAGCAAACTTGCTGTAACTTTTCAATCATTGCTTGATCCTTCTCCATACTATAACCGTATCTGATCACGGAGTGATCTCATCGTTTACATTACGATTCATTTCTATATCTTGATCGTTTTATTTTACGATCTCCTATCACTTTACTTTTAGTCTTTTAGACTATATCTATTTCTCACTACTATTCAACTTTATTATCAGAGTTAGGAAACTCTGTATCTTATAACTCGTCGAGATTCGACTTTGAATCTTACCGACCAATTAACTCTATGTGAGTTAGATCTTATCCTAAGCACTGCGATTATTGCTATCTAGTATTCCTACCTAAGCTTCATAACCAACAGCTCTGATACCAACTGTGGCGGCCCCGAATCCAAGGTCCCGAATCACCTCGGATCCGGCTCGATCATTCTATACAACTATTACTATTTGCGAAAGATATAAACATAAATTGTTTATACAATACATTACACACTATTCCCCAAGGTCGAGTAACCTTAACTTAATATACATTACATAACTTACTTAACACATAACCTTAAAATAAAACACTTATACAATTTAGCTGCACACATATCCTAACGCTAGAACTGTCTTTAACCTTACCTTGTATCCGACGCGTTCATCTTAATCTGTAATGTTTTATCATGATATAACAAGGGTGAACATAAGGATTACCCAGCAAGTATTAGTTCAATAATATAACGATATATTATGATTGAAAGAGTATGAATAATAAGCTGGCTATAATTCATCAATATAATTGAGAACTAGCAGGAACAAACTTTTGACTGAATAAGTATTAAACATTAACAAAAATATCTGGACCAACTGGTAATGAATGTGATCAGCCTTTCATACCTAACTTATACATGCAATATGTACATAGTACAATTCATGGCAACCAGCAATGATTAACCATAAGCTTATCCGAATGAAACATTCTTAGTAGAGTTAAGTAAAAACAAACTTACCTGAACCATTGATTACCGCTACGCAATTTATATCCCTTTATCCGAAGACCTAATATTAGTAATATAGATATCTAATATTAGAATAATATCATCACAATATAATATTATTACATATATATATATATATATATACATACATACATAGAATAGCCTAAACACATAACACATAATACATAACCCTATCAGTCTACAACACATATAGGACTCGGTATCAAGTTAAACTATTACAGTCTGAGTTGAACCCGACACAAATCTGACATCCCGACGGTCTAGTCGGACAAAACTCGAGTTTAAGTTCAATTAAACTCTGCCTAAGACTTAACCATTAACTAAGCTAATTTATTAACAGTCAAAATATTTTTCCAAGTCTTATAATACTTTTCAGATAATTATTATCATTTATCGTGAATTTTCAATCATTAAAACCGTATTTAAACGAATTAAATACCACATAATTCTTCTATCATTAATATTTATTTATTATCAAATATTAATAAAATACATGACATAATATTATAATATATTTTATAATATCACAAAGTATTTTTAATACTTTAAAATCATATTTATATAATTTTTAAACAATTAAATTCATTATCTGATATTTTCTTTTAATATTAAAATATTAATATTTTCATAAAAAATATCAAAAGTTATAGGTTATAACTTAAAATATTTTTATATCACTTAAATCATTTTTATATGATTTTTAAATCATTAATTCTATTTTTTTAATTTATTTAATATATTTATTAAATAAACTAATTATCATTAATATTGATTTATTAATGAATTTCATCACAAAATATCAAAAGTCATTGAAAATAACTTAAAATATTTTTACCATAATATTATTTTTCATGTATTAAAATTATTTTTAAATCATTTATTTAATATTATAATTAAATAAATTAAATAGCATTTATATTCCAAAAATATTAAATATTTATGAAATATACTCAAAATAATTAAAAACTATTTTTCAGCCTTTAAAATAATTTTTCAGAATTTATTTTGTATTTTTAATAATTAAAAACTATTTATATCAATTTTTAAATAATTTTTAGAAAATAATAATAATAAATTGTCGCTAAAGGGCCTTATAGCGACAAACCCGTCGCTATAGGTGTTCTTGGTGTTCTTGGGCTAAAACCAGAACTTCATGGTCAGTTGACAGGGTGGTTGGTTTGACCAACTTTTGATCCTTGTTCTTGTGGTGTTCTGTGTTAGATAAAGTGTGTAGATTGTAGTATACGTGCAATTCTACAACTACAAATTAAGATCATGTCCAAAACATTTCACCAGTAAGAGATCTAAGCAACTAAATATCATGTCAGAGATGTTCTTCATTTCTGGGTTTCCAGAAATGAAGAACAGTTGCTAGGCCTTATTTTGAAGCTTCATTACTTGGAATCTGGGTCTGTTTTGGGTGATATAAAGGTTCATTCATATAGAGTACATATCAAATTACAATTCTATAACCTTAACTCAACTTAAAAACATCAAAAATGCAAGATCTGGACTGGTCAAACTAAGGGTCACGAACTGTTCTTGAAGATTCTGGGTTTTTCAGAATCTTCATCCAGCCAGTTTGTCAACATGGTTTTGACCACTCATACTTTGGCTTCTGTTACGAATTAGGGTAGTCTAAAGGCATGGATATGCAGTACTGATACCAGTATAAAAGATAAAAACAATAACGTGGCCAAAACCTTAACACACTGCAAGATCTAGGTCCTTAAAATGTTGTCAAACTTTCTGGGAATTCTGGGCTGCCCAGAAAGCAGTCTTCGTGATCGGTCAACGGTCTTTGACCGATAATATGTCTTAATACATTCATGATCTAGCCGTGTTTCTTGTTTCAGAGTATAGTCTACATGACATAGAACACATGTACAACTTAAAACATAACAAATCAAAAAACAGATAACGATCTGTGGGCCTTGACATATGACTGTCAGGCCACTATTTCAAGATTTTTCCAGCATTTCAAAAATGCTAGATTCGAGGACTTTGATGTTATGGATCTTGAATTTTACAACCCAGATCACTTATAGACAGCCTAATATACAACTTTAAACAATCAATTGCAACATCTAACAACAAATCATAAGATTTCAAATTTTGAAAGTTTATACCTTTCTAGCTTGGATTTTTGATTTCTAACTTTGTGATCTGATCTTGGTGAGTTATAAACTGATCATGGCTTAGCTTTTCACTCCATCTCACACTAGATTTTGAAAAGTTAGAGAGAGAAGGGACTTGGATAAAATGAAAAAGAAAGTATGCATTTCTCTCTTAATCTAATATACATGGCATGATTCAATGTATTTAGTTGCTAGTTGGCATATCTATTTAATATTGTATAGATATAGAGCACATGTGATAACCATTAGGGCGATGACTCACCAAGATTGGCCTCATCTTTTGCTTAAGGGTATTTTGGTCATTTCCTTTTAATTTTAATTCTAAAATGGTCATTTGATCAGACCCTTAGGGTTTAGGGTTTGAACCCTTTAGGGTTTAGGGTTTAACCCTCAACTTGTAATTTAATTTCTAAGATTTCCAAATTTCGGTTTTCAAAATAAAAAATTAATATTTCTAAATTATAATTAGGATTTTCTAATTATATTAAAATTTCTTAATCACCATTTAAATCTTGCTAATTAGGATTAACATTTCCTAATTAAACTCGCTAATTTAGCAATTAGGGTCGAAATTGTCATTAGGGTTTATAAACCACTAATTAGGGTTTCTAATAGAAAAATGATTTTTTCTAAGTTAGAAATTAGATTTCGTAATTAGATTAATGTTTTCTAATTACTAATAACTAGAAAATTAGGATTAATATTTCCTAATTAACATTAAAAATATTTAACTAACAATTAGGTTTTCCCTAATTATAAATTAGGATCCCGGAATCGAAATTAGGGTTTCCAAAACCGATTTTAGGGTTTCTTGTTAAACGCTAGGGTTTTCTAACCGAACATTGACGTTCTTAATATATACCTAGGGTTTGTTACAGATATCGATTATCTGGTCAACCCTTGACCCATAACCACATCATGTACACAGAACATAATCACGTATTTCCTTAATCATGAATAATTCTCCTAAATCCTTCACATAATTTTGAAATCTTCAAAATTCCTTCTTAAAAATCTCAAACGCATACACTTATTTTCTGTCTAGGTTCTAATTTTGAACCTTAAATTAATTAATAAAATTTTTCTAAATTTTCTAAATTCTCAGGTTGTCACATTCACCCCTTCTTCTAAAAATTTTGTCCCCGAAATTTACCTTACACCTACACCATACACCATACACAGCATCATATGCTATCTAATACATCTCTCACCAGAGTTAAATTTTTGAAATTGTGCTGAGGAGTCATATAGACCATGAACTACTGAGGTTTATAGGTATTACTACCTGCTACCTATTTCAATTAAGAAAAAGGTACTCTACCCCGTGTAAAGGTTAACAGTATGTTTACAATCACAAAGAAAGTAAACTACCGATGCGGGTACTTTAGATGATCAATCTATTGTACCTCAGTAATCGGAACGACTATATGCGTTCTTAGATTGGAATATTTTATCCAATTAGTATATCCCCATTTTCAGGGTTGTTCACCTCAGACTTATCATAGGATTTCGCACCAAAATAATTTAGGTCGGAAAATTTATTTCAATGAACACTTAGAGTTTTCATAACATTAGTCTAGCTGAATCGAATAGCATAGACTCATATCAATAATTCAATTCAATCGAATTATTTAAGTGTAGCCAAACTCCGTTGGCAAATTAAAATTTTGAAAACATTTTTGAGAATGACGTCATGATGTCGTACTGTATTAACAGTCCGTTTGAGGATGCCGTCATCGTATGACTTTGTCATAACACATCATACAATAGTGGAATAACGATTTTAGATCAAATTCACACTAAGTATTCCTGTATTTACAACTCCATCAACTTTTATCATCTCATAACTAGGTTTCATGATACATGAGTGATAAATAAAAGATATTTTGATATTTCAAATCATTTGCGTCTAGCTGAAATAAGTAGCATAGACTATACTTTAAACCGTTTCAAAAATGATTATGAGTCTACATATATTTTTTTTAAAGGCACATAGTGCGTATTTAGCTTGATGTCAAAATTTCGAAGTCTTGCATAGCTAGGAGTTTTGGAAAACTTATATCTCCACTAATAATCATTTGCTTAACAATCTATCTGATCATATTATCCTCAATTCTTCAATATTTCGCTTTCACACAACTATACCCAGTTCGTCAAACCACACTTATGAGTTCGTTTACTTGCCACAATCATATGAGTTTAAGAACTTGTCCTAGTCAGACCTTTGGCGTCCATTCGCTGAGGGGTTCATAAATATTTCATATAACTATGAGTCAAGAATGTCACATAAGTATGAATTTTTAAGAACTCGTACTTAACCTGATATTCTCTACCTATGACCTATCTATCTGTTATACACATGAGAAAGGAATCACCCTCTTAACATGCATATAGCAAATAGCGCGACACAAACATTTCAATGATTATCATTGCCAGAACTAGGTAATTTTTACACCAAGTACAATTCCCTGCCCATACAAGGAATCATACAACTCAGCTACTGACATGAATCCTCAATTGAATCCCCACCTAACCTTAACACCCTTCTCAATAAGAATTTCATTCAACTCGTATTCATTATCCTTTCCTGAATCTGTACCAATTCGTAGTACAACTGTCACCCAGCAAAATTACTGTAACTTTTCAATCATTGCTTGATCCATCTCCATACTATAACCGTATCTGATCACGGAATGATCTCATCGTATACATTACGATTCATTTCTATATCTTGATCGTTTTGTTTTACGATCTCCTATCACTGTACTTTTAGTCTTTTAGACTCTATCTATTTTCTCACTACTATTCAACTTTATTATCAGAGTTAGGGAACTCTGTATCTTATAACTCGCCGAGATTCGTCTTTGAATCTTACCGACCAACTAACTCTATGTGAGTTAGATCTTATCCTAAGCACTGCGGTTATTGCTATCTAGTATTCCTACTTAAGCTTCATAACCAACAGCTCTGATACCAACTGTGGCGGCCTCGAATCCAAGGTCCCGAATCACCTCGGATTCGGTTCGATCATTCTATACAACTATTACTATTTGCGGAAGATATAAATATAAATTGTTTATACAATACATTACACACTATTCCCCAAGGTCGAGTAACCTTAACTTAATATACATTACATAACTTACTTAACACATAACCATAAAATACAACACTTATACAATTTAGCTGCACAGATGCCCTAACGCTGGAACTGTGTGACGCCCCCAAATCCGTGTAATCATCGATTACAGAACTTGGTGCTCACGATACAACATACACCAACATCTAACTAAGTAAACTTTAACAATAATAATAATATTATATTATCCATTACATAAATAGTCGAAATAAAATCCAAAGTCTTTACAACCTTAAACATACTGGAACTTAGTCTTAGCGTTTATCGCTACATTACACATATGCGAAATTAATTATTTTATTACACAACCATTAGCATCACTTCATCTTGGACTTTCCCTTGTCCTTGCCCGAACCCTCAGCCTTCTCATCCTTAACTGAAAGGTTTAAGTAAGAATGAGCACAAATTGCCCAGCAAGTATACGGAATAAATGGGAAATATACATCAGGATAAAGGCATTTGAATTACTAGATCTCAACAATTGAAAGATTATCAAGTGTTAAAGAAGAACATCAAGAATAAGAATTTAAGAATTTTCAATATCATACTAAGGGGTGTAAAATACCCTGAACATATTTTCTTTCATCAAAAACCATCAGACGGTTTAACAATCAAATAGACTGTAAACGGTCTCTGCAAGTACGCCAGGTGATCAGCCTATTGTACCCTACATTGTGCACAAGTATTAAGTTTTAAGTTGCATAAGCAAAATGAGACTATTTTCCCGACATCTGTTTGCCCGTTTATTCGGGGTGTTCATCTTAGTAATCATGTGAGACCGCACCTAAGCAATTTGGATTGGTAAACATTTAATAGCTTCGAAAGATTTGTTTTAAATCACTTTTTTCATGAATAATAAGTAGCCGGAAACAAAGGCCAGGAACATACTTTAGAACAGTTCGATAATGAAATGAAATTTTAAGCATATGGCAGTTAAAAATAATAACTGAATAATCATCGATAAGCTTGCAAGATAATTGAAGTTTGTATGACTTTTCAACGAAGAAACTTGCACGAATAATAACTAGCACAAGTCAAATACTTACCCTTACTGCGATAATATTAGTAAGGATTTAATAAATATCCAATAGAAATGAGGGTTAGGAAACTTGCCTGATAAGCCTGCTACAATTAACGCTAGCAATTAACCTTAACATAACCTAATCACATGTGTCTCGTTAATCACCATTCATACACAATCTTGTTTGAAGTATAAGGGTCTCCTATTGGATACGCTATAAACATCAAAAGAGAATATATTTAGAAAATATATGCCACCCATTTTAGACATCATAGGCAGCCCAAAACAGAACTTAAAAAATTCCCAAACATAACAGTTTTTTATTATTTTTTTTCTCAGCTTTACCATACCTCGCTAAAACAGTCATAACTCATTCGTTTTAAAACATTTTTGAGTGATTCTTGCGCCCACGCGAAGCTAACTTCTGGGGCTACAACTTTCGTTCAGGGAACGTCTTCAAATTCCAAGCACAAAATTCCAGAAAATCTGTGCAAGAGGACTGCCCCGAAGTTGTTGGACAGATTTGACACAACTACTTTGAAAAGTCATAACTCCTTGCTCCGAAGTCGGAATTAGTCCGTTCCGGAGTCTATGGAAAGCTTATTCAGTGTACTATAATAACCTAAAAGCCCACAATTTTCTGGAAACTGTAGCTAGCCCCGAATTTTGTCCTTAGGGTCAGCAGTTCACAGTTTTTTTTTCTTTTCGGTTTCTAACATGCTTGCTTACAATTTTCATATCTCACTCAATATATCTTCGATCCGAATGAACTTTGGACTGATTATACTTCATGTTACATACTATTTTACAAAATTATTACATGTAACAAATAGATTATCTAAGACATGATTTCGAGTGACCAAAAATCCTGAAAAATCATGCAAACTAGTTTAACTTTTGAGAAAATCATGATTTTGATTCTAGAATGCATGGGTTTGATTCCTATTATCCAGACCACTTCTAATAACATATATATACATGTTACAACAATTCATTTATCTAACTTTTCATGTTTTGATCAAATTAGCATGTTAGAGGCATTTTATCAAACACTTAGCATACATACATGAACTCTTTAAATCTCTAAGCAATTGCTACTTGATCAAACCAGAACTTTTGCTCTTCATACCCACATATCATCCACAAGCAGTAGCATGGCATCATAGCATCAACACAAAGTAGTTCCAATGGCCACTCAAGCATTTTCTTACTAGTTTCTAAAAACATATACATGGGTCATGGCTTACCTCTTGCTGCGAATTTCTTCTTATAGATGAAGATAGCTACTGATCTCTCCCTTCTTGCTTGCTTGATTAAGCTCCTCAAATTTCTAGAATTCCTCACAACACTCAAACACTCATTCTCTCCATTTTTCTCTCACGTAGGATTTTCTTTGCAAAGTGAAGAAGTAGTTGGGAAGGAAAACATGTATATGAAAGTTGATATAACTTGAGCCCCCTCTCATTCGTAACTCATTCCAGCCATCAATTGCCTTCATTAGTCTAGCTAATTAAATAGGGGAAGTGGGAGTTTGAGAAATTGAAGAGTTTTTTTTTTTTTTGGTTTAAGGAATAAAATGAAATACTCCCTTCTTGGCTATCATGCAATATACGTATGCTCCTCTGTTGTCCCAATATGATGGTCACCAAGTACCCCAGCTGTTGATTTTGTTAAATAAAAATATTATTTAACCATTTAATCAAATAATAATTTTGACCGTTTTGCCCTTCGTAGTCGAATGTGTTCGATACTTATATCGATTCCTACTAAAGTCGACGTCCTGGACGTCATGGGACTATCCGTTTCGTCAAACTCAACTTCAAAATTTCGTAGTTGACTTTTTTCCCGAAAAAGTCAATCGGTTAACTTTGACCAAAAAGTCAACCGTGACATATTTTCGTGGATACAGTCTATCCTGACTAATTCCGACGTTTCGGACTCAAATACGCAGACCGCGTCTCTAAATTCTGCTCCGAACTCAAACTCATATTTGTAAGTCATCCCACGAAATTAATTAGAATTAATTCCATCCTTAACCAATTTAAATAATTGGCCTAACCGTAACAACCGTTAATATGCATCTTATCAAATAAATAATTCATCTATGAATAATTTGTCACATAAGAATTTCACATAAGTTTGTTTATTGAAATTGTTAAATTACATAGAAATCTCGGATATTACAATCACCCTCCCTTATAAGGATTCCGTCCCCAGAATCATTACACATCAAACAAACAGATTAAGGTGGTTTTTCATCATTTTCTCCTCGAGTTCTCACGTAGCCTCCTCGGCGTTGTGGTTCCTCCATACTACCTTAACAGAATGTATTATTTTATTTCTTAACACTTGTTCTTTTCTATCAATTATCTGCGCTGGAACCTCTTCGTAAGTTAAGTCTTTTTCGAACTGAATGGGTTCATACTCTATGAAATGCTTGTAGCCCTGCTTATATGGTCTTAAGACTGAAATGTGGAATACGTTGTGTATATGTTCTAGCTCCGGAGGTAAAATTATTTCATAAGCTACCTCACCGACTCGTCTCAGAACTTCAAAGGGTCCTATGAATTTGGGACTAAGTTTTCCCTTCTTCCCAAATCTCATTTTCCCTTTCCAAGGCGAAACTTTCAAAAACACATAAGTGCCGACGTCGAAGTCTCATTGTTGCCGGTGTTGATCAGGATATTTCTTCTGTCGATCCTGAGCCGTCACTAGCCTCGCTCGAATAGTTTTTATCACATCCGCAATCTGTTGTACCAATTCTGGCCCTAGCAGTTGACGTTCTCCTACTTCATCCCAACACAATGGCGTTCTGCATCTCCTTCCATATAAAGCTTCATACGGTGGCATCCCGATGCTCGCGTGGTAACTGTTGTTGTATGCAAATTCCACCAACGGTAGGTGGTCATCCCAACTCGCTTTGAAATTCATCACACATGCTCTCAGCATATCCTCTGAAGTTTAAATAGTTCTCTCGCTCTGCCCATCTGTTTGAGGATGATACGCGGTGCTCAACCTCAGTTGCGTTCCCATGCGTTCTTGAAAAACTTCTCCAAAAATTCGCTGTGAATCGCGGATCGCGATCTGACACAATTGATACTGGTACACCATGCCTGGAAACAATCTTTTTGATATAAAGCTTTGCCAACTGATCCAAGGTATATCTGATCTTGATTGGCAAGAAATACGCTGACTTAGTCAATCGGTCGACGATCACCCACACTGCATCGTAACCCTTCTGCGTAGTTGGAAGTCCTACCACAAAATCATCGTGATATGCTCCCACTTCCATTCCGGAATTTCTAAAGGTTGAAGTAACCCGCTCAGTTTTTGATGTTCCGCTTTGACCCGCTGGCATGCTAAACACTTGCTGACGCACTCTGTGACTTCTCTTTTCATATTGGGCCACCAATAATGTTGACGAAGATCCTGATACATTTTTGTGCTCCCCGGGTGGATCGAGTAACTTGAGCTATGAGCTTCCTGCAAGATTTCTTCCTTTAACTCAGATACCGTTGGCACCCAAATTCTCTTCTCAAATTTTAATAGACCATCACCACCCATGCTGAATTTAAGCTCCTCTCCGTCAAAAATTCTTTTCTTCATTTTCTCACATTCTTCATTACCGCCTTGTGCTTCCTTGATCTTGTCCAATAGAGTCGGACGAACCTCCACTGCGAACAATTTCCCATCTGGCTCTCTCGGCCTCTTTATCTCTAGCTCCAAACTGGCCATCTTCTTGATTAACTCCTCCTGAGCTGTTAGCATTGCCAATCTACCACTGCCCTTTCTGCTTAACGCATCCTCTACCACGTTCGCTTTTCCCGGATGATACAAAATATCGCAATCGTAATCCTTTATTAGCTCCAACCATCTTCTCTGCTTCATATTTAACTTCTTTTGCGTGAAAATATACTTCAGACTTTTATGGTCTGTGTATATTTCACACTTCACACCATATAAATAGTGCCTCCAAATCTTGAGGGCAAATACTACCGCTGCCAATTTTAGGTCATGGGTAGGATATCCCTTCTCATAATCTTTCAACTGACGCGATGCGTACATAATGACTTTACCCTGTTGCATAAGCACACAACCAAGCCCCTTGTGTGACGCATCACTGAAAATCACGAAGTCATCTGTATCATCCGATAACGATAACACCGGTGCCTCACTCAATCTCTTCTTGAGTTCTCGAAAACTCTCTTCACACTTCTCAGTCCAGACAAACTTCACTGACTTTTTCGTTAAATTTGTTAACGTTCCCGCTATCTTCGAAAAATCTTGGATGAACCGCCTGTAGTAGCCCGCCAATCCTAAGAAACTTCTCACCTCAGTCGGTGTTCTTGGTTGCTCCCAATTCTGTACCGCTTCCACCTTTGCTGGATCCACGGAGATTCCGTCCTTGTCGATTACGTGACCTAGAAACTGAACCTTCTCCAGCCAGAACTCGCACTTCGAAAATTTTGCGTATAATTTATCTTTTCTCAGCGCCTCCAATACCAACCTTAAATGTTCAGCATGATCTTCCTGAGTCTTGGAATAGATTAGGATATCATCTATGAACACAACTATGAATTTATCTAAATAATGTTTGAATACCCGATTCATCATGTCCATAAACGCTGCTGGCGCGTTTGTTAACCCGAACGACATTACTAGAAACTCGTAGTGAACGTAACGAGTTTTGAACGCTGTCTTAGGTACATCCTCCTTTCTCACCTTCAACTGGTGATACCCCATCCTCAAATCGATTTTGAAAAAATATTTCGCTCCCTTCAACTGATCAAATAGGTCATTTATCCTAGGTAACGGGTACTTGTTCTTGATCGTCACCTTGTTCAGCTCTCAATAATCGATGCACAGTCTCATCGACCCGTCCTTCTTTTTAACAAACAACATGGGTGCTCCCCAAGGAGACACACTTGGTTGAATATACTTCCTATCCAACAATTCTTGTAACTGTACCATCAGCTCCTTCATCTCTGCCGGTGCCATTCTGTACATGGATTTTGAAATCGGCGCTATTCCCGGTACTAAATCTATAACGAATTCGACCTCTCTATCCGGCGGAAGACTTGGCAATTCTTCCGGGAATACATCTGGAAATTCATTCACCACAGGTATCTGTCCCATTTCTAACTCTACTTTCTGAGTATCGACTATATGGGCCAAATATCCTACACAACCCTTTCTTAGTAACTTTCTCACTTGCATCATCGTCTGACAGCTCGAGTGTCTCGACGACCTACTCCCATAGAACACTACCTTTGACTGCTCGGGAGTCTTAAGGTTTATACACTTTTTTTGGCAATCTATCATCGCTCCATGGTTAAATAACTAATCCATTCCTAGGATTACATCAAATTCTCCTAATTGAATTGGGATTAAATCCACAGGTAACTTATATCCCCTAATATCTACAACGCAATTCCTATGGACATGGTTAACGGAATGACTTCCTTATTAGCAACTTCTATGTTCATAGGATAGTCTAATTCTTCCTGAGGTAAGTTTAATCGTTGGGAGAATTCATGCGAAACGAAGGAACAAGTAGCACCCGAATCAAATAATATGTAAGCAGATATATCATTGATCGGAATGATACCTGAAACCACGTCCCTGGATGCAACCGCATCCTGAACCGTCATGTTGAAAGTCCTTGCTATTGGTCGATTCTGAGTTGGTGGTCCATCAATTGTGAGAGTTCCATCGCTTGGTCCCCTCCCTCCATTTCCTCCTGCTGAGTTCTTCTTTGGGCAGCTCCTCGCCTGATGATCTAATGCTCCACAGTTGAAACATCCATTTCTCTTCGGTGCAGAGCAGTTGGGAGAGATGTGCCCCTCCTGCCCGTAATTGAAACAAACATTCTTCCCCTTTAAACATGGCCCTGAGTGATTCCTTCCACACTCCTTGCACGCCTCAGTCCTCTTCTTTGCTTCCCCTGGTTTGCCCCCAGGGTTTCCCGAGTTGACATTATTGTTGTTGTTGTTATTGTTGTTGCTGTTCCACTTCTTCTTATTTGCACCGTTGCTGCTGCTGCCTTTTCCACGGTTTCCTCCTTCAGTCTTCTTCTTTTTCTCCTTGTTGAACTTCATTAGGGCTTCACTTCCGCCCTCAGCGATTATAGCTTTCTCCATGAGAGTCGCGAAACTGTTCGTTTGCAGCATCGAAAGTCTGCTGCATAGCCATGGTTTAAGGCCTTGCTCAAACCTTCTCGTCTTTCTCTCTTCAGTGTCAACCTGATGAGGTGCGAACCTCGCCAGCTCGTTAAACTTTGCAGCGTACTGCGGTACCATCATATCTTCTTGTTTCAGCTCCAGGAATCGCATCTCCATGCGACTCTGCATACTAACAGGAAAATAGTTCTTGAAAAAGATTTTCTTGAACCCTTCCCAAGGTATCACACCTTCTCCAGCTCGGGTTTGATTTGCCTCCCACCAGTAGTTGGCTTCACCTTTCAGCATATACGTGGCGAAGATAGTTTTCTGGTCGTCTCCTACTCGGGCGATAGCGAACGCCTTTTCGATTTCCTTAACCTAAGTCTGTGCTTCGATGGGTTCTGTAGTTCCTTTGAACTCAGGTGGTCCCTCGCTTTTGAAGTCTTTAAAGTGTGACACTGGGGCCACTGGAGGGTTGTTGACATTCGGGGTTCAATTTTGAAGTGCCCCCACTAACGTGTCTACAAACTGCTGCACAGGGTTCGGTGGATCCCCAGCATTACCGTCTGACCCCTCGGGTGCTTGGCGACGTCTTCCTCTAGCCATCTATCTGTTCAAAATGAACTTATTATTATTATCTCATAATTTACTCTACAGTATATAGAATTCGTAAAAACTGAACCATCACATTAAATACTTAAATAAAAACATATTTATTTATAAACATAATACTCAAAGTATTTCATCGTTTTATGGCATTACGCCATTTACATCACATTGCATCAATCACTTGTTAAAACAGAAACCAAGCTTTTTATTACATAGATAAGCATTTTATTTGCTACTAGGAAAAAGTTTATCATAATAACTAAAGACCCCGCCTAATGGCGTCCTCATGATCCTCATCCGCTATCTCTTTCACCAGCTCTCGGCTAATAACACGGCCAGACCGACGCTCCTCACGTGGAAAGTGACGCACCCTATGCTGGAACCTTCCATGTGCCGACTTAAACACGTATTTCATCTTGTCTATCTTAACCTTCTTGTCTCTAACTTCTCCCTCCAACTCTCCGGTTAGCTTTTCACCCCTAACACGGTCTCTTCTCTCATCTCCCTAGAAAATGGTAATAATCTGCTTGTCAAGTTGGAGACTCTGAATCCTCGACTCCAACCCATTAATGGTATGTCCCAAGTGGGTCCTAATAGCTTCTTTCTCATCCTCCAGCCTATCCGCCTTCTGGTCTGATGCCCGCAGCTTGTAAGCCAGATCCCCGTTCCTAATTATCAGGTGGTGCACCAATGCCTCCAGCAATGCTGCAGCTTGCTGCTCCCCCTGATACAGCTCATTCAACTCATGGACCTTGTCGTCCAACTCCGTATTCCTATCCATCAACTCATCCAATAAAGTATCCTCAGGTGCTTCTTCCGAGTCCTCCTCGGGCTCCTCTTCCTCTTCAGGATACTCCTCTAGGTCTGAGTCAACTGCTGCCTCAACTATAGGCTCAGGTACAGCTATCACCAACTGCTCACTCACAACGTGGATATCTCTAACCTCGTCTTCTCCTGACATCCTTCAAACAAGACAAAATAACTCGGTTAGTATTTTAAAATAGATGTTTTTGTTTTTAGGAAAAAAAATATATATTTGACACAACCCCTCGAACTCTACATGAGTTCATTTCCTTATTTCCTCCACTAACTTCCCTAAGGTTACAGTCTAAGGTTTCTTCACCCAAAGTTTATAACCTAAGGCTTTGATACCAACCTGTGACGCCCCCAAATCCGTGTAATCATCGATTACAGAACTTGGTGCTCACGATACAACATACACCAACATCTAACTAAGTAAACTTTAACAATAATAATAATATTATATTATCCATTACATAAATAGTCGAAATAAAATCCCAAGTCTTTACAACCTTAAACATACTGGAACTTAGTCTTAGCGTTTATCGCTACATTACACATATGCGGAATTAATTATTTTATTACACAACCATTAGCATCACTTCATCTTGAACTTTTCCTTGTCCTTGCCCGAACCCTCAGCCTTCTCATCCTTAACTGAAATGTTTAAGTAAGAATGAGCACAAATTGCCCAGCAAGTATACGGAATAAATGGGAAATATACATCAGGATAAAGGCATTTGAATTACTAGATCTCAACAATTGAAAGATTATCAAGTGTTAAAGAAGAACATCAAGAATAAGAATTTAAGAATTTTCAATATCATACTAAGGGGTGTAAAATACCCTGAACATATTTTCTTTCATCAAAAACCATCAGACGGTTTAACAATCAAATAGACTGTAAACGGTCTCTGCAAGTACGCCAGGTGATCAGCCTATTGTACCCTACATTGTGCACAAGTATTAAGTTTTAAGATGCATAAGCAAAATGGGACTATTTGCCCGACATCTGCTTGCCCGTTTATTCGGGTTGTTCATCTTAGTAATCATGTGAGACCTCACCAAAATAATTTGGATTGATAAACATTTAATAGCTTTGAAAGATTTGTTTTAAATCACTTTTTTCATGAATAATAACTAGTCAGAAACAAAGGCTAGGAACATACTTTAGAACAGTTCGATAATAAATTGAAATTTTAAGCATATGACAGTTAAAAATAATAATTGAATAATCATCGATAAGCTTGCAAGATAATTGAAGTTTGTATGACTTTTCAACGAAGAAACTTGCACGAATAAATAACTAGCACAAGTCCAATACTTACCCTTACTGCGATAATATTAGTAAGGATTTAATAAATATCCAATAGAAATGAGGGTTAGGAAACTTGCCTGATAAGCCTGCTACAATTAACGCTAGCAATTAACCTTAACATAACCTAATCACACGTGTCTCGTTTATCACCCTTCATACACAATCTTGTTTGAAGTATAAGGGTCTCCTATTGGATACGCTATAAACATCAAAAGAGAATATATTTAGAAAATATATGCCACCCATTTTTGACATCATAGGCAGCCCAAAACAGAACTTAAAAAAATGCCCAAACATAACAATTTTTTATTATTTTTTTTCTCAGCTTTACCATACCTCGCTAAAACAGTCATAACTCATTCGTTTTAAATCATTTTTGAGCGATTCTTGCGCCCACGCGAAGCTAACTTCTGGGGCTACAACTTTCGTTCAGGGACCATCTTCAAATTCCAAGCACAAAATTCCAGAAAATCTGTGCAAGAGGACTGCCCCGAAGTTGTTGGACAGATTTGACACAACTACTTTGAAAAGTCATAACTCCTTGCTCCGAAGTCGGAATTAGTCCGTTCCGGAGTCTATGGAAAGCTTATTCAGTGTACTATAATAACGCAAAAGCCCACAATTTTCTGGAAACCGTAGCTAGCCCCGAATTTTGTCCTTAGGGTCAGCAGTTCACATTTTTTTTTCTTTTCGGTTTCTAACATGCTTGCTTACAATTTTCATATCTCACTCAACATATCTTCGATCTGAATGAACTTTGGACTGATTATACTTCATGTTACATACTATTTTACAAAATTACTACATGTAACAAATAGATTATCTAAGACATGATTTCAAGTGACCAAAAATCCTGAAAAATCATGCAAACTAGTTTAACCCAACTTTTGAGAAAATCATGATTTTGATTCTAGAATGCATGGGTTTGATTCTTATTATCCAGACCACTTCTAATAACATATATATACATGTTACAACAATTCATTTCTCTAACTTTTCATGTTTTAATCAAATTAGCATGTTAGAGGCATTTTATCAAACACTTAGCATACATACATGAACTCTTTAAATCTCTAAGCAATTGCTACTTGATCAAACCAGAACTTTTGCTCTTCATAACCACATATCATCCACAAGCAGTAGCATGACATCATAGCGTCAACACAAAGTAGTTCCAATGGCCACTCAAGCATTTTCTTACTAGTTTCTAAAAACATATACATGGGTCATGGCTTACCTCTTGCTGCAAATTTCTTCTTATAGATGAAGATAACTACTGATCTCTCCCTTCTTGCTTGCTTGATTAAGCTCCTCAAATTTTTAGAATTCCTCACAACACTCAAACACTCATTCGTAACTCATTCCAGGCATCAATTGCCTTCATTAGTCTAGCTAATTAAATAAGGGAAGTGGGAGTTTAAGAAATTGACGAGTTTTTTTTTTTTTTTTGGTTTAAGGAATAAAATAAAATACTCCCTTCTTGGCTATCATGCAATATACGTATGCTCCACTGTTGTCCCAATATGATGGTCACCAAGTACCCCAGCTGCTGATCTTGTTAAATAAAAATATTATTTAACCATTTAATCAAATAATAATTTTGACCGTTTTGCCCTTCGTAGTCGAATGTGTTCGATACTTATATCGATTCCTACTAAAGTCGACGTCCCGAACGTCATGGGACTATCCGTTTCGTCAAACTCAACTTCAAAATTTTGTAGTTGACTTTTTTCCCGAAAAAGTCAACCTGTTGACTTTGACCAAAAAGTCAACCGTGGCACATTTCGTGGTTATAGTCTATCCTGACTAATTATGACGTTTTGGACTCAAATACGCAGACCGCGTCTCTAAATTCCGTTCCGAACTCAAACTCATATTTGTAAGTCATCCCACGAAATTAATTAGAATTAATTCCATCCTTAACCAATTTAGATAATTGGCCTAACCGTAACAACCGTTAATATGCATCTTATCAAATAAATAATTCATCTATGAATAAGTTGTCACATAAGAATTTCACATAAGTTTGTTTATTGAAATTGTTAAATTACATAGAAATCTCGGATATTACAAACTGTCTTTAACCTTTCCTTTTATCCGACGCGTTCATTTTAATCTGTAATATTTTATCATGATATAGCAAGGGTGAGCATAAGGATTGCCCAGCAAGTTTTAGTTCAATAATATAACGATATATCATGATTGAAAGAGTATGAACAATAAGCTGGCTATAATTCATCAATATAATTGAGAACTAGCAGGAACAAACTTTTGACTGAACAAGTATTAAACATTAACAAAAATATCTGGACCAACTGGTAATGAAGGTGATCAGCCTTTCATACCTGACTTATACATACAATATGTATAGAGTACAATTCATGGCAACCAGCAATGATTAACTATAAGCTTATCCGAATGAAACACTCTTAGTAGAGTTAAGTAAAAACAAACTTTCCAGAACTGTTGATTATCGCTACGCAATTTATATCGCTTTATTCGAAGACCTAATATTACTAGATCTCCAATATTAGAATAATATCATCACAATATAATATTATATGTATATATATATATATATATATATATATATATATATATATATATATATATATATACACACACACACACACATACATAGAATAACCTAAACACATAACACATAATACATAACCCTATCAGTCTACAACACATATAGGACTCGGTATCAAGTCAAACTATTGCAGTCTGAGTAGAACCCGACACAAAATTGACATCCCGACGGTCTAGTCGGACAAAACTCGAGTTTAAGTTCAATTAAACTCTGCCTAAGACTTAACCATTAACTAAGATAATTTATTAACAGTCGAAATATTTTTTCAAGTCTCATAATAATTTTCAGATAATTATTATTATTTATCGTGAATTTTCAATCATTAAAACCGTATTTAAACGAATTAAATACCACATAATTCTTCTAGCATTAATATTTATTTATTATCAAATATTAATGAAATACATGACATAATATTATAATATATTTTATAATATCACAAAGTATTTTTAATACCCTAAAATCATATTTATATAATTTTTAAACAATTAAATTCATTATCCGATATTTGCTTTTAATATTAAAATATTAATATTTTCATGAAAAAATATCAAAAGTTATAGGTTATAACTTAAAATATTTTTATATCACTTAAATCGTTTTTATATGATTTTTAAATCATTAATTCTATTTTTCCTTAATTTATTTAATATATTTATTAAATAAACTAATTATAATTAATATTGATTTATTAATGAATTTCATCACAAAATATCAAAAGTCATTGAAAATAACTTAAAATATTTTAATCATAATATTATTTTTCATGATTTTTCATGTATTAAAATCATTTTTAAATCATTTATTAAAATTATAATTAAATAAATTAAATAGCATTTATATTCCAAAAATATTAAATATTTAGGAAATATACTCAAAATAATTAAAAACTATTTTTCAGCCTTTAAAATAATTTTTCAGAATTTATTTTGTATTGTTAATAATTAAAAATCATTTATATCAATTTTTAAATAATTTTTAGAAAATAATAATAATAAATTATCGCTAAAGGGCCCTATAGCGACAGACCCGTCGCTATAGGTGTTCTTGGGCTAAACCCAGAACTTCATGGTCAGTTGACAGGGTGGTTGATTTGACCAACTTTTGATCCTTGTTCTTGTGGTGTTCTGTGTTAGATAAAGTGTGTAGATTGTAGTATACGTGCAATTCTACAACTACAAATTAAGATCATGGCCAAAACATTTCACCAGTAAGAGATCTAAGCAACTAAATATCATGTCAGAGATGTTCTTCATTTCTGGGTTTTCCAGAAATGAAGAACAGTTGCTAGGCCTTATTTTGAAGCTTCATTACTTGGAATCTGGGTCTGTTTTGGGTGATATAAAGGTTCATTCATATAGAGTACATATCAAAGTACAATTCTATAACCTTAACTCAACTTAAAAACATCAAAAACGCAAGATCTGGACTGATCAAACTACGGGTCACGAACTGTTCTTGATGATTCTGGGTTTTCCAGAATCTTCATCCAACTAGTTTGTCAACGTGGTTTTGACCACTCATACTTTGGCTTATGCTACGAATTAGGGTAGTCTAAAGGCATGGATATGCACTGATACCAGTATACAAGATAAAAACAAAAACGTGGCCAAAACCTTAACACACTGCAAGATCTAGGTCCTTAAAATGTTGTCAGACTTTCTGGGAATTCTGGGCTGCCCAGAAAGCAGTCTTCGTGATCGTTCAACGGTCTTTGACCGATAATATCTCTTAATATATTCATGATCTGGTCGTGTTTCTTGTTTCCGAGTATAGTCTACATGACATAGAACACATGTACAACTTAAAACATAACAAATAAAAAACAGATAGCGATCTATGGGCCCTTATATATGACTGTCAGGCCACTATTTCAAGTGTTTTCCAGCTTTTTAAAAATGCTAGATTCAAGGACTTTGATTTTATGGATCTTGAATTTTACAACCCAGATCACTTATAGACACCCTAATATACAACTTTAACCAATCAATTACAACATCTAACAACAAATCATAAGATTTCAAATTTTGAAAGTTTATACCTTTCTAGCTTGGATTTTTGATTTCTGACTTTGTGATCTGATCTTGGTGAGTTATAAATTGATCATGGCTTAGCTTTTCACTCCCTCTCACACTAGATTTCGAAAAGTTAGAGAGAGAAGGGACTTGGATAAAATGAAAATGAAAGTATGCATTTCTCTCTCTTAATCTAATATACATGGCATGATTCAATGTATTTAGTTGCTAGTTGGAATATCTATTTAATATAGTATAGATATAGAGCACATGGGATAGCCATTAGGGTGATGACTCACCAAGATTGGCCTTATCTTTTGCTTAAGGGCATTTTGGTCATTTCCTTTTAATTTTAATTCTAAAATGGTCATTTGATCAAACCCTTAGGGTTTAGGGTTTGGGTTTAGGGTTTGAACCCTTTAGGGTTTAACCCTTAACTTGCAATTTAATTTTTAAGATTTCCAAATTTCTGTTTTCAAAATAGAAAATTAATATTTCTAAATTATAATTATGATTTTCTAATTATATTAAAATTTCTTAATCATCATTTAAATCTTGCTAATTAGGATTAACATTTCCTAATTAAACTCGCTAATTTAGCAATTAGGGTCAAAATTGTCATTAGGGTTTATAAACCCCTAATTAGGGTTTCTAATAGAAAAATAATTTTCCTAAGTTAGAAATTAGATTTCGTAATTAAATTAATATTTTCTAATTACTAATAACTTGAAAATTGGGATTAATATTTCCTAATTAATATTAAAACTATTTAACTAACAATTAGGTTTTCCCTAATTATAAATTAGGATTCCCGGAATTGAAATTAGGGTTTCCAAAACCGATTTTAGTGTTTCTTGGTAAACGCTGAGGTTTTCTAACCGAACATTGACGTTCTTAATATATACCTAGGGTTTGTTACAGATATCGATTATCTGGTCAACCCTTGACCCTTAACCACATCATGTACACAGAACATAATCATGTATTTCCTTAATCCTGAATAATTCACCTAAATCCTTCACAGAATTTTGAAATCCTCAAAATTCCTTATTAAAAATCTCAAATGCATACACTTATTTTCTGTCTAGGTTCTAATTTTGAACCTTAAATCAATTAATAAAAATTTTAAAAATTTTCTAAATTCTCGGGTTGTCACATCATTGATAGAGTACTATTCAGTATTTATGAGCCTATTTATTGGTAGTTATTATTCTATTGTTGTTCATTGTTATATCTAGTGAGCATTTGTTTTGCTCACTCTTGCATAATTATAATTATTGTAGCTAAAGTTGAGAAGGTCGATGAGCCTTCAAATAGCAAAGGAAAGGGAAAAATGTACAAGTGATGAAGACTTGTAATTTTATTTATGGTTATGATGATAAACTTTTATTTAGTGATGAGATGTAATTATTTTATTTCCGCAATTGAATGATGTTTAAGGTTAGACAACCTGGGATATTTTTGGATTTAAAGATGTAACCCTTTTATAGGGAGGATTTATGGTTTAAATGTTATTTTATTTGGGCAGGTAGTATGAATGTATGGAAAGTGAACACCAAGTCTTAGGGGAAGGAAGTACCCAGATTTAGGGGTGTCACAGGTTGGTATCAAAGCTTTAGGTTATGAACCTTAGGTGGGGAAAAGCCTTAGGAAGTAAAGATAGTGGTGATAAACTCTTATCGAATTTTAAGGGAAAAGTAATAAAATACTAATGTGCTTATGTTATTACAACTTATGTGCTCGTGAGTGATGAGTAGTAATGATTAGTAATTTAAAACTTAAAATTTTGTTGTCAGGATGGCTAATATAGGAGAATCAAGTCAGGCTAGGGAGGAAGGATCCCAGATGCCTAAAGAGGAGGATCCTCGAGATATTTAGGTAGTGTGGGAACAACTACTGCCACAGGAGTCAGCTTCGTTGGTCATAGTGGTTGAGCAGGAAGGTTTACCTGATGAGGATGATGAGATAGAGACAGACGAGGAGGACCCCGTTGAGTTGCCATAGTCGGATGAGGATGATGAGGACGAGGAGGAAGAGATTCCACTTAAGTCGACAGTTGGTCGTATGTACGACGAAGTATACGACCGAAATGTGGAACTTCAGGATAGCGTCGAGGAGTTGCAAGAGATAGTAGCTGAACAACAGATCGTAATGGTGCAGAAGGACGATGAGATCCTAGAACGAGAGGAACGTCTGAACAATGTCGAGGAGAAGCTGGTTCACACCGAAGAAGAGAATGAACGAATGACAGCAGAGATTGCATAGCTGAAGAACAAGTTGAGGGAGGAATCGACTAAGAGGGCGGTAATACCCGAGAATTTCCGCGTATTATGTAAGTGAATATATTAATGGAAATGAATATTTATTTGAATATGAACAATTTCGTGTTATGAAATAAGACAACTCAATTATATTGAGTAATTGAATAATTAAGAAAATATGGAGTTTGTGGTAAACTCGTTAAAATGCCTTGTGTGGCATAATGCGAAACGAGAAAATTCAATAAGTAAATTAAAACGGGAATTAGGAAGATTAATCATGTCAATCATGTGATTTCGTATAAGTAATCCATACACTCGTAAACTCGTAATAACACTCATGTGGAGATCAATTCATGTCTTGTAAAATAAGTTAGCGTTGAAAACTATAACGGGAAGAAACTGCCCTAGTCTTGGCACTGTCAGGGCACGATGCAGCTGCGCCGTCCCAGCAGTACAAACTGGCGTAGCTGCGCCATCAGTCAGTTTGAGTTAGTTACTTTCTACTGTAGCACTGAATTGAGGGACATTAATGTTAAATGTGCAACATGGGTGAAACCATATGATAGGAGTATATTGCAATAAGGTATGTTATGTCCAACAAAGGAATTATTAAATCATTAATTAGTTGTGGAAATGGATTTCCTTGTAATTAATTAATAATATGTGATTATTATTATTTGCAATATACCTATAAATGTAATGAGAATATTATCAATAAACAATGATTATGGAAGCTCATAATTACATTAATCAATTCTTGGATTAATTAATATCGGTATTAATTAATTAAGGAAGTGCATGATGTATTTATTTAGCATGAGGAGGTAAATTATTAATATAATAATAATATTATATTCAGCGCTATGTTCATATGAGTGTTAATACAACTATACTATATAGTGTAGTGTGACATTGTGTGACTATATACAAAACTATAGTATTTTAAGTGATAATTAATCAAGGAAGGAATAAATTTATTTATTTAACATAAATAAGTAAGATATTATATAATAAGGTTATTATATGATTACATGAGTAGTAGAATTAATTATGGAACTACCCGCACAATAATACCTGACTGCATTATTTTATGCGAGTCTAAATTCCTAATATGGTAACAATTGTACATTAAGATTTCATTGTGAGAAATTAAATAGACCAAATCAAGCCTTGATGATATGAAATGCTGAGGTTTTCTCCTTTGTCCCAAATTGAGAGTCACATTTACTCCTTAAACCTCAGTCACGTGAATAGGAAAAAGGCTAAGGCATATTTCTCTTCTTTTCTTCCAAGCTTCTATCTAATGATCATGGGGGGGGGGGAGTGGTGTTCATGATGCAAACCAACCACTAAATTACCAACTCCTTCTTATACTTCATGCAATCCCTCAATCCATGAGTTTAAATTCTTGGGCAATGACTTGGCATGGTTAATGGGTTTCCTATAAAATAGACCCTTCCTTTCATTCTCTGTGATTTGGGAAATTGTATGAGAATTGCTTAGTGTAAGATAGAGAGCATACAATTGTTATAGGAGCTTAAGAGTCCAATTAGTAGCAAGTTCCTACGAATTACCGAGGTATAATTCCATTTCATGCTTTCCAAATTTCCAATTTCTGTTACCAGTGTTCATAAGTGTTGGAATTCAAATTTATTGAATTCGTAGAATTGCATGCTAGTATGGTTGAATAATGTTCATATAGTTGTTATATGGCCTTACAAACATGTTTGAACTGATAAATAAGTGTTTAGGAATGGTTTCGTGAGTAAAGTTTGTGTTTGGTCTAAACAGTTGCCGAAGCAGACTGCTTATGCGCCTGAACCAGGAACGGCGCAGCTGCGCCTATAAGACCCCAACTTTTATAAATAAAGATGAATTTTCTATAAATATCATTTTTGAATATTATGGAGTTAATTTGGTATAATGTTATAGTTGTGGGTAATATTTATAAATTTTGCAAAGTACGCAAGTTGTTATATAATATTCGATTGGTCGGAGAATATTCGTTTTAACAGGGAATATTCGTACAATGGCACAATCATTGGTGGACCCCACAACGAAATTATTGTCGGATTGAGAAAACGACAAAAATATTTTATTAAAAATAGCGGCGGAAGTTTTAACATTGATACTGTTGAGCTACTCGGTAGTAAAAGTACAGTAATACGTGTGGTTACATAGTAGCACACGGTATTGATTATTAATGCTTATGTGAGAAGTCACTCAGTTTGATTCAATTATTGTCAGTTAATAATATGAATTATTTAGCGATAATGACGTTTTGTTTTATTCGTATTATTAACGTAATAAAACAGAAACATCTTTTTATATAAAACAGAATACTTTATTAAAGTTATTCTATAAATAGAATATATTATATTTTATTTAAAAGATTTTTCTTTAAATATAGACCGTCAGATTAAAGTAATCAATCTGGACCGTTCATGGATTAGTTACTAGGCATTCTATTTTTCTATAAATAGCAGCTCATTCCTTCATTATTTCTTACGAATTCACTGAACTCTAGAGAGAGAAACTATAGAGAGAAACTATAGAGAGAGAGAAGAAGAGTATTCTGCTACTTAACTACTTCCTTATTTCAGCTCTTCTTTAAAACGGTAAGGGGTGTTATTCTTTCTTATTCATGAAGAGAACTGTTGTTATTCTATTTCTTATTATTCTGTTGGAATAACCTGTATACGCGGTCTACCCTATACTTGGTGACATTCTTCTATTATTCTGTTGGAACATCCTGTCGGTGTGTTTTACACCGGACCTGGTTCCGTCTTGTTATTATTCTGTTAGAATATCCTGTCTGTGTGTTTTACACCGGACCTGGTTCCATTATTTATTATTCTGTCGGAATATCCTGTCTGTGCGTTTACGCCGGACCTAGTTCCATTATTTATTATTCTGTCGGAATATCCTGTCTGTTCGTTTACGCCGGACCTGGTTTCATTATTTATTATTCTGTCGGAATATCTTGTCTGTGCGTTTACGCCGGACCTGGTTCCATTATTTATTATTCTATTAGAATAACCTGTCTGTGCGGTCTATCGCATGCATGGTGATTTCTTTTGTTATTCCATTCGTTATTATACTCAGTTGGTTAAGTTTTAACTTATATACTCCATGAAATTAGTGAAATATCCTTGATAATTGCGGTTCATCCAGTATCTTTTCATGAAAATATTTTTCTAAGTATTCTTGAATTTTACTCCACAAAGCAGTATCAATGTTGACAATTTGGACGTTGTTAATTCTTGGATAAATTAATGCTTGAACTTGTTTTATTGAATTCTTATATCATTGTCATCATCCTCATGTTTATAAAATTTTGAAAGTCATCTGTGGCCTGTAGTGCATAGATGGACTTGGTATGATTATGACCAGGGATTATTCGGTATAATCATGACCGTAATGTTACAAATGATGTGGTAAAAGTCCTCATTGGCCCGTAGTGCATTGATGGACAGTTGTTGGCATGATCATGACCATTAATGAATATACGAATATCCTTGGCCGTAGTGCAGGGGTGATTCGATGATGTGGATTATTTTATTAAGCTGTGTCCCAGCGACAACAGTGTTGAAAAACCTTTTAAAGCATAAAAGATAGTAGAGTTTATTTTCTACTTGACTCTTTTAATGGATTGCTTGTTCCGCTGCAGTTAAACTTGATGTCTATTATATTTTATCAGTTTAACATTGTTGAAGGCTAATGATAATTTATTCTGCATTATCTTAGTCATAATATTTCTTACTGGGCTAGTTGAGCTCACCCTTTCTTTCACTGTTCTCTTCAGGAAATGAGAACGTAGCTGGGGCAAGTCGGGGAGCGGAGTGATGGTCCGAATGATAGTATTAGTTAGTAGTCCTCACTATTCTATGTAATGGTGTGTTAATAAATGTAATGAGGGCTCCTTTTGAGTATGAATACTCTCTAGAAGATAATATTTGTATTCAAACTCACAGTTTATGTTTTGTCGTATTGTACACGACAGTTGTATTAGTAAATTATATTTGTATTCTGTACTATGTATCTGACGACCCAAGATGGGTGATGTATACCTAATTTTGGGGGCGTCATAGTTGGTATCAGAGCTTAGGGATATGATCCCTGGCTAAGATGTGAGAATAGAACTAGGAGGGGAGAGACGGGGAATTCCTTCGCTAGTATGACCTACCTAAGTTTATTTGCATGGTATTTAATTGGTCGGTCATAAGATAAGGATAATATATGACATATCAATTAACTTTTATTTTGTGGCAGTATCTGAAAGTGGCATCTGAAAATGTTAAGAATAGCAATGGAGCACAGGCGACTGTTGATTCGCCACATATCAATAATCAGGATAATGTGCATCAGGAAGGTGACAATCCTCATGCAAACAATAACACTGACCAGATGATGAATGATGGAATGTTCAGAAACTTTATGCAGTTCATGCAACAGCAGGCGAGAGCGGCTCCTGTCCAAAATATAGGTGGAAACACTGAAAACTCTCGGACGGTCACCGCTAAACAGTTCAAGGAGCTGGGACCACCAGAGTTTAAGGGAGAGCCAAAACCACTTATAGCGGAAACATGGATAAAGCATATTACCAAGATATTTGATGTCTTGGGATGCTCCGAGGAGCAAAAGTTTCCCTTTGCCGCCTTTATGTTGCGAGGAGAGGCAGATTACTGGTGGGAATCGATTAAGCGTACTCAACCTGCCGCACTGAAGATGTCTTGGGAGAAGTTCCAAGAGCTGTTCAATGACAAATACTTTCCCGAAAGTGTTCGTCACATGAAGGAGGTGGAGTTCATCAAATTGGAGCAGAATAATATGACAGTGTCGCAGTATGAGGCTAAATTTGCTGAGTTGTCCCAGTTTGCGTCCCACTTGGTGGATAATGAAGAGCGAATGAAGCGAATGTTTTTGCGAGGTTTGAAACCTGAGATACGTCAACATCTTATTTCTCATAAACTGTGTTTGTATTCAGATGTTGTGAATAGAGCTCAGTTAGTGGAGCGCGATAACGAGTCAACGCAACCAAAAGAGAGCAGTCGGCAAAATGATAATACAAGTGAGAGCAGTCATCGAAGCGGTGACAACAAGCGTGGAGGGAATTAACAGGCCAGAAATGGTAACCACTTCGGTGGTAATCATGGCCAAAACAATACGAATGGTCATTTCAAAAAGAGGAGATTCAACAATGATGGAAAGACGTCAGCACCAGCACCCGTTGTTAAGGAAGGAGAACGACCACCTATCATATGTTTCAAATGCGGAGGGGAGGGGCACATCAGTCCGAATTGCGCGATGCCGTCTAAAGCATGTTATAATTGTGGAAGAGAAGGTCATTTAGCTCGATTTTGTCGTTTACCAAAAACAAGTTCAGCCAAGATGGAGACACCAAAGGTCGTCCCAAAAAAGTCAAAATCGGTAGTGCAAGGGAGAGCGTTTGTTGTGACCACCCAGAAAGCAAGGAACCCGAATGAGGTCATCACGGGTAAGCTTATCATAAACTCTAACGAAGTCTATACTTTATTTGATACCGGTTCTACCTATTCTTTTATTTCTCCTACTTGCGCTCATCGATTAAATTTGATTCCGGAGAAATTAGACTTTGACTTATCTGTTGAAACTCCATTGGGAGAAACCTTCATTACATCCACGGTTTATAAGTCTTGTTTGGTTCAAGTTGGTTCCCACAAATTACCTGTCGATCTTATTTCATTAAAAATACTTGCATTTGACGTGATTCTAGGGATTGATTGGTTAACTACTCATCATGCTAAAATTGATTGTTTGCGTAAGGTTGTTAGCTTTCATATTCCTAATCGACCTATTATGCGAATTCAAGAAACCAAACCATTAAAATCAATCGCTGTCATCTCAAGCCATAAAGCTATTCGTTTATTAAAAAACGGATGTCAAGCTTTCTTAGCTCATATCACGGATCTAAACAAAAATACGTCAGTTTTGAATGATATTTCTATTGTTAATAAATTCCCTGACGTATTCCCTGAAGAACTTCCTGGCCTACCCCCAGAGCGTGAAATTGAATTTTGTATCGACCTTGAACCCGGTACAAAACCCATTTCCAAAGCCCCATATCGAATGGCTCCTATTGAACTTCGGGAGTTAAAGATCCAACTGCAGGAATTGTTAGACATTGGCTTTATTCGTCCTAGTACTTCTCCTTGGGGTGTTCCCGTGCTATTCGTGAAGAAGAAAGATGGAAGCATGCGACTTTGTATTGATTATCGGGAGTTAAATCATGTCACCATCAAAAATAGGTACCCATTGCCACGTATTGATGACCTGTTTGACCAATTGCAAGGAGCACAATTCTTTTCAAAGATCGATCTTCGTTCTGGATATCATCAGCTGAAGGTTAGAACTGAGGATATTCCAAAGACGGCATTCAGAACTCGGTACAGGCATTATGAATTCTTAGTCATGTCCTTTGGATTGACTAATGCTCCTGCTGCCTTCATGGATATGATGAACTGGGTATTCAAGGAATATTTGGATCACTTTGTGGTCGTCTTTATTGATGACATCCTTATTTATTCCAAAAGCCGTGAAGATCATGAGCAACACTTGAGGCTGATACTCCAAAAGCTTCGTGAATACAAGCTTTATGCCAAGTTGAAGAAATGCGAGTTCTTGCTGGAGGAGGTAGCATTCCTTGGGCACGTAGTATCAAGTCGTGGAATATCGGTTGACCCGGCAAAGATTGAAGCTATTCAAAGCTGGGAGCAACCTAAATCAGTGACCGAAGTACGTAGCTTTCTTGGTTTAGCTGGTTATTATCAGAGATTCGTGGAAGGATTTTCTCGAATCGCTACTCCATTAACTCAGCTGACTCGAAAGATACAAAGTTCGGTTGGAGCGAAGAATGTGAGCAGAGTTTTCAAGAACTCAAGAGGAGACTCATTTCAGCACCTGTTCTAACAATACCATCTGGCTCGGAGGGATTTGTCATCTACAGTGATGCTTCGAGCAAAGGGTTGGGATGCGTTCTTATGCAACATGGAAAAGTCATAGCCTATGCATCAAGACAACTCAAGGAATATGAGAGGAATTATCCTACTCATGATCTAGAGTTGGCAGCTGTTGTCTTTGCACTTAAAATTTGGAGGCATTACTTGTATGGGGAGAAGGTGGAGATCTTTACGGATCATAAAAGCCTCAAATATTTCTTCACTCAAAAGGAACTCAACATGCGACAACGACGTTGGCTTGAACTGTTGAAAGATTATGATCATACCATTCAATACCATCCTGGAAAAGCGAACGTGGTAGCTGACGCATTGAGTAGAAGATCATATGCAAGTACGAGTGCAATATTGTCAACACAAAGGCCCATTTTGTGTGACTTGCAAAGGATGGAGATAGAGTTAAAGACTCCAGGGACCCATGTGATGATGGCGAATATACGAGTAGAACCAACTTTAATCGATAAAGTTAAAGCTGCTCAAGCTACAGACCTGGAGCTGATGCGTATGAGGAAAAAAGTGGAAGAAGGTGCTATGCCGGAAGCAAGAATCGATGAAGAAGGAATACTTCGAGTCAACTCCAGACTTTGTGTTCCTAACAACCCTGATTTAAAGTATGAAATCATGATGGAGGCGCACAACACACCGTTTGCAATCCATCCTAGAAGTACCAAAATGTATCATGATCTTCGTCATACATTTTGGTGGAGCAATATGAAGAGAGAGATAGCGTTGTTTATCTCAAGGTGTCTAACTTGTCAACGAGTCAAAGCGGAGCATCAAGTACCAAAAGGTCCATTGCAACCACTTGAAATTCCAGAATGAAAGTGGGAGCACATTACCATGGATTTCGTTACCGGTCTTCCCAAGGTTTCTCAAGGTATAGATGCGATTTGGGTCATTATTGATAGATTGACCAAGTCTGCTCATTTCTTACCGATACGAGAAACTTATACACTTGAACGTCTTGCTCGTATGTACATAAACGAGATTGTAAGACTGCATGGTATGCCAGTATCCATAGTTTCTGATCGAGACCCAAGATTCACTTCACGATTTTGGGTTAGTTTACAAAAAGCTATGGGCACAGATTTACGATTTAGTTCGGCATATCATCCTCAGAAGGACGGACAATCAGAGTGGACTATTCAAAATCTAGAAGATTTATTAAGACTCTGTGTCTTGGACTTCAAGGGAAGTTAGGACAAGTTCTTACCATTGGTGGAGTTTTCCTACAACAACAGTTATCAAGCAAGTATTGGCATGGCTCCATTCGAAGCATTGTATGGAAGAAAATGTCGTTCTCCAGTATGCTAGGATGAGGTGGGTGAAGCAACGTTGTTGAGACCGGTGTTGGTACGCATGACTATAGAAAAGATTCAAACGATCCGACAACGTATAAAAACCTCACAAGATCGACAAAAGAGTTATGCTGATCTTCATCGAAAGGACGTGAAATTTGATGCAGGAGATCATGTGTTCTTATGTGTTGCTCCATGGAAAGGAGTTACGAGATTTGGAAAGAGAGGAAAGCTCAATCCTCGATTCATCGGTCCATTTTTAATCATCGATCGAGTACGAACTGTGGCTTATAGACTCGCTTTACCGCCAAGTATGTCTCGTATTCATAACGTTTTTCACATATCCATGTTACGCAAATATGTGGAAGACCCGAACCACATTATTGAGTTAGAACCGGATGAAATAGCGGAGGATTTGACGTATGAAGAAGTTCCTGTTCAAATCTTGGATAAGAAGGAACATATTCTACGCTCCAAGGTTATACCTCAAGTCAAAGTTTTGTGGAGAAACCACGATGTTGAGGAAATGACTTGGGAGTTAGAATCTGAAATGAAATCAAGGTATCCTTACCTCTTCGACATACCAGGTACGTACCCTAATTTCGAGGGCGAAATTTCATAAGAAGGGGAGGTTGTAAGACCCCAACTTTTATAAATAAAGATGAATTTTCTATAAATATCATTTTTGAATATTATGCAGTTAATTTGGTATAATGTTATAGTTGTGGGTAATATTTATAAATTTTGCAAAGTACGCAAGTTGTTATATAATATTCGATTGGTCGGGGAATATTCGTTTTAACAGAGAATATTCGTACAACGGCACAATCATTGGTGGACCCCACAACGAAATTATTGTCGGATTGAGAAAACGGCAAAAATATTTTATTAAAAATAACGGCGAAAGTTTTACCATTGACACTGTTGAGCTACTCGGTAGTAAAAGTACAGTAATACGTGTGGTTGCATAGTAGCACACGGTATTGATTATTAATGCTTATGTGAGAAGTCACTCAGTTTGATTCAATTATTGTCAGTTAATAATATGAATTATTTAGCGATAATGACGTTTTGTTTTATTCGTATTATTAACGTAATAAAACAGAAACATCTTTTTATATAAAACAGAATACTTTATTAAAGTTATTCTATAAATAGAATATATTATATTTTATTTAAAAGATTTTTCTTTAAATATAGACCGTCAGATTAAAGTAATCAATCTGGACCGTTCATGGATTAGTTACTATGCATTCTATTTTTCTATAAATAGCAGCTCATTCCTTCATTATTTCTTACGAATTCACTGAACTCTAGAGAGAGAAACTATAGAGAGAAACTATAGAGAGAGAGAAGAAGAGTATTATGCTACTTAACTACTTCCTTATTTCAGCTCTTCTTTAAAACGGTAAGGGGTGTTATTCTTTCTTATTCATGAAGAGAACTGTTGTTATTCCATTTCTTATTATTCTGTTAGAATAACCTGTATACGCGGTCTACCCTATACTTGGTGACATTCTTCTATTATTCTGTTGGAACATCCTGTCAGTGTGTTTTACACCGGACCTGGTTCCGTCTTGTTATTATTCTGTTGGAACAACCTGTCTGTGTATTTTACACCGGACCTGGTTCCATTATTTATTATTCTGTTGGAATATCCTGTCTGTGCATTTACGCTGGACCTGGTTCCATTATTTATTATTCTGTCGGAATATCCTATCTGTGCGTTTACGCCGGACCTGGTTCCATTATTTATTATTCTGTTAGAATAACCTGTCTGTGCGGTCTATCGCATGCATGGTGATTTCTTTTGTTATTCCATTCGTTATTATACTCAGTTGGTTAAGTTTTAACTTCTATACTCCATGAAATTAGTGAAATATCCTTGATAATTGCGGTTCATCCAGTATCTTTTCATGAAAATATTCTTCTAAGTATTCTTGAATTTTACTCCACAAAGCAGTATCATGTTGACAATTTGGACGTTGTTAATTCTTGGATAAATTAATTCTTGAACTTGTTTTATTGAATTCTTATATCATTGTCATCATCCTCATGTTTATAAAATGTTGAAAGTCATCTGTGGCCTGTAGTGCATAGATGGACTTGGTATGATTATGACCAGGGATTATTCGGTATAATCATGACCGTAATGTTACAAATGATGTGGTAAAAGTCCTCATTGGCCCGTAGTGCATTGATGGACAGTTGTTGGCATGATCATGACCATTAATGAATATACGAATATCGCAGCGATAACAGTGTTGAAAAACCTTTTAAAGCATAAAAGATAGTAGAGTTTATTTTCTACTTGACTCTTTTAATGGATTGCTTGGTCCGCTGCAGTTAAACTTGATGTCTATTATATTTTATCAGTTTAACATTGTTGAAGGCTAATGATAATTTATTCTGCATTATCTTAGTCATAATATTTCTTACTGGGCTAGTTGAGCTCACCCTTTCTTTTACTGTTCTATTCAGGAAATGAGAACGTAGCTGGGGCAAGTCGGGGAGCGGAGTGATGGTCCGAATGATAGTATTAGTTAGTAGTCCTCACTATTCTATGTAATGGTGTGTTAATAAATGTAATGAGGACTCCTTTTTGAGTATGAATACTCTCTAGAAGATAATATTTGTATTCAAACTCACAGTTTATATTTTGTCGTATTGTACACGACAGTTGTATTAGTAAATTATATTTGTATTCTGTACTATGTTTCTGACGACCCAAGATGGGTGATGTATACCTAATTTTGGGGGCGTCACAGCGCCACATTTGTATTGAGGCGCAGCGTAGCTACGCCGGTTGCTGATTTCAGTTGAGCAATCTATTTTCAAGTCGGATCCATATGAGTTAGTGGTTATGACTTGAGCTAGCATGTGAACATATGTATGGTGTATATGTGGATATATTAACCTAATGTGAGCATGTTTAGACTAGATTCGCATGAATAACAAAAGTGTATGATTTAAATGGATTCATGACTTTAGAAACAAACTTATTGTATATGTATGCCATGTATGTGCAGTGGCTTTGCAAGCATGTTAGTGTAAATTAGAAATGCATGAACAAACCCTTAGATTGTGCTTATTTGATTAGTAAGGAAACATGAGTATACTGAACTTACTAGTAAGCTTTAAATGTGAATATTGTCAAGATACCATGAGGACTAAAATCTGATGATGGTGATCATGTTTAATGACTCTCTTAGACTCACTCATGTAGTGTGAACATATATATACCATGCTTGTGTAGCATATTTCAAGAAAAGCATGAACAAAGCCTATTTTCAACTAAAGCGGTGTTAGTTTCACATGTGCATTATGAATACACACAAGCATGCCTAAAATGAGTTTTATAACTATCATGTATGTTTAGAAAGCAAGCATGCTAGACTTTGTGGTTTCACGACCTTGAATGACCTTAAATTATTAAAATGATCGAACTTAGAATCATGTTACGCAAGAAGGGACCTAGATTGATCTGAAAAGCATGTGAAAGCCTTTAACATGACAAAATATGATTGTGTGTTCAAGCCAAACAGAGACCACAAGGCAGCCACTGAGTTTTGGCTAGGTCAGGGGACGGCGCAGCTGCGCCGGTCCTAGGTATAGCCATGGCGCAGCTGCGCCAGTCTGGAATCATAATTAGTGAATTCTGACTTTTGAACAGTAACTTGCATGGTGCTTATGATGCTAAATGTGATCTAAAACCTACTGATGTACATATATATGTGTGATGCTTAGTTGTTAAGTTGGTGTTGTATTGAAATGGGAAGTCCATGAGTAGAGAAAGTCTTAACCTTGAGCATTCTTGATTCGCGTATAACTAAGTATTTAATTCATGATGTCTTATAAACTGATTTTGTACTATATGTGCATATTTGAATCACGTCGAGCTTGATTAATGACTATGTTAGCTAATGAACATCTTGAACATATAATACATTATAAATAGGATTCGAAAGTGTTGAATTCTAAAACGAGGATAAACTACGCGTAAGGTAAGTTTCTAAACCTATCTTATTGTGCAAGTATCTTTGCATTCTTGATTCGACGAATACCGTAAGCTTATCTCTTTGAGTACAAGTTATACTATTTTCTCGTTCAAATGAGTCATTATGCTTAAACCCTTGTGAAAATTATTATTCATAATAAACATAGTATTGTTCTTGAATATTGTGAAAGAGTCGATGCCATTTGATTCGGCTAGACTATATGCATGTTTATAAAACTGTCTAAACCAATTGATTGGTGCAAAAATCTTGAAAACTGAGTTGGACAACCCTTATGGTAAGGGGATTGTATGTTGTTGGAAACCCCAACACATGAGTATATTATTACTGTGGTGTTATGCATAACGTAAAGTATTGTAGACTGATCATCTATAGTACTTGATATTTTGGGCTATCAGTTTAATATTGGTAACTCTAGTGGAAGTTCAATAGTCCTTAGTGACTGCTCAGTATACATTACTTATCAAGTTGGATACATTGTTAGTCGTTGGATTCATATATATCTGTTGATTTATATCGAATTGTCATTCTTATTCCAAGAATTGTTGATATTCCTTATCCGTGATGTTATTCTAAAACTTTGAACTATCCTAGAAATGGCGCTTCGATATTTCAAACCTTATGATATTATATCTGACCCCTTGTTGTATATTACTTGCTAGGCAATTTGTGCTCATCCTTGATTAATTAAAACCTTTTAGTTAAGGAAGAGCAGGGAGGTGTCTCTGGAGCAGATACGGGCAAGGGCAAGGCTACCGACTAGCTTATCCCTTTTTATGTTAAATCTATTATGTTGTTTTAAGACTATTTCCAGACGATGTTTAAGCTTATGTAGGATTATGTAATAAGTCTTTATTCGATATTATTATGTAATCTATTACGCACTTTAGGTTGCGAGACTTGGGGGAATAATTATAATAAACCATTATATATTATTGTAATTTAGATTTTCTGTTGTGTATGCATTATTTTAGTGATTACGGTTTTACCATGAGAGCGTGATGAACCGAATTCGAGTGACCAAGTGGAGGTCATAATTTGGGGGCGTCACAAGGGCAAGAGCCGAAAACGCGTATAGGGAAGCTTATCAACGAGCCGGGATAGCAGGAAGAGACGCACAAGCAAAGAGGATGAAGATGGATGAGATGAATAACATATTCAACACCGTGATCAATCGAGCTCAGGACCGGGTCATTGGTTATCCTATTCAGTTCGAGACGCTGCCATCATATATACTAGATCGCAGAACAATATTCCGGATTATGGAGGAAGAGCATCATAAGGCTACGCAGTATCTTAGTAGGATATTGTAGGGAATGTACTTGATATGCAATTATTAATATGATAAATATTATGTAAGTCCCAAGTGTGATGTTACCTATGAGATATTATGATAATGTTATCCTGGAACTTTAGTAGTTTAGGGAAGTAATGTATATAGCAGTGATGCTATTGTTTTGATGTTTCCTAAAAGATTATAAATGAATAAAAGTTATGGTCTTATTCAAAGTGTTATGTGTTATGTGTTATGTGATAATCTTTTATGATGTGAAACTTAAGTATATAACACTTAAAATATTTAATAGAATCTAATGGGTGTATTTTAACAGAAAATGCCTCCAAGACGTCACCCACGACAGGAACCTACCAATAACAACAATGCTGAGGCTAATCCAGTTCAGTAATTCGTAACGCTACTGACGGGAGCATTACAAAATCAGCCACAGAATCAAGCTACAACATTTAAGGACTTCAAGGCGGTTGGGCCACCAGAGTTTCGTGGGTCCATGAATCCGGTTGAGGCACAGACTTGGATCATGGAGATAGAGAAGGTTTTTGATGTTGATAGGGTAGGGGATAATCAGAAGATTGCTTTTGCAACATTCATGTTGAAAGCAGGGGCTAGTTATTGGTGGCAAGCCAATAAAACACGAGGCGGTCAAGGGGTAATGTCTTGGGAAAGGTTCAAGGAAATATTCTTTGAGACCTATTTCCCAGAAAGTTCGAAGAATCAAATGGAGGTACAATTTTTCGAACTGAAACAGGGTGCAATGACGGTGTTGGAGTATGCCGCGAAATTCAACGAGTTAGCAAGGTTTGCGCCATACCAAGTGAATATGGATGAATGCAGTACAAAAAGATTCGAGTAGGGACTAAAGCCCTGGTTGTACAGTAGGGTTTCCCTGTTCCAGTAAAAGACATTTGCAGCAGTGCTTGAGAAAGCAATTCTCGTTGAGAGTGGAGGCGAGGTTGTAACAAAGCACAATCAAGAGCAGAGAAAGAAGAAGAATGAAGGTGAAGCTAAGAATGGTGGTGCTGGTAACGATGGAAATGGTAACAATAATTTAAAGAGGAAGTGGAATGCAAATGTGGGGGCTGGAAATCAGTAAGGTAACCAGAAGAAGAAGAAGATTGACACATGTGCTACGTGCGAAAAGTTTCACGCATGTATGTGCTTAAAGGGGAAGCAAGTATGCTTTAACTATGCCAAGAAGGTCACATTTCCCCAAATTTCAATCAACCCAAGAAGAATGCTTGTTACACCTGCGGGTCGAAGGACCATTTTGCTCGCGAGTGTCCAAAGAAGAAATCTAGTGAGACAGCTGGAAGCAAAGAAATGGCAGTAGAGTTACACTGACTATTGTTGGACCAACGCCAACAAATAAGCCCACAGCCAGAACCTTCAATATGACGGTACATGACACGGTGCAATCAAAAGATATTGTGTCAGGTATTATCCCAATCAATGATATAAATGCATACGTATTATTTGATTCGGGTGCTACTTGCTCGTTTATATCTGATGAATTTGCTAAGAGGTTAGAAATACCTAGTGAAGAGTTAAATTTCCCTTTAAACATAGAAATTGTGAATAGGGGGGTAATTCCGGTTAGATTCGTATACAAGATCTGTAGGGTGAATATTAAGGGAAATATTTTGACAGTAGATTTAATTCTGATAAAACTTGGAGGGTTTGATGTTATATTGGGAATGGATTGGTTATTCAATTATGGAGCGACAATTGATTGCCAAAAGAAGTGTGTAAACCTTATGACTCTGTTAAAGGTAATTTTTTATGGTAGCAAATCTCCTAGACAAATGAGATGTCTGACGATTATGCAGGCCAAGAAATTATTAAGTCACGGCTGTGTAGAATATTTAGCCTACATAGTCGATACTCAAAAGAAGAAGGAGATGCAATTGGAGGAGATACCAGTGGTCATGGATTTTGTAGACGTGTTTTCAGAAGATTTTCCATGACTTCTGCCTGACAGAGAAATTGAGTTCGTGATCGATTTAGCACCAGGAACTGCTCCAATATCGAAGACCCCGTACAGAATGGCTCCGGTAGAGATGAAGGAACTAATGGTACAACTACAAGAGCTTCTAGACAAGAAATATATTCAGCCTAGTGTATCACCGTGGGGAGCGCCGGTGTTATTCGTGAAGAAGAAGGATGGGTCAATGCGTCTTTCCATTTATTATAGGGAATTAAACAAAGTCACTATTAAGAACAAATATTCGTTTCCAAGAATAAATGACTTGTTTGATCAATTGAAGGGTGCTAGATATTTCTCAAAAATTGATTTGAGAAGTGGTTATCACCATCTGAAAGTAAGGAAGGCGGATGTACCGAAGACGGCATTCCGAACTCGGTATGGACATTACGAATTTTTGGTGATGTCTTTTGGTTTGATAAACGCCCCTGCAGCGTTCATGGATTTGATGAACAGGGTGTTTAAACCAGTTTTAGACAAGTTTGTGGTGGTGTTCATTGATGATATTTTGGTGTATTCCAGATCTCAAGAAGAACATGTGGCACATTTACGTTTGACGTTGAAGACACTAAGAAAGGAAAAGTTGTACGCAAAATTCTCTAAGTATAAATTTTGGTTAGATCATGTACAATTTCTTGGGCATGTAATTGACAAGGATGGAATTTCAATGGATCCGTCAAAAGTTGAAGGTGTGATAAATTGGAAACAACCAAGAACTCCATCCGAAGTAAGAAGTTTCTTGGAATTGGCAGGTTATTATAGACGGTTTATTCAAGATTTCTCCAAAATTGCCACTCCGTTAAGAAAATTAACAATGAAAGCTGTAAAATTTGTTTGGACGGAGAAGTGTGAGGAAAGTTTTGTGGAATTGAAGAAGAGACTTAGTGTGGCACCTGTATTGTCATTACCAGATAATACACGGAACTTTGTGATCTATAATGATGCTTCACACAAAGGGTTGGGTTGTGTCCTTATGTAAAATGGTAAGGTCATTGCGTATGCATCAAGACAGTTGAAAGACTATGAGAAAGGGTATCTGACTCATGATTTAGAGTTGGCGGCGGTTGTGTTTGCTCTAAAGATATGGAGACATTATCTCTATGGAGAGAAGTGTGAGATCTACACAGACCATAAGAGTCTGAATTATATTTTCACACAGAAGGACCTAAATATGCGTCGAAGGAGATGGATGAAATTAATAAAAGATTATGATTGCGAAATCTTTTATCATCTAGGTAAAGCAAACGTGGTTGCAGATGCTTTGAGTAGGAAGGGTCATGAGAAATTGATGTTGTTAACCAACTAGGAGGAGCTCATTTTAGCAATGGCAAGGTTAGGGCTGAAAATCAAATTTCTAAAAGAATCCAACAAAAAATTTTACCAGATGGAAGCTAGTCCAACTTTGGTGGACAAAGTGAAGAATGCTCAACTACAAGATGAAGAATGCAGAAAAATAAAGGAAAGTGTGGTTGAGGGTAAAGATATGAAGTATAAACTTAATACTGAAGGAATGCTAAGATTCGAGGGACAAATTTGGGTTCAGAAATACCAGAATATTAAAGAAAACATCTTGACAGAGGCTCATAACTCAAGATATTCGATACATCCGGAAAGTACGAAAATGTATCAAGATTTGCGGCGACACTTTTGGTGGCCAAATATGAAGGGAGACGTTGCAGAATGCGTTGCAAAGTGTTTGACATGTCAGAGAATGAAGGCAGAATATTAAAGGCCAAGCGGGTTACTTCAACCATTGGAAATACCGGAATGGAAATGGGAGCGTATCACAATAGATTTTGTGGTAGGTCTTCCAACAACTCAGAAAGGATACGATGCAATATGGGTGATAGTGGATAGATTAAAGAAATTAGCTCACTTTTTGCCAATAAAGATTAGGTTTATTCTTGATCAGCTGGCAAAACTGTATGTCAAAGAGATCGTGTCCACGCATGGAGTTCTAGTGTCAATTTTATTAGACAGAGATTCGAGGTTCACATCAAATTTCTGGAAGAAACTACAGGAATGCATGGGAACACAACTAAAGATGAGTACAACATATCATCCGCAAACCGATGGTTAAAGCGACAAACAATCCAAACGTTAGGGGATATTCTTAGAGCGTGCATAATGGATTTCAAAGGAAATTGGGATGATCATCTACCGTTGGTGGAATTTGCATACAACAACAGTTACCATGCAAGCATTGGTATGCCGCTATACGAGGCGTTATACGGTAGGAAAAGCAGAACTCCACTATGTTGGGATAAAGTTGGTGAACGTCAACTATTTAGATCAGAACTGGTACAACAGACCGCTGAAGTTATAAAACTTATCAGAGAAAGACTGATAGCTGTTCGAGATCGACAGAAGAAGTATGTTGATCAACACAGGCAGAATCGCGAATTTGAAACAGGAAATTTCATGTTCCTAAAAGTTTCACTTTGGAAGGGAAAAATTCATTTTGGCAAGAAAGGAAAGTTAAGCCCAAGGTTTATTGGACCTTTCGAGATATTACGAAGAGTGGGGGAGGTGGCTTACGAGGTAGCTTTACCTGCAGAATTAGAACATGTGCACAACATTTTTCATGTGTCAGTGTTATGACCGTATAAATTCGATTACAAGCATGTGATCGAGTATGAACCGTTGTAGTTCAGTAAAGATTTGTCTTATGAAGAGATTCCTATCCAGATAGTCGACAGGAAAGAACAAGTGCTCAGGAATAAGGTGATACGTTCTGTGAAGGTGATATGGAGGAACCACAACGTCGAAGAGGTTACGTGGGAACTCGAAGCTAAAATGATGAAGAATTACCCTGAGTTATTTGTTTAGTCAGTGTCTTCGATTCTGGGGACAAAATCTTTGTAAGAAGGGAAGAATGTGACGATTTGATTGTTTGAGTTGTGATTCTGGGGACAGAATCCTTGTAAGGAGGGAAGGAGGTAACAATCCAAAATTTTAAATAATAATATTAAATGTTTATTGGATTATATAAATATTTATTTGATGTGTTTATTGTTGAAATTTTGAATAAATATTTGTTTAATTTGATTTGATTTGATTGGTTAATTATATGTTAAATAAATAATTAAGGAGTTAATGAAATTAATTATTATGAGATAACATTCTAATTTAATTTAATAATTAAGTTAGAGAGTTTATAATGATTAAATGGACTATTATAATGTTTTAATTTAATTTGGTAAATTAAGGGTGACCATAAACTATATTATAAATGGTTTATTAAATTTAAAGGAGTTTAATTTAGTTTTGCCAAACAAGGCTTAAAATAGTAAGTCTTTAAATTTTAAAGGGTTTTGCCAAACGGAGTCTTATGACTTTTGGGATTTTTGGATTTTTAAATAATTTAAATAAAATAAATAATAAATATAATATATTTAAAACTATATGTTTATTAGTTTATAACTGACATATTTAGTATAGGTGCTATGTCTATATCGGTTTATGTTGGTTTACACATACTTGGTTATTGTAAGTTGGTCATTTGCTAAGCGTAAGATTTCAGAGAGAGTTAAGAGAATTGAGAGAAAACTTAAGCATTTCCAAACCAATTTTCTGCGATTTTAACAAGGATTACAAGCTAAGTGAAGGTATTTTATTTAAACCTTAGTATTATATATATATATATATATATATATATATATATATATATATATATATATATATATATATATATATGAGTTTACAGCATAACCTATATGTTCTGTGAATTCGGTTTTGTAGAATTGTTGTTATACAACTGAATTGTGATGATTATATGTGTTGGTTACGTTTGAGTTTGTATGTAAACAAAAATTCTTATGCTAATTAAAGTTAAAAAGGAAGAAAAGTAATGATAGTATATATTTTCTCAGGTGGCTTGTATAATACCAATTTTAGTGGTCAATTTGTATGTTAAACTGTCAATTGAGTTTTGATTATGCTAGTTCATTAAGAAACGAAGAAAACATAGTTTGAACGAAATAATTTGAACAAGAATTGGGATCACAATGATGATTTCTATAAAGGATGTCAAAAATTGAGTTTTTATATGAAAACATGAAATTTAAGAAATTCAAATTAGTTAAAATGGTTGTTAAATTGTTCTATATTGATGAAAATTTGAGGAAACATGTTTGTGATAGTTTTATACCAATCATATGTGTTAGTTTCACTGTTCTGTGAGTGAAATTCGTGTTAGTTGGCCTAAAAATAGTGTCAAATCATGTTTTCTAAAAACTGGAAGTGGTGCATAGCGCGGGCGCACAACCTCTTGGCGCGGGCGTGCTGTAATCCACTATAATACTGGCGCGACCGCGCTAGTAGCCAGTCACAGACAGTAATGTCTGCTATTTCTGTAGACTTTGGACACTTATTATAACTTAGTTAGTGATGTGTTAATGTAATAAACATGTATTAAGGTGGCTAAAATAGAACCGTGACATGTCATTGATACTTTTAAAGTTGTTAAAGGTTTAGTAAATTATGGAAATGACATGTTATGATTTAATGTACACAATGAATGTTAGATAAGTGTTGTGAGGTTAACACTTCAAAATTTTGAAATGTAAATGGTACTGTAAGACTTGTACTGAAATAACAAGTTTAACTAAAAATGTATATGTTATGGTATGTTAGTACACCTAATAGATATTGTGATTCCACTAAAATGTGTAGGTGAACCTGAGTTTTAAAATTATAGCTTACGCTTGAGGCAAGTTCTCTAACTCTACTTTTACAATTGTGCAAGTTTCTAATTCTAAGCCTTATTTTTTACATTGAGCAAGTTTCCTATCTTAAACTGTTATTGAACAAGTCATTTGTTCCTAAATTTCATTTGAGCAAGATTTAACTCTAATTTTATTGGAATTTCCATTATGATTGATTCATTCTAACTTGTTTATAGTTAAACAAGTTTCCTAAGTTCTATTCCTGTATAATGAACGCAGTTTTTGAACTTTCGTCTCTATTATTGAGTTATTTTATGACTTTGCATGAGTTATTACAATGTTGAGCAAGTTTTAGTTTCCAGCTTGCTATCAATTAGGGTATATTCAGTAACTAAATTCCTAATTTGACAAGATCATAGACCTAGCATATTGTTGTTCAAGCAAAGGTTTATCATTTTATTCATTTTGTTCAATACCTATGCTCTCTAGTTATTTTCAAGCATGAGTTAATATATAGCCCGTTCAACTATGACTCTCAACTGTTCTATGTTATGTTGTTATTAAACAAGTATTGTGTAATCAAACCTTATTGATTCAACTAGTCCTCTAGTTGATGATCGTTAAACTTTAAATTACCCTTGAAAGCTTATCCAAACAAAACTTTCTTTGGTGCAGACTTGTACTCTAAAACTGCGAAGAACAACCCTATTATAGGGGATGCGCAATGCATTAAGATGTTTATGCACAATACATGGTACAAAGGGCTGATCCCCCCTAAGTACGTGAAGTCGCTACAGTATAACTGTTAAGGTTAAAGTTAAAAGATTACTTGTAACCGTGGACATAGTTCGTGGTCTTACGACCCTCAAACCTATTTCTTATTTTGACTCTCGTTGTTGGTTATCATTGATAGAGTACTATTCAATATTTATGAGCCTATTCATTGGCAGTTATTATTCTATTGTTGTTCATTGTTATATCTAGTGAGCATTTGTTTTGCTCACTCTTGCATAAATATAATTATTGTAGCTAAAGTTGAGAAGGTCGATGAGCCTTCAAATAGCAAAGAAAATGGGAAAATGTACAGGTGATGAAGACTTGTAATTTCATTTATGGTTATGATGATAAACTTTTATTTAGCGATGAGATGTAATTATTTTATTTTCGCAATTGAATGATGTTTAAGGTTAGACAACCTGGAATAATTTTGGATTTAATGATGCAACCCTTTTATAGGGAGGATTTATGGTTTAAATGTTATTTTATTTGGGTAGATAGTATGAATGTATGGAAAGTGAACACCAAGTCTTAGGGGAAGGAAGTACCCAAATTTGGGGGTGTCACAAATATTATTAGATAGCATTATTGACAATATCTAGGGAAGTTTTATCTAGGAGAGGTTATTTAATTGCATGCCAGTAAGAAAAAATCTTTACCGGAAGACCCCCTCTTTCCTGGGAACGACCTGGTTGTCATTATTGTGATTCTGTAATATTTTTTGTGAATAATTAATTATTGATAAAAATAATAAGAAAATATTTATTTTATGTGGATATAAATGAAGGAATTTTTAGAAAAGTGACAATTGCTGAAAATTAATATTTTATCTTTTTTGATAAAATAATTCATTCAAATATATTATTATATTACATTATAAATGTATAATGCGATAATATAATAATATAATAATGGTGATATTTTTACAATGAATGTGTGATATATGAATAATTGAGGAGGAAGAGTATTTTTGTTACAATAGATGTTAAAAAATGTTAAACAAGTTGGTGGATCCTATTTTTGACTGAAATTTGATTATAGCCTGCAAAATCGTCCGTATGTGAATTTCGGTTAATTTTTGTTTAGAATTTGGAAAAACTTAATGCTACAAAGTTGTAGAGAATTAAATTTTCTATGGAATGGACATAAGATTTGAATTTTTCTAATAAAAAGGTTATTTATTATGATTTATTGAAGTTTCGGAGTAATTGATTTTTGGAGATTAAAATATTTATTTTTAAAATTTTTTTTTTTACAATTGGGTGGGCCCCATATGTGTTGTAAATGTGCTGAATTCAGATTTCAAGAGGTGGGCGTGAAAAAATTTAATAAGTACTATTATTTTATTAAATTTTCTACTTTGGTTTTCTAAGCATTTTCCCATAAATAGGATGCTTAAGTTAGAATTGAAAAATACACCAGAATATGGAGTTTTCTGTCTCTATATTATCGAGCGTATTTTTGTAAGTATTTTGATACTTTGAGTGTTGCTATACGGTGCAAGTTTCCTTCAGCGTTATATATGATATTCTAGTCAGAACTAATGTTCTTTGAGGTAAGGGATGTTATTTTCTTCATAAATGATGTTATTCTTTCAATATCATTATACCGAATTATTGGTATGAATTTTATTATGAAATTTTTACCTTTTTATGTTGAGGTTACTATTCACGAGTTACTATTTATGTGTTACTATTCACGAGTTATTATTCACGAGTTACTATTCACGAGTACTATTCACGAAGTATGATACTTTTTCTTGTGGAATTTTCATGAGTTACTATTCATGAGTTACTATTTATGAGTTACTATGCACGAGTATTATTCACAAAGTATAATGATTTTTCGTGTGGGATTTCTAACTTTTAGTGTCGGGGTTACTATTTACGTATACGGCACTATTCACGAATACGATACTATTCACAAAAAAATTAAATTTTCTTTTCTGTATCCAAGATTGTCTGTTATGGTTCCTATTTTTGATTGGATCTATGTTTTGATCTTTATTTTTGATTTCTGCTCCACAATTGATTATTATGGAGTATTTTTGAACATGGATAAACTAAAGTACGAATCCCTAATCTTGGTCTTTTTATCTCTCTTTGGATTCGTTTTCTTGAAAATATTTTTATCATCCTCATTCTTAAATGGTGATATATCTGAATATATTTGGCCTGTAGTGCAAAGATGAATGATTATTTGATGAATATCTTTGGCCCGTGGTGCAACGATGAACAGGTGTTGAGCTTAACCAACTGGTGATACAAATGAATATCTTTGGACTGTAATGCAAAGATGAATATTTGATTCAAGATGTATATTTATTGATGTTACATGGATAAAATATTGATGATGGACTTTTAAATCTTAGAAGATAGTAGAATTCATTCTCTACTTGATTCTTCTAATGGATTGATGTTTTCGCTGTAGTTGTTGATCTCAAACTTATTGTCTATTATATTCTATCAGATTTTTCCTTGTTGAATATTAATGATAATTTGCTGTATATTATCTTAGTCATAATATTCTTTACTGGGCTAGTTGAGCTCACCCTCTTCCTTTTTGTTCTAATTTTCTTCTCAGGAGGCGAGAATATAGCGGGAACTAGTCGGAATATGGAATGATGGTTCAAGATAGTTGTTTTAGTAGTCCTCACTATTTTGTAAAATAGTATATCAATAATTGTATTGAGGACTTATTTGAGTTTGAATACTGTCTAGAAGATAATATTTGTATTTAACTCACAGTATATGTGTAGTCGTATTTTGCACGATAATTGTAATAATAAAGTTGTAGTTATTTTCTGTACCATGTATTTGGCGACTCATAATGGGTTGGGTAGAATGGACCTATTTTGGGGGCGTCACAGTTGGTATCAGAGCTTAGGGATATGGTCTCTGGCGGAGATCGGGGAATAGAACTAGCAAAAGAGAGACGAGTAAATCCTTCGCTAGTTTGTCCTACCTAAGCTTATTTGTTTGGTCAGTCAGAATATAGGGATAATATATATGTGATATGTTAATTTATTTAATTAACCCATGTTTTGTGACAGTATTTGAGAATGACATCTAAAATTTTTGAGATGAGTAATGGAGTAAAACAACATGACTTTGTCCCAATATGAGGCTAAGTTCGCGGAGTTATCCAGGTTTGCACCTCATTTAGTAGAGAATGAGGAACGTATGACGCGGATGTTTCTGAGAGGTTTAAAACTTGAAATTTGTCAATACCTTATTTTTCACAAATTTTTTCTCTATATTCAGATGTTGTGAGCAGGGCTCAATTATTATAGCAAGATAATGAGTTTGTTCAACCGAGTGACCAACAACACTATAATAATTGTACCGGTGGCAACGGCCATCGGGATAATGATAATCATCGTGGAGGAAATTACCATGTCAAATGTAACATTCCAAAATTTTAAAGTGTAATATTAAATATTTATTGATTTATATAAGTATTTAATGGATATGTGTATGGTTGAATAAATAATTGTTCAATTTGAGTTGATGTGGTTTAGTTAATTATTTGCTAAATAAATAATTAAATATTAAATATCAAATATTTATTTACAATATTAAATATTTAATGAATTATATAAGTATTTAATGACAATTTGAGTTGATGTAGTTTAGTTAATTATTTGTTGAATAAATAATTAAGGAGCTAAGAAATTAATTATTATAAGATTATATAATAAATTAATTTAATAAGTAAGCTAGAGAGCTTACAGTGATTTAAATAAATTCTAATATTTTAAATGGGAAATTGTAATTTAAAATATTAGTTGGTTAAATAAAATTATAATTATAAAAGAAATTATAGTTATGTGATATTAAATTATGTGCTAATGTAATTTAATAGATTAATATTTTAATTGATTTATTAATTAAATAAAAGTATGACTAATAACTTTGCTATAAAGGAGTTATTAAAATAAGCTAAAGGACTTTAATTTAGTTTTTGCCAAACATATCTTATTGCATAATAAGTCTTTAATCTAATAATGTTTTAGCAAACAAGGTATAAGGATTAATCCATTTATTTTAATTAGATTTACTAAACAAGGTGTAAGAGTTAATGAGTTATATTATTTTGATTAGTCAAACAAGCCTTATGGCTTTTGATTTTCAAATAAAAACATAACTGATATAATTATATCAGTACTTATATTATATCATTAATATATATTATTACTATATACGTTATAATATTCTACGTATGTTAGAGTTAGGGAGAAGAAAGACTCAGTTGAAATTTACAGAGAGAAAAGAAGAGAGGAAGAAAACTAGAGAGAATTTGAGAGAAATTCTAACAAGTTTTGATAAAAAGAATTGGAGAAAAGACATTGATAATCAAAAGTAGCCATCATCTTCTTAATCAAAGGTAGGAGCTTAACCTTTTCTTTAAAAGCTTAGTTTTTCTTCTTCCCAAAAAGTTTTTTGTGAAATTTTTATAAAAGATAAATTGTTGTTATGAATATAGTTTTGTATGATTATTGATTATAAGGTTATTTCATGAGTTATATATGATTATAGATATAGTAATTCATTCATGTATGTATGTGTTTTGTAGAAGAAAATATATTACAGAGTGTTCATATGAAAAATATATGAGTATGGCTTAATTTAAAATAGAAATTAAGGTTTAATTAGTTGTTAAATTGATAAATTGATATTTAGAATTGCTAGAGTATGTAAAATAATAATCATGATGTTTTGAATTCAGTGTTTTGGTTGAAAAATAAAATCACAGTGTTGATTTCCTTTGAAAATATCAAAAATAGAGTTTTTGTCAAAAATATTAAAATTGGGTGTTGTATATTTGATGTCTATGTTATTTTATGAGTAGAAACATGTTAGAAGTCTTCAAAATATGTTTATATGAAGTTTATATGTGTATTACATGATAATTAGTCTATTAGATTCGAGCTTTTTGGCCAATTTGGCTTTTGTTCATGATGTTACTGAGTTTGGTCGCCAGATTCTAGACTCTGGCGCCGCAGCGCGGCCCAGCAGTACAAATCTCGCGCCGCATCACCGGCGCCACGCCATAGCTCCAACCAATGGCCTGTGACCCGAGCCGCAGTGCCAACTCAGCGCCGCAGCGCCAACCACAGTGTAAACTGTGGCGCCGCATCGCGAGTTAGCAGAATGTTCTGACAGTTTTATTTTAGTGTACAAAACTTGAAAATAAATGTTATGTGTTGATAATAATAATGTTAAATGATAATTTCAATAGTATTAAACTATGAATGATCATGTTATTAAGTGTTACCTACTTATAACATAGTGGATTGTGTGAATGAGTAATTTAACCCATATGACGAATACATTTGTTTATATAAATGTACAATGTTGGTAATGACTAACTATGTCAGTATGCCATATGTATAGGGTATTAATTCAAGTGGGAAGGGTTTAGCTTGTGCTAAAGGCAAGTTCTCTAACTCAAAAATTCATTGTGCAAGTTTTTCTAACTCTATCTTATAATTGAGCTAATTATTATTTTCAATTCGATTATCTTATAATGATGTAAGTCGTCTTGACTTTGGTTTGAGGACAAACAAGTTATTCTTGTATTTCGATTATGAATTTTCATGTATAACTAAATTGCTATGCATGTTTATTATTCAATTCTAATTAACATTGGCTTAGTGTTGTTCAAGCAAGGTATGCTATAGTTATTCAAATTGTATGCTATTAGATTATTCCTAATGCATGACTTGCTATGACTAGTTCAATCACGATTATTCTATAGTATAGTGTTATTGGTTTTTATTCAACTACTTCGTAGTTGATGTTCGTTAAACTCCAAATTTCCTTGAAAGCTTATCCAAACCAAACTTACTTTGGTGCGGACTTGTATTCTAAATACTGAGATGCACAACTCTTTTAATAGAGGTTTACTGTAAGACCCCAACTTTTATAAATAAAGATGAATTTTCTATAAATATCATTTTTGAATATTATTGAGTTAATTTAATATAATGTTATAGTTGTGGGTAATATTTATAAATTTTACAAAGTATGCATGTTGTTATATAATATTCGATTGGTCGGGGAATCTTCGTTTTAATAGAGAATATTCGTACAACGGCACAATCATTGGTGGACCACACAACGGAATTATTGTCGGATTGAGAAAATGACAAATTTTTTTTATTAAAAATAACGGCGGAAGTTTTACTATTGATACTGTTGAACTACTCGGTAGTAAAAGTACAGTAATACGTGTGGTTAAATAGTAGCACACTGTATTGATTATTAATGCTTATGTGAGAAGTCACTCAGTTTGATTCAATTATTGTCAGTTAATAATATGAATTATTTAGCGATAATGAAGTTTTGTTTTATTCGTATTATTAACGTAAAAAAACAGAAACAACTTTTTATATAAAACAGTATACTTTATTAAAGTTATTCTATAAATAGAATATATTATATGTTATTTAAAAGATTTTTCTTTAAATATGGACCGTCAGATTGAAGTAATCAATCTGGACCGTTAATGGATTAGTTACTATGCATTCTATTTTTCTATAAATAGCAGCTCATTCTTTCATTATTTCTTACGAATTCACTGAACTCTAGAGAGAGAAACTATAGAGAGAGAGAAGAAAAGTATTCTGCTACTTAACTACTTCCTTATTTCAGCTCTTCTTTAAAACGGTAAGGGGTGTTATTTTTTTTATTCATGAAGAGAACTGTTGTTATTCCATTTCTTATTATTCTGTTGGAATAACCTGTATACGCGGTCTACCCTATACTTGGTGACATTCTTCTATTATTCTGTTGGAACATCCTGTCTGTGTGTTTTACACCGGACGTGGTTCCGTTTTTATTATTATTCTGTTGAAACATCCTGTCTGTGTGTTTTACACCGAACCTGGTTCTGTCTTGTTATTATTCTGTTGGAACATCATGTCTGTGTGTTTTACACCGAACCTGGTTCCGTTTTTATTATTCTGTTGGAACATCCTGTCTGTGTGTTTTACACCGGACCTGGTTCCATTATTTATTATTCTGTCGGAATATCCTGTTGTGCGTTTACACCGGACCTGGTTCCATTATTTATTATTCTGTCGGAATATCCTGTCTATGCGTTTACGCCGGACCTGGTTCCATTATTTATTATTCTGTTGGAATAACCTGTCTGTGCGGTCTATCGCATGCATGGTGATTTCTTTTGTTATTCCATTCTTTATTATACTCAGTTGGTTAAGTTTTGACTTCTATACTCCGTGAAATTTGTGGAATATCCTTGATAATTGCGTTTCATCCAGTATCTTTTTCATGAAAATATTCTTCTAAGCATTCTTGAATTTTACTCCACAAAGCAGTATCATGTTGACAATTTGGACGTTGTTAATTCTTGGATAAATTAATTCTTGAACTTGTTTTATTGAATTCTTATATCATTGTCATCATCCTCATGTTTATAAAATGTTGAAAGTCATCTGTGGCCTGTAGTGCATAGATGGACTTGGTATGATTATGACCAGGGATTATTCGGTATAATAATGACCGTAATGTTACAAATGATGTGGTAAAAGTCCTCATTGGCTCGTAGTGCATTGACGGACAGTTGTTGGCATGATCATGATCATTAATGAATACACGAATATCCTTGGCCGTAGTGCAGGGGTGATTCGATGATGTGGATTATTTTATTAAGCTGAGTCCCAGCGATAACAGTGTTGAAAAACCTTTTAAATCATAGAAGATAGTAGATTTTATTCTCTACTTGACTCTTTTAATGGATTGCTTGTTCCACTGCAGTTAAACTTGATGTTCGATATATTTTATCAATTTAACACTGTTGAAGGCTAATGATAATTTATTCTGCATTATCTTAGTCATAATATTTCTTACTGGGCTAGTTGAGCTCACCCTTTCTTTCACTGTTCTCTTCAGGAAATGAGAATATAGCTGGGACGAGTCGGGGAACAGAGTGATGGACCAGATGATAGTATTAGTAGTCCTCACTATTCTACTAAATAGTGTGACAATAATTGTAATGAGGACTCCTTTTGAGTTTGTATTGTCTTTAGTAGACAATAATTGTATTCAAACTCACAATTATATTTTGTCGTATTGTACACGACAGTTGTATTAGTAAGTTATATTTGTATTTTGTACCATGTATCTGACGACCCAAGATGGGTGATGTATACCTAATTTTGGGGGCGTCACAGTTGGTATCAGAGCTTAGGGATATGATCCATGGCTAAGATGTGAGAATAGAACTAGGAGGGGAGAGATGGGGAATTCCTTCGCTAATATGACCTACCTAAGTTTGTTTACATGGTATTTAATTGGTCGGTCATAATATAAGGATAATATATGACATATCAATTAACTTTTGTTTTGTGGCAGCATCTGAAAATGGCATATAAGAATGTTGAGAATAGCAATGGAGCACAGGCGACTGTTGATTCACCACATATCAATAATCAGGATAATGTGCATCAGGAAGGTGACAATCCTTATGCAAACAAGAACACTGACCAGATGATGAATGATGGAATGTTCAGAAGCTTTATGCAGTTCATGCAACAGTAGACGAGAGCGGCTCCTGTCCAAAATATAGGTGGAAACACTGAAAACTCTCGGACGGTCACTGCTAAACAGTTCAAGGATTGGGACCACCAGAGTTTAAGGGAGAGCCAAAACCACTTATAGCGGAAACATGGATAAAGTAGATCACCAAGATATTTGATGTCTTGGGATGCTCCGAGGAGCAAAAAGTTCCCTTTGCCGCCTTTATGTTGCGAGGAGAGGCAGATTACTGGTGGGAATCGATTAAGCGTACTTAACCTGCCGCACTGAAGATGTCTTGGGAGAAGTTCCAAGAGCTGTTCAATGACAAATACTTTCCCGAAAGTGTTCGTCACATGAAGGAGGTGGAGTTCATCAAATTGGAGCAGAATAATATCACCGTGTCGCAGTATGAGGCTAAATTTGCTGAGTTGTCCCGATTTGCGTCCCACTTGGTGAATAATGAAGAGCGAATGACGCGAATGTTTTTGCGAGGTTTGAAACCTGAGATACGTCAACATCTTATTTCTCATAAATTGTGTTTGTATTCAGATGTTGTGAATAAGGCTCAGTTAGTGGAGCGCGATAACGAGTCAACGCAACCAAAAGAGAGCAGTCGGTAAAATGATAATACCAGTGAGAGCAGTCATCGAAGCGGTGACAACAAGCGTGGAGGGAATCAACAGGCCAGAAATGGTAACCACTTCGGTGCTAATCAGGGCCAAAACAATAAGAATGGTCATTTCAAGAAGAGGAGATTCAACAATGATGGAAAGACGTCAGCACCAGCACCCGTTGTTAAGGAAGGAGAACGACCACCTATCATATGTTTCAAATGGGGAGGGGAGGGGCACATCAGTCTAAACTGCGCAATGCCGTCTAAAGTATGTTATAATTGCTCGATTTTGTCGTTTACCAAAAATAAGTTCAACCAAGATGGAGACACCAAAGGCCGTCCCAGAAGAGTCAAACCCGGTAGTGCAAGGGAGAGCGTTTGTTGTGACCTCCCAGAAAGGAAGGAACCCGAATGAGGTCATCACGGGTAAGCTTATCATAAACTCTAACGAAGTCTATACTTTATTTGATACCGGTTCTACCCATTCTTTTATTTCTCCTACTTGCGCTCATCGATTAAATTTGACTTTGGAGAAATTAGACTTTGACTTATCTGTTGAAACTCCATTGGGAGAAACCTTCATTACATCCACGGTTTATAAGTCTTGTTTGGTTCAAGTTGGTACCCACACATTACCTGTCGATCTTATTTCATTAAAAATACTTGCATTTGACGTGATTCTAGGGATTGATTGGTTAACTACTCATCATGTAAAAATTGATTATTTTCGTAAGGTTGTTAGCTTTCATATTCCTAATCGACCTATTATGCGAATTCAAGCAACCAAACCATTAAAATCAATCGATGTCATCTCAAGCCATAAAGCTATTCGTTTATTGAAAAATGGATGTCAAGCTTTCTTAGCTCATGTCACGGATCTAAACAAAAATACGTCAGTTTTGAATGATATTTCTATTGTTAATAAATTCCCTGACGTATTCCCTGAAGAACTTCCTGGCCTACCCCCAGAGCGTGAAATTAAATTTTGTATCGACCTTGAACCCGGTACAAAACCCATTTCCAAAGCCCCATATCGAATGGCTCCTATTAAACTTCAGGAGTTAAAGATCCAACTGCAGGAATTGTTAGACATTGGCTTTATTCGTCCTAGTACTTCTCCTTGGGGTGCTCCTGTGCTATTCGTGAAGAAGAAAGATGGAAGTATGCGACTTTGTATTGATTATCGGGAGTTGAATCATGTCACCATCAAAAATAGGTACCCATTGCCACGTATTGATGACCTGTTTGACCAGTTGCAAGGAGCACAATTCTTTTCAAAGATCGATCTTCGTTCTGGATATCATCAGCTGAAGGTTAGAACTGAGGATATTCCAAAGAAAGCTTTCAGAACTCGGTACCGGTATTATTAATTCCTAGTCATGTCCTTTGGATTGACTAATGCTCCTGCTGCCTTCATGAATATGATGAACCGGGTATTCAAGGAATATTTGGATCACTTTGTGGTCTTCTTTATTGATGACATCCTTGTTTATTCTAAAAGCCGTGAAGATCATGAGCAACACTTGAGGCTGGTACTCCAAAAGCTTCGTGAATACAAGCTTTATGCAAAGTTGAAGAAATGCGAGTTCTGGCTGGAGGAGGTAGCATTCCTTGGGCACGTAGTATCAAGTTGTGGAATATCGGTTGACCCGGCAAAGATTGAAGCTATTCAAAGCTGGGAGCAACCTAAATCAGTGACCGAGGTACGTAGCTTTCTTGGTTTAGCTGGTTATTATCGGAGATTCGTGGAAGGATTTTCTCGAATCGCTACTCCATTAACTCAGTTGACTCGGAAAGATACAAAGTTAGGTTGGAGCGAATAATGTGAGAAGAGTTTTCAAGAACTCAAGAGGAGACTCATTTCAGCACCTGTTCTAACAATACCATCTGGCTCGGAGGGATTTGTCATCTACAGTGATGCTTCGAGCAAAGGGTTGGGATACGTTCTCATGCAACATGGAAAAGTCATAGCCTATGCATCAAGACAACTCAAGGAATATGAGAGGAATTATCCTACTCATGATCTAGAGTTGGCATCTGTTGTCTTTGCACTTAAAATTTGGAGGCATTACTTGTATGGGGAGAAGGTGGAGATCTTTACGGATCATAAAAGCCTCAAATATTTCTTCACTCAAAAGGAACTCAACAAGCTACAACGACGTTGTCTTGAACTGTTGAAAGATTATGATCATACCATTCAATACCATCCTTGAAAAGCGAACGTGGTAGCTGACGCATTGAGTAGAAGATCATATGCAAGTACGAGTGCGATATTGTCAACACAAAGGCCCATTTTGTGTGACTTGCAAAGGATAGAGATAGAGTTAAAGACTCCAGGGACCCATGTGATGATGACGAATATACGAGTAGAACCAGCTTTAATCGATAAAGTTAAAGCTGGTCAACCTACTGACCTGGAGTTGATGCGTATGAGGTAGAAAGTGCAAGAAGGTGCTATGCCGGAAGCAAGAATCGATGAAGAAGGAATACTTCGAGTCAACTCCAAACTTTGTGTTCCTAACGACCCTGATTTAAAGTATGAAATCATGATGGAGGCGCACAACACACCGTTTGCAATCCATCCTGGGAGTACCAAAATGTATCATGATCTTCGTCATACATTTTGGTGGAGCAATATAAAGCGAGAGATAGCGTTGTTTATCTCAAGGTGTCTAACTTGTCAACGAGTCAAGGCGGAGCATCAAGTACCAAAAGGTCCATTGCAACCACTTGAAATTCCAAAATGGAAGTGGGAGCACATTACCATGGATTTCGTTACCGGTCTTCCTAAGTTTTCTTAAGGTATTGATGCGATTTGGGTCATTGTTGATAGATTGACCAAGTCTGCTCATTTTTTTCCGATACGAGAAACTTATACACTTGAACGTCTTGCTCGTATGTACATAAACGAGATTGTAAGACTGCATGGTATGCCAGTATCCATAGTTTCTGATCGAGACCCAAGATTCACTTCATGATTTTGGGTTAGTTTACAAAAAGCTATGGGCACGGATTTACGATGTAGTTCGGCATATCATCCTCAGACGGACGAACAATCAGAGAGGACTATTCAAACTCTAGAAGATTTATTAAGACTCTGTGTCCTTGACTTCAAGGGAAGTTGGGACAAGTTTTTACCATTGGTGGAGTTTTCCTACAACAACAGTTATCAAGCAAGTATTGGCATGGCTCCATTCGAAGCATTGTATGGAAGAAAATGTCGTTCTCTAGTATTCTGGGATGAGGTGGGTGAAGCAACGTTGTTGGGACCGGAGTTGGTACGTATGACTACAGAAAAGATTCAAACGATCCGACAACGTATAAAAACCTCACAAGATCGACAAAAGAGTTATGCTGATCTTCATCGAAAGGACGTGAAATTTGATATAGGAGATCATGTGTTCTTACGTGTTGCTCCATGAAAAGGAGTTACGAGATTTGGAAAGAGAGGAAAGCTCAATCCTCGATTCATCGGTCCATTTTTAATACTCGATCGAGTAGGAACTGTGGCTTATAGACTCGCTTTACCACCATGTATGTCTCATGTTCATAAGGTTTTTCACATGTCCATGTTACGTAAATATGTAGAAGACCCGAACCACATTTGACGTATGAAGAAGTTCATGTTCAAATCTTGGATAAGAAGGAACATATTCTGCGCTCCAAGGTTATACCTCAAGTCAAAGTTTTGTGGAGAAACCACGATGTTGAGGAAATGACTTAGGAGTTAGAATCTGAAATGAAATCAAGGTATCCTTACCTCTTCGACATACCAGGTATGTACCCTAATTTCGAGGGCGAAATTTCATAAGAAGGGGAGGTTGTAAGACCCCAATTTTTATAAATAAAGATGAATTTTCTATAAATATCATTTTTGAATATTATGGAGTTAATTTAATATAATGTTATAGTTGTGGGTAATATTTATAAATTTTACAAAGTACGCAAGTTGTTATATAATATTCGATTGGTCGGAGAATATTCATTTTAACAGGGATTATTCGTACAACGGCACAACTATTGGTGGACCCCACAACGGAATTATTGTCGGATTGAGAAAATGACAAAAATATTTTATTAAAAATAACGGCGGAAGTTTTACCATTGATACTGTTGAACTACTCGGTAGTAAAAGTACAGTAATACGTGTGGTTGAATAGTAGCACACGGTATTGATTATTAATGCTTATGTGAGAAGTCACTCAGTTTGATTCAATTATTGTCAGTTAATAATATGAATTATTTAGCGATAATGAAGTTTTATTTTATTCGTATTATTAACGTAATAAAACAGAAACATCTTTTTATATAAAAGCAGAATACTTTATTAAAGTTATTCTATAAATAGAATATATTATATTTTATTTAAAAGATTTTTCTTTAAATATGGACCGTCAGATTAAAATAATCAATCTGGACCGTTCATGGATTAGTTACTATGCATTCCATTTTTCTATAAATAGCAGCTCATTCCTTCATTATTTTTTACGAATTCACTGAACTCTAGAGAGAGAAACTATAGAGAGAGAGAAGAAGAGTATTCTGCTACTTAACTACTTCCTTATTTCAGTTCTTCTTTAAAACGGTAAGGGGTGCTATTTTTTTTATTCATGAAGAGAACTGTTGTTATTCCATTTCTTATTATTCTGTTGGAATAACCTGTATACGCGGTCTACCCTATACTTGGTGACATTCTTCTATTATTCTGTTGGAACATCCTGTCTGTGTGTTTTACACCGGACCTGGTTCCGTTTTTATTATTATGCTGTTGGAACATCATGTCTGTGTGTTTTACACCGAACCTGGTTCCGTCTTGTTATTATTCTGTTGGAACATCCTGTCTTTGTGTTTTACACCGGACCTGGTTCCATTATTTATTATTCTGTCGGAATATCCTGTTTGTGTATTTTACACCGAACCTGGTTCCATTATTTATTATTCTGTCAGAATATCCTGTCTATGCGTTTACGCCGGACCTGGTTCCATTATTTATTATTCTGTTGGAATAACCTGTCTGTGCGGTCTATCGCATGCATGGTGATTTGTTTTGTTATTCCATTCTTTATTATACTCAGTTGGTTAAGTTTTGACTTCTATACTCCGTGAAATTTGTGGAATATCCTTGATAATTGCGTTTCATCCAGTATCTTTTTCATGAAAATATTCTTCTAAGCATTCTTGAATTTTACTCCACAAAGCAGTATCATGTTGACAATTTGGACGTTGTTAATTCTTGGATAAATTAATTCTTGAACTTGTTTTATTGAATTCTTATATCATTGTCATCATCCTCATGTTTATAAAATGTTGAAAGTCATCTGTGGCCTGTAGTGCATAGATGGACTTGGTATGATTATGACCAAGGATTATTCGGTATAATAATGACCGTAATGTTACAAATGATGTGGTAAAAGTCCTCATTGGCTCGTAGTGCATTGACGGACAGTTGTTGGCATGATCATGATCATTAATGAATACACGAATATCCATGGCCGTAGTGCAGGGGTGATTCGATGATGTGGATTATTTTATTAAGCTGAGTCCTAGCGATAACAGTGTTGAAAACCTTTTAAATCATAGAAGATAGTAGATTTTATTCTCTACTTGAATCTTTTAATGGATTACTTGTTCCACTGCAGTTAAAGATGCTCGATATATTTTATCAATTTAACACTGTTGAAGGCTAATGATAATTTATTCTGCATTATCTTAGTCATAATATTTCTTACTGGGCTAGTTGAGCTCACCCTTTCTTTCTCACTGTTCTCTTCAGGAAATGAGAATATAGCTGGGACGAGTCGGGGAACGGAGTGATGGACCAGATGATAGAATTAGTAGTCCTCATTATTCTACTAAATAGTGTGACAATAATGACTCCTTTTGAGTTTGTATTGTCTTTAGTAGACAATAATTGTATTCAAACTCACAATTATATTTTGTCGTATTGTACACGACAGTTGTATTAGTAAGTTATATTTGTATTTTGTACCATGTATCTGACGACCCAAGATGGGTGATGTATACCTAATTTTGGGGGCGTCACATTTACGCTTAGCGTTGAAATGATTGTGCACAGTACATTGTATGAATGGTTGATCCCCCTAAGTACGTGGAGTCCTTATAGTCTTATGACTGTTAAAGTTTAAGTTGAAAGATTACTTATAACTGTGGACATGATTCGTGGTCATTAGACTCTCAGTAAATGGTAAAGTTTTCAGAAAGTTAATAGAATATATTGTTCAGTTCTTTTGAGCCTGATATTGGCAATTGATGTAAAAGTTTAATGATTTACTTATTGTTATTTCAAGTGGGCCTTGTTTGCTCACTCTTGCCTGTAAAATTTCTTACAGCTAAAGTTGAAACTGGTAACGTACCGAACACTAGTTAGGGAAAAGAAAGATGAATAAATGCTGAAGACTTGTAATAGTTTGGTAGTTTATTTTCAGAATTTGGTTCAATGATTGTAATGAAGTTATTTATTTATCCGCATTTGAATGATTGTTGTTAAAGGTTAGATAACCTGGGAGATGTTTATTTAAATTTAATCCTGTATGGGCATGTTTTCTTTTACTATTCAGGTATATTATGAATGGGTAGTTAGAAATTAATGTTTTGATTACGTGCGTACCAAATCTTGAGGAAATGAAGTACCAAGATTTGGAGGTGTCACAGGTTGGTATCAAAGCCTTAGGTTATGAACCTTAGGTGGGGGAAAAGCCTTAGGAAGTTACCTTTGAAAAGATAGTGTGAGATAACTCTTATCGAGTTTTAGGAAAGAAGTAATAAAACACTTATGTGCTTATGTGCGAGTGTCGAGTAGAATGATTAATAACTAAAACTTTAAAACTTTGTTGTCAGGATGACTAATGTCGGAGAATCCAGTCAGGCTAGGGAGGAGGGACCTCAAATGCCTATAGAGGAGGAGCCTCGCGACATTCAGGTAGTTTGGGAACAACTACTGCCACGGGAGTCAGCCCCGTTGGTCACAGTAGTTGAAGATGAGGATGATGATGTGGAGACAGAAGAGGAGGATTCTGTTGAGTTACCACAGGAGGATGATGATGACGAGGACGTGGAGGAAAGGATTCCACTTAACTCGATAGCAGACCGTATATACGATGACGTGCATGACCATAACGTGGAACTTCAAGATACAGTTGAGGAGTTGCAGGAGATAGTAGCTGAACAACAGACTGCAATGACACAAAAAGACAGCGAGATCCAGGATCGTGAGGAACGACTGACAAACGCCGAGGAGAAATTAATACAAACTGAAGGAGAGAAAGAACAATTGATCAAGATGGTTCCTGAACTGAAGAGCAAGCTGAGAAAAGAAGCTGCTACGAGGGCAATAGCTGAAGATGCATACGAGGAAGCTTATCAACGAACTGGAAGAGCAGCGAGAGACGCACAGGCAAAGAGGATGAAGATGGAAGAGATGGATAAAGTATTTAACACCGCAACTAATCGAGCTCAAGATCGGGTCATGGGATATCCGATTCAGTTCGAGACGCTGCCGTCATTCGTGTTAGATCGCAGAACAATGTTTCGAGTCATGGAGGAAGAACGTGATAGGGCTAAGAAATACCTTAATAGATCATCATAGAAAATGTGTCGGTAATGTACGCAATAAGTATTCAATAATGTGTAAATCCCTAGTGTTAAGTAACCATGGGATATGATAATAATGATGTTGTCCTGAAACTTTTGTAGTTCAGGAAAGTAATGTAAATAGCAGTGATGCTATTGTTTTATGTTCTCAAAAAGATTATGAATCAATAAAAGTTGTTACCTTATTCAAAGTGTTATGTGTTATGTGGTTATTTCTTTTGTAGGCAAGTTAAGTAGAAATTTCTTAAAAGAATTGAATAAAAATCTAATGAATGTTTTTAACAGAAAATGCCTCCCAGACATCAACCAAGACGACAGAGAACCACTGAAGGAACTAACAATAACGACATTATTGATGAGAATCCCGTTCAACAACTAGTGACACTACTGACAGGAGCATTGCAGAACCAACCACAAAACTATGGTGCGACGTTTAAGGATTTCAAGGCGGTTGGACCACCTAAATTCCGTGGGCCCATGAATCCAGTCGAAGCACAGACCTGGATTATGGAGATAGAAAAAGTATTCGATGTTTCTCGGGTAGAGGATGATCAGAAGACTGCTTTCACAACGTTCATGTTGAAAGCAGAAGCTAGTTATTGGTGGTAGGCCAATAAAACTCGTGAAGGGCCAGGAGTGATGACCTGGGATAGATTCAAGGAGTTGTTTTTCGAGACCTATTTCCCGGAGAGTTCAAAAAGTCAACTGGAAGTATAGTTTCTGGAACTAAAGCAAGGAACGATGACAGTATCTGAGTATGCCACGAGATTCAACGAATTAGCGAGGTTTGCGCTATATCAGGTTAGCACAGACAAAAGTAAGGCGAAGAGGTTTGAACAGGGACTGAAGCCCTGGCTGTATAGTAGGGTATCCCTGTTCCAGTTGAAGACATTTGCAGCAGTGATGGAGAAAGAAGTACTCGCTGAAGGTGGAGGCGAGGCAGTGACAAAGTTCAACCAGGAACAAAAGAAGAAGAAGAATGAGAATAAGACTAAGAATGGGAGTAGTAGCGGTGGAAACAACAACAACAACAACAACAACAACTTGAAGAGGAAGTGGAGTGGGAGTATGGGTACTGGAAACCAGCAGGGTAACCATCAAAACAAAAAGTTTGAAGCATGTGCGACATGTGGGAAGTTTCACAGGGGTGCATGCTTGATGGGGAAACGAGTTTGCTACAATTATGGCCAGGAGGGTCACATCGCCCCAAATTGCACTCAACCGAAGAAGAATGAGTGCTTCACGTGCGGATCCAAGGATCACTTTGCTCGTGAATGCCCTAAGAAGAAGGAGGGAGTGGCAACCAGAAGCAATGGAGGTAACAAGGGAAGTACATGGGCCATTGCAGGACCTGCAGCATCAAACAAACCCACAGCCAGAACCTTCAACATGACTGTGCAAGATACTGTGCAATCAAAAGATGTGGTGTCAGGTATTATCCCAATTAATGATATTGATGCATATGTATTATTTGATTCGGGTGCTACTTGCTCGTTTATATCTGATAAATTTGCTAAGAGGTTAGAATTGCCTAGAGAAGAACTGAATTTTCCTTTGAACATAGAAATTGCGAATAAGGAAATAATCCCTATTAGATTCCTATACAAGAACTGTAGGGTGAACATTAAGGAGAATATCTTGTTGGTAGATTTAATTCCGATTAGACTAGGGGAATTTGATGTAATTTTGGGAATGTATTGGTTGTTCAAATACGGAGCGGTAATTGACTGCCAAAAGAAGTGTGTAAACCTTATGACTCCGTCAAAGGTAGTATTTTATGGTAGCAAGTCGCCTAGACAAATGAAATGTTTGAAGACTATGCAGGTCAAGAAATTGTCGAGTCAAGGTTGTGTGGGCTATTTAGCTTACATAGTCGATACTCAGAAGAAGGGGGTAAAACTGGAAGAAATACCAGTAGTGAGGGAATTCGAAGACGTTTTTCCTGAGGATTTTCCAGGACTTCTGCCTGACAGAGAAATTGAGTTCGTGATTGACTTAGCACCGGGAACAACACCGATATCAAAGGCCCCATACAGAATGGCTCCGATAGAAATGAAGGAACTGATGGTACAGTTACAAGAGCTGCTGGACAAGAAATTTATTCAACCAAGCGTATCGCCGTGGGGAGCGCCAGTTTTATTCGTGAAGAAGAAGGACTGGTCTATGCGTCTTTGCATTGATTATAGAGAGTTAAACAAAGCCACTATTAAAAACAAATACCCGTTGCCAAGAATGACTTGTTTGATCAGCTGAAGGGTCCTAAGTACTTTTCAAAAATAGATTTGAGAAGTGGGTATCACCAATTGAAGGTAAGAAAGGAGGATATACCACGAATGGCATTCAGAACTCGGTATGGACATTACGAGTTTTTGGTGATATCTTTTGGTTTAACTAATGCACCTGCTGCGTTCATGGATTTGATGAACAGTGTGTTTAAACCATTCCTAGACAAGTTTGTAGTGGTATTCATTGTTGACATTATGGTGTATTCCAAAACTCAAGAAGAACACATGGAACAGTTACGTTTGACATTGGAGACACTAAGAAAGGAAAAGTTGTACGCGAAATTCTCTTAAGTGAGAATTTTGGATTGACCGTGTACAATTTTTGGGGCATATGATTGACAAAGATGGGATCTCAGTGGATCCGTCAAAAGTGGAAGCAGTAATCAATTGGGAACAACCAAGAACACCGTCAGAAGTGAGGAGTTTCTTGGGACTGGCTGGTTATTATAGAAGATTTATTCAAGATTTTTCTAAGATAGCCACTCCGCTAACAAATATGATAAGGAAAGTTGTAAAATTCGTTTGGACGGAGAAATGTGAAGAGAGTTTCCAAGATTTGAAGAAGAATTTAAGTGTGGCACCTGTATTGACATTACCAGATAATACAGGAAATTTTGTGGTATATAGTGATGTCTCACAAAAAGGGTTGGGTTGTGTTCTTATGCAGAACGGCAAAGTTATTGCCTATGCATCAAGACAACTGAAAGATTATGAGAAGGGGTATCCGACTCATGATTTGGAATTGGCTGCAGTTGTGTTTGCTCTGAAGATATGGAGACATTATCTTTATGGAGAGAAATGTGAGATTTACACAGACCACAAAAGTTTGAAGTATATTTTCACTCAGAAGGATTTGAACATGCGTCAAAGAAGGTGGATGGAATTGATAAAAGATTATGATTGTGAAATCTTTTATCATCCGGGAAAAGCGAATGTGGTGGCAGATGCTTTAAGCAGGAAAGGTCGGGAGAAGTTGATGCTGATAACAACTCAGGAGGAGTTCATTTCAACAATGACAAAATTGGAGTTTGAAATCAAATTTTCAAAAGAATCTGACGAACAACTATTCCGGATAGAAGCTGGTCCAACTTTACTGAACAAAGTGAAGATTGCTCAACTACAAGATGAAGAGTGTGGGAAAATCAAAGAGAATTTGGTTGAAGGTGGTGATGTAAAATACAAGATTGACACCGAAGGACTACTACGGTTTGAGGGAAGAATCTGGGTTCCAGCAACACCAGAGCTGAAAGAAGAAATTTTGACCGAAGCTCATAGCTCAAAATATTCAATTCATCCAGGAAGCACGAAAATGTATCAGGATTTATGTCGACATTTTTTGTGGCCAAATATGAAAAGGGATGTTGCTGAATGCATAGCGAAATGCTTGACATGTCAGAGAGTAAAAGCCGAACATCAATGACCCAGCAGATTACTCCAACCGTTGGAAATACCAGAATGGAAGTGGGAACACATCACGATGGATTTTGTGGTGGGTCTTCCAACTACTCAGAGAGGATGCGATGCGATTTGGGTAGTAGTGGACAGACTGACGAAATCAGCGCACTTTCTACCAATAAAGATTAGATTCAATCTTGATCAGTTGGCAAGATTATACATTAAGGAGATCGTTTCAAGGCACTGAGTGCCAGTATCAATTGTGTCCGATAGAGATCCGTGGTTCAAATCGAATTTTTGGAAGAGACTACAAGAATGCATAGGGACACAGTTGCGAATGAGTACGGCTTATCATCCATAGACAAATGGCCAAAGCGAACGAACAATTCAGACATTGGAAGATATGCTGAGAGCATGTGTCATGGACTTTAAAGGAAGCTGGGAAGATCAACTACCTTTGGTAAAATTTGCTTACAACAACAGTTATCACGCGAGCATCGGCATGCCACCTTACGAGGCATTGTACGACAGAAAGTGTAGAACTCCACTGTGCTGGGATGAAGTCGGTGAACGCCAACTGTTAGGACCAGAACTGGTACAATAAACTGCTGACGTTGTCAAACTCATCAGGACAAGATTGGTTGCAGCCCAAGTTAGACAGAAAAAGTATGCTGATAAACACAGACAAGATCGTGCATTTGACGTAGGTTTCTCCCTGGAAGGGGAAAATTCTTTTCGAAAAAAAGTGAAAGCTAAGCCCAAGGTTTATTGGACCCTTTGAAGTACTGCGAAGAGTGGGAGAAGTGGCTTACGAGGTAGCTCTACCTCTAGTGTTGGAAAACATTCATAATGTTTTTCACATTTCGGTGTTACGACCATATAAACCCGACTGCAAACATGTGATCGAGTACGAAAAGCTACAGTTCGAGAAAGATTTGTCTTATGAAGAGGTTCCTATCCAGATAGTCGACAGGAAAGAACAAGTGCTCAGGAATAAGGTGATACCTTCTGTGAAGGTGATATGGAGGAACCACAACGCTGAAGAAGCTACGTGGGAACTCGAAGAGAAAATGTTGAATGAGTACCCTGAGTTATTTGTTTAATCTGTGTCTTCGATTCTGGGACAAAATCTTTGTAGGCAGGGAAGAATGTAACGAATGATTTATTTGAGTTGTGATTCTGAGGACAGAATCCTTGTAAGGAGGGAATGATGTAACATTCCAGCATTTTAAAGTGTAATATTAAATATTTATTGATTTATATAAGTATTTAATGGATATGTTTATGGTTGAATAAATAATTGTTCAATTTGAGTTGATGTGGTTTAGTTAATTATTTGCTAAATAAATAATTAAATATTAAATATCAAATATTTATTTATAATATTAAATATTTAATGAATTATATAAGTATTTAATGACAATTTGAGTTGATGTGGTTTAGTTAATTATTTGTTGAATAAATAATTAAGGAGCTAAGAAATAAATTATTATGAGATTATATAATAAATTAATTTAATAAGTAAGCTAGAGAGCTTACAGTGATTTAAATAAATTATAATACTTTAAATGAAAAATTATAATTTAAAATATTAGTTGGTTAAATAAAATTATAATTATAAAAGAAATTATAGTTATGTGATATTAAATTATGTGCTAAAGTAATATAATAGATTAATGTTTTAATTGATTTATTAATTAAATAAAAGTGTGACTAATAACTTTGCTATAAAGGAGTTATTAAAATAAGCTAAAGGACTTTAATTTAGTTTTTGCCAAACATGTCTTATTGCATAATAAGTCTTTAATCTAATAATGTTTTAGCAAACAAGGTATAAGGATTAATCCATTTATTTTAATTAGATTTACCAAACAAGGTGTAAGGGTTAATGAGTTATATTATTTTGATTAGCCAAACAAGCCTTATGACTTTTGATTTTCAAATAAAAACATAACTGATATAATTATATCAGTACTTATATTATATCATTAATATATATTATTACTATATACGTTATAATATTCTACGTATATTAGAGTTAGGGAGAAGAAAGGCTCAGTTGAAATTTACAGAGAGAAAAGAAAAGAGGAAGAAAACTAGAGAGAATTTGAGAGAAATTCTAACAGGTTTTGATAAAGGAATTGGAGAAAAGACATTGATAATCAAAAGTAGCCATCATCTTCTTAATCAAAGGTAGGAGCTTAACCTTTTCTTTAAAAGCTTAGTTTTTCTTCTTCCTAAAAAGTTCTCTGTGAAATTTTTATAAAAGATAAATTGTTGTTATGAATATAGTTTCGTATGATTATTGATTATAAGATTATTTCATGAGTTATATATGATTATAGATATAGTAATTCATGTATGTATGTGTTTTGTAGAAGAAAATATATTACAGTGTGTTCATATGAAAAATATATGAGTATGGCTTAATTTAAAATAGGAATTAAGGTTTAATTAGTTGTTAAATTGATAAATTGATATTTGGAATTGCTAGAATATGTAAAATCATAATCACGATGTTTTGAATTTAGTGTTTTAGTTGAAAAACAAAATCACAGTGTTGATTTTCTTTGAAAATATCAAAAATGGAGTTTTTGCCAAAAATATTGAAATTGGGTGTTGTATATTTGATGTCTATGTTATTTTATGAGTAGAAACATGTTAGAAGTCTTAAAAATATGTTTATATGAAGTTTGTATGTGTATTACATGATAATCAGTCTATTAGATTCGAGCTTTTTGGCCAATTTGGCTTTTGTTCATGTTGTTGCCGAGTTTGGTCGCCAGATTCTGGACTCTGGCGCCGCAGCGTAGTCCAGCAGTATAAATCTCGCGTCGCAGCGCCGGCACCACTCCGCAGCGCCAACCAATGGCCTGTGACCCGAGCCGTAGCGCCAACTCAGCGCCGCAGCGCGAACCATAGTGTAAACTGTGGCGCCGCAGCGCGAGTTAGCATAATGTTCTGACAGTTTTGTTTTAGTGTACAAAACTTGAAAATAAATGTTATGTGTTGATAATAATAATGTTAAATGATAATTTCAGTAGTATTAAACTGTTAATGATCATGTTATTAAGTGTTACCTACTTGTAATATAGTGGATTATGTGAATGGGTAATTTAACCCATATGATGAATACATTTGTTTATATAAATATACAATGTTGGTAATGACTAACTATGTCAGTATGGCATATGTATAGGGTATTAATTCTAGTGGTAAGGGTTTAGCTTGTGCTAAAGGCAAGTTCTCTAACTCAAAAATTCATTGTGCAAGTTTTTCTAACTCTATCTTATAATTGAGCTAATTATTGTTTTCAATTCGATTATCTTATAATGATGTAAGTCGTCTAGACTTTGGTTTGAGGACAAACAAGTTATTCTTGTATTTCGATTATGAATTTTCATGTATAACTAAATTGCTATGCATGTTTATTATTCAATTCTAATTAACCTTGGCTTAGTGTTGTTCAAGCAAGGTATGCTATAGTTATTCAAATTGTATGCTATTAGATTATTCCTAATGCATGACTTGCTATGATTAGTTCAATAACGATTATTCTATAGTATAGTGTTATTGGTTTTTATTCAACTACTTTGTAGTTGATGTTCGTTAAACTCCAAATTTCCTTGAAAGCTTATCCAAACCAAACTTACTTTGGTGCAGACTTGTATTCTAAATACTGAGATGAACAACTCTTTTAATAGAGGTTTACGCTTAGTGTTGAAATGATTATGCATAATACATTGTATGAAGGGTTGATCCCGCTAAGTACGTGGAGTCCTTATAGTCTTATTACTGTTAAAGTTTAAGTTGAAAGATTACTTATAATTGTGGACATGATTCGTGGTCATTAGACCCTCCGTAAATGTTAAAGTTTTCATAAAGTTAATAGAATATATTGTTCAGTTCTTTTGAGCCTGATATTGGCAATTGATGTAAAAGTTTAATGATTTACTTATTTTTATTTCAAGTGGGCCTTGTTTTCTCACTCTTGCCTGTACAATTTCTTACAACTAAAGTTGAAACTGGTGACGTACCGAGCACTAGTAAGGGAAAAGGAAAGATGAATAAATGCTGAAGACTTGTAATAGTTTGATAGTTTATTTTCAGAATTTGGTTTAATGATTGTAATGAAGTTATTTATTTATCCGCATTTGAATAATTGTTGTTAAAGGTTAGATAACCTGGGATATGTTTATTTAAATTTAATCCTGTATGGGCAGGTTTTCTTTTACTATTCAGGTATATTATGAATGGGTAGTTAGAAATTAATGTTTTGATTACGTGAGTACCAAATCTTGAGGAAATGAAGTACCAAGATTTGGGGGTGTCACATCAAAAGTGGTAACCACTTCGGTGGTAATCATGGCCAAGATAATGGAAAAGGTGAGTCAAGTGGAAATTTTAGAAAGAGAAGATTCAACAACGACGGGAAGACGTCGGCACCAGCACCAGCAACAAATTCTAGGGGAGGAGAAATATCGCCAGCTAGATGCTACAGATGCGGAGAGGAGGGACATATAAGTCCAAACTATTCACAGCCTTCCAAGGTATGTTTTAGTTGTGGAAAAGACGGGCATATAGCTCGAGATTGTCCTACAGCGAAACCAAGTTCAGCGGGGATAGTGACTCCAAAGGCTGTCCCGGACAAGTTAAAGTCAGCGGTTCCTGGAAGAGGGTTTGTCGTGACTGCCCAAAACGCGAGGAAACCGAATAAAGTTATCACGGGTTAGCTAATCATAAACTCTTGCAAGTTTATACCTTATTAGATACCGGTTCTACCCATTCTTTTATCTCTCCTACTTGTGCTCAACGTTTGAACTTGACTCCTGAGAAATTAGACTTTGACATATCCGTTGAAACTCCGTTAGGAGAAACTTTCGTTACATCCACTGTTTATAAATTTTGCTTGATTCAGGTTGGCACCATCACATTACATATGAATCTCATTTCTTTGAAAATACTTGCATTTGATATGATTTTAGGGATTGATTGTTTAACCACTCATCATGCTAAAATTGATTATTTTCATAAGGTTGTTAGTTTTTATATTCCTAACCAACCTGTTGTACGAATTCAAGCAACCAAACCATTAAAGTCAATCACTGTCATATTAAGTCATAAAGCCATTCATTTATTGAAAAACGGATGTCTAGCTTTCTTAGCCCATTTCATGGATTTAAACAAAAATACGTCAGATTTGAATGATATTTCTATTATTAGTGAATTTCCTGACATATTTTCTGAAAAATTTATGGCCTACCCCCAGAGCGTGATATTGAAATTTGTATCGACTTTGAACCCGGTACAAAACCCATTTCTAAAATCTCATATCAAATGGCTCCTATTGAACTTCAAGAGTTAAAACCCCAACTACAGGATCTGGTACCAGAGCCTCTATCTGGTGACTTCCTTTGTGGAATGCACCGAAGCCAGACTCTCCGTAGGGGACACTATATTTGTGTGGTGGTAAAACGATAGGTGCCATTGTGACGTGCTATCCAAGATTGGGATATAAGTCACAGTTGAGAGCAACCAAAATCAGTAATCGAAATACATAGCTTTCTAGGCTTAGCTGGTTATTATCAGAGATTCGTGAAATAATTTTCTCGAATCGCTACTCCATTAACTTAGTTGACTCGAAAAGATACAAAATGTGGCAACGACGAATGGAGCGAGTAATGTGAGAAGAGCTTACAATAACTCAACATGTGGCAACGACGTTCGCTCTAGCTGTTGAAAGATTACGATCATATAATCCAATACCATCCTGGAAAAGCAAACGTGGTAGCTGACGTGTTGAGTAAAAAATTGTATGCGGGTACGAGTGTGATATTGTGGAACACAAAGACCCATTTTGTATGACTTACAAACGATAGAGATAGAGTTAAAGACACTAGGGACCCACATGATGATATACGAGTAGAATCGACTTTAATCGATAAAGTTAAAACTGCTCAAGCTACACACGGGAGTTGATGAATATAGAGAAGAAGGTGCAAGAAGGCGTTATTCTAAAAGTAAGAGTCGATGAAGAGAAGAAATCTCAACTCTCGTTTTGTTGGTCCATTTAAAATTATCCATCGAGTAGGAAATGTGGCCTATAGACTAGCTTGACCGCCAAGTATGTCTCGTGTTTATAACATTTTTTTTGTATATCTACGCTACGTAAATATGTGAAAGGCCCGAACCACATTACTGAGTTAGAACTAGACAAGATAGCTAAAGATTTAACGTACGAAGAAGTACCTATTAAGATCTTGGATAAGAAGGAGCATGTCCTACGCACAAAGGTTATATCACAAAGTCAAAGTTTTGTGGAGGAACCATGCTATTGAGCAAATGACCTGGGAGTTGGAAATGAAAATAAAAACGAGGTATCCTCACCTTTTCGAAACACCAGGTACGCACGTCAATTTCGAGGAAGAAATTTCATAAGGAGGGGAGGTTGTAAGACCCCAATTTTGTTTTTAATAAAACGGAATTTTTTCTATTTATTATTTTGAAATAGTAAGGGGTTGATTCGATTAATGTGGTTAGTTATGGGTAAACTGCGCAAATATTTTAAATAAGCAAGCGGTTATAAAATATCTATTGTTGACGGGAAATATTCGTTTGGTCGTGAAATATTCTTGCTGTCGGGGAATATTCGTACGACGGCGCAGTCTTTTGTAGGCCCAATAACGGAAAACGATTGGAAGAAGAAAACAACAAGTATGAGTTTTTATAAATAACGGCGTAGTTGTTACCGTTAACACTGTTGAAATACTCGGTGGTTAAAAAATAGTAATACACGGTATTGCACCAATTATTGATTCTTACGTAAGAAGTCACTACTCAATAATTGTTACAATAATTACTATTCAATATTTTATTGATTCAATAATTGTTGCGTTGATTTTTTATATTGTTGATTTAGTAATTGTTATTGCACAGTATTTCAAATTATCAGATCAATAATTTATATTATTTAAATAATATTATTAGATAGCATTATTGGCAATGTCTAAGGAAGTTCTATCTAGGAGAGGTTATTTAATTGCGTGCCAGTAAGGAGAAATCTTTACTGGAAGGCCCCCTCTTTCTTGAGAACGATCTGGTTGTCATTATTGTGATTCTGTAATATTATTTGTGAATAATTAATTATTGATCAAAATAATAAGAAAATATTTATTTTATGTGGATATAAATGGAGGAATTTTTAGAAAAGTGACAATTGCTGAAAATTGATATTTTATCTTTTTTGATAAAATAATTCATTCAAATATATTATTATATTACATTATAAATGTATAATGCGATAATATAATAATGGTGATATTTTTACAATAAATGTGTGATATATGAATAAATGAGGAGGAAGAGTATTTTTGTTACAATAAATGCTAAAAACATGCTAAACATGTTGGTGGATCCCATTTTTGACTGAAATTTGATTATAGCCTGTAAAATCGTCCGTATGTGAATTTTGGTCAATTTTTGTTTATAATTTGGAAAAACTTAAAGCTACAAAGTTGTAGAGAATTAAATTTTCTACGGAATGGACATAAGATTCAATTTTTTCTGATAAAATGGCTATTTATTATGAATTATTGAATTTCCAGAATAATTGATTTTTGGAGTTTAAAATATTTATTTTATGAAAAACATTTTTTTCAATTGGGTGGGCCCCACATGTGTTGTAAATGTGCTGAATTCAGATTTCAAGAGGTGGGCGTTAAATTTTTTAATAAATATTATTATTTTATTAAATTTTTCTATTTTGGTGTTCTAAGCATTTTCCTATAAATAGGATGCTTAAGTTAGAATTGAAAAACATACCAGAATATGAAGTTTTCTCTCTCTATATTATCGAGCATTTTTTTGTGAGTATTTTTATACTTTGAGTGTTGCTATGCAGTGCAAGTTCCCTTAAGCGTTATATCTGATATTCCAATCAGAAGTACTGTTCTTTTGAGGTAAGGGATGTTATTTTCTCGTAAATGATGTTATTCTTTCAATATCATTATACCAAAATATTGGTATGAATTTTATTATGATTTTTTTATATTTTCATGTGGAGGTTACTATTCACGAGTTACTATTCATGAGTTACTATTTACGAATACTATTCACGAAGTATGATGATTTTTCTTGTGAAATTTTCATGAGTTACTATGCACGAGTACTATTCACGAAGTATGATGATTTTTCTTGTGGAATCTCTACCTTTTAGTGTCGGGGTTACTATTCACGTATACGACACTATTCACATATGCGGCACTATTCATGAATACGACACTATTCATAGAAAAAATAAATTTTCTTTTCTCTATCCAAGATTGTCTGTTATGGTTCCTATCTTTGATTGAATCTATGTTTTGATCTTCATTTTTGATTTTTGTTCCACAATTGATTATTATGGAGTATTTTTGAAGTTGGATAAACTAAAGTACGAATCCCTAATCTTTGTCTTTTTATCTCTCTCTGGATTTATTTTCTTGAAAATATTTTTATCATCCTCAGTCCTAAAATGGTGATATAACTGAATATCTTTGGCCTGTAGTGCAAAGATGAATGATTATTTGATGAATATCTTTGGCCCGTAGTGTAAAGAAGAACAGGTGTTGAGATGAACATGACCAACTGGTGATACAAATGAATATCTTTGGCCTGTAGTGCAAAGATGAATATTTGATTCAAGATGTATATTGATTGATGTTACAAGGATAAATTATTGATGATGGACTTTTAAATCTTAGAAGATAGTAGAATTCATTCTCTACTTGACTCTTCTAATGGATTGATGTTTCCGCTGCAGTTGTTGATCTAAAACTTGTTGTCTATTATATTCTATCAGATTTTTCCCTGTTGAATACTAATGATAATTTGTTATATATTATCTTAGTCATAATATTCTTTACTGGGCTAGTTGAGCTCACCCTTTTCCTTTTTGTTCCATTTTTCTTCTAAGGAGGCGAGAATATAGCGGGAACTAGTCGGGGTATGGAATGATGGTTCAAGATAGTTATTTTAGTAGTCCTCACTATTTTGTAAAATAGTGTATCAATAATTATAATGAGGACTTATTTGAGTTTGAATAATGTCTATAACATAATATTTGTATTTAAACTCACAGTATATGTGTTGTCGTATTTTGCACGACAATTGTAATAATAAAGTTGTAGTTATTTTTTGTACCATATATTTGGCGACTCAGAATGGGTTGGGTGGAATGGACCTATTTTTGGGGCATCACATGATAGCTTACTTATATGAATCTATGTTATGGCCAGAGGTTTGTGGTTTGGTGTAACAACTGTTTGGCTTATTACAGTGATAATCATTAGAATACGTCACGCTATCAATATGTATATGGCGAGAAGGTGAATCTTTTCTCATGTATATACTTGATAGGCAGAGAATGATAAGTTAAGTGCGAGTTCTTGAAACTCATACTTATGAAAAGTTTGTGAGTCATAGTTATATGTTATGTTTTTGTGCCCTAGGCATATGGATAGTCCTTGATTTGTTATTGGATTACATATTACGAAGATAAGTTCTTAAACACATATGGTTGTGGAAAGTTCCTAAACACATAAAGTGTGGTAAGTTGATGGACTATACTAAGGTATAGGAACGTTTAGACTGGAAACGAGTTATTTTCAGTAGACTTAACATTGAAGGTGCTAGAGAGGATTAAGTATTCTCGCAAGTAAGACAATGAAGGAAGATGGAGAAATAGCATATTCCAAGTCATCTAGCTATGCTAGATTTCGAAGTTTATTGAACTTGTGCTTATATGTGCGTTTTGAAAAGGAAAGAATTGGTTCAACTTTTCGAACCAAATGATGTTAAAAGATCTATTCTTTATATGTCTATGCTAATTGTTTCGGCTAGACATAAATTGATTTGGAAATATCAAAATAAATTTTATATCATCAGAGAAATTGATGCAAAGATTGTAAAAGGATGGAGTTATTAATGCAATTGAACCTGGTGTTGGATGTGATCTTATGATCAACAACCCGCTATGGTATGATGTATAATGACGAAGTCATAAACTGATGAAGTCCTTAATGTACTGTGAAAAGTACGGTATCATGACGTCATAACCGACGTGAGGGTTGAGTGCACACGAATAATAAACGGGCAGAACCTAAACTCTGGGTATGGTTTGACCGTAAAGTAATTAAGAATAATGATTAAATCTATGAGCAATAAGGAAATTGAGTAAAGATAATGATCGTACGAGTAAGACATCTCCGTATGTCACGAAGTAGTAACCCGGTAAAGAAGGTTGGTCGCGTAAACTTAGATTGCAAGAACGCGACCCTTAATGTGACGCCCTCAAAATAGGTCCATTCAACCCAACCCATTCTAAGTCGCCAAATACATGTTACAGAAAACAACTACAACTTTATTATTACAATTGTCGTGCAAAATACGACAACACAAATATTGTCATCTAGACAGTATTAAAACTCAAATGGAGTCCTCATTACAATTATTGATACACAATTTTAAAAAATAGTGAGGACTACGAAAATAACTATCTTTAACCATCACTCCATACCTCGACTAGTTCCTGCTATATTCTCGTCTCCTGAGAAAAAAAATTGAAAAAAAGGAAAACGGTGAGCTCAACTAGCTCAGTAAAGAATATTATGACTAAGATAATGTACAACAAATTATCCTTAGTCTTCAACAAGGAAAAATCTGGTAGAATACAATAGATAACAAGTTTTAAATCAATATTCGTAACGGAAATAATATTTCATTAGAAGAGTTAAGTAGAGAATGAAATCTACTATCTTATATGATTTTAAAGTCCATCATCAATATTTTATCCATATAACATCAATCAATATACATCTTCAATCAAATATTCATCTTTGCAATATAGGCCAAAGATATTTATCAGTTGGTCATGTTTAACTCAACACCTATTCATCTTTGCACTACGGGCCAACGATATTCATCAGAAAATCATTAATATTTGCACTACAGGCCAAAGATATTCAATTATATCAACATTTAGGACTGATGATGATGAAAAATATTTTAAAGAAAACGAATCTAGGGAGACAAAAGAACAAATATTAGGTATTCATACTTTTAGAAAATCCAAGTTCAAAAATACTCCGTAATAAACTATTGTGGAGCAGAATTAAAAAATGAAGATCAAAACATAGATCCAATCAAAGATAGGAACCATAACAGACAATCTTGGTCACAAAAAAGAAAATTTAATTTTTCTGTGAATAGTGCCGTATTTATGAATAGTGCCGTATACGTGAATAGTGATGTATATGTGAATAGTAATTCCGACACTAAAAGGTCGAAATTTCACAAGAAAAAATTATCATGCTTCGTGAATAGTAACTCATGAATAGTAACTTTTGAATAGTAACTCCGACATGAAAAGATAAGAATTTCACAAGAAAAATCTTACCAATATTCCAGAATAATGATATTGAAAGAAATAATATCATTTATAAAAAAAAATAACATCCCTTACCTCAAAAAGACAATACTTCTTACTAGAATATTGGATATAGTGCTGAAGAAACTTGCACCGTATAGCAACACTCAAAGTATCAAAATACTCACAAGAATACGCTCAATAATATAGAGAAAGAAAACTTCAGTTTCTGGTGTGATTTTCAACTCTAACCTAAGCACCCTATTTTATAGGAAAATGCTTAGAACACCAAAGCAGAAAATTTAATAAAATAATAATATTTATAAAAAAAATTCACACCCACCTCTTGAATCTAAATTCAGCATGTTTACCACTCATGTGGGGCCCACAAAAATGAAAAACAAGTTTTTATCATTTAATGTAACAAAATCAATTCAGACCCAATATTCTGGAACTTCAATAATTCATAATAAATAGTCCTTTTATTAGGAAAAATTGAATTTTATATCCATTCCATAGGAAATTCAATTCTCTACAACTTTGTAAGTTTAAGTTTTTCCAAATACCAAACAGAAATTGACCGAAATCCATATACGGGCGATTTTACAGGCTATAATCAAATTTCAGTCAAAAAGGGGGTCCATCAACACACAAAACATGTGTTAAACATTTTTTTAACAAAATTACTCTTCCTCCTCATTTATTCATATATCACACATTCATTGTAAAAATATCTCTATTATTATATTATTATAATATAATAATATATTAAATAAATTATTTTATTAGAAAAGATAAAATATTAATTTTTAACAATTGTAACTTTAAAATTTTTCTCCATCTATATCCACATAAAATGAATATTTTCCTTATCATATAAATCAATAATTAATTATTCACAAATAATATTACAGAATCACAATACTGACAACCAGGCCGTTCCTAGGAAAGAGGGGGCTTTCTAATAAGAATTTCTCCTTACTGGCGCGCAATTAGATGACAAAACCTCTCCTTAGACAGATTTTTCTAGATATTGCCAATAATACTATCTAATAATATTATTCAAATAATATGAATTATTGATCTGATAATGGAAAATACTATCTAGTGACAATTATTGAAACCACAATAATATAAAATATCAACGTAGCAATTATTGAATCAATAAAATAAAATATGGAACAGTAATTACTGTAACAATTATTGAGTAGTGACTTCTTACGTAAGAATCAATAATTGGTGCAATACCATGTGCTACTGTGTTTTAACCACTGGGTATTCCAACAGTATTAACGGTAATAACTACGCCGTTATTTATAAACAACTTATACTTGTCATTTTTTTCATCCAATCGCTTTTCGTTATGGGGCCCACACAAGACTGTACCGTCGTACGAATATTCCCCGACAGTAAGAATATTCCACGACCAAACGAATATTCCCCGACAATAATGAATATTTTATAACCGATTGCTTATTTAAAATATTTGCGCATTTTACCCATAACTAATCATATTAATCAAATCAACCCTGACTATTTCAAAACAATAAATAGAGAAAATTTAATTTCATTTATAATAAGTTGGGGTCTTACAACCTCCCCTCCTTATGAAATTTCGTCCTCGAAATTGACGTACGTACCTGTTATTTCCAAAAGGTGAGGATACCTCGCTTTCATTTCCGTTTCCAACTCCCAGGTCATTTTCTCAATAGCATGGTTCCTCTACAAAACTTTGACTTGTGGTGTGACCTTTGTGCGTAGGACATGCTCCTTCCTATCCAAGATTTTGACAGGTACCTCCTCGTACGTTAAATCTTCGGTTATCTCGTTTAGTTCTAACTCAATAATGTGGTTTGGGTCATCCACATATATTCGTAACATCGATATGTGAAAAATATTATGAACACGCGACATATGTGGTGGTAAAGCGAGTCTATAGGCCACAGTTCTTACTCTGTCAAGAATCTGAAATGGACCAATAAATCGTGAATTGAGATTTCGTCTCTTCCCAAATCTCGTAACTCCCTTCCATGGAGCCACACGCAACAATACATGATTCCAAATACTAAATTTCACGTCCTTTCGATGAAGATCCGCATAACTCTTTTGTCGATCTTGTGCCGTTTGTATACGTTATCGAATCATTTGAATCTTTTCTGTAGTAATATGTACCAACTCTGGTCCCAACAATGTTGCTTCACCCACCTCATCCCAATATACTGGAGAGCGACACTTTCGTCTATACAATGCTTCGAATGGAGCCACACATATACTTGTCTAATAACTGTTGTTGTAGGAGAATTCCACTAATGGTAAATACTTATTCCAACTCCCTTTGAAGTCTAGAACACAGAGCCTTAATTGTTCTTCAAGAGTTTGAATAGTTCTCTCTGATTGTCCGTCCATTTGAGGATGGTATGCCGAACTGAATCGTAAATTCGTTCCCATAGCTTTTTGCAAGCTAACCCAAAATCGTGAAGTGAATCTGGGGTCACAATCTAAAACTATGGATACTGGCATGCCATGCAACCTCACAATCTCATTCACGTACATAAGAGGAAGACATTCAAGGGAATAAGTCTCTCGTATTGGCAAGAAATGAGTAGACTTAGTTAATCTATCGACAATAACCAAAATCACATCTATGCCTTGAGAAACCTTGGGAAGACCTGTAACGAAATCCATGGTAATGTGTTCCCACTTCTATTTTAGAATCTCAAGTGGTTGCAATGGACCCTTAGGCACTTGATGCTCCGCCTTTACACGTTGACAAGTTAAACACCTCGAGATAGACTTCGCGATCTCTCTCTTCATATTGTTCCACCAAAATATATGTCGAATATCACGATACATTTTGGTACTTCCAGGATGGATCGCAAACGGTGTATTGTGTGCCCCCATCACGATCTTGTATTTCAAATCAGAGTCGTTAGGAACATAAAGTCTGGAGTTGACTCGAAGTATTCCTTCTTCATCGATTCTTGCTTATGGGATAACACCTTCTTGTACTCTCTTCTTCATAAGCATCAGCTCCGGGTTTGTGGCTTGAGCAACTTTAATTTTATCGATTAAAGTTGGTTCTATGCGAATACTTGACATCATCATATGAGTCCCTGGAGTCTTGAACTCTATCTTCATCTTTTGTAAATCACCCAAAATGGGTCTTTGTGTTCGATAATATCGCACTCGTACCCGCATATGATCTTCTACTCAACACGCCAGCTACCACGTTCGCTTTTCTAGGATGGTACGGTCAGAACATGTGCCAAAATGAGTCTCATCTTGAGTTCTTTGAAGCACTTCTCATATTCCTCGCTCCATTCAAATTTTGTATCCTTACAAGTCAGCTGAGTTAATGGAGTAGCGATTCGAGAAAATCCTTACACAAATCTCTGATAATAACTTGCTAAGCCTAGAAAGCTATGTAATTCGATTACTAACTTAGGCTGCTCCCAACTGTGACTCATATCCCAACCTTGGATAGCACGTCACAATGGCACCTATCAGTTTACTACCGCACAAATATGATGTCCCCTACGGAGAGGAGAGTCTGGCTTCGGTGCATTCCACAAAGGAAGTCACTAGTTAGAGGCTTGGTTATCAACTTCTATAGTTGGGTTTTTAACTCATGAAGTTCAATAGGAGCCATTCGATATGAGAGTTTAGAAATGAGTTTTGTATCGGGTTCAAAGACGATACAAAATTCAATATCACACTTTGAGGGTAGGCCAGGAAATTCTTCAGGAAATACGTTAGGAAATTTACTAACAAAAGAAATATCATTCAAATCTAACGTATTTTTGTCTAAGTCCATGACACGGGCTAAGAAAAATTGACATCCGTTTTTCAATAAACGAATGACTTTATGGCTTGATATGAAAGTGTTTGACTTTAATAATTTTGTTGCTTGAATTCGAATAACAGGTTGCTTAGGAATATGAAAACTAACAACCTTATGAAAGCAATCAAATTTGGTAGGATGAGTAGTTACCCAATCAATCCCTAAAATCACATCAAAAGCAAGCATCTTTAAAGAGATAAGATCAACAGGTAATGTGATGGTTCCAACTCAGATCAAACAAGATTTATAAATAGTGGATGTAATGAAAGTTTCTCCCAACGGAGTCTCCATAGATAAGTCAAAGTCTAATTTCTCCAGAGTCAAGTTTAAACGTTGAGCACAAGCATGAGAGATAAATGAATGGGCAGAACCGGTATCTAGTAAGGTATAAACTTTACAAGAATTTATAATTAGCTTACCCGTGATCACCTCGTTTGGGTTCCTCGCATTTTGACCACTCACGACAAATGCTCTTCCAGGAACCGCTGACTTTGACTTTTCTGGGACAGCCTTTTAAGTCACCATCCCCGTTGGACTTGGTTTAGCTACCGTACAATCTCGAGCGATATGTCCATCCTTTACACAATTATAGCATACCTTGAACTGTTGTGGACAATTTGGGCTGATGTGTCCCTCTTTTCCACATTTATAGCATACAACCGGTGGTCGTTCTCCTCCCTTAGAACTAGTTGCTGCTGGTAGTGATGTCTTCACATTATCATTTTTGAACATCCTCTTTTTAAAATCTCCTCCCGACTCGCTTCTTCTATTTTCATGGCCACAATTACCACCAGAGTGGTTATTGCTTTTGTCCGTATTTTTCTTTCCCCGTTGGTTATCGTTGCTCCGATGACTGCTGTTGCCGGTATGACCCTGGTTATGGTCCCTAGGTTGAACGTACTCGTTATCTCACTCTAATAATTGAGCCCTGTTGACAACATCTGAATATAGAGAAAATTTATGAGAAATGAGATATTGACGTATGTCGGGTTTCAAACCTCTCAGAAACATCCGCGTCACACGTTCCTCATTCTCCACCAAATGAGGTGCAAACCTGGATATCTCCGCGAACTTCGCCTCGTACTGGGACACCGTCATGTTGTTCTGCTCTAGTCTAATAAACTCCACCTCCTTCATATGACGAATACTTTCAGGAAAGTACTTGTCATTGAACAGTTTCTGAAATGTCTCCCATGACATGCTGAGTGCAGTTGGATGGGTACGCTTCACAGATTCCCACCAGTAATATGCCTCATTACAGAACATAAAGGTGGCGAATGGAACCTTATGTTCCTCCGTGCATCCGAAGACATCGAATATCTTGGTAATTTGCTTGACCCACGTTTCCGCCTTAATCGGGTCCGGCTTTCCCCAGAATTCTGGTGGTCCCAACTCTTTAAACTTCTTGGCCGTGACAAACCCCGCGTTGCTATCATTTCCACCTGTATTTTGTACACGAGTCTCCCTCGTCTGATTTTGCATGAACTACAAAAAACTTCTAAACATCCCATCGTTCATCGTCTGATCAGTGGTGTTGTTTGCAGGAGGAACATTGTCGTCCTATTGCACGTTCTCCTGATTGGTGAGTAAAGGTGTCTGCACGGTCTCATTTACTCCACTTTTAACATTCTCAGTTGTCATTCTCAAATACTACCATAAAATAATGGTTAATTAAAGAAAATGACATACCCCATAAAACCCCAATACTCTGACCAACCAACAAATAAGCTTAGGTAGGACACACTAGCGAAGGATTTACTCGTCTCTCCCCTCCTAGTTCTATTCCCCGATCTCCGTCAGAAACCATATTTCTAAGCTTTGATACCAACTGTGACGCCCCCAAAATAGGTCCATTCAACCCAACCCATTCCGAGTCATCAAATACATGGTATAGAAAATAACTACAACTTTATTATTACAATTGTCGTGCAAAATACGACAACACAAATATTATCATCTAGACGGTATTAAAACTCAAATGGAGTCCTCATTACAATTATTGATACACTATTTTACAAAATAGTGAGGACTACTAAAATAACTATCTTTAACCATCACTCTATACCCCTACTAGTTTCTGCTATATTCTCGTCTTCTGATAAGAAAAATAGAACAAAAAGGAAAAGGGTGAGCTCAACTAGCCCAGTAAAGAATATTATGACTAAGATAATGTACAACAAATTATCCATGTCTTCAACAGGAAAAAATCTGATAGAATACAATAGACAACAAGTTTTAAATCAATATTCGCAGCGGAAATAATATTTCATTAGAAGAGTTAAGTAGAGAATGAAATCTACTATCTTCTATGATTTTAAAGTCCATCATCAATATTTTATCCCTATAACATCAATCAATATACATCTTGAATCAAATATTCATCTTTGCACTACAGGCCAAAGATATTCATCAGTTGGTCATGTTCATCTCAACACCTATTCATTTTTGCACTACGGGTCAAAGATATTCATCAGAAAATTATTAATCTTTGCACTACAGGCCAAAGATATTCAGTTATATCATCATTTAGGACTGAGGATAATGAAAAATATTTTAAAGAAAACGAATCTAGGGAGACAAAAGAACAAATATTAGGTATTCGTACTTTTAGAAAATTCAAGTTCAAAAATACTCCATAATAAACTATTGTGGAGCAGAATTCAAAAATGAAGATCAAAACATAGATCCAATCAAAGATAGGAACCATAAAGACAATCTTGGACACAGAAAAAAAATATTAATTTCTCTATGAATAGTGTCGTATTCGTGAATAGTGTCGTATACGTGAATAATGTTGTATACGTGAATAATAATTCTGATACTAAAAGGTAGAAATTTCACAAGAGAAAAAATCATCATGTTTCGTGAATAGTACTCATAAATAGTAACTCGTGAATAGTAACTCATGAATAGTAACCCCGACATAAAAAGATAAGAATTTCACAAGAAAAATCTTACCAATATTCCGGTATAATGATATTGGAATAAATAATATCATTTATAAAAAAAATAACATCCCTTACCTCATAAAGACAGTACTTCTGACTGGAATACTAGATATAGTGCTGAAGGAACTTGCACCGTATATCAACACTCAAAGTATCAAAATACTCACAAGAATACGCTCGATAATATAGAGAGAAAAAACTTCAGTTTCTGGTGTGATTTTCAATTCTAACATAAGCACCCTATTTATAGGAAAATACTTAGAACACCAAAGCAGAAAATTTAATAAAATAATAATATTTATAAAAAAAATTCATGCCCACCTCTTGAATCTGAATTCAGCATGTTTACCACTCATGTGGGGCTCGGCAAAATGAAAAACATGTTTTTATCATTTAATGCAACAAAATCAATTCAGACCCAATATTCTGGAACTTCAATAATTCATAATAAATAGTCCTTTTATCAAAAAAATTCGAATCTTATGTCCATTCTATAGGAAATTTAATTCTCTACAAACTTTGTAAGTTTAAGTTTTTTCAAATACCAAATAGAAATTGACCGAAATCCACATACGGGCAATTTTACAGCCTTTAATCAAATTTCGGTCAAAAGGGGGTCCATCAACACACAAAACATGTGTTAAACATTTTTTATAACAAAATTACTCTTCCTCTTTATTTATTCATATATCACACATTCATTGTAAAAATATCGTCATTATTATATTATTATAATATAATAATATATTAAATGACTTATTTTATCAGAAAAGATAAAATATTAATTTTCAATAATTGTCATTTTAAAAATTTTCTCCATCTATATCCACATAAAATGAATATTTTCCATATCATATAAATAAATAATTAATTATTCACAAATAATATTACAGAATCACAATACTGACAACCAAGCCGTTCCCAAGAAAGAGGGGCTTTCTAATAAGGATTTCTCCTTACTGGCGCGCAATTAGATGACCAAACCTATCCTTAGACAGAACTTTCTAGACATTGCCAATAATGTTATCTAATAATATTATTCAAATAATATGAATTATTGATCTGATAATGGAAAATACTGTGTAGTGACAATTATTGAAATAACAATAATATAAAATATCAACGTAGTAATTATTGAATCAATAAAATAAAATACTGAACAGTAATTACTGTAACAATTATTGAGTAGTGACTTTTTACGTAAGAATTAATAATTGGTGCAATACCGTGTGCTACTATGTTTTAACCACCGGGTATTCCAACAGTATTAACGGTAACAACTACGCCGTTATTTATAAACAACTTATACTTGTCATTTTCTTCATCCAATCGCTTTCCGTTATGGGGCCCACACAAGGCTGTGCCGTCGTACGAATATTACCCGACAGTAAGAATATTCCACGACCAAACGAATATTCCCCAACAACAATAAATATTTTATAACCACTTGTTTATTTAAGATATTTGCGCATTTTGCCCATAACTAACCACGTTAATCAAATCAACCCTTACTATTTCAAAATAATAAATAGAGAAAATTCAATTTCATCTATAATAAGTTGGGGTCTTACACTTAAGAAGTAAAGTTAAATTTAACCAATGTGTAAGTTAAGGTTATGACTAATTGGTGTATGTGTTATTTCTTTATGTGTTATATAGGGTTTGGAATGAGCTGTGCGTAAGACAAGTTTTCTAACTTCATTCATATTTTACATGAATGCTAGTTTCTTAAACTTCTCAGATGTTAAACTTGAGAAGTCTTGTTTATGTGCAAATGTGCGATATTTGTACAAGGTGGCAGTATGTATGAGGCCTTGTGCCACAATTTGAACACTTCGGTGTTTCTATGAGATGAATTATTTTGTGGTTGAACTGTTCAATATGAGTATGTTTTGTTTATACATGAACTGTTATTGTTAAGTCTGTGCTAATGATTCTAGCCAGACAGAATGTGCATGAAAAAGGTAGGAAAATGAAAGTATTTGAAAGAAAATGTGACTAATGTTATAAAATGATAGTAATCGATATTATTCCTATCATTAAAGTTGCTTCATAACCTTTGTTCTGTTATTGAAGTCTTAAATGAATGTTTGAATTCTTGAAGTTGTTTATTCAACTGCTATGACTTACTGAGCAATTAAATGCTCACACTTGCTTTAAATGAAAAACATTTTCAGCGTACGAATAGAAGAACTTAAGGATCCCGTAAATAATAAGTGTCCAGATAAAGTGCCATTCATTATATGAATGAGCGTGAAGATCAAGCGAATACTTGTAATGTAGAATAGTTTAATAGGACTATAGATTAGTTTAATGAACTGTTATGTATCCTTAGTGGCAGATAAAAGTCACTCTTGTAAGATGGAATGAATAATGTATTTATCATTATTTGTAATGAACAATGTTATAAGGTTATAGAAACTGGGATTTGAGAATGTATGTTGTTATATTGAATATATAATGATGTATGTTTGGAAGAAGATGTACTCGTGACGCATGGAATCTGGGTGTGTAGACAGACCAGATTTTGGGGCGTTACAAGAGTGATGGTCCGAGATGGTGGCTATAGTAGTCCTCACTATTCTATGAAATAGTGTGATAATAAATGTAATGAGTCCATTTGAGTTTGGATATTGTCTATAAGACAATATTCGTGTCAAAACTATCAGTTATGTTTTGTCGAATTTTACACGACAATTGTATAATTAAGTTTGTATTTAAATTATGTACCATGTATTTGATGACTCAGAATGAGTGATATATACCTATTTTGGGGACGCCACAATCATCCCTAAACATCTGCTTCTATGCCACATTGGAAAGATTGAAGATCAACCCTAACTAGATCTGAAGCAGCCAGACAGTCATCAGAGCCTTCGATGGGACTCGACGAGATACTATAGGAGTAGTGGAAATCGATTTTACATATCCTTTCAAGTGTTCAAAATCACTACGGGATATGATTTATTGTTGGGAAGACCTTGGATCCATACGGCGGGAGCCGTCCCATCAACTTTTCATCAAAGGCTCAAGTATATTATCAACAGTAATCTGGTCATTGTCAATGCTGAACCAGAGTATCCTATCCAAAGTGATATGCCTCTAATCAGTTTCAATGAATGAGTTGTGAGCCTGTCAACTTCCAAGCCCTTGAGGTGAGCAACACTTACGATCAACCTATTGGGGCTCCAGTTTTGGAACCCAGAGTTTTCGTCGAGGTAATATCGGCCAGTCAAGATATGATATCCTTGGGTTTCCAACCAGGACAAGGGTTAGGAAAGAATCATCAAGGAATCAAAATCCCAATTCAAATTCCCAGCCAGACAGTGTGGCACCCCAAAATCTGGGTACATCATTCCCCTAAGACTTGGTGTTCACTTTCCATACATTCATACTATCTACCCAAATATGATAACATTTAAACCATAAATCCTCCCATTAAAGGGTTACATCATTAAATCAAAAAGTCTCCCAGGTTATCTAACCTTTAACATAAATCAAGTGCGGAAATTAAAATAGTTACATCACATCATTTAAATAAAGTCTACTAACATAAAAGCCAATAAATTATAAGTCTTCGTCACTTGTACATTTTTCCTTTTCCTTTGTTTATAGTAGGTTCATCGAACTTCTCAACCTTAGCTGCAATAATTATATTTATGCAAGAGTGAGCAAACCAAATGCTCACTAGATATAGCAATGAATCAACAAGAGAATAATATCTGTCAATGAACAGGCTCATCAAAACTGAATAGTACTCTACTAATGGTAACCAAAAACTGAAATCAAAATATAAAATATATCTGAGAGTCAAAAGACCACGAACTATGTCCATGGTTACAAGTAATCTTTCAACTTTAACTTAAACAGTTATACTGTAGGGACTTCACGTACTTAGGGGAATCAGCCCTTCGTACCATGTATTATGCACAAACATCTAAAATCACCGCGTACCCCTATAATAGGGTTGTTCTTCTCAGTTTTAGAGTACAAGTCCGCACCAAAGAAAGTTTGGTTTGGATAAGCTTCAAGGGTAATTTAGAGTTTAACGATCATCAACTAAAGGATTAGTTGAATCAACAAAGTTTGACAACACTACGGTTGATCAACAACAACATAATATGTAACCATTAAGAATCATAGGTGAACCAACAACATATTAAACTGATGCTTAGAAATAACTAAAATGCATAAGTATTGAATAAAACAATAAACCTTGCTTGAACAATATTAAGCTAAGGCTATGATCTTGAAATAAAAGAATTAAGTTATGAACATGTACTAAGGAATAACAAGCTTGGAATGAAACTTGCTCAAAATAACAATAATATTTTGATTTGCGTTAAGTAAATGAAATAGAACAACTCGATTAGAGATTTGAGTTCAAAAATTTACATTTGTCATAAAAGAATAGAACTTTAGAAAACTTGCTTAACTATCAACAAGTTAGAATAGCTCAACAATGATTAGAATTCAAAACTTGCTCGAATAACGTTAGGGATAGAGCTTGAAAAAAAATTTAAGGATAAAAGAACTTGCTCAATGTAAAGTGGTAAGGTTTAGAAACTTGCCTCGCATGTAAGCTATACATTTACAACTCACGTTCACCTACACATAGTATTAGAATCACAATATCTATTAGATATACTAACATCCACTTTCCCAAAATAGAACTCACTTATAGCTAAACTAGTTATTTTAGTTCAAATCTTATGCTACCATATACATTTTGGAAATCTCAAGTGTTAACTTCTCAACACTTATTTACTATTCATTGTGTACACTAAATCATAACATATCGCGTTCGTAGCTTACTAATCCTTTATAACTTTAGAGTTACTAACCACATGACACGATTCTGTTTTAACCTCTTCATTGCATGTTTGACATATTAACACATCATTAGACTAAGTTATAATGTTGTCCAAAGTCTACAGAAGTAGCAAACTTCACTACCTCTGAACAGGGTATGGCGCAGCTGCGCGATACACAGACTTGGGACCGGCGCAGCTGTGCCATTTCTGGCTTTGACACCAGCGCAGCTGCGCAGACAGAAACTATGCAGATGTAACAGTGATCTGTTTTATCCTAATTAACACAAATTTTTCCCTGCGCAGACAGAAACTATGCAGACATAACCGTGTTCTATTTTAGCCCAACTAACACGAATTTTACCCACAAAACAGTAAATTTAACATATGCAGTTGGTATAGAACTAACACAAACATGATTCCTCACATATTCATCAACTTAGAAAAATTAAACAACAACTTCAACTAATTTAAATCCTTAAATTTCATGTTTTCATACAAAAACTCCATTTTTGACATCCTTCATAGAAATTCACACTGTGATGTGATCACAATTCTATACCAAATTAATTCATTTAAACTACGTTCTCTTCGTTTCTTACATAATTAACATATTCAAGACTCAATTTACTGATTAGTATAAAAATTAACCATCAAATTTGGTACTTTCATAAGCCATATGTATGAACATACACTGAAAAAAAAATTCTTTCTTTGAAACATAATTAGCATAATAATTCTTGTCTAAACACTAATTCTAACATCACAAACACATACAATCACCATAATTCAGTTGTATAACAACAATTAAAAAAAATTTGAATTCACAGTAACTATAAAACTCGTGAACATAGAACATCATGTATATAATATTAACGTGTTGGAAGAATACCTTCACTTGCCTGAGCAATCCTTGCTAAAACCCAAAAATTATTTTGGAATCGCAGACTTTTCTCTCAAACCCTCTCAAATTTCTCTCTGAAAACCTTATCAAATACAACCGACGCCTAAAACCCAAACGTACGAAACTGCCAAATACTTATTATTATTATAATAATTACATATCAGTTATAAAACATTATATATATTTTATTTATATTTTATTTATATTATTTATATTATCAAATTCAAAATTCAAAATTCAAAAGTCATAAGGCTTTGTTTGGCAAAAATATCTTTAAAATAAAGACTTAATATCTGTAAGTCTTGTTTGGTTAAACCCATTTAAAACTACTTCATTTTATTTTAATAAATAATTTAGATTATAATTTATAATCACATATTATTTATTTGAATTTTCATAACAAATCTTAGTTACTTAAACTAAGTACAACACACTAAATAAATTTTTCACTTAATCCAAATATCACAGAATTATAATCTCATTATAATTTTTATTTAATGAATTAACATACCATTTTAAACTATTAAATTAAAACAGTAATATAGCATTTCATATTATCTTACCACTTTCTAACTATTAAATTAAATTAAATTAGAATGTTCTCTAATAAAATAATTCACAAATATTTACTAAACAACAACCACATCATTAGAATAATAATTATATCAATAAAATATTTATTTAACTTAATAAATATTTTAAATTACAAATAAAATCTTAGATTGTTACATCCTTCCCTCCTTACAAGGATTCTGTCCCTAGAATCACAACTCGAATAATTCATTCGTCACATTATTCCCTCCGTACAAAGATTTTATCCCCATAATCGAAGACATAAACTAAACAAATAACTCAGGGTAGTTCTTCATCATTTCATCTTCGAGTTCCCACGTAGCCTCTTCGACATTGTGATTTCTCAGTATCACCTTCACAGAAGGTATCACCTTATTCCTGAGCACTTATTCTTTTCTGACGACTATCTGGATAGGAACCTCTTCATAAGAAAAATCTTTACTAAACTGTAACGGCTCATACTCGATCACATGTTTGTAATCAGGTTTATACGGTCGCAACATCGACACGTGAAATATGTTGTGAACATGTTCTAATTCTGGAGGTAAAGCTACCTTGTAAGCCACTTCTCCCACTCTTCGCAGTATCTCGAATGGTCCAATAAACCTTGGGCTAAGCTTTCCTTTCTTGTCAAAACGAATTTTCCCCTTCCAAGGAGAAACTTTTAGGAAAACAAAATTTTCTACTTCAAATTTAGGATATTGTCTGTGTTGATTAGCATACTTCTTCTATCTATCTTACGCATCTACCCGTTTTGCTCTGATTAGCTTGATAACTTCTGCAATCTGTTGTACCATTTTTGGTCCTAACAGTTGACGTTCACCAATTTCATCCCAGCATAGTGGTGTTCTGCATTTCCTACCGTACAATGCCTCGTTTGGCGGCATGCCAATGCTTGCATGGTAACTATTGTTGTATGCAAATTCTACCAACCGTAGATGATCATCCAAGTTTCCTTTGAAATCCATGATGCACGCTCTAAGCATATCTTCTAACGTCTGGATTGTTCGTTCGCTTTGACCATCAGTTTGTAGATGGTATGTCGTACTCATTTTCAGTTGTGTTCCCATGCATTCTTGTAGTTTCTTCCAGAAGTTTGATGTGAACCACGGATCTCTGTTTGATACAATTGATATTGGAACTCCATGTCTTAAAACGATCTCCTTGACGTACATTTTTGCCAGCTGATCGAGATTAAATCTAATTTTTATTGACAAAAAGTGTGTTGATTTCGTTAATTTATCCACAATTACCCATGTCGCAACGTATCCTTTCTGCGTCGTTGGAAGACCTACCGCAAAATCTATTGTGATATGCTCCCACTTCAATTCTAATATTTCCAACTGTTGAAGTAATTCGCTTGGTCTTTGATGTTCTGCCTTTACTCTCTGACATGCCAAGCACTTCGCAACACATTTTGCTACGTCTTTTTTCATGTTTGACCACCAAAAGTGTCGCCGCAAATCTTGATACATTTTCGTACTTCCTGGATTAATCGAATATCTTGAGTCATGAGATTCTGTCAATATTTCTTCTATAATATCCGGTACCGCTGGAACCCAAATTCATCCCTCGAATCTTATCATTCCTTCAGTATCAACCTTGTACTTCACTTCATTACCCTCGACCATATTTTACTTTATTTTTCTACATTCTTCATCTTGTAGTTGAGCATTCTTTACCTTGTCCTCCAAAGTTGGACTAGCTTCTAACTGGAATAGTCGTTCATCGGATTCCTTTGGAAATTTTATTTCCAGCTCTAATCTTGCCATTGCTGAAATGAGCTCCTCCTGGTTGGTTAACAACATCAACTTCTCACGACCCTTCCTACTCAAGGCATCTGCAACCACGCTTGCTTTGTTCGGATGATAAAAGATCGCGCAATCATAATCTTTTATTAATTCCATCCATCTCCTTTGACGCATGTCCAGGTCCTTCTGTGTGAAAATATACTTCAGACTCGTATGGTCTGTGTATATCTCATATTTCTCTCCATAGAGATAGTGTCTTCATATCTTCAGAGCAAATATCACGGCAACCAACTCTGAATCATGAGTTAGATACCCTTTTTCGTAGTCCTTCAATTGCCTTGATGCGTACGTAATGACTTTACCGTTCTGCATAAGGACACAACCTAATCCTTTATGTGAGGCATCACTGTACACTACAAAGTTTCCTGTATTATCATGTAGGGGTGAAAATGATCCCGAGTCGATCCGAACACCATAATGCTCAAGCTCGACTCGGATCAAAAAATTTGTGTTCAGGTTTGATTTGAATTCGAACTGATAATTTTCAAAACTGCTCAAGTTCGACTCGATAAATTACTCGATACTACTTGGCTCGGAGTTACTCGACTCGTTTTCACAACGAGTAATTCACGAGCCTTTCTATTCGAGCTCGAGTCTCAGATGGATCACACCAAAATGAGACATAAAATGAAAACTTAAAAAAAATCAATTTCGTTTATATATAAAAATACATGTGTTCAAACGATGGAAAAATCTACATTTGTTTCTAAACATAATTACAAACGCTCGCAGAACAGGATATCGCAACTCATCATTTAACTCTTTGTATCATTCTTTAAAAACTTATGTATATCTTTCTTTGAGTTTGGTCTCTGCACCTCATAACATAGGCAATCAGGCATTGGGCATGAAATGCATGTCCACTGTAACGACCCCAAAATTTATACGATATAATTCTCAACTTCGGTCATTAATAACACATCTACCTTCTGATTTTACATCATTATTCGATGTTAAACTTTATAAAATGTGAAATAATTTAGACTTTTATGTCTTTTTATTTTAATTCTCTGAATCAAAACCTTTATCATCTACATGTCTTCAAATCAATCTTATTTTATGATTCACTTTATCACTGTTATTATATAAAATTTTATATTTCAATCCGATAACCTTTACATATCAGATAACTCTAACTTTAGCTTTACAACTCAACATAAAACTATACATCATAAAACATTTAGTACATCTCATGAATCTTAATCATGGTATAAAGAAATAACAACTTTAGCTAAAATATTAATCTTCAAGTATTATTTTTGATCCACGTCATTCAAGTAGCACATAGTGTTACATTCAATCCTTAACTTGCAAAAATGGTTATTTGTAAGGTTGAGCTCGACAGCCCAGCAAAATCTAACAGTTTTCATGCATCACGTAGCATATAATAACATGCTCAACATATATCTCATAAACATTGGACTAACATAACATGCATGTTACGGTTCATATAACAAGTATAAAGATTGAGTTCCTTACTCAATCAGCATTCTTTACTCAATCAACGTAGTCATAAGTTGACTTTAACATTTCATACATTCAACATATATATAACACATCATGTTCATTGCAATAAAGATTTAAAATAGTTAATCATCAAGTTCACATAGCAAATAGGAACTGAAAGACTTTCCTTGATCGTTGTTTACCAACAATAGTTTAACAGCTTACAGTTATCAGCACTTCACGTGCCCTACACAATTATATAATCATACACATCAACTATTAATCGCATATCAATGCATAGTAGTTATAAAGTAAACTTTACTCTACATCCCATAACCCTTCTTATTAATCAATATACAATGTTCAATTTGATTATGTTAACTTTCGACTTACATCTCACTATATTTCATACTCGAAGTTCATTCAAGTGCTTAAGTCTTGCTAGGAATCATTATTGGTTTTATATTAATACCATTTCATATCTTATAATATTCATTTTATTTGAATTAAAATAATTTTTACATTCATTAACACTTGTCACGGCGTTTCGACGTTTATTTGTCACACACCCGATTTGTCTCCCTTGTGTATGCTTAGTATGCTTATACAACTTATCTAATACATCATTTATCAATGTTAAGTATTATTATATTTACTAACATTCATATTTTATAACTTAGAACAATATCTTTTATTGTCAGAAGCACTACACTTTCATATGTCCATGCCCGACGCCCTCCGATTGCCTCCGAAAACACTACAGTCTCCAAAATGACCATTTTGAGCCTTTCTAATGACCTCAAATTGAAAAAGTTAAAGAACAAAAGTTGTAGGTCAATTCGTCCTCGTTCTGGAGCATCTTGAATCACCTCAATCGAAGTTGGTATGAAAACGTTATGATCGTTTTACCAAAATAGGTCAAAGCAGTCTGACATACTTTAGGCACGCCCGCGCCACTCCAAGTGTGCCCAGCCATGCGCCCGCACTCCTGGGCGACGCTCCCGCGCTCGACCTCGCCCAGTTTACAGTTTTTGTCATAACTTTCTCGTTTTAAGTTTGAATTAGTTGGTTTTCGATTCTATAGACTCGTTAAACTCTTAGCTACTCATCTAGAGAATAATTATAACACTTCAAACATATTAAAAAATCATTTTAAGGGTTCCAATTCAGTGTTCATGCTATATTTTCATGTTTTAAACACAATTAGCGAATCCAATTGCCACGACTTCGTTTCTTAACCAATTGACATGATTCAAACTACGCCGTTTTCGTTTTTTCACATACTAACATAATCTAATACCAATTTACATATTATAACACATATTAGACATAAAATTTCATACTTTCATAAGCCATATCATATGAACATAAATATTGTTATTTATTTCTTCTTCTTACAAACCAATTTCATGAATTTGACAACTGATACAACACTCATATATGATGACAACAAATTCTACAATATAACCCACATCACATAATCACGTTTGAAACAACAAATCAACAAAATCCAACTTCAGAGAATAGAAAAATTACAAGACTGAGAATTAGAATTAGGGGTAAATTATACCTAAATCCTTTCATTGTTGAGAAAAAGAATAATAAGAACCTTGATACTCTAACTCCTTAGCAAGATATACAGAGAATCACTCTCTTCCTCGCAAACTCTCTTTCTCTACTTTTAGGCTTTAGAAGAATACATGAAATAAAATAAGCCAACTGATAATCGTGGATATCAATTAACAAAACCAATAGGCGTCAGTTACAGTAAACCAAAAGCCATAAGGCCGCGTTTGGTTACACACAATTTCTCCAATACTTGATTATTTTAATAATATTATATTATATAGTTTTTATTTGTTACACCTGTAACCAATTTACATAACTTACAATGATAATTAAAATAATTATAATTTTATTATAATTATTCTGATGATTAATAAATAATCATATATCTAATTTAATTAATAAATTAGACTTAAACATCACTTTATTTAATTACTTATTTTCTTTAATATTAAACAACTCATTTAATTTAATTAATTCATTAAATTAAATCTTCAAAGAATAAAATTTACCCTTGCTTTAATTTAATTATCATACACACGTAACTAAATTATTATACCACAATTTCATAAATTATTTATTTTTCTCAATAAATAAATTATTTAAAATATTTATTTAATTTAATAAATATTTAAAATAATTACCAAATTCATTTAATTTCTTCAATAGTTAACTTAACTATTAAACCTCACGTTCCTAATATATATATATATATATATATATATATATATATATATATATATATATATATATATATATATATATATATCATCACACCAGATCACATATTTCAAAATATATAGCACATATATATACATATTCAAACTCAAAACATCTCATAATAAGAATTTGAATTATCAAATTCCTATTTTAATAACTTATACAAATTCGGGTTGTCACATCCTTCCCTCCTTACAAGGATTCTGTCCCCAGAATCACAATTCAAACAATTCATTCGTCACATTCTTCCCTCCTTATAAGGATTCCGTTCTCAGAATCACCGAAACCCTACCTTACTCAGGTTTTCACCAAATCTCTTTTCAAAATTTATCATCGAATATCTTCAATACCTTACCTTAATATAAGTTTAATATTTCCTACTACATTCATTTCTTCAACAAATTCTAGGTTTTATTTCATAACCTTTACTTAGACTCAATTATATTTGAGTATTATATATTCATTAACCCATTTATTTCCTTTTCTAAGGATCGTTATCACAAACACTCAGGATATTACATTCACCCATTACTCTAAGAATTTCATCCTCGAAATTTTATTTATTAATCCTCATTCATTCAATCTATCAAAATAGATTTTACGTTAATACTTTATTCATTCATTGAGTTCTATAACCACTTTCTTTCCACAAAGATCTTTCTACAAGTATTAACTTTTCTATTAAAAGTTTTACATTATTCTTTGATAACTAATCTCCTTCTCATTTTAAAATTTCTTTTCTCACTTATTTAATATATTCATCAGTCAATGTCGCATTCTACGACTTACTTCTTTCTAAGGAATACTCTCCTTTTCACTTCCATCTTGCAGAATAACAAGAATCTTCCACAATTTCTCAATAATTGGGGAGCAATATGAATAACAGGAATTTACAAGGTTATCCAATCATGATGAGGGGTCACAAGACCATGAACTCATCTATATGTTTAATAGTACTTCACCCCCGGTTCTTCACACATTAAACCCTATTAACAGAATGTTTATCAATCACAAAGACTGAAAACACCCTCTGCAAGTACTTTAGGTGATCGGCCTATCATACCACTACGTTGTGCAGAACGTATTACATCTTAACATCGTAACGACTATATGCGTTACTTTCGAAACCATTGTCTCCGATAACATGTCCCCTTTTATAGGGTTGTTCATCTCAGCTTCTTAACATTTGAATCCACACCAAAACAATTTGGTTTGGCATAACTTCTCAAGAAACGCTTGAATTTCATGAACATTTTTTAATATTCGTCTAGCTGAATCAAATAGCATAGACTTCTACAACAATTCGGACATCAATCGAAATATACATATCCATATGTGTGTGTATATATATATATATATATATATATATATATATATATATATATTCTCATATCTTAAAGAAATCTAAAAAAAAAATTTTTTGACGTCATGATACCGCACTGTATTTACAGTCCGTTTGAGGATTCCGTCATTTGGTAATTTTATCATACTACATCATACCATAGTGGGTTGACGATCCTTAGATTACATCCAACACTAAGGAATACTGCATTGTTGACTCCATCATTTTTTTTATCATCTTTGCAATAGGTTCCATGATGCATTGATGATATAAAAATACATTTTGATATATTTTAAATCATTTTTGTCTAGCCGAAGCAATTAGCATAGACATACGAATAATGGTATTGTTTTTAAAACTCATTGGTTCTATCATTTTATCCAATGTTTTTCAAGAAAATAGAAGTACAAACATTAGCACGAAGTCTATAAATTTCGAAAGTCTATCATAGCTAGTAGATTTAGAAAATCTATGTCTTCACCATCAACTCCACTTTCTATAATGATCCATTGCTTAATCAGTCTATTTATTTCTATCATCCTCAATACTCCATTCACACTTATCTATACCCTAGTTCATCAAACTTACCACACTTTATAAGTTTAGGAACTTGCCACAATAATATGAGTTAAAGAACTTATCCTAGTCAAACCATAGGCGTCCATTCGCTGAGGGGTTCAAAAACATACCATATTATTATGAGTCACAAACTCACCATATGCATTAGTTTTATGAATCGCACCTAAACCTAATAATATCTTACTAATCTTAATAGTTTCTAACTATCAAATATACACGTGAGAAAAAAATCACCTTTTCACCACATATACATTGATAGCGCGACACCAACATTCCAATGATTATCAATGTGATAAACTGAGCGCAAGCACAAAACCCTCGCCCATACAAAGGTTTGTACAACTTAGCCCCCACATGAGTCCTCAATTGAAATTCCACCTAACTCTATCTTACCTATAACTTGCTCTTTTGCTCGATACGAATTCCTCGTATCACATCAGTTATAACTCCTCACGAGTTTATCTCGTACTATATCATAGTACATTATCTTCGTAGCATCAAGCTATCACTATTCAAACATTACAGGCCATATTCCTTTTATAACTTAAACGGATCACGTCGTGATCTTATTCTATAATCATCTCCCTTTAAATTCTTTTCTTAACTCGTGATCGTTTTGTTTTACGATCCCCTTTTCTTTCCTTTTTCATCATTTATGATATTATTCGTTATCTTAGCTATTAGAGTTAGGGTAACTCCCATTTCTTATCTTTATATCTCTTCAAGATTCTTCTTTGAGTTTTCTTGTTTCTATAACAATTCTTCCTTTAAGAATTTCTAACTTCATTTACATTGCTCAACACTTCATTCAAGTTCTACATTTTCATCATACGTATCCATTTCTATACTTGGTACACATTGAGTCTCTAATAGTTTCAATATGGTACACTGAGTGGTTTCCCACAAACAACCAACAAACTAGGTTTCGAGTTGCTAGTTCGTATATACCTCCGCTCTATGAATGAATCGTTTAGCCCATATACCATACATCAACTATTAAAAGAGTACAATTATACCATACTTAAATATAACTTTCTATTCTTAACTTCTTTACCATTCTCTTTTTATAGACATTGTCTATTTATCATCACCTTACATCCTTATTATTGGAGTTGGGTAACCCCACAATCATATTCTTTATAACTCTACGAGATTCTTCTTTGAATCCTCTCACGCATGTTTTAATCCCTTCTTTATAAATTCCTTAACTTATTTCTTATTCTTCAAACTCTATCTGAGCTTATTATTTCATCTTCTCCTTTATTCTCTAAGGTTATAGCATAGGGTACTCTTACCTAAGGTTTATAACCTACAGCTTGTAACGACCCCAAATTCATACGATATAATTCTCAACTTTGGTCGTTAATAACAGATCTACCTTCTGATTTTATATCATTATTCAATGATAAACTTTATAAAATGGGGAATAATTTAAATTTTTATGTCTTTTTACTTTAATTCCATGAATCAAAACATTTATCATCTACATGTTTTTGAATCAATCTTATTTTATGATTCACTTTATCCCTGTTATTATATAAAATTTTTACATTTCAATCTGATAACCTTTACATATCAGATAACTCTAACTTTAGCTTTACAACTCAACATAAAACTATACATCATAAAATATTTAGTACATCTCATGAATATTAATCATGGTATAAAGAAATAACAACTTTAGCTAAAATATTAATCCTCGAGTATTATTTATTATCCACATCATTCAAGTAGCACATAGTGTTACTTTCAATCCTTAACCTGTAAAAATGGTTTTTTACAAGGTTGAGCTCGACAGCCCAGCAAAATCTAATAGTTTTCATGCATCACGTAGCATATAATAACATGCTCAATATATATCTCATAAACATTGGATTAACATAACATACATGTTACGGTTCATATAACAAGTATAAAGATTGAGTTTAAGTTGACTTTAACATTTCATATATTCAACATATATATAACACATCATGCTCTTTACAAAAAAGATTTAAAACAGTTAATCATCAAGTTCACATAGCAAATAGCAACTGAAAGACTTACCTTGATCGTTGTTTACCAACAATAGTTTAACAGCTTACAGTTATCTGCACTTCACGTGCCCTACACAATTATATAATCATACACATCAACTATTAGTCACATAGCAATGCATAGTAGTTGTAAAGTAAACTTTACTCTACATCCCACAACCCTTCTTATTAATCAATACACAATGTTCAATTTGATTGTGTTAACTTTCGACTTACATCTCACTATATTTCATACTCGAAGTTCATTCAAGTGCATAATTCTTGCTAGGAATCATTATTGGTTTTACAGTAACCCCATATCATATCTTATAATATTCATTTCATTTGAATTAAAACACTTTTTACGTTCGTTAACACTTGTCATGGCATTTCGACGTTTATTCGTCACACACCCGATTTGTCTCTCTTGTGTATGCTTAGTATGCTTATACAACTTATCTAATACATCATTTAACAATGTTAAGCATCATTATATTTACTAACATTCATGTTTTATAACTTAGAACAACATCTTTTATTGTCAGAAGCACTACACTTGCATACGTGCATGCCCGACGCCCTCCGATTGCCTCTGAAAACACAATAGTCCCAAAAATGACCATTTTGACCCTTCCTAATGACCTGAAATTGAAAACTTTAAGAAAATAAGATGTAGATCTATTCATCCTTATTCCTGATCATCTTGAATCGCCTCAATCGGAGTTCGTATGAAAAAGTTATGACTGTTTTATAAAAACGGGTCAAGGCAGTCACACCTGAGATACTTTGGGCGCGCCCGCGCCACTTCCAGCGCACCCGTGCCACTTCGAACGCGCCCAGCAGTGCGCCCGCGCTCGGCCTCGCCCAGTTTATAGTTTTTGCCATAACTTTCTCGTTTTAAGTCCGAATTAGTTGGTTTTTGATTCTATGGACTCGATAAACTCTTAGCTACTCATCTAGAGAATAATTATAACACTTCAAACATATTAACAAATCATTTTAAGGGTTCCAATTCAGTGTTCATGCTATATTTTCGTGTTTTAAACATAATTAGCTAATTCAATTACCACGACTTCGTTTCTTAACCAATTGACATTATTCAAACTGCGCCGTTTTCGTTTCTTCACATACTAACATAATTTGATACCAATTTACAGATTATAACACATATTAGACTTAAAATTTCGTACTTTCATAAGCCATATCATATGAACCTAAACACTATTATTTATTTCTTCTTCTTACAAACCAATTTTATGAATTTGACAACTGATACAACACTCATATATGATGACACTAGATTCTACAATATAACCCACATCACATAATCAGGTTTGAAACAACAAATCAACAAAACCCAACTTCAGAGAATAGAAAAATTACAAGACTGAGAATTAGAATTAGGGATAAATTATACCTAAATCCTTTCATTGTTGAGAAAAAGAATAATAAGAACCTTGATACTCTAACTCCTTAGCAAGATATACAGAGAATCACTCTCTTCCTCACAAACTCTCTTTCTCTGCTTTTAGGCTTTAGAAGAATACATGAAATAAAATAAGCCAATTGATAATCGTGGATACCAGTTAACAAAACCAATAGGTGTCAGTTACAGTAAACCAAAAGCCATAAGTGTAATAACCCGATATTTTCTATATAATTAAATTAGAAATTTTGCGTATGATTTATTTATTTATTTATTTATTTATTTAAAATTGGAAATACGTGCCAGATAATGTGTATGTATTTATGTAATGAATATAAAATTTATTTATTACATGAATAATTTTAGATAATTTTATTTTAGAATTATTGCTCATTATCAATTATATTCTTATAATAATCAATTTAATAGTAAAAATGTTTTTAATATTTATTTTTCATGAAAATAAGATTATTATATTATTTAAAATAATAAAGGAAATGATTTTTAGAATTATTATAATAATTATTTTATTATATGAATTTTAGTACAGATTATTAAGTTGATTATTTTAACATAATTATTAATGTTGTATAGAATTCAAACCCTAATTTTGGATTTTGAACAAAGAATTAGAATAATAATATAATATTAATTATATTTTGATTTTTTAGTGCTATAAATATGTATGTTATGTTTGTAAGGTTAATCCGGGGAGCAGTTTCCTTATGACCTGATAAAACCCTAATTTGAAAGTCATTTACGACTGTAACATATGTTAAGTGATTGTGATATGTGGTATGTGATTTGTATTATAAGTATTATTGTTAATTATGTAAAACCCTAATTAGTAATTTAAAACTCTATTTTTCTTAAAATAGAAACCTTATACAGTAATTAGCTATTCGCTAAGTGGAAACCCTAATTTGAAACTCAGCTATGAGTTCGAGACTGTGTTGTAACTGTGTTATGTGAATTATGTCGTGTATTACGGAATTTAAAGTTAATTAGGAAATTAAAACCCTAATTATACTTAGAAAACCTAATAAGTTAGAAACCCTAGTTAATTGAGAATCCAAATTACTAAATTCGGTAATCTAACTTCTAAATTTAGAAACCCTAATTAGTAATTGTAAACCCTAATTACTAATCGTAAGTCCTAAATGCGAAATTAGAAATCTTAATTTTATTTTTGAAAACCCTAATTTCAAAAGTCAGAAACCAAAATTATTAAATTAAGAACCCTAATTTGCTAACTGTTGTCCTAATTGCTAAATTAGTGAGATTAATTATAATTATAAAATTTTAATCAAATTCTTCAAGTTATATAAGTGGTAAACCTAATCTAATTAGTGAATTATAATTTATAATTTTAGAAACTAAATTTTGGTGCAAACACTAATTAGCAATTCTATTTTATTTTATGCTAAACCCTAAGGGTTGGACAAGTTACAATTATGTCATTATTTTTATAAACCAAATGATAAAAATGCCCCTCGTATATAATTGAGGCTAAATTGTAGGATTTGACAATAGGGGAAGTTGGTGACCAAATCCAACAACTCATGCGCTCTTTATTGACAGCCATCAACCACTTGATCAGCCATCCCATGCATCTAGCTTTATATATATATATATATATATATATATATATATATATATATATATATATATATATATATATATATATATTAGAGAGAGAAAAGTGCTTTATTTGTCTCATTTTCTCTCATACACTCAACCAAGTCTCTACCTCTTCAAACCCATGAAAAGTTATAGCATTTCAGTCCTTTATTACAGCCCCACGATCACCAATAACAAATCAGAAACATAGAATCAAGATTTGCTCATGTGAAGGTATAAAACTAATCTTACAATCTGATCTTGTATGTTGTGTTAGATGTTAAAATTTTTGTGTTAAATATGTTGTATTTAGTGTCTATAGATGATCTGGGTTGGTATTTGATAGATCCATAACATTTAAATACACGAAATTGGTATTTTCAAAAATTTGGGAAAATTTCTTTCTATGGTGTGACAATGAATGTCAGGGGCTTTAAATATTTATTTGTTAATGGTTTTTGTTGTTTTAAAGTTTTAATCTATATCATGTCATGTTGTCGTGCATATGAAAGTGGAAGCACAATTATTACATGTCTATATTTCATTTTATTCACGGTCAAAACCCGTTGAGCGGGCATCACTGGTCAAAAATCTGGGCAACCCAGAATTTGAAAGAGTGTCTGACAAGAACTTTGTAAGTCCGGATCTGTCAGCTTTGAAGTGCTTTAATCTTTTTGTTTGGTACATGTTGTAGTTGGTAATATGGACTGTAGATTCACGTCTTAAGATCCCATAAACAATCAACATATCAATCGTGGAAAGCGGTCAAAGTAGGCCACTTGTACTGTTTTTGTATTTCTGGAATTTCCAAAAAAGTCTATAAGCAAGCTCTCTGACTGCCTTTGACCGGCTCATAAATTATGATTCTATTGTTGTTGATCTAATATGTTACTTTGTAAATATTATATAATACATGGACTATAACTTTGAATCATTAAACCACCTGAACCAAGATCAGAACATAGATTAAAGTGGGCTTGAATGTGTAAACTCGAAACTATCTGGGCCCAGAAAACCCAGATGAATGTCTGACAGCATGTTTACAATCCCAGATCTCTTTTTGTTTTTGTAGTATGGCCTAGATGTTGATTGCTAGTTGTAGTGTTGCGTAATGACTGCAAGGTCATGGTTAAAGATATCCCAGAACATGTTTGGATTAAGATTTAAAGTTGGTCAAAGTTGACACCTTGTTAAGGCCGGCTGTCAGTGTTCTTGAGCTCAAGAACACCAACAGCGACGCTTAGTGTCGCTAAAGGCCAATAGCGACGGTTTCTTTTATTTTATTTTTATGAATTTCTGAAAATTGATTAAAAATAGGAAATAAATTATAGAAATTATTTTAAATTATGAAAAATAACTTTTAAGTATTTGGAATGTTTTTCATTAATATTTATAATTATTTAAATATTAATGATATTTAATTTATTTATTTAGTGTATTAAATAAATTAGAGAAAAATAATTTTAATTTTATAAAAAATCATTTTTAAATGAGGATAAAATGTTAAAAAAATATTTTGAAATATAAAATATAATTTTCAATATTTTTGGAGAATTCTCATTAATAAATTAATATTAATGATACTAGATTTATTTATTGATTATATTAAATAGTTTAGTTTAAAAATGATTTTATTATTATAAAATTTATTTTAAATGAAAATAAAGTGTTTAAAGATATTTTAAGTTATAAAATGTAACTTTTAATATTTAAGGGATAATTTCGTTGATAATTTAATGTTAATGATATTAATTTAAGATTATTGATATTAAGTTTATTTAATAATTATATTAAATAAAAAATTTAAAAATGATTTTATTTATTTAAAAATCATTTAAAAAGGATATAAATGAATTAAAATATTTTAAGTTATGATTAATGACTTTTAATATTTGGATAAATAGTGCATTAATATTTTAATATTAATGGTAATTATTTAAAAATAATTTTAAATATTTCAAAAATCATTTAAGGGTAATATAAGTACTTTAAAAATATGTTGAGTTATTATAAATAACTTTAATATTTTGGCAATGGTTTCATTAATAGTTTAATATTAATAAAATATTAATGATAATAGAATTGTTTAATATATAAATTATTTTATAATGATTCTAGTGTTTGAAAATTTATGATAAATTATAATAACTGTATAAAAATTATTATAAGTCATTTAAAAATAATATGACTGATACTTACAGATGTTGAACTACATAATAGAGTCTTAGACTCGATAATTACCCGATAAAGTCGTCGGTACACCGACATGTTTTAGAAATTGATCTGAACTTAGATATTTTGACTGTATTAATGTTTGTTTGTGATTCAATGGTTGTGGAACATATGTGACAATGTGATTAGGTTATGTGCTGACTGCAATAAACAGTGCTATGTGTTATAGTATGTTATTCTAATTGATCAAATGATTTTATTATTGATAGGTGTTATATAAAGATAAAACTAAGTTGCGTACTATAAGCAGAGCATCAGGCAAGTATCTTACCTTTGTGTTTTCTTTATGCAATGGACACGAGTAAGAAGTTTCAGAATTATATTATTATTATTATACTATATTATTAACCTTATTGTCGTATATATTTTATATCCGATCATTGTTTATCAACATGTTAGTGTATGGTAATTCAGATATATATATATATATATATATATATATATATATATATATATATATATATATATATATATAAGTTGTCTAAGCTATTTGACCCAGCTAGACATAAATTTCGAAATATCGTTGAATATAATAAAACTTATTGTATCCAATCAAATTGTTTTGGTTCGAATTCCAAACTAAGTATGAACATCCCGATCACAGGAAAATTTTTATGCGCCAAGGCGGACAAATAATATCATTCTAGCAATGTAATATTGATCAATACAAGGTCCATGGGATGTACACCCTCGTGCCTGTAAGTTATGACGGTTTGCAGATGAAGTTCTGCTAAACCTTATCGAAAATTTAAATTAATGTTCATAGTATGTCAACTACCCTATATATATAGTCAATACGTACTTTCAAAAATTTGATATAGAATTGTTATGATATTATTATCGGTTTAGTTTATTTCAAAACTATAAATTCGTTGTAGAAGTGATGTATAAAGAAAACATTTATTTCTTTCAGCTAATTATTTTTCTAATTGTTATTACTTGTTGGGCACTCAAATGCTCATCCTTGCTTAATTTAAATGTTTTCAGATAAGTGTGAACAGCTAGAAGGTTCAGACAGAAACAAGTGAAAAGGAAAACAAACAGTATATGTTTAATGGTATCTTTTGTAATAGATAGACTGTATTAATATAATGATATGAATTATATATCATGTAAAGAATGTAGTAAATGTTGCGTACTTGGGATTAAACTTTGATAAATATAAGATAAGTTTGATATTTATATTATTGTTATTATTATTAGTATTATTCCGCTCATAGAAATGGTATCGTAAAGCACCGAGTTCGATTTTCAAGTACCTGAATTTGAGGGCATTACATCATGGTATCAGTGCTTTAGGGTTAAAAATCTTAGGTGGGTTAGACCTTAGTCTATAACCTTGGGACAGAGGAAAATGTTAAAAATATAAATAACTCAAATAAAGTTTAAAAGGAGTTGAATTGGATAAATTCATCGTCAAACAAAATAAAAGATAACTTATATTAATCTATTATTTGCAGTGTGTATATATTATGTGTTAATCAGGACAATTTATGTGTATAAATGTCAGATAGAAAGGATTAGGATACCCTCAGGTCGTAAATAAGGAGTCAACCTCCATAACCGAGCCAAAAACAAAGTCAATAGCTGAAATAGAGGCTCACATTGAAAGTTACCTCAATGAGGTGGTTATTTTAGAAAATGTAGTACCGAACCCAAAAATGATAGTATAACTGATAGGTAGAGTATAGTTAAAGAAGATGCAGTCAATATCGAGTTCTTAAACTCATATGTTTGTGGTGAGTTCTTAAACTCATAATGTGTTGTAAGTTGGATGAACTAGGTATAGTTAGGTGTGAATGGATTATCGAGGATGGTGTGAATATATAGATTACTAAGTAATTGATCCTTAGTGAAGGTGTAAGAAATAGGTAGTATTAGTATTAGTTAAATATGTATGATTCTATGTTGTGTATATGATAGGTATGTTGGTGTAATGTAGTATTTTGTATAAGTTGTGGCAGTGATTCCCGACCCTTGAGTCACAAAGGGATAGCGGATCTTTAAAGTAATATGTGCTATGTTATGTCAAGTGTTATGAATATGAGTCTATGTGGAATTAATGAAATAAGTTGGTATAAAGATAGTAGATATTTATCTGAACACTGGTTAATAAACCGAGTTTTCAAAACCTAATATTTTGAATACATGATTATTTGAGTAGAATATTTTGCGTTATATGATAAGCGTATACGATAAGGTTTAGAATGTAAGTTAATAAGAATAATTTATGATAATGCCGCCAAGACGAAAATGAAATGCACAGACAGAAGAACCTGTCAACAAAGATAGAAGACAACCAGACCCGATACAAAATTTTACGAATATGGACGATCAAGCTATGCAGAACGGAATACCAGCCGCGGTAAGATCAGCCAGATAATCGACCGACAAACGTCAAGGACTTCAAGGCGTTCGTACTACTAGGATTTAAAGGATCAACTGACCCTGTAGTAATGTTTGTGATAGCTAGGATAACGGAGAGGCAAAAGACAGTTTCGTCACCTATACGATAAAAGAAAAGGAGATAAAGGACAAGTCTGTGTGTTTTAAGTGTGAATCAATGGAGTATAAGGTGGAAGACAGTCCAAGAAGGAGAAGGGAGGCAAGGAATGCGCAAACATGGAAAATGCAGCAGGACATTGGCGACAACGGGACCAACATCAACAAATAAACCAACAAAATTAACTGCAAGCGTCTTCAACATAACCGTTCAAGATACTGTGGCAGTCGGGGATGCAACTCCAAGTATTACTCAAACAAATTTTATTTTCTTATATATTATTTTCTCATGTATGGTAAATTATTTTATAAATTATTTTGAAGGAGGAATTTGAATTATTTTAGAAATCAAATTTCTGTTTACGAAGATAGATAAGCTTTTCGCTGAATAGTTAAAGATCAGTTCGATCAATTATGATCGAGATCTACTTGCAATGATTGTGTATGCTATGTACCCTGGTATGTATAGGTTTTAAAATGGTTATTCTGGGAACGGAATCCTTATAAGTGAGGGTGAATGTAATAACCCGATATTTTTTATATAATTAAATTAGTAATTTTGTGTATGATTTTTTTATTAAAGTTGGAAATATGTGCCAGATAATGTGTATGTATTTATGTAATGAATATAAAATTTATTTATTACATGAATAATTTGAGATAATTTTATTTTAGAATTATTGCTCATTATCAATTATATTCTTATAATAATCAATTTAATAGTAAAAATGTTTTTAATATTTATTTTTCATGAAAATATGATTATTATATTATTTAAAATAATATAGGAAATGATTTTTATAATTATTATAATAATTATTTTATTATATGAATTTTAGTGCAGATTATTAAGTTAATTATTTTAACTTAATTATTAATGTTGTATATGACAGATAAATCAGATATAGAATCCAAACCCTAATTTTAGATTTTAAACAAGGAATGAGAATAATAATATAATGTTAATTATATTTTGATTTTTTTAGTGCTATAAATATGTATGTTATGTTTGTAAGGTTAATCTGGGGAGTAGTTTCCTTATGTCCTGATAAAACCTTAATTTGAAAGTCATTTACGACTGTAAAATATGTTAAGTCATTGTGATATGTGGTATGTGATTTGTATTATAAGTATTATAGTTAATTATGTAAAAGCCTAATTAGTAATTTAAAACTCTATTATTCTTGAAATAGAAACCCTATACAGTAATTAGCTATTCGCTAAGTGGAAACCCTAATTTGAAACTCAACTATGAGTTTCAGACTGTGTTATGTGAATTATGTCGCGTATTGCGGAATTTAAAGTTAATTAGGAAATTAAAACCCTAATTATACTTAGAAAACCTAATTAATTAGAAACCCTAATTATTTGAGAAACCAAATTACTAAATTCGGTAATCTAACTTCTAAATTTAGAAACCCTAATTAGTAATTATAAACCCTAATTACTAATCGTAAGCCCTAAATGCGAAATTAGAAATCTTAATTTTATTTTTGAAAACCCTAATTTCAAAAGTTAGAAACCCAAATTATTAAATTAAGAACCCTAATTTGCTAACTGTTGTCCTAATTGCTAAATTAGCGAGATTAATTATAATTAGAAAATTCTTAATCAAATTCTTCAAATTATATAAGTGGTAAACCTAATATAATTAGTGAATTATAATTTATAATTATAGAAACTAAATTTTTGGTGCAAACCCTAATTAGAAATTCTATTTTATTTTATGCCAAACCCTAAGGGTTGGACAAGTTACAATTGTGTCATTATTTTTATAAACCAAATGACAAAAATGCCCCTCTTATATAACTGAGGCTAAATTGTAGGTTTTGACAATAGGGGAAGTTGGTGACCAAATCCAACAACCCCATGTGCTCTTTATTGACAGCCATCAGCTATTTGATCAGCCATTCCATGCATCTAGCTTTATATATATATATATATATATATATATATATATATATATATATATATATATATATATATATATATATAGAGAGAGAGAGAGAGAGAGAGAGATTAGAAAGAAAAGTGCATTATTTGCCTCATTTTCTCTTATACACTCAACCAAGTCTCTACCTCTTCAAACCCATGAAAAGTTATAGCATTTCAGTCCTTTATTACAGCCCCACGATCACCAATAACAAATCAGAAACATAGAATCAAGATTTGCTCATGTGAAGGTATAAAACTAATCTTACAATCTGATCTTGTATGTTGTATTAGATGTTAAAATTTTTGTGTTAAATATGTTGTATTTAGTGTCTATAGATGATCTGGGTTGGTATTTGATAGATCCATAACATTTAAATACACGAAATTGGTATTTTCAAAAATTTGGGAAAATTTCTTTCTATGGTGTGACAATGAATGTCAGGGGCTTTAAATATTTATTTGTTAATGGTTTTTGTTGTTTTAAAGTTTTAATCTATATCCTGTCATGTTGTCGTGCATATGAAAGTGGAAGCACAGTTATTACATGTCTATATTTCATTTTATTCACGGTTAAAACCCGTTGAGCGGGCATCACTGGTCAAAAATCTGGGCAACCCATAATTTGAAAGAGTGTCTGACAAGAACTTTGTAAGTCCGGATCTGTCAGCTTTGAAGTGCTTTAATCTTTTTGTTTGGTACATGTTGTAGCTGGTAATATGGACTGTAGATTCATGTCTTAAGATCACATAAACAATCAGCATATCAATCGTGGAAAGCGGTCAAAGTAGGCCACTTGTACTGTTTTTGTATTTCTGGAATTTCCAGAAAAGTCTATAAGCAAGCTCTCTGACTGCCTTTGACCGGCTCATAAATTATGATTCTATTGTTGTTGATCTAATATGTTACTTTGTAAATATTATATAATACATGGACTATAACTTTGAATCATTAAACCACCTGAACCAAGATCAGAACATAGATTAAAGTGGGCTTGAATGTGTAAACTCGAAACTGTCTGGGCCCAGAAAACCCAGATGAATGTCTGACAACATGTTTACAATCCCAGATATCTTTGTGTTTTTGTAGTATGGCCTAGATGTTGATTGCTAGTTGTAGTGTTGTGTAATGACTACAAGGACATGGGTAAGGATATCCTAGAACATGTTTGGATTAAGATTTAAAGTTGGTCAAAGTTGACCCCTTGTTAAGGCCGGCTGTCAGTGTTCTTGAGCTCGAGAACACCAACAGCGACGCTTAGTGTCGCTAAAGTCCAATAGCGACGGTTTCTTTTATTTTATCTTTATGAATTTCTGAAAATTGATTAAAAATAGGAAATAAATTATAGAAATTACAAAAATTATTTTAAATTATGAAAAATAATTTTTAAGTATTTGGAATGTTTTTCATTAATATTTATAATTATTTAAATATTAATGATATTTAATTTATTTATTTAGTGTATTAAATAAATTAGAGAAAAATGATTTTAATGTTATAAAAAATCATTTTTAAATGAGGATAAAGTGTTAAAAAATATTTTGAAATATAAAATATAATTTTCAATATTTTTGGAGAATTCTCATTAATAAATTAATATTAACGATATTACATTTATTTTTTGATTATATTAAATAGTTTAGTTTTAAAATAATTTTTTATTATAAAATTTATTTTAAATGAAAGTAAAGTGTTTAAAGATGTTTTAAGTTATAAAATATAACTTTTAATATTTAAGGGATAATTTCGTTGATAATTTATTGTTAATGATATTAATTTAAGATTATTGATATTGAGTTTATTTAATAATTATATTAAATAAAGAATTTAAAAATGATTTTATTTATTTAAAAATCATTTAAAAATGATATAAATGAATTAAAATATTTTAAGTTATGATTAATGACTTTGAATATTTGGATAAATATTGCATTAATATTTTAATATTAATGCTAATTATTTAAAAATAATTTTAAATATTTCAAAAATTATTTAAGGGTAATATAAGTACTTTAAAAATATGTTGAGTTATTATAAATAACTTTAATATTTTGGCAATGGTTTCATTAATAGTTTAATATTGATAAAATATCAATGATAATAGAATTGTTTAATATTTAAATCATTTAATAATGATTCTGGTGTTTGAAAATTCATGATAAATTATTATAAATGTTTAAAAATTATTATAAGTCATTTAAAAATAATATGACTGATACTTACAGATGTTGAACTACATAATAGAGTCTTAGACTCGATAATTACCTGATAAAGCCGTCGGTACATCGACATGTTTTAGAAATTGGTTTGGACTTCGATATTTTGACTTTATTAATGTTTGTTTGTGATTCAGTGGTTGTGAAACATATATGACAATGTGATTAGGGTATGTGTTGACTGCAATAAGCAGTGCTATGTGTTATAGTATGTTATTCTAATCTATCAAATGATCTTATTACTGATAGGTGTTATATAAAGATAAAACTAAGTTGCGTACTATAAGCAGAGCATCAAGCAAGTATCTTACCTTTACATTTTCTTTATGCAATGGATATGAGTAATAAGTTTCAGAATTATATTATTATTATTATACTATATTATTAACCTTATTGTCGTATATATTCTATATCCGATCATTGTTTATCAAATGTTAGTATATGGTAATTCATATATATATATATATATATATATATATATATATATATATAAGCCGTCTAAGCTATTTGACCCAACAAGACACAAATTTCGAAATATCGTTGAATATGATAAAACTTATTGTATCCAATCAAATTATTTTGGTTCGAATTCCAGACTAAGTATGAACATCCCGATCACAGAAAAATTTTTATGCGCCTAGGCGGACAAAGGATGAACGATAATATCGTTCTAGCAATGTAGTATTGATCAATACAGGGTCCATGGGATGTACACCCTCGTGCCTATAAGTTATGACGGTTTGCAGATGAAGTTTTGCTAAACCTTATCGAAAATTTAAAATAATGTTCATAGTATGTCAACTACCCTATATATATAGTCAATACGTAGTTTTAAAAATTTGAGATAGAATTGTTAGGATATTATTATCGGTTCAGTTTACTTCATAACTATAAATTCGTTGTAGAAGTGATGTATAAAGAAAACATTTATTTCTTTCAGCTAATTATATTTCTAATTGTTATTACTTGCTGGGTACACAAATGCTCATCCTTGTTTAATTTAAATATTTTCAGATAAGTGTGAACAACTAGAAGTTCAGACAGGAACAAGTGAAAAGGAAAGCAAACAGTATATGTTTAATGGTATCTTTTGTAATAGTTAGACTGTATTAATATAATGATATGTATTATATATCATGTAAAGAATGTAATAAAGGTTGCGTACTTGGGATTAGACTCTGATAAATGTAAAATAAGTTTGATATTTATATTATTATTATTATTATTATTATTATTATTATTATTATTATTATTATTATTATTATTATTATTAGTATTATTTCGCTCATAGAAATGGTATCGTAAAACACCAAGTTCGGGTTTCAAGTACTTGAATTTGGGGGCGTTACATCATGGTATTAGAGCTTTAGGGTTAAAACCTTAGGTGGTTTAGACCTTAGGCTATAACCTTGGGACAGAGGAAAACGTTGAAAATACAAATAACTCAAATAAAGTTAAAAGGAGATGAATTGGATAAATTCATCGTCAAACAAAATAAAAGATAACTTATATTAATCTATTATTTGTAGTGTGTATATATTATATGTTAGTCGGGACAATTTATGTGTATAAATGTCAGATAGAAAGGATTAGGATACCCTCAGGTCATAAATAAGGAGTCAACCTCCATAACCGAGCCAATAACAAAGCCAATAGCTCAAATAGAGGCTCACATTGAAAGCGACCTCAATGAGGTGGTTATTTTGGAAAATATAGTACCGGACCCAAAAACGATTGTATAACTGATAGGTAGAGTATAGTTAAAGAATATGTGGTCAATGCCGAGTTCTTAAACTCATATATTTGTGATGAGTTCTTAAACTCATAATGTGTTGTAAGTTGGATGAACTAGGTATAGTTAGGTGTGAATGGATTATCGAGGATGATGGGAATATATAGATTACAAAGCAATTGATCCTTAGTGAATGTGTAAGAAATAAGTAGTATTAGTATTAGTTAAATATGTATGATTCTATGTTGTGTATATTATAGGTATGTTGGTGTAATGTAGTATTTTGTATAAGTTGTGGCAGTGATTCCCGACTCTTGAGTCACAAAGGGATATTAGATGTTTAAATCAATATGTGCTATGGTATGTCAAGTGTAATGATTATGAGTCTATGTGGGATTAATGAAATAAATAGGTATAAAGATAGTAGATATTTATCTGAACACTGGTTAATACAGTAAATCGAGTTTTCAAAACCTAATATTTTGAATACATGATTATTTGAGTAGAAAATTTTGCGTTATATGATAAGCGTATACGATAAGGTTTAGAATGTAATTTAATAAGAATAATTTACGATAATGCCGCCAAGACAAAAACGAAATGCACAGACAGAAGAACATGTCAACAAAGCTAGAAGACAACCAGACCCGATACAGAATTTTACGAATATGGACGATCAAGCTATGCAGAACGGAATACCAGCCGCGATAAGATCAGCCAGATAATCGACCGACAAATGTCAAGGACTTCAAGGCGTTCGTACTACCAGGATTTAAAGGATCAACTAAACCTGTAGCAACGTTTGTGATAGCTAGGATAATGGAGGGGCAAAAGACAGTTTCGTCACCTATACGATAAAAGAAAAGGAGATAAAGGACAAGTCTGTGTTTTAAGTGTGAATCAATGGAGTATAAGGTGGAAGACAGACTAAGAAGGAGAAGGGATGCAAGGAATGCGAAAATAAGGAAAATGCAGCAGGACATTGGCGACAACGTGACCAACATCAACAAATAAACCAACAAAATCAATCGCAAGCGTCTTCAACATAACCGTTCAAGATACTGTGGCAGTCGGGGATGCAACTCCAAGTATTACTCCAACCAATTTTATTTTTTTATATATTATTTTATCATATATGGTAAATTATTTTGAAGGAGGAATTTGAATTCTTTTAGAAATCAAATTTCTGTTTAAGAAGATAGATAAGCTTTTCGCTGAATAGTTAAAGATCAGTTCCATCAATTATGATCGAGATCTACTTGCAATGATTGTGTATGCTATGTACCCTGGTATGTATAGGTTTTAAAACGGTGATTCCGGGGACGGAATCCTTATAAGGGAGGGTGAATGTAATAACTCGATATTTTCTATATAATTAAATTAGAAATTTTGCGTATGATTTTTTTATTATTATTATTTATTAAAGTTGAAAATATGTGCCAGATAATGTGTTTGTATTTATGTAATGAATATAAAATTTATTTATTACATGAATAATTTGAGATAATTTTATTTTAGAATTATTGCTCATTATCAATTATATTCTTATAATAATCAATTTAATAGTAAAAATGTTTTTAATATTTATTTTTCATGAAAATATGATTATTATATTATTTAAAATAATATAGGAAATGATTTTTTGACTTATTATAATAATTATTTTATTATATGAATTTTAGTGCAGATTATTAAGTTAATTATTTTAACTTAATTATTAATGTTGTATATGACAGATAAATTAGATATGGAATCCAAACCCTAATTTTGGATTTTGAACAAGGAATGAGAATAATAATATAATATTAATTATATTTTTATTTTTTAGTGCTATAAATATATATGTTATGTTTGTAAGGTTAATCTAGGGAGCAGTTTCCTTATGACCTGATAAAACCCTAATTTGAAAGTCGTTTACGACTGTAAAATATGTTAAGTCATTATGATATGTGATATGTGATATGTGATTTGTATTATAAGTATTATTGTTAATTATGTAAAACCCTAATTAGTAATTTAAAACACTATTTTTCTTAAAATAGAAACCCTATACAGTAATTAGTTATTCGCTAAGTGGAAACCCTAATTTGAAACTCAGCTATGAGTTTGAGACTATGTTGTAACTGTGTTATGTGAATTATGTCGTGTATTACAGAATTTAAAGTAAATTAGGAAATTAAAACCCTAATTATACTAAGAAAACCTAATTAATTGAGAATCCAAATTACTAAATTCGGTAATCTAACTTCTAAATTTAGAAACCCTAATTACTAATTGTAAACCATAATTATTAACCGTAAGCCCTAAATGCGAAATTAGAAATCTTAATTTTTTTTTGAAAACCCTAATTTCAAAAGTTAAAAACCCAAATTATTAAATTAAGAACCCTAATTTGCTAACTGTTGTCCTAATTGCTAAATTAGCGAGATTAATTATAATTAGAAAATTCTTAATTAAATTCTTCAAATTATATAAGTGGTAAACCTAATACAATTAGTGAATTATAATTTATAATTTTAGAAACTAAATTTTTGGTGCAAACCCTAATTAGTAATTCTATTTTATTTTATGCCAAACCCTAAGGGCTGGACAAGTTACAATTGTGTCATTATTTTTATAAACCAAATGACAAAAATGCCCCTCTTATATAATTGAGGCTAAATTGTAGGTTTTGACAATAGGGGAAGTTGGTGACCAAATCCAACAACCCCATGTGCTCTTTATTGACAGCCATCAGCCATTCCATGCATCTAGCTATATATATATATATATATATATATATATATATATATATATATATATATATATATATATATATAGATTTGACAGAGAAAAGTGCATTATTTGCCTTATTTTCTCTCATACACTCAACCAATTCTCTACCTCTTTAAACCCATGAAAAGTTATAGCATTTCAGTCCTTTAATACAGCCCCACGATCACCAATAACAAATCAGAAACATAGAATCAAGATTTACTCGTGTGAAGGTGTAAAACTAATCTTACAATCTGATCTTGTATGTTGTGTTAGATGTTTAAATTATTTTGTTAAATATGTTGTATGAAGTGTCTATAGATGATCTAGGTTGGTATTTGATAGATCCATAACATTTAAATACACGAAATTGGTGTTTTCGAAAATTTGGGAAATTTTTTTTTTGTGGTCTGACAATGAATGTCAGGGGCTTTAAATCTTTGTTTGTTAATGGTTTTTGTTGTTTTAAAGTTTTAATCTATATCCTGTCATGTTTTCGTGCATATGAAAGTGGAAGCACATTCATTAGATGTCTATATTTGATTTTATTCACGGTCAAAACTCGTTGACCGGGCATGACTGGTCAAAAATCTGGGCAACCTAGAATTTAAAACAGCGTTTGACAAGAACTTTGTAAGTCCGGATCTAGCAGCTTTTAAGTGCTTTAATATTTTTGTTTGGTACATGTTGTAGCTGGTAATATGGACTATAGATTTATGTCTTAAGATCCCATAAACAATCAGCATATCAATCGTGGAAAGCGGTCAAAGTAGGTCACCTGTACTGTTTTTGTATTTCTAGAATTTCCAGAAAAGTCTTTGAGCAAGCTCTTTGACAGCCTTTGACCGACTCATAAATTATGATTCTGTTGTTATTGATCTAATATGGACTATAACTTTGAATCATCAAACCACCTGAACTAAGACCAAAACATAGATTAAAGTGGGCTCTAATGTGTAAACTCGAAACTGTCTGGGCCCAAAAAACCCAGATGAATGTCTGACAGCATGTTTACAATCCCAGATCTTTTTGTGTTTTTGTAGTATGGCCTAGGTGTAGAGTATATCTTTCCATGTGGATGTGGGCCTTCCAAATAACAGATAAATGACCACATCAGTAAGTTCACAAGAAATTTTGTTAGTTTTATTTGATACACCCATCTAAAAATCCTTGACCAGTTCAACTTTCACACCACAGTATTCTGCAGCTATGAGTGCCTTCCAAGCATTTTTATTTGGGTTCCCAGCATGCAAAATCTGCAAAGCATAACAACACATACTTTTGGTAAGTGTTAAGTACACATGTTAAATATTATCCCCTGCAACATCAGTATTGAATATTTCTTTTTTATATAAATAGGCTAGTGTTTAGCCCAAAGTATAGGAATAGTAACAAGCGACCTTGAGGTTATTCCTCAAGACCTTTGCATTTCTCCCACCCTTCAGAGTTGATCAAAGGTAAATGTTTATATTTTACGAAATATATATAATAATATATAAATAGTATACAAATATATAAATGCATTAATTGTATTATATGGGCATAAGGCATTCAACCTAAGCTTGAAAGAGTGAGAACAAGAAGAAAATCTATAAAACGATCAAATGGGGAAAGGGTGAGAGTAAAAATTGAAAGAGTGAAGTAAATGTCAATTCTATATTCCTCTGTATTAAACAAAAGCATACAAATTCTATTTTCCAGAATATTATTTTACGTAAAATTGAATCCAAACACGTTGATGAACCAACTTGAAGGCTAAACTTATGAGTACAATGAACAGTATGAACTTAATGCCTTACCCCAATGACTTCTTCTGCTTATGGTCTCTGGTCCTTTGGGCGATCACATAAATTCTTGTACTCCTCCGCATCTCGAATGGCAAATGTACTTAGCTGAATGAGTCAGATATAGTTTGATATTACATATACTAAAAACCAACGTCTTCACCACTAATCAACAACTGCACAATCACCTTTTCATCACCAAAATCATACAAATCAGTAGCTGTACAATGTCAGGCAATTAAATTTAGTATTATCCCATTCTGAAAAGATCACTATATATAGCATTATTGAAGTTGTGAAAATAAAAAATTAACATACTGTCATCCATTTTAAATTTGATATCATCTTCTGTAAATTTCTTCATCTTGGCATCAAGCTCAGATGTTGCTTCTTTTCTGGAGCCAGTAATTGAAGCTAGCCGAATGGAGCAGGAGTTCATGTGCCTATTCAAATGACTGGTAGAACCCGTATTTTGAAGATCAAGCCTTGAATGCCAATGCTTGCACTCAACCTTCTTAGTTCCATCTTTTAATGTCACAATAGTAAACTCGTCCCAGACTTTTGAGGTCTTTTTTTTCTTTTTTTCCCATGCTCAGCTTCAACTTCAACCTCAGTGGCATTTTCTGGCTGAGAATCACCAATAAGTTGAGGTTGATTTTCATTTTGAGTATTTGGCACTTGAGATGGTCCAGATGGGTCTTCAATCAAACTTATGATCTCATTGTTACCTCAAACAAATAAATAAAAAAATATCAGAATTATATACAAGGATATAACATATGCATGCATAATAAAATTGTTGTAATGAGTAGAACTCTAACTTCACAAGAAGCTAGTGAATATAACCCATTAATGTATTTCATTATTCATAATAATAAAGATAGTACAGATGGTGACCATCTGTCATTTGCCATAGTTCCCATCATTTAACCATCTCAATTTTATTTACCAAAAGGACAAATCAGTAAAACAAACTATGAAAGAAAAGGCCAGCTATAAATTCATTAACAGTAGACTAATCTAGAGCAAGACCTATCAATCCCATAAAAACTAATGGAATTTCTAAATAACAGAACCAAAAAACAAAAATCTTAATAGAAATACATGTAACTATTTACGTTAGCTATGCATTATATATATGTTGATTAGACGGCAGAGGTACAACCATATTACAAGAGTAAAGTAGTAATAAGTACTATAGAAAGTTGCCTGTTAATTTGGTGGAGTATTTAACAAACAACTCCAGTTGGTTCCCTGTTTTCTTTTTATGTTTACGTTTGTTCTACCATTCCCCTAACACTGCCTCGATCAAGAATATAAATGGTTTCCTTCTGTCAATAAATGCAATGAGATAACAACATCTTGCCTTCATGATCTATAAACAAAACTACTAGAACTAAGATAAAAGTACCAATGGTCTATATCCTATAGCAACCATATAGGCAGGATTCTTAATACAATGGTAGCAGACAACCCTACAACAGAATGTGGAAAGAAAGCTTAGAAGGAAGAAGCTAACGATAGTGTTTTTTTATAGCATTTATTTTCCCTCTCTTGGTGTTGGTAGGTGATGGAATAAGTGTATTCAGGTTTTATTGTAATTACTAATTACAGTGCTCATATTACGTAGTACATGCACTAGCTTTTAACTTCATTCATGAATCTCATTGTGACTTGTGAGTGGTTAGTATTTCTTACTTAGGTAAAAAACATATATAACAAAAGTTTTTCTTACAGAAGATGAACAATCAAAGCTTAGAGGGTAAGAATAGAAAATTAACAGAAGATAACTCGGTGTGGAAGAAGAATAACAAGATAAAGATGAGAATAGTTAACTCATTTTTAAATATTAACAGAAGAATCTAAGATTTAAGGCATAAGATAACACTCTCTCCATTAGCAGTGGTGATGAAATGTATTACACTGCCTATACCCATAATAAATTAATGAATTCTAGGAAACTAAGTTTCTATCAGACATTTTGTCAAACATATAGAAAGACACAAATCATTATATGAGGTATACATATTAACATATGAATTAAGGCATTACAATCATAAAGATATGATTCAAACCCAAATTTTAGAACATATTCTGTAGCGTATGCAATTTAAAAATCAAGTTCAAATTCAAATGGTGTTAAGAAACTAAAATTACATAGAAATGTATATACCTGAAGCCTCAAAGTGTTCCATTGAATTGAATAAAATCAAATTGAAACTTAAAAGCTATAAATTAGGGTTCTAATTTTACTGATTGGGGATTTTTGGTATAATAGAATTAATTTGAGTTTGATTTTTGGATCAGAGTAGACGAGAAATTGGGGGATTGGGCCATGGCTGGATAAGAAATATTAAAGCTATACATATATATAGATTACTTAAGTGAAAAAGAAGATTAGAAGAAGAAAATATGAAAGAACTGACTTACACATAACACATCAATCTGCATTTGTGGGATGATTCAATTTTCAGCCTCAAATCTCACCCCCTCGAGACTAGATTTTTCTGTAAACAAAGCGACTAAAGTCCAAACTCTGAAGTTTGAAAAGCTGAAAGGAACAAAGGGTAGACAACCAAACGCTGAAACGCGTAACGGCTAAAGGCTTTTCCACTCCCCTATCAGATATTAAGGATCGAGTACGTACGAACCTGAAACGAGTAGGGTTTATCGAGTATGGATCGAGTATGGATCAGAAGAAAGAGGAAAGCTTGAACCCTAAAATGAGCGAACTATATTGTGCTCATATTCGAGTTCAGTATTATAACCCAAAAAATGAGCATGGCCCATATTCGGCTCGAATATCTACCGAATCCGAGTCCTGAATCATATTTTCGGGTCGAATTCGAATCGGGTACCGAACTACTCGGTCTGATTTTCAGCCCTATTATCAGGTAATGACAACACAGGTGTGACACTGAGTTTCTTCTTCAACTCCTTAAAAATCTCCTCGCACTTCTCCTTCGAAACAAATTTTACAGTTTTTCTCGTCAAATTTCTCAACGGAGTGGCAATCTTGGAAAAATCCTAAATAAACCATCTATAATAACCTGTCAGTCCCAAGAAACTTCTTACTTTTGATGGAGTTCTTGGTTGTTCCCAATTTATCACAACTTCGACTTTTGATGGATCCACTAAAATTCCATCCTTGTCAAATACATGGCCGAGAAATTATACAAGTTCCATCCAAAATTCATAATTAGAGAATTTCGCATACAAATTTTTTTTTCTTAGTGCCTCCAGCGTCAAACGTAAATGTTCCACATGTTCTTCTTGAGATTTGGAGTACACCAAAATATCGTCGATAAATACCACCACAAACTTGTCTAAAAATGGTTTAAACACCTTGTTAATCAAATCTATGATTGCAGCAGGGGCGTTTGTCAAACCAAAAGACATCACCAAAAATTTGTAATGTCCATACCGAGTGTGGAATGCCGTCTTCATTACATCCTTCTTCCTTACTTTCAATTGGTGATACCCACTTCTCAAATCTATTTTCGATAAATATCTAGCACCCTTCAATTGATCAAACAAGTCATCCATTATTGACAATGGATATTTATTTTTAATAGTGACTTTGTTTAATTCCATATAATCAATGCAAAGACGCATTGACCCATCCTTCTTCTTCTCGAATAACACCGACGCTCCCCATTGTGATACGCTCAATTGAATATATTTCTTATCTAATAGTTCTTGCAGTTGTACTATCAGTTCCTTCATCTTTACCAAAGCCATTTTGTACGGGGCCTTCGATATTGGAGCAGTTCCTGGCGCTAAGTCGATCACGAACTTGATTTCTCTGTTAGGCGAAAGTCCTGGCAAATCTTCTGGAAACCCGCCTACAAAATCCTTAACAACTGGTATCTCCTCCAGTTTCACACCCTTCTTCTTTTGAGTATCAACTATGTAAGCTAGGTACCCTACACAGCCCTAACTTAACAACTTCTTGGCCTGCATAATCGTCAGACATCTGGTTTATCTAGTCAATTTGCTACCTTAGAAAACTACATTTGACGGAGTAATAAGGTTTATACATTTCCTTTGGCAATCAATTATCGCTCCATAATTGAATAATAGATCCATTCCCAATATAACATCAATCTCTCTAAGTTTTTTCGGGATTAAATCTACTGTCATAATATTCCCCTTAATATTCACTCTACAATTCTTGAATACAGATTTAATAGGAATTACCTCCCTATTCGTAATTTCTATGTGTAAAGGGAAATTCAACTCTTCACTAGGTAATTCTAACTTCGTAGCAAATTCATTAGATATAAATGAGCAAGTAGCACCCGAATCAAATAATACATATGCATTTATAACATTGATTGGGATAATACCTGACACGACATGTGACACCCCCAAAATAGGTATACATCACCGATTCTGAGTTGCCAAATACATGGTACAGAATTCAAATACAACTTAATTATACAAATGTTGTATAAAGTACGACAAAACATAAGCTGAAAGTTTCAACACGAATATTATTTTCTAGACAATATCCAAACTCAAATTCAATATTATTACATTTATTTTCACACTATTTCACAAAATAATGAGGACTACTAATGCAAACATCTAGACTGTCACTCCGTTCCCCGACTAGTCTCAGCTATATTCTCATTTCCTAAAGAGAACAATGAAATCAAAGGGTGAGCTCAACTAGTCTAGTAAAAAATATTATGACTAAGATAATGCAAAATAATTTATCGTTAGCCTTCAACAGTGTTAAACTGATAAAATATAATAAACATCAAGTTTAACTGCAGCGGAACAAGCAATCCACTGAAGAGCCAAGTAGAGCATGATATCTACTATCTTCTATGATTTAAAAAGTTTATCAACTGTTTTATCACTGAGACTCAGCTTAATAAATAATCCATATCATCGAATCATCCCTGCACTACGGCCAAGGATATTCATTAGTATCATGACCAAAAATTATCCATGCACTACGGGCCAAGGATATTCGTGTTTTCATCAATGGTTATGATCATGCCAACAACTGTCCATCAATGCACTACGGGCCAATGAGGACTCTTACCACATCATTTGTAACATTACGATCATGATTATACTGAATAATCCCTGGCCATAATCATACCAAGTCCATCTATGCACTACGGGCCACATATGACTTTCATCATAATATAAGCATGAGGATGATGACAATGATATAAGAATTCAATTAAAAGAAAGTAAAGGATAAATTTTTAAAGATTTATAATTTAATTTATCCAAAATTCAAAAACGTCCAAACTGCCAACATGATACTACTTTGTGGAGTAAAATTCAAGAATAATATTGTATCAAAAATGATATGGACCAAAAAGAAATTAATTTTTATCATGAATAGTACCCAAGGTGAATAGTAATTGAGTGAATAGTACCCCATGAATAGTACTCCAAGAATAGTAATCCCGTGAATAGTACTCCGGCATGAAAAAGTTAAAACTTATCAAGAATGCTCAGAATAATATTTTCATGAAAAGACACTAGATTAAGCGCAAATATCAAGGATATTCTACTAATTTCATGGAGTATAGAAGCCAAAATTTTAACAAAACGAGTATAGAATTCGAAATCTGAAACGAAATAATATTATTTATATACTACCGAGTATGAAAGAAAATATTATTTCATATGAACACTGAACAAAAATAATATCTTTTACCTTAAAAAGAAGAGTATTCCGACTGGTAGGGCGGGAATATTCTTGAAGAAAACTTTCATTGTTTTCTACACTCAAAGCTTCCTAAAACTCGAAAGAAATACACTCAATATTATAGTAGAAGAATTCGCTGATTCTGGTGTGATTTTTATTTCTAACTAAGCATCCTATTTATAGGAGAATGGAAAAGATACTATTTAAAAAAGAATCACGGACGCAATAGTAAAGGAAATCACGGGTTGCAACGAATTCGTCTGAAAATTTTTATAGTTTACTGTGCAAACACTATGCAGGCACTATGCAAATACTATGCATAATAAAATATAATATATTCTATTTTTTCATAAAAAATAAAACTTATTATAATATATTATATATATAACTTGCCGTCCTTTTATTTATTTCTTCACTCCATGACCATTTCCCCCCCACCCCATTATCATTCTTCTGACTTATTATATATATATATATATATATATATATATATATATATATATATATATATATATATTCACATGCAATACATTACATACACACATAAATATACAATAGAACTTTCATCCACCACCCGTGAATCCTGTAAACTCCGTCTCATTTCATTTTTTTCTTCCACACGCGAGCCCCACATGTGGCCCCCACCTTTATTATACTGAATAACTTTCTACCGATTATTTTGAAAAATGGGTAAATGAGAGTCCATATAATACGCCAAAATCTACAACAAATACTTTATAAAATTCCTTCAATATTTTTTAACAACATTTATCATCATTATTATAATTCACAAAATTTAACAACCAGATCGTTCCCAGGAAAGAGGGGGCTTTCTGATAAGGATTTCTCCCTATTGGCGCGCAATTAAGTGACCAACCTCTCCTCGACAGAGCTTTCTAGACATCGTCAATATTGCAAATAATAATATGAATAACTTTGTCATCTCAATTATTGATTTAATAATATAATAAAATATTGACAATAATTGAATCAAATAACGTGAGATACAATACAACAATTATTGTAGCAATAACTAAATATAACTGAGTGACTTCTCACGTAAGCATCAATAATCAATATCGTGTGCTAAATGCAACCACGCGTATTACTGTACTTTTAACACCGGGTATTTCAATAGTTAATGGTAAAATTTTTGCCGTTATTTTCATAAAAAGATATTTATGTCATTTTCTAACTCCGACAATAATTCCATTGTGGGGTCCACCAATGATTGTGTTGTCGTACGAATATTCTCTGTTAAAACGAATATTTCCCGACCAGTCGAATATTATATAACAACTTGCATACTTTGCAAAATTTATAAATATTACCCACAACTATAGCATTATATCAAACCATAATATTCAAAAATATATTTCGAGAAAAATTAATCTTTATTTATGAAAATAGGGGTCTTACAACCTCCCCTTCTTGTAAAATTTTGTCCTCGAAATTAAGGTACGTACCTGGTATGTCGAAGATGTGAGGATACCGTGATTTCATACCAGATTCTAACTCCCAGGTTATTTCCTCAACATCGTGGTATCTCCACAAAACTTTGACTTGAGGTATAACCTTGGAGCGTAGAATATGTTCCTTCTTATCCAAGATTTTAATAGGTACATCTTCATACGTTAAATCTTTCACTATTTCTTCCGGTTCTAACTCAATAATATTGTTCGGGTATTCCACATATTTACGTAACATAGATATGTGAAAAATATTATGAACACGAGATATACTTGCTGGTAAAGCGAGTTTATAGGCCACAGTTCCTACTCAGTCAAGGATTTTGAATGGCCCAATGAATCGAGGAATGAGCCTTACTCTCTTTTCAAATCTTGTAACTCCTTTCCATGGAGCAACACGTAACAACACATGATCTCCAACATTGAACTCCATGTCCTTTCGATGAAGATCATCATAACTCTTTTGTCGATCTTGTGAGGTCTTTATACGTTGCCGGATCATTTGAATCTTCTCCGTAGTCATACGTACCAATTTCGGTCCCAACAACGTTGCTTCACCCACATTATCCCATCATACTGGAGAACAACACTTTCTTCCATACAACGCCTCAAATGGAGCCATGCCAATGCTTGATTGATAATTGTTGTTGTAGAAAAATTCTACTAATGGTAAGAACTTATCCCAACTTTCCTTGAAGTCAAGGACATAGAGTCTTAATAGATCCTTAAGAGTTTGAATAGTCCTCTTCGACTGCCCGTCCGTTTGAGGATGATATGCCGAACTAAATCATAAATCTGTGCCCATAGCTTTTTTCAAACTAACCAAAAATCGTGGAGTGAATCTTGGGTCTCGATCAAAAACTATGGATACTGACATACCATGCAGTTTTACAATCTCATTTATGTACATACGATCAAGACGTTCAAGTGAATAAGTTTCTCGTATAGATAAGAAATGAGTAGACTTGGTCAATCTATCAACAATGGCCCAAATTACATTTATGCCTTAAGAAACCTTGGGAAGACCAGTAACGAAATCCATGGTAATATGCTCCCACTTCCATTCTGAATTTTAAGTGGTTGCAATGGACCTTTTGGCACTTAATGCTCCGCCTTGACTCCTTGACAAGTTAAACACTTTGAGATAAATTTCGCTATCTCTCTCTTCATATTGCTCCACCAAAATGTATGTCGAAGATCACAATACATTTTGGTACTACCAGGATGGATTACAAGCAGTGTGTTGTGTGCCTCCATCATGATCTTATACTTTAAATCAGGGTCGTTAGGAACATAAAGTCTAAAGTTGACTCGTAGTATTCCTTCTTCATCAATTCTTGCTTCCAGAATAGCACCTTCTTGCACTTTCTTCCTCATACGCATCAGCTCCAGGTCTTTAGCTTGAGCAGCTTTAACTCTATCGATTAAAGTAAGTTCTACTCGTATATTCGCCATCATCACGTGGTTCCCTGAAGTCTTTAACTCTATCTCCATCCTTTTCAAGTCATACAAAATGGGTCATAATCAGCTCAACGCGTCAGCTACAACGTTCATTTTTCCAGAATGGTATTGGATGGTATGATCATAATCTTTCAATAGTTCAAGCCAACGTCGTTGTCGCGTGTTGAGTTCCTTTTGGGTGAAGAAATATTTGAGGCTTTTATGATATGTATATATCTTAACTTTCTCCCCATATAGGTAATGCCTTCAGATCTTTAGTGTGAAAACGAATGCTGCCAACTCTAGATCATGATTAGGATAATTCCTCTCATATTCATTGAGTTGTCGTGAGGCATAGGCTATGACTTTCCCATGTTGCATGAGAACACATCCTAACCCTCTTCCTAAAGCATCACTGTAGATGACAAATCCCTCTGAACCAGATGGTATTATCAGAACAGGTACTAAAATGAGTCTTCTCTTGAGTTCTTGAAAACTCCTCTCACATTCCTCGCTCCAACTGAATTTTGTATCTTTTCGAGTCAGCTGAGTTAATGGAGTAGCGATTCGAGAAAATCTTTCCACGAATCTCCGATAATAACCAGTTAAGCCCATAAAGCTACGTACTTCGGTCACAGATTTAGGTTGCTCCCAGCTTTGTGTTGTTTCAATCTTTGTCGGGTCAATAGATATTCCATGACTTGATACTACGTGCCCAAGGAATGCTACTTTCTCAAGCCAGAACTCGCATTTCTTTAACTTGGCATAAAGCTTATTTTCACGAAGCTTTTAGAGTATCATCCTCAAGTGTTGCTCATGATCTTCACAGCTTTTGGAGTAAATGAGGATGTCATCAATAAAGACGACCACAAAATGATCTAAATATTCCTTGAATACTCTGTTCATCATATCCATGAAGGAAGCAAGAGCATTAGTCAATCCAAAAGACATAACTATGAATTCATAATGGTCGTACCGAGTTTTGAAAGTAGTCTTTGGAATGTCATCAGTTTTAATCTTCAATTGGTGATATCCGGAAGGAAGATCAATCTTTAAAAAGAATTTGACACCTTGTAACTGGTCAAACAAGTCATCAATACGAGGCAACGGGTACCTACTTTTGACAATGACATGGTTCCACTCCCGATAATCAATATAAAGTCGCATACTCCCATCTTTCTTCTTCACGAATAGAACATGAGCACCCCTGTAATAAACCGATATTTTCTATATAATTAAATCAAAAATTTTGCGTATAATTTTTTTATTTATTTATAAAGGTGGAAATATGTGTCAAGTAATATGTGTGTGTGTGTGTGTGTGTGTGTATATATATATATATGTGTGTGTGTGTGTGTGTCTGTGTGTGTGTGTGTGATAAATAAAATTTATTTATTACATTAATTATTGCAAATAATTTTATTTTAGAATTATTGATCATTATAAATTATATTCTTATAATAATTAATTTTATAGTAGAAATATTTTTATTAATTATTTTTTATGAAAATATGATTATATATTATTTAATTAACATATGAAATGATTATATAATTATTATAATAATTATTTTATTATATGAATGTTAGTTCAGATTATTTAAGTTAATTATTTTAACTTAGTTAATAATGCTATTTATGCAAGATAAATCAGATATGGAATCCAAATCCTAATTTTGGATTTTGATCAAGGAATGAGAATATTAATATAATATTAATTATATTTCAGTGCTATAAATATGTATTATATGTGTGTAATGTTAATGTGAGGAACAATTTTATTGTAATATGATAAATGTAAGACCCCAACTTTTATAAATAAAGATGAATTTTCTATAAATATCATTTTTGAATATTATGGAGTTAATTTGGTATAATGTTATAGTTGTGGGTAATATTTATAAATTTTGCAAAGTACGCAAGTTGTTATATAATATTCGATTGGTCGGGGAATATTCGTTTTAACAGGAAATATTCGTACAACGGCACAATCATTGGTGGACCCCACAACGAAATTATTATCGGATTGAGAAAACGACAAAAATATTTTATTAAAAATAACGGCGGAAGTTTTACCATTGATACTGTTGAGCTACTCGGTAGTAAAAGTACAGTAATACGTGTGGTTGCGTAGTAGCACACGGTATTGATTATTAATGCTTATGTGAGAAGTCACTCAGTTTGATTCAATTATTGTCAGTTAATAATATGAATTATTTAGCGATAATGACGTTTTGTTTTATTCGTATTATTAACGTAATAAAACAAAAACATCTTTTTATATAAAACAGATTACTTTATTAAAGTTATTCTATAAATAGAATATATTATATTTTATTTAAAAAAAATTTCTTTAAATATAGGCCGTCAGATTAAAGTAATCAATCTGGACCGTTCATGGATTAGTTACTATGCATTCTATTTTTCTATAAATAGCAGCTCATTCCTTCATTATTTCTTACGAATTCACTGAACTCTAGAGAGAAACTATAGAGAGAGAGAAGAAGAGTATTCTGCTACTTAACTACTTCCTTATTTCAGCTCTTCTTTAAAACGGTAAGGGGTGTTATTCTTTCTTATTCATGAAGAGAACTGTTGTTATTCCATTTCTTATTATTCTGTTGGAATAACCTGTATACGCGGTCTACCCTATACTTGGTGACATTCTTCTATTATTCTGTTGGAACATCCTGTCTGTGTGTTTTACACCGGACCTGGTTCCGTCTTGTTATTATTCTGTTGGAACATCCTATCTGTGTGTTTTACACCAGACCTGGTTCCATTATTTATTATTCTGTCGGAATATCCTGTCTGTGCGTTTACGCTGGACCTGGTTCCATTATTTATTATTCTGTTAGAATATCCTGTCTGTGCGTTTACGCCGGACCTGGTTCCATTATTTATTATTCTGTCGGAATATCCTGTCTGTGCGATTACGCCGGACCTGGTTCCATTATTTATTATTCTGTTAGAATAACCTGTCTGTGCGGTCTATCGCATGCATGTTGATTTCTTTTGTTATTCCATTCGTTATTATACTCAGTTGGTTAAGTTTTAACTTCTATACTCCATGAAATTAGTGAAATATCCTTGATAATTGCGGTTCATCCAGTATCTTTTCATGAAAATATTCTTCTAAGTATTCTTGAATTTTACTCCACAAAGCAGTATCATGTTGACAATTTGGACGTTGTTAATTCTTGGATAAATTAATTCTTGAACTTGTTTTATTGAATTCTTATATCATTGTCATCATCCTCATGTTTATAAAATGTTGAAAGTCATCTGTGGCCTGTAGTGCATAGATGGACTTGGTATGATTATGACCAGGGATTATTCGGTATAATCATGACCGTAATGTTACAAATGATGTGGTAAAAGTCCTCATTGGCCCGTAGTGCATTGATGGACAGTTGTTGGCATGATCATGACCATTAATGAATATACGAATATCCTTGGCCGTAGTGCAGGGGTGATTCGATGATGTGGATTATTTTATTAAGCTGAGTCCCAGCGATAACAGTGTTGAAAAACCTTTTAAATCATAAAAGATAGTAGAGTTTATTTTCTACTTGACTCTTTTAATGGATTGCTTGTTCCGCTGCAGTTAAACTTGATGTCTATTATATTTTATCAGTTTAACATTGTTGAAGGCTAATGATAATTTATTCTGCATTATCTTAGTCATAATATTTCTTACTGGGCTAGTTGAGCTCACCCTTTCTTTCACTGTTCTCTTCAGGAAATGAGAACGTAGCTGGGGCAAGTCGGGGAGCGGAGTGATGGTCCGAATGATAGTATTAGTTAGTAGTCCTCACTATTCTATGTAATGGTGTGTTAATAAATGTAATGAGGACTCCTTTTGAGTATGAATACTCTCTAGAAGATAATATTTGTATTCAAACTCACAGTTTATGTTTTTTCGTATTGTACACGACAGTTGTATTAGTAAATTATATTTGTATTCTGTACTATGTATCTGACAACCCAAGATGGGTGATGTATACCTAATTTTGGGGGCGTCACAGTTGGTATCAGAGCTTAGGGATATGATCCCTGGCTAAGATGTGAGAATAGAACTAGGAGGGGAGAGACGGGGAATTCCTTCGCTAGTATGACCTACCTAAGTTTATTTGCATGGTATTTAATTGGTCGGTCATAAGATAAGGATAATATATGACATATCAATTAACTTTTATTTTGTGGCAGTATCTGAAAATGGCATCTGAAAATGTTGAGAATAGCAATGGAGCACAGGCGACTGTTGATTCGCCACATATCAATAATCAGGATAATGTGCATCAGGAAGGTGACAATCCTCATGCAAACAACAACACTGACCAAATGATGAATGATGGAATGTTCAGATACTTTATGCAGTTCACGCAACAGCAGGCGAGAGCGGCTCTTGTCCAAAATATAGGTGGAAACACTGAAAACTCTCGGACGGTCACCGCTAAACAGTTCAAGGAGCTGGGACCACCAGAGTTTAAGGGAGAGCCAAAACCACTTATAGCGGAAACATGGATAAAGCAGATTACCAAGATATTTGATGTCTTGGGATGCTCCGAGGAGCAAAAGGTTCCCTTTGCCGCCTATATGTTGCGAGGAGAGGCAGATTACTGGTGGGAATCGATTAAGCGTACTCAACCTGCCGCACTGAAGATGTCTTGGGAGAAGTTCCAAGAGTTGTTCAATGACAAATACTTTTCCGAAAGTGTTCGTCACATGAATGAGGTGGAGTTCATCAAATTGGAGCAGAATAATATGACCGTGTCGCAGTATGAGGCTAAATTTGCTGAGTTGTCCCGGTTTGCGTCCCACTTGGTGGATAATGAAGAGCGAATGACGCGAATGTTTTTGCGAGGTTTGAAACCTGAGATACGTCAACATCTTATTTCTCATAAACTGTGTTTGTATTCAGATGTTGTGAATAGGGCTCAGTTAGTGGAGCGCGATAACGAGTCAACGCAACCAAAAGAGAGCAGTCGGCAAAATGATAATACAAGTGAGAGCAGTCATCGAAGCGGTGACAACAAGCGTGGAGGGAATCAACAGGTCAGAAATGGTAACCACTTCGGTGGTAATCAGGGCCAAAACAATAAGAATGGTCATTTCAAGAAGAGGAGATTCAACAATGATGGAAAGACGTCAGCACCAGCACCCGTTGTTAAGGAAGGAGAACGACCACCTATCATATGTTTCAAATGCGGAGGGGAGGGGCACATCAGTCCAAACTGCGCGATGCCGTCTAAAGCATGTTATAATTGTGGAAGAGAAGGTCATTTAGCTCGATTTTGTCGTTTACCAAAAACAAGTTCAGCCAAGATGGAGACACCAAAGGTCGTCCCAGAAAAGTTAAAACCGGTAGTGCAAGGGAGAGCGTTTGTTGTGACCTCCCAGAAAGCAAGGAACCCGAATGAGGTCATCACGGGTAAGCTTATCATAAACTCTAACGAAGTCTATACTTTATTTGATACCGGTTCTACCCATTCTTTTATTTCTCCTACTTGCGCTCATCGATTAAATTTGATTCCGGAGAAATTAGACTTTGACTTATCTGTTGAAACTCCATTGGGAGAAACCTTCATTACATCCACGGTTTATAAGTCTTGTTTGGTTCAAGTTGGTACCCACACATTACCTGTCGATCTTATTTCATTAAAAATACTTGCATTTGACGTGATTCTAGGGATTGATTGGTTAACTACTCATCATGCAAAAATTGATTGTTTTCGTAAGGTTGTTAGCTTTCATATTCCTAATCGACCTATTATGCGAATTCAAGCAACCAAACCATTAAAATCAATCGCTGTCATCTCAAGCCATAAAGCTATTCGTTTATTGAAAAACGGATGTCAAGCTTTCTTAGCTCATATTACGGATCTAAACAAAAATACGTCAATTTTGAATGATATTTCTATTGTTAATAAATTCCCTGACGTATTCCTTGAAGAACTTCCTGGCCTACCCCCATAGCGTGAAATTGAATTTTGTATCGACCTTGAACCCGGTACAAAACCCATTTCCAAAGCCCCATATCGAATGGCTCCTATTGAACTTCAGGAGTTAAAGATCCAACTACAGGAATTGTTAGACATTGGCTTTATTCGTCCTAGTACTTCTCCTTGGGGTGCTCCTGTGCTATTCGTGAAGAAGAAAGATGGAAGTATGCGACTTTGTATTGATTATCGGGAGTTAAATCATGTCACCATCAAAAACAGGTACCCATTGCCACGTATTGATGACCTGTTTGACCAATTGCAAGGAGCACAATTCTTTTCAAAGATCGATCTTCGTTCTGGATATCATCAGCTGAAGGTTAGAACTGAGGATATTCCAAAGACGGCTTTCAGAACTCGGTACGGGCATTATGAATTCTTAGTCATGTCCTTTGGATTGACTAATGCTCCTGCTGCCTTCATGGATATGATGAACCGGGTATTCAAGGAATATTTGGATCACTTTGTGGTCGTCTTTATTGATGACATCCTTATTTATTCCAAAAGCCGTGAAGATCATGAGCAACACTTGAGGCTGGTACTCCAAAAGCTTCGTGAATACAAGCTTTATGCCAAGTTGAAGAAATGCGAGTTCTGGCTGGAGGAGGTAGCATTCCTTGGGCACGTAGTATCAAGTCGTGGAATATCGGTTGACCCGGCAAAGATTGAAGCTATTCAAAGCTGGGAGCAACCTAAATCAGTGACCGAAGTACGTAGCTTTCTTGGTTTAGCTGGTTATTATCAGAGATTCGTGGAAGGATTTTCTCGAATCGCTACTCCATTAACTCAGCTGACTCGGAAAGATACAAAGTTCGGTTGGAGCGAAGAATGTGAGCAGAGTTTTCAAGAACTCAAGAGGAGACTCATTTCAGCACCTGTTCTAACAATACCATCTGGCTCGGAGGGATTTGTCATCTACAGTGATGCTTCGAGCAAAGGGTTGGGATGCGTTCTCATGCAACATGGAAAAGTCATAGCCTATGCATCAAGACAACTCAAGGAATATGAGAGGAATTATCCTACTCATGATCTAGAGTTGGCAGCTGTTGTCTTTGCACTTAAAATTTGGAGGCATTACTTGTATGGGGAAAAGGTGGAGATCTTTACGGATCATAAAAGCCTCAAATATTTCTTCACTCAAAAGGAACTCAACATGCGACAACGACGTTGGCTTGAACTGTTGAAAGATTATGATCATACCATTCAATACCATCTTGGAAAAGCGAACGTGGTAGCTGACGCATTGAGTAGAAGATCATATGCAAGTACGAGTGCAATATTGTCAACACAAAGGCCCATTTTGTGTGACTTGCAAAGGATGGAGATAGAGTTAAAGACTCCAGGGACCCATGTGATGATGGCGAATATACGAGTAGAACCAACTTTAATCGATAAAGTTAAAGCTGCTCAAGCTACAGACCTGGAGCTGATGCGTATGAGGAAGAAAGTGTAAGAAGGTGCTATGCCGGAAGCAAGAATCGATGAAGAAGGAATACTTCGAGTCAACTCCAGACTTTGTGTTCCTAACAACCCTGATTTAAAGTATGAAATCATGATGGAGGCGCACAACACACCGTTTGCAATCCATCCTGGAAGTACCAAAATGTATCATAATCTTCGTCATACATTTTGGTGGAGCAATATGAAGAGAGAGATAGCGTTGTTTATCTCAAGGTGTCTAACTTGTCAACGAGTCAAAGCGGAGCATCAAGTACCAAAAGTTCCATTGCAACCACTTGAAATTCCAGAATGGAAGTGGGAGCACATTACCATGGATTTCGTTACTGGTCTTCCCAAGGTTTCTCAAGGTATAGATGCGATTTGGGTCATTGTTGATAGATTGACCAAGTCTGCTCATTTCTTACCGATACGAGAAACTTGTACACTTGAACGTCTTGCTCGTATGTACATAAACGAGATTGTAAGACTGCATGGTATGCCAGTATCCATAGTTTCTGATCGAGACCCAAGATTCACTTCACGATTTTGGGTTAGTTTACAAAAAGCTATGGGCACAGATTTACGATTTAGTTCGGCATATCATCCTCAGACGGACGGACAATCAGAGAGGACTATTCAAACTCTAGAAGATTTATTAAGACTCTGTGTCTTGGACTTCAAGGGAAGTTGGGACAAGTTCTTACCATTGGTGGAGTTTTCCTACAACAACAGTTATCAAGCAAGTATTGGCATGGCTCCATTCGAAGCATTGTATGGAAGAAAATGTCGTTCTCCAGTATGCTGGGATGAGGTGGGTGAAGCAACGTTGTTGGGACCGGAGTTGGTACGTATGACTACAGAAAAGATTCAAACGATCCGACAACGTATAAAAACCTCACAAGATCGACAAAAGAGTTATGCTGATCTTCATCGAAAGGACGTGGAATTTTGATGTAGGAGATCATGTGTTCTTACGTGTTGCTCCATGGAAAGGAGTTACGAGATTTGAAAAGAGAGGAAAGCTCAATCCTCGATTCATCGGTCCATTTTTAATCATCGATCGAGTAGGAACTGTGGCTTATAGACTCGCTTTACCGCCAAGTATGTCTCGTATTCATAACGTTTTTCACATATCCATGTTACGCAAATATGTGGAAGACCCGAACCACATTATTGAGTTAGAACCAGACGAAATAGAGGAGGATTTGACGTATGAAGAAGTTCCTGTTCAAATCTTGGATAAGAAGGAACATATTCTACGCTCCAAGGTTATACCTCAAGTCAAAGTTTTGTGGAGAAACCACGATGTTGAGGAAATGACTTGGGAGTTAGAATCTGAAATGAAATCAAGGTATCCTTACCTCTTCGACATACCAGGTACGGACCCTAATTTCGAGGGCGAAATTTCATAAGAAGGGGAGGTTGTAAGACCCCAACTTTTATAAATAAAGATGAATTTTCTATAAATATCATTTTTGAATATTATGGAGTTAATTTGGTATAATGTTATAGTTATGGGTAATATTTATAAATTTTGCAAAGTACGCAAATTGTTATATAATATTCGATTGGTCGGGGAATATTCGTTTTAACAGGGAATATTCGTACAACGGCACAATCATTGGTGGACCCCACAACGAAATTATTGTCGGATTGAGAAAACGACAAAAATATTTTATTAAAAATAACGGCGAAAGTTTTACCATTGATACTGTTGAGCTACTCGGTAGTAAAAGTACAGTAATACGTGTGGTTGCATAGTAGCACACGGTATTGATTATTAATGCTTATGTGAGAAGTCACTCAGTTTGATTCAATTATTGTCAGTTAATAATATGAATTATTTAGCGATAATGACGTTTTGTTTTATTCGTATTATTAACGTAATAAAACAGAAACATCTTTTTATATAAAACAGAATACTTTATTAAAGTTATTCTATAAATAGAATATATTATATTTTATTTAAAAGATTTTTCTTTAAATATAGACCGTCAGATTAAAATAATCAATCTGGACCGTTCATGGATTAGTTACTATGCATTCTATTTTTCTATAAATAGCAGCTCATTCCTTCATTATTTCTTACGAATTCACTGAACTCTAGAGAGAGAAACTATAGAGAGAAACTATAGAGAGAGAGAAGAAGAGTATTCTGCTACTTAACTACTTCCTTATTTCAACTCTTCTTTAAAACGGTAAGGGGTGTTATTCTTTCTTATTCATGAAGAGAACTGTTGTTATTCCATTTCTTATTATTCTGTTGGAATAACCTGTATACGCGGTCTACCCTATACTTGGTGACATTCTTCTATTATTCTATTGGAACATCCTGTCTGTGTGTTTTACACCGGACTTGGTTCCGTCTTGTTATTATTCTATTGGAACATCATGTCTGTGTGTTTTACACCGGACCTGGTTCCATTATTTATTATTCTGTCGGAATATCCTGTCTGTGCGTTTACGCCGGACCTGGTTCCATTATTTATTATTCTGTCAGAATATCCTGTCTGTGCGTTTACGCCGGACCTGGTTCCATTATTTATTATTCTGTCGGAATATCCTGTCTGTGCGTTTACGCCGGACCTGGTTCCATTATTATTATTCTGTTAAGAATAACCTGTCTGTGCGGTCTATCGCATGCATGGTGATTTCTTTTGTTATTCCATTCTTTATTATACTTAGTTGGTTAAGTTTTGACTTCTATACTCCATGAAATTTGTGGAATATCCTTGATAATTGTGGTTCATCCAGTATCTTTTCATGAAAATATTCTTCTAAGTATTCTTGAATTTTACTCCACAAAGCAGTATCATGTTGACAATTTGGACGTTGTTAATTCTTGGATAAATTAATTCTTGAACTTGTTTTATTGAATTCTTATATCATTGTCATCATCCTCATGTTTATAAAATGTTGAAAGTCATATGTGGCCTGTAGTGCATAGATGGACTTGGTATGATTATGACCAGGGATTATTCGGTATAATCATGACCGTAATGTTACAAATGATGTGGTAAAAGTCCTCATTGGCCCGTAGTGCATTGATGAACAGTTGTTGGCATGATCATGACCATTAATGAATATACGAATATGCTTGGCCGTAGTGTAGGGGTGATTCGATAATGTGGATTATTTTATTAAGCTGAGTCCCAGTGATAACAGTGTTGAAAAACCTTTTAAAGCATAAAAGATAGTAGAGTTTATTTTCTACTTGACTCTTTTAACGGATTGCTTGTTCCGCTGCAGTTAAACTTGATGTCTATTATATTTTATCAGTTTAACATTGTTGAAGGCTAATGATAATTTATTCTGCATTATCTTAGTCATAATATTTCTTACTGGGCTAGTTGAGCTCACCCTTTCTTTCACTGTTGTCTTCAGGAAATGAGAACGTAGCTGGGGCAAGTCGGGGAGCGGAGTGATGGTCCGAATGATAGTATTAGTTAGTAGTCCTCACTATTCTATGTAATAGTGTGTTAATAAATGTAATGAGGACTCCTTTTGAGTATGAATACTCTCTAGAATATAATATTTGTATTCAAATTCACAGTTTATGTTTTGTAGTATTGTACACGACAGTTGTATTAGTAAATTATATTTGTATTCTGTACTATGTATCTGACGACCCAAGATGGGTGATGTATACTTAATTTTGGGGGCGTCACAATAAAACCCTAATATTATTGGGATAAACCCTAATTTAAAACTAAAACCGGAGTTTATGATTGTGTTAAGGTGATTAATAACAAGTGTTAGAATTATAATTGTTAATTAGGGAAACCCTAATTTTTGAAAACCCTAACTAGTAATTAGAAATCCTAATTACTAAACTAGAAACCCTAATTTGCTAAATAGGAACCATAATCGCTAATTAAGCTAGCTTAATGTTAATTAGTGAGTACTTAAACCTAAGTTTCAAGTTTAAGTAATTAGAAACCTAAACTATTTTAGAAAACCCTAATTTATAATTTTTGAAACTAAAATTTTATTTTTACAAACCCTAAATGAAAATTCTACAAATTTAATGTGCTAAACCTTAGGGTTAAGCCCTAAGGGTTAATCCCTAAGGGTCAAACCCTAAGGGTTTGTTAAAATTACCTCTGTGCCATTAAAATTATAAGCCTAATAACCAAAACACCATTTGTCACATTATTTAATTGTTGGTTGTAAATCTTCCCATATATGTAGTTGGTGAACTACTCCAATACCAGCCATGTGGCAATTTAAACTCCAACAAGCAACCTATTGGATAAGCCAATTCATTACATACATGATATAAATAGATTAAAGAGAGAGAAAGACACCAAAAGTTGCCCATTTGTGTACTAACTCTCAATCAACTCTCTATCTCTACTTATCTGAAATATAAAAGCATACCAGTACCAAAATCAAGCCCCATGAATTCCATTAACAAATTTGTAGCCAAGAATCGCAAGTTTGTTCATAGAAAGGTATGAACCCTAAACCAAATCTAATCTTGCCTATGTTAGATGTTAGATTTTTATGTTAAAACATGTTATATGTAGTATATATTGATGATCCGAGTTAGTATTTTGTAGATCCATAACATCTAAGTGCACGAATTTGAAGATATCAAAAATCTGGAAAAAGTTGAAAAGGTGGTCTGACAATGAATGTCAGACCTCATAGATCTTTGGTTGTTATGAGTTTTTGTTGTTTAAATGTTTTATCTTGTTGTATGCTGAGAGATATGGTTTCTGGAACTTGTATCAGGACCAGATCATGCTTAGATTGTCAGATATTTGTGGTCAAAATGAGTTGACCGAGCATGACCATAACTTTCTGGGTAACCCAGAAAGTGTGAATCAGTGTCTGACAAGATATTGTTGATCCCATATCTGACAGGTTGTTGTTGCTATGTTTTTTTTTTCCATCCAAGTTATAGTATGTTGCTTGGATTATATGTTTATGCCTTAAAATATCCTAATCATCAAATTAATGTAATGTAGTGGCTGGTCAAAGTAGGTAAGATGAGCACGAATCCAGTTTTCTAGGCAACCCAGAAAACCTATGGTCATGATCTCTGACAGCCTTTGACCGGAATGGATCTACTTGTTGTGATGTTGTTAGACTTGTTTTATGTAATAGATCTATTGTCTTGCATGTTGTCTACACACTAGAATCTTTAAATCACCAAACAAGTACATGTGTTGCAATTTGTGGAAGCCCAAATGTGGTCACGCGAAATTGTTCTTCATTTCTAGGTAACCCAGAAATGAAGAACAGCTCTGACAGCTTATTCCAGGCCTTAGATCTATCTTATTGTTAATGTTTAGACTTAAACGTTGTTTACAACTTGTACCCTGCTAGATACTTTACACATCCCAACGTCTAAACTACCTAATACATGATCAGATTGATAGATATAAGGTCAACAAAAGCGTTGACCGGCCTTGACTTAAGTTTTTGGGCAGCCCAGAAACGTTCTGACAGCTAGTTTGGGACATTATATCTTGCAGATATGTTGTTGTATGGCCTAGATTGTTGGTGTTAATTGTAGTGTTACATAAACACTACAAGATCTGAGTCTTAGTTTACCTAGAAACACTTTGTGTTAAGAATTAAACATGGTCAAACAAGCTAACTCGAAAACTGTCTATGAAGGCTCAAGAACACCAAAGGCTACACTTTCTGTCGCTAAAGGTTATAGCGACAGTTTATTTAATTTTAATTAATTAATTTCCAAAAATCATTTAAAAATAGAAATTAATTTCTGAAAATTACAAAAATTATTTTAAGTTATAAAAATTTACTTTTAATAATTTGACATATTTTTCATAAATATTAGTTTTTATTTGAATATTATTGATATTTAGTTTATTTAATAAATGCATTAAATTAATTAATTAAAAGTGATTTTATTATATTAAAAATCATTTTAAATGATAATAAGGTATTTAATAATATTTTAAGTTATAAAACATAACTTTTAATAATTTAAGATAAATTTCATTAATTATTTAATTTTAATGTTATTCGATTTTTTTTAGTAATTATATTAAATAAATAAATTAAAAATAATTTTAATATTATAAAAATCATTTTATTTGAAAATAAAGATTTTAAAAATATTTTAAGTTATAACATATAACTTTTAATATTTAAAGGTAAGTTTCATAAATAATTTAATATTAAACGATATTTGATTTATTTAATGAATATTAAATAAATAGTTTTAAAACGGTTTTATTAATTTAAAAATCATTTTAAAATGAAATAAATGAATTAAAAATATTTTAAGTTATAATAAATGTCTTTTAATATTTTGATAAATAATAAATTAATATTCTAATATTAATGGTGATTATTTAAAAATAATTTTAAATGTTTTAAAAATTATTTAAGAGTAATATTAATGTTTTAAAAATACTTTGAGCTATTATAAATAACTTTAATATTTTGACAATGGTTTCATTAATAATTTAATATTATTTAAATATTAATGATAATAGAATTATTTAATATTTAAATCATTTAATAATGATTTCAGTGTTTAAAAAATCATGATAAATTATAATAATTATTTAAAAATTATTACAAGGCTATGAAAAATAATATGACTGATATCTAAAATATCTAAACAATTATTGAACTACACGATAGAGTCTTAGACTCGATAATTACCCAATAAAGCCGTCGGTACACCGACATGTTTCAGAAATTGATCCGGACTTAGATAATCGGACTAGATACGTGTTTGTTTGTGATGCAATGACTGTTAAACATATGTGACAATGTGATTAGGTTATGTGCTGACTGCAACTAGCAGTACTATGTGTTATGATATGCATTTCTAATCGATAGAATGATCTTATTAATGTTATGTCTCGATATAAAAGATAAAATTATGTTACGTAACTGTAAGCACCAGAGCAGACATGTATCCTAACTTTGCATTTCCTTTATGCAATGGACAAGAGTAAGAATTTCAAAATTATATTATTATTGTGCCAGATTATTAACTCTATTATTATCGATATTATATCCAATAAATTGTATTCATACAAGTTCTTAAATTATCCGATCATTGTTTATTAACATAATATTATATTATAATTCAGATATTTATTTTGTTCGTTAATTTCTAAACATGGTTATACAAGTGTCCTCACTTGGATAATCATTGTATTTAATCACATGTTGATACATACTTATTACATTCCAGAATGTATACGTTGACTTCAAAGTCATCTAAGCTATTTGATCCAGCTAGACACAGATTTTGAAATATCGTTGAAACATGATAGAATTTCATTGTATCCAATCAAATTATTTTAATTTGGATTCCTGACTAAGTATGAACATCCTGAACACGGGAAAACTTTTGTGCACCTAAGGTGTATAAGATGAATGATAATATCATTCTTGCATCTAGTATTGATCAATACAGGGCACATTGGGATGATCACCCTCACGCCTGTAAGTTATGACGGTTTCCGGATGAAGTTCTGCTAAACCTTAGCGAAAATAAAAAAAAAACCAATGTTCATAGTCTGCCAACTAATCCTTATTTATAGCCAGTACGTAGTTTCAAAATTTTGATATAGAATTAATATGTTGTTGATTATTGGTTCAGCTTACTTCACAATTGTTGATTCGTTGTAGAAGTGTCTTTTCAAAGAAAACATTTAATCCTTTCAGCTAATATTTATTGTTGCTACTACTTGCTGGGCACTCAAATGCTCATCATTCTTTAATTTAAATATTTTCAGCTAAGTGTGAACAACCAGAAGGTTCGACCAAGAACAAGGGAAAAGGAAAGCAAACAGAAAAAGTGTTATGGTATTCTATATAATAGTATGACTTTATTAAGACCATGATATTTATTATTATCATGCATTGTAATGAATGTAGTAAAGGTTGCGTACATGGGATTAGGCTCTGATATATGTAAATTAAGTTCGGTATTTATATTATTGTTATTATTATTAGTATTATTTTCGCTCATAAAAATGGTATCGTAAAGCACCGAGTTCAGGTTTCAAGTACCTGAATTTGGGGGCGTTACAATATGGTATCAGAGCTTTAAGGTTAGAAACCTTAGGTGGGATAGACCTTAGACTATAACCTTATAACAAAGGAAAACGTTGAAAATACGAATAACTCATATCGAGTTTAAAAAGGAGATGAATTGGATAAATTCATCGTAAAACAAAATAAAAGATAGCTTATATAAAACTATTATTTACTGTATGTATATATTATGTGCTAATCAAGATAGCTTGTGCGTAGATGTCAGATAGAAAGGATTAGGATACCCTTTGATCGTAAAGAAGGAGTCAACCTCCATGACCGAGCCAATGTCAAAGCCAATAGCTGAAATAGAGGCTCACTTTGAAAGCAACCCTAATGAGGTGATTATACTAGAAAATGTAGTTCCGGGCCCAGAAACGATAGTATAACTGATATGTAGGGTATAGTTAAAGAATATAAGTTCAAGCTCGAGTTCTTAAACTCATATGTTTGTGGTGAGCTCTTAAACTCATAATGTGTGGTAAGTTTGATGAACTTGGTATAGTTAGGTGTGAATGGATTATTGAGGATGATGGGAATATATAAAATACTAAGCAATTGATCCTTAGTGAAGGCGTAAGAAATAAGTAGTATTAGTATTACTTGATTATGTATGATTCTATGATGTGTATATGATAGGTATGACTATGTAATGTAATATTCTCAACTTTTGTATAAGTTGTGGCAGCGAATCCCGACTTTTGAGTCACAAAGGGATAGCGGATGTTTAAAGCAGTATGTGGTATGGTATGTCAAGTGCTATGAATATGAATCTATATTGGATTAATGAAATAAGTTGATATAAAGATGGTAATTATTTATCTGAACACTGCTTAATATAGTAAACCAAGTTTTAAAAATCTAATATTGTGAATACATGATTATTTGAGTAGAAAATTTCGTGTTATATGTTAAACGTATACGATAAGGCTTAGAATGTAAGTTAATAAAGAATAATTTATGATAATGCCGCCAAGAAAAAAATGAAACCAAATGACAGAAGAACCTGTCAACAAAGCTGGAGGATAACCATATCCAATATAGAATTTTGCGAATATGGTCGCTCAAGCTATGTAGAACAGAATACTAGTCGCGAGAAATCAGCCAGATAATCGATTAACGAACTTCAAAAACTTCATGGCGGTCATACTGCCAGGATTTAGAAGATCAACAGACTATGTAGACGCATTTGTGATAGCTAGAATAACGGAGGAGCAAAAGACAACTTTTGCCACCTACATGTTGAAAGGGGGGTAAATTTTTGGTGGGAGGCAAATCAAGATAGAGCCGGAGAAGGGAGTAGTGGTAGTAGGACTGGAAAAAGGAAAGGAGAAAATTTTGGGAATTCCAGAAATAGGCCAGGAGGTTGAAAGAAACAAGTTGTGCAGTGTAAAAATTGCGAAAAGAATCATTTAGGAGAGTGTCTTAAAGGTAAGTTTGTGTGTTATAAGTGTGGGCAGAAGGGACATATCTCTCCTCCCCAATCCAAGAATGTATGGTGTGTATTTTATGTGTGGATCAACGAGACATACGGTGAAGGACTGTCCGAAAAAGAGAATGGTGGCAAGAAGCGTAAGTACAGGGAAAAGTAGCTGGACGCTGGAGACAACGGGACCAACTTCAATAAACAGACCAACATAATCAACCACAAGAGTCTTCAGCATTACTGTTCAGGAATCGGTAGCAGCCGGGGATGCAACTCCATGTATTATTCATTTTATTTTCTTATATATGATTTTCTTATATATATATAGTAATTATGTTTATAAAGAAATTTTGAAGGAGAAATTTAAGTTCTATTAGAAATCAAATGTTCGTTTGATCAGATAGATAAGATTTATGCTGAATAGTTAAAGATCAGTTCGATCAAATTTGATCGAGATCTACTTGCAATGACTGTGTATGCTATGTACCCTAGTATGTATAGGTTTTGAAACAGTGATTTCGGGGACGGAATCCTTATAAGGGAGGGTGAATGTAATAAACCGATATTTTCTATATAATTAAATCAGAAATTTTGCGTATAATTTTTTATTTGTTTATTTATAAATGTGGAAATATGTGTCAGGTAATGTGTGTGTGTGTGTGTGTGTATATATATATATATATATATATATATATATATATATGTGTGTGTGTGTGTGTGTGTGTGTGTGTGTGTGTGTGATAAATAAAATTTATTTATTACATTAATTATTGCAAATAATTTTATTTTAGAATTATTGATTATTATAAATTATATTCTTATAATAATTAATTTTATAGTAAAAATATTTTTATTAATTATTTTCCATGAAAATATGATTATATATTATTTAATTAACATATAAAATGATTATATAATTATTATAATAATTATTTTATCATATGAATGTTAGTTCAGATTATTTAAGATTATTTAAACTTAGTTAATAATGCTATTTATGCAAGATAAATTAGATATAGAATCCAAATCCTAATTTTAGATTTTTGATCAAGGAATGAGAATATTAATATAATATTAATTATATTTCAGTGCTATAAATATGTACTGTATGTGTGTAATGTTAATGTGAGGAACAATTTTATTGTAATATGACAAAACCATAATATTACTAGGACAAACCCTAATTTAAAACTCAAACCAGAGTTTATAATTGTGTTAAGGTGATTAATAACAAGTGTTAGATTTATAATTGTTAATTAGGGAAACCCTAATTTTTGAAAACCCTAACTAGTAACTAGAAATCCTAATTACTAAACTAAAAACCCTAATTTGCTAAATAGGAACCCTAATCGCTAATTAAGCAAGTTTAATGTTAATTAGTGAGTACTTAAACCTAAGTTTCAAGTCTAAGTAATTAGAAACCTAAACTATTTTCGAAAACCCTAATGTATAATTGTTGAAACTAAAATTTTATTTTTACAAACCCTAAATGGAAATCCTATGAATTCAATGTGCTAAATTTTAGGGTTAAATCCTAAGGGTCAAACCCTAAGGGTTTGTCAAGATTACCTTTATGCCATTAAAATTACAAGCCTAATGACCAAAATACCCTTTGTCACATTATTTAATTGTTTCTTGCAAATCTTTCCATATATGTAGTTGGTGAACAACTCCAATACCAGCCATGTGGCAATTTAAACTCCAGCAAGCAACCTATTGGATTAGCCAATTCATTACATACATGATATAAATAGATTAAAGAGAGAGAAAGACACCAAAAGTTGCCCATTTGTCTACTAACTATCAATCTACTCTCTCTCTCCCTCTACTCATCTGAAATATACAAGCATACCAGTCCCAAAATCAAGCCCCACAAATTCCAATAACAGATCAGTAGCTAAGAATCACAAATTTGTTCATAGAAAGGTATAAACCCTAGACCAAATCTGATCTTGAACCCTATGTTAGATGTTAGATTTTTATGTTAAAACATGTTATATGTAGTATATATTGATGATCTGGGTTGGTATCTTATAGATCCATAACATCTAAGTGCACTAATTTGAAGATTTCAAAAATCTGGAAAAAGTTGAAAAAGTGGTCTGACAATGAATGTCAGACCTCATAGATCTTTGGTTGTTATGAGTTTTTGTTGTTTAAATGTTTTATCTTGTTGTATGCTGAGAGATATGCGTTCTGGAACTTGTATCAGGACCAGATCTTGCTTAGATTGTCAGATATTCGTGGTCAAAATGAGTTAACCGAGCATGACCATAACTTTCTAGGTAACCCAGAAAGTGTGAATCGGTGTCTGACAAGATATTGTTAATCCAATATCTGACAGGTTGTTGTTGCTATGTTCTTGTTTTTGTATCTAAGTTATAGTAGGTAAGATGAGCACGAATTCCGTTTTTTTGGGCAACCCAGAAAACCTATGGGCATGATCTCTGATAGCCTTTGACCGACATGGATCTGCTTGATGTGATGTTGTTAGACTTGTTTTATTTAACAGATCTGTTATCTTACATGTTGTCTACACACTAGAAGCCTTAAATCACCAAACCAGTACATGTGTTGCAATTTGTAGAAGCCCAAATGTGGTCACTCGAAACTGTTCTTCATTTCTAGGTAACCCAGAAATGAAGAACAACTCTTACAGATTATTCTAGGACTTAGATCTCTCTTATTGTTAATGTTTAGACTTGAACGTTGTTTACAACTTGTACCCTGCTAGATACTCTACACATTCTGACGTCTAAAGTACTTAATACATGATCAGATTGATAGATATAAGGTCAGCAAAAGCGTTGACCGACCTTGACTAAAGTTTCTGGGCAGCCCAGAAACGTTCTGACAGCTAGTTTGGGACATTATATCTTGCAGATATGTTGTTGTATGGCCTAGATTGTTGGTGTTAATTGTAGTGTTACATAAACACTACAAAATCTGAGTCTTAGTTTACCCGGAAACACTTTGTTTTAAGAATTAAACATGGTCAAACAAGCTAACTCGAAAACTGTCTATGAAGGCTCAAGAACACCAAAGGCTACACTTTCTGTTGCTAAAGCTTATAGCGACAATTTATTTAATTTTAATTAATTAATTTCTAAATAGCATTTAAAAATAGAAATTACTTTCTGAATACAAAAATTATTTTAAGTTTTAAAAATTTACTTTTAGTAATTTGACATATTTTTCATAAATATTAGTATTTATTTGAATATTATTGATATTTAGTTTATTTAATAAACGTATTAAATAAATTAATTAAAAATGATTTTATTCTATTAAAAATCATTTTAAATGATAATAAGGTATTTAATAATATTTTAAGTTATAAAACATAGCTTTTAATATTTGAAGATAAATTTCATTAATTATTTAATATTAATGATATTAGATTTATTTAGTAATTATATTAAATAAATTAATTAAAAATGATTTTAATATTATAACAATCATTTTAAATTAAAATAAAGATATAAATTTTTTTTAAGTTATAAAATATAGCTTTCAATATTTAAATGTAAGTTTCATAAATTATTTAATATTAAATGATATTTGATTTATTTAATGAATATTAAATAAATAGTTTAAAAATAATTTTATTAATTTAAAAATCATTTAAAAAGAGAATAAATGAATTAAAAATATTTTAAGTTATAATAAATTACTTTTAATATTTTGAGAAATAATAAATTAACATTCTAATATTAATGGTGATTATTTAAAAATGATTTTATATGTTTTAAAAATCATTTAAGGGTAATAATAATGTTTTAAAAATATTTTGAGTTATTATAAATAACTTTAATATTTTAGCAATGGTTTTATTAATAATTTAATATTAATGATAATAGAATTATTTAATATTTAAATCATTTAATAATAATTTCAGTGTTTGAAAAATCATGATAAATTATAATAATTATTTAAAAATTATTATAAGGCTATGAAAAATAATATGACTCATTTTTAAAATATCTAAACGAATATTGAACTACACGATAGAGTCTTAGACTCGATAATTACCCAATAAAAGCCGTTAGTACACCGACATGTTTCAAAAATTGATGCGGACTTAGATAATTTGACTAGATACATGTTTGTTTGTGATGCAATGACTGTTAACCATATGTGACAATGTGATTAGGTTATGTGCCGACTGTAATTAGCAGTACTATATGTTATGATATGTATTTTGATAGAATGATCTTATTAATGATAGGTCTCGATATAAAAGATAAAACTAAGTTGCGTAACTGTAAGCAGCAGACCAGGCAAGTATCCTAACTTTGCATTTCCTTTATGCAATGGACATGAGTAAGAAAGTTTCAGAATTATATTATTATTGTGCCAGATTATTAACTCTATTATTATCGATATTATATCCAATAAATTGTATTCATACAAGTTCTTAAATTATCCGATCATTGTTTATTTACATAGTATTATATTATATTTCAGATATTTATTATGTTCGTTAATTTCTAAACATGGTTATACAAGTGTCCTCACTTGAATAATCATTGTATTTAATCACATGTTGATACATACTTATTAAATTCTAGTATGTATACGTTGACTTCAAAGCCGTCTAAGCTATTTGATCCAACTAGACATGGATTTCAAAATATCGTTGAAACATGATAGAATTTCATTGTATCCAATCAAATTGTTTTAATTTAGATTCCCGACTAAATATGAACATCCCGAACATGGAAAAACTTTTGTGCACCTAAGGTGGATAAGATGAACGATAATATCATTCTTACATGTAGTATTGATCAATGCAGGACACACTGGAATGATCACCCTCGCGCCTGTAAGTTATGACGATTTGCGGATGAAGTTTTGCTAAACCTTAGTGAAAATTTAAAAAAAAAACAATGCTCATAGTCTGTCAACTAATCCTTATTTATAGTCAGTACGTAGTTTCAAAATTTTGATATAGAATTAATATGTTGTTGATTATTGGTTCAGTTTACTTCACAACTGTTGATTTGTTGTAGAAGTGTCTTTTTCAAAGAAAACATTTAATCCTTTCAGCTAATATTTATTGTTGCTATTACTTGCTGGGCACTCAAATGTTCATCCTTGCTTAATTTAAATGTTTTCAGCTAATTGTGAACAACTAGAAGGTTCGGCCAAGAACAAGGGAAAAGGAAAACCAAACAGAATAAGTGTTATGGTATTCTATGTAATAGTATGACTTTATTAAGACCATGATATTTATTATTATCATGTATTGTAATGAATGTAGTAAAGGTTGCGTACTTGGGATTAGACTCTGATATATGTAATTAAGTTTGGTATTTATATTATTGTTATTATTATTAGTATTATTTCCGCTCATAGAAATGGTATCGTAAAGCACCGAGTTCGAGTTTCAAATACCTGAATTTAGGGGCGTTATAACCCCAAGAAGACTTACTGGGACGAATGAAACTGATGTCTAACAATTCTTGCAGTTGGGTCTTTAACTCCTGAAGTTCAAAAGGAGCCATTCGATATGGGGTTTTGGAAATGGGTTTTGTATCGGGTTCAAGGTCGATACAAATTTAATTTCATGCTCTGGGGGTATGCCAGGAAGTTCTTCAGTGAATACATCAAGAAATTTGTTTACAATAGAAATATCATTCAAAACTGACATATTTTTATTTAAATCCATGACATGAGCTAAGAAAGCTTGATATCCGTTATTCAATAAACGAATAGCTTTATGGCTTGGTATGATAGTGATTGACTTTAGTGGTTTGGTTGCTTAAATTCGCATAATAGGTTGGTTAGGAATATGAAAGCTAACAACCTTACGAAAATAATCAATTTTTGCATGATGAGTAGTTAACCAATCAATCCTTAGAATTATGTCAAATACAAGTATTTTCAATGAACTAAGATCAGCAGGTAATGTGAGGGTACCGATTTGAATCAAACAAGACTTATAAACAATGGATGTAATGAAGGTTTCTCCCAACGGAGTTTCAACAGATAAGTCAAAGTCTAATTTCTCCGGAGTCAAATTTAAACGTTGAGCGCAAGTAGGAGAAATAAAAGAATGGGTTGAACCGGTATCAAATAAGGTATAGATTTTGCTAGAGTTTATGATTAGCTTACCCGTGATCACATCATTTAAGTTCCTTTCTTTCTAGGAGGTAACGAAAAATGCTCTCCCTTGAACTACTGGTTTTGACTTCTCTGGGACGGCCTTTGGTGGCTCCATCCCAGTTGAACTTGGCTTCACTATACAACAAAATCGAGCTAGGTGACCTTCTCTTCCGTAATTATAACATGTTTTGGACTGCTGTGTATAGTTTGGACTGATGTGTCCCTCCCCTCCACATTTGTAGCATACGATCGTTGATCGTTCTCCTTCTTTAACAACGGGTGCTGGTGCTGACGTCTTTCCATCATTATTGAATCTCCTCTTCTTGAAATTTCCACTTTTATTGTCTTGGCCATGATTAGCACCGAAGTGGTTACCATTTCTGGCATGTTGACTTCCTCCACATTTGTTGTCACCGCTTTGATGACTGATTCCACTGACAATATCACTTTGCCAATTGCTATCTCTTAGTTGGGTTGACTCATTATCACGTTCTAATAAATGAGCCCTATTTACAACATCTGAATACAAACACAGTTTGTGAGAAATTAGGTATTGACGTATCTCAGGTTTCAAACCTCTTAGAAACATCCGCGTTATTCTCTCCTCATTATCAACCAAGTGGGACGTAAACCGAGACAACTCAGCAAACTTAGCTTTATACTGCAACACTATCATATTGTTCTGCTCCAGCTTGATGAACTCTACCTCCTTCACGTGACGAATACTTTCGGGAAAGTACTTGTCGTTGAACAGTTCTTGGAACTTCTCCCAAGAAATCTTCAGTGCGGCAGGTTGAGTATGCTTTACAGATTTCCACCAGTAATCTGCCTCTCCTCGTAACATGGAGGTGGCTAAGGGAACCTTTTGCTCCTCAGAGCATCCCAAGACATCAATTATCTTGGTGATCTGCTTTATCCACGCCTCCGCCTTAAGTGGTTTTGGCTCTCCCAAAAACTCCGATGGTCCCAGCTCCTTGAACTACATAGCGGTGACCATCCGAGTGTTACCAGTGTTTCCACCTGTATTTTGAACAGGAGTCATTCTCGCCTGATGTTGCATGAATTGCATAAAGCCTTTGAACATCCCATCGTTCATCATCTGGTCGGTGTTGTTGTTTACCTGAGGATTATTGCCATCCTGATGCATATTATCCTGGGTATTGATAATCGGTGACTCAACGGTCTCATGTGCTCCATTACTTATCTCAACATTCTCGGATGTCATTTTTAAACATTGCCACAAAACAAGGGTTAGTTGGCATGCCACATATTATCCCTATATTCTGTCCGACCAATTAAATAATAAATAAACTTAGGTAGGTCATACTAGTGAAGGAATTACCTGCCTCTCCCCTCCTAGTTATAGTCTCACATCTTAGCCAGGGATCATATTCCTAAGCTTTGATACCAACTGTGAAGCCCCCAAAATAGGTATACATCACCCATTCTTAGTCGCTAAATACATTGTACAGAATTCAAATACAACTTAATTATACAACTATCGTGTAAAGTACGACAAAACATAAGTTGGGAGTTTCAACACGAATATTGTCTTCTAGACAATATCCAAACTTAAATTCAATATTATTACATTTATTTTCACACTATTTCACAAAACAGTGAGGACTACTAATGCAAACATCTGGACCGTCATTCCGTTCCCCGACTAGTTCCAGCTATATTCTCATTTCCTGAGAAGAACAAGGATATCAAAGGGTGAGCTCAACTAGCCCAGTAAGAAATATTATGACTAAGATAATGCAGAATAATTTATCGTTAGCCTTCAACAGTGTTAAAATGATAAAATATAATAAACATAAAGTTTAACTGCAGCGGAATGAATAATTTATCCCCGTCTAAGGATCATTTGTTGTGATGCCCCCAAAATAGGTCTATTCCACCAAACCCATTATGGGTCACCAAATACATGGTACAGAAAATAACTACAACTTCATTATTACAATTGTTGTGCAAAATACGACAACACATATACTGTGAGTTTAAATACAAATATTATCTTCTAGACAATATTCACACTCAACTAAGTCCTCGTTATAATTATTGATACACTATTTTACAAAATTGTGAGGACTGCTAAAACAACCAACTTGAAACATCACTCCACAGCCCGACTAGTTCCCGCTATATTCTCCCTTCCTGAGAAGAAAAATGGATAAAAAGGGAAAGAGTGAGCTTAACTAGCCCAGTAAAGAATATTATGACTAAGATAATATAGAATAAATTATCGTTAATCCTCAACAGGGAAAAATCTGATAGAATACAATAGACAACAAGTTTTAAATCAACAACTGCAGCGGAAACAACAATTCATTAGAAAAGTTAAATAGAGAATGAAATCTATTATCATCTATGAATTTAAAAGTCCATCATCAATATTTTATCCCTGTAACATCAATCATCAAATATTTATCTTTGCACTACGGGCCAAAGATATTCATTTGTATCACCAGTTAATAATGTTCATCTCAACACCTGTTCATCTTTGCACTACAGGCCAAAGATATTCATTAGGTAATTATTCATCTTTGCACTACAGGCTAAATATATGCATCAAGTATCACCATTAAAGTCTGAGGATGATAAAAATATTTTCAAGAAAACGATTCCAGATAGATAAAAAGACAAAGATTAGAGATTCGTACTTCGGTTTATCTAAGTTCAAAAATACTCCATAATAATCAATTGTGGAGCAGAATTCAAAAATGAAGATCAAAACATTGGTCCAATCAAAGATAGGAACCAAATAGACAATCTTGGACACAAGAAAATTTTTTTTTTTTTTGTGAATAGTGCCGTATTCGTGAATAGTGCCGTATACGTGAATAGTAACCCCGACACAAAAAAGTAGAAATTCTACAAGAAAAATCATCATACTTTGTGAATAGTACTCGTGAATATTAACTCCAGAATATTAACTCGTGAATAGTAACTCATAAATAGTAACTCGTGAATAGTAACTCATAAATAGTAACCCCGACATGAAAAGGTAAAAATTTCATAATAAAATTCATACCAATATTATGATATAATAATATTGAAAGAAATAATATCATTTACGAAAAAAATAACATCCCTTACCTCAAAAGAACAGTACTTATGACTGGAATATCAGATGTAATGCTGAAAAAAACTTACACCGTATAGCAACACTCGAAGTATTAAAATACTCACAAAAATACGCTCGATAATATAGAGAGAGAAAATTTCAGATTTTAGTTTGATTTTCAATTCTAACCTAAGCATCATATTTATAGGAAAATGCTTAGAACACCAAAGCAGAATATTTTTTAAAATATTATTATTTTATTTTTAATTTCCTACGAACACCACCAGACCAAAACATCAGCCACAAGTGGGACCCAACCCACAAAAAATAATAAAAACGTTTTTCTTAAAAAAAGCATTTATAACCTCAAAAATCAATTATTCCGGAACTTCAGTAATTCATAATAAATAGCCCCTTTATCAGAAAAATTTGAATCTTATGTCCATTATATAGGAAATTCAATTCTCTACAATTTTGTGGCTTCAAGTTTTTTCAAATTCCAAACGAAAAATAACCAAAATTCACATACGGACGATTTTGCAGACTATAATCAAATTTAAGTCAAAGGCCCATCAACATGTTTAACATGTGTTTAGCATTTATTGTAACAAAAATACTATTCCTCTTCATTTATTCATATATCACACATTCATTATAAAAATATCAACATTATTATATTATTATATTATCGCATTATACATTTATAATGTAATATAATAATATATTCGAATGAATTATTTTATCAGAAAAGATAAAATATCATTTTTCAACAATTGTCACTTTTCTAAAAATTCCTCCATTTATATCCACATAAAATAAATATTTTTCTTATCATATAAATCAATAATTAATTATTCACAAATAATATTACAAAATGACAATAATGACAACTAGGTCGTTCTCAGGAAAGAGGGGGCCTTCCGGTAAAAATTTCTCCTTACTGGCGCGCAATTAAATAATATCTCCTAGACAGAACTTTCTTAGACATTACCAATAATGCTATCTAATAATAATATTCAAATAATATAAATTATTGATATGATAATTTGAAATACTGTGCAATGACAATTATTGAATCAACAATATAAAATATCAACGCAGCAATTATTGAATCAATAAGATAAAATATTGAACAATAATTACTGTATCAATTATTGAGCAGTGACTTCTTACGTAAGAATCAATAATTGGTGCAATACCGTGTGCTACTGTGCAATACTGCGTCTCACTACGTTTTAACTACCGAGTATTCCAACAGTGTTAACGGTAACAACTACGCCGTTATTTATAAAAACTCATAATTGTCCTTTCCTTCATCCAACAGTTTTCCATTATGGGACCCGCATAGCTGCGCCGTCGTAGGAATATTACCCGACAACAAGAATATTCCACGACCAAACGAATATTTTTCGACAACAATGAATATTTTATAATCGCTTGCTTATTTGAAATATTTGCGCATTTTACCCACACCTAACCACATTAATCAAATCAAATCCCTTACTATTTAAAAATAATAAATAGTGAATTTAAATCTTTATTTATAAAAAGTTGGGGTCTTACAACCTCCCCTCCTTATGAAATTTCGTCCTCAAAATTGACGTACGTACATGGTGTTTCGTTCCATAAAACTTTGACTTGAGGTATAACCTTTGAGCATAGGACATGCTCCTTCTTATCCAAGATCTTGACAGGTACCTCTCCGTACGTTAAATCTTCGACTATGTCATCTGGTTCTAGCTCAATAATGTAGTTCGGGTGTTTCACATATTTACGTACCGTGGATATGCAAAAAACATTATAAACAAGAGACATACTTGGCGGTCAAGTGAGTCTATAGGCCACATTTCCCACTCGATCGAGAATTTCAAATGGACCAAAAAATCGAGGGTTGCGATTTCCTCTCTTCATCGATTCTTGCTTTTGGAATAACACATTCTTGTACCGTCTTCTTCATACGCATCAGCTCCGGGTCTGTAGCTTGAGCAGCTTTAACTTTATCGATTAAAGTCGATTTTAATCGTATGTTCGTTATCTACACGTAGGTTGTTGGAGTCTTTAACTCTATCTCCATCTTTTATAAGTCGTACGAAATGGGTCTTTGTGTTAACAATATCGCACTAGTAAACGCATACGATCTTCTACTCAACGCGTCAGCTACCAAGTTCATTTTTCTAGGATGGTATTGAATGGTATGGTCGAAATCTTTCAACAGCTCGAGCCAATGTCGTTACTGCATGTTGAGTTCTTGGAAGCTCTTCTCACATTCCTAGCTCCATTCGAATTTTGTATCTTTTCGAGTCAGCTGAGTTAATGGAGTAGTAATTTGAGAAAATCCTTTAATGAATATCTGATAATAACTAGCTAAGCCTAGAAAGCTACGTATTTTAATTAGTGACTTAGGTTACTCTCAACTGTGACTCATATCCCAATCTTGGATAACACGTCATAATGACACCTATCAGTTTACCACCGCACGAATATGACGTCCCCTACGGAGAGTCTGGCTTCGGTGCATTTCACAAAAGAAGTTACCAGATAGAGGTTAGGGCGAACTCCTGTAGTTGGGTTTTTAACTCCTAAAGTTCAATAGGATCCATTCGATATGAGATTTTAGAAATGGGTTTTGTACCGGGTTCAAAGTCGATACAAAATTCAATATCACGCGCTAGGGGTAGGCCAGGAAGTTCTTCAGAAAATACGCCAGGAAATTCACTAACAATAGAAATATCATTCAAATCTGACGTATTTTTAAATACATGAAATGGGCTAAGAAAGCTTGACATCCGTTTTTCAATAAACCAATGGCTTTATGGCTTGATATGACAGTGATTGATTTTAATGGTTTGGTTGCTTGAATTCGCATAACAGGTTGGTTAGGAATATGAAAATTAACAACCTTACGAAAATAATCAATTTTGGCATGATGAGTGGTTAACCAATCAATCCTTAAAATCACATCAAATGTAAGTATTTTCAAAAAAATAAGAACACAGGTAATGTGATGGTGCCAACCTGAATCAAGCAAAATTTATTAACAGTGGATGTAACGAAAGTTTCTCCTAACAAAGTTTCAACAGATAAGTCAAAGTCTAATTTCTCAGGTGTCAAGTTCAAACGTTGAGCACAAGTAGGTGAGATAAAAGAATGGATAGAACCGATATCTAATAAGGTATAGACTTCACAAGAATTTATAAATAATTAACCCGTGATAACTTCGTTCGATTCCTCGTCATAAAAATTGCTCTTCGTTAAACTACCGACTTTGTTTTGTCCGTATCCGCCTTTGGTGCCACCGTCCCAGCAGGACTTGACTTCGCTACAGGACAAAATCGAGCTATATGACCGTCTTTTTCACAACTAAAACATACCTTGGAAGGCTGTGAACAGTTTGGACTTATGTGTCCCTCCTCTCCGCATCTGTAGCATCTAACTGGCAGTCGTTCTCCTCCCATAGAATTTGTTGCTGGTGCTGGTGCCGATGTCTTTCCGTCATTATTGAATCTTCTATTTCTAAAATTTTCACTTGACTCACCTTTCCGATTATCTTGGCCATGATTACCACCGAAGTGGTTACCATTTTTTCATGGTAATTTCCTCCACGATGATTATCATTGTTCCGATGGCCGTTGCCACCGGTACGATTATTATCGTGTTGTTGGTCACCCGATTGAACAGACTCATTATCTCGCTCTAGTAATTGAGTCATGTTCACAATATCTAAATATAAAGAAAATTTGTGAGAAATGAGGTATTGATAAATGTCGGGTTTCAAACCTCTGAGAAACATCCACGCCATACGTTCCCTCATTATCTACCAAATGAGGTGCAAACCTGGATAACTCTGCGAACTTAGCCTCGTACGGGACATAGTCATTTTGTTTTGTTCTAGTCTAATAAACTCTACCTCCTTCATATGACGAATACTTTTAGGAAAGTACTTGTCATTAAACAGTTTCTGAAATGTTTCCCAAGACATATTGAGTGTGGCAGGCTGGGTATGCTTCATAGATTCCCACCAGTAATCTGCCTCACCACGAACATAAAGGTGGCGAATGGAAACTTCTTTTTCTCCGTGCATCCCAATACATCAAATATCATGTTAATTTGCTTAACCCACATTTCCGCCGTGCTCAGATCCTGCTTTTCCAAAAACTGTAGTGGTCCCAACTCTTTAAACTGTTTGGCTGTGACAAGCCACGCGTTGCTATCATTTCCACCCGTATTTTGTACACGAGTCTCCTTCGTCTGATTTTGCATGAACTGCAAAAAGCTTCTAAATATCGCATCATTCATCGTTTGATTGGTGGTGTTGTTTACAGGAGGAATATTTCCTTCCTGATGCACATTATCCTAGTTGGTGATTAGAGGTGTATCAACGGTCTCATTCACTCCCTTGCTTTCCGAGAAATTTTCTGAAAAACATTATTCACGCATTTCTGCTCGGGAATTATTTTTGAATTTCTGAGAAATACGTAACGATAGAATATCTAGGTAAGATGGAATATTCAATAATATTTCAGCTATGGCAAATACATTTTTTTGCCTGCAGACTTAAAACCTAACGGTTAGGGAAAATGATTTTCGAGAAGAAATTTAAATGAGTATAATGAATTAAAGCGATGATCGTATAAATATGTAGGTATTGTACGAGGGAATGAATACGAGTATGATACGAGGTATTATACTAGTATGTATGAATGATTGTATGTCGTATATGAATAAGTATACGAGTTAGAATACGAGAATAATACGTAGACAATACATAATAAGGCTTTAAGCAAATGGATTGAACTTGTAGGATTGTGTAGGAAATTGTAAAGTCCAATGGGAATTATAATAAGGCCCAAATGTAGGAATAGGTAAGTTCAATAGGGATTAATATGCAAGCCCAATGCAAGCTAATGGTAAAGCCCAATGATTTGTTAATGCAAGCCCAAAGTATGAGATAAGATTAATTGAATTTAAAGTCCAAGGCAAGGTTGATCCGTGGGGCAACCCATGATCATATGGATGACCCAAAGTGGTGGCCAAGTAAAGTAAGTTAATGGCTAAGTTTTGTGATGGCCAAGTAATTAAAGTGGAGAGCAAGCAAATAATTTGGAGGCCAAGTTAACTTAATGTTTAAACTATGAATAGTAAAGAGGTGGATGGATTAATGACCATTATACCCTAACTCAGGAAGTCCTATAAATAGCAAGCTTGAATTTCATTTTGTTTATTGTTCATTTCATCCAACAAGTTGAGAGCTTATTGGTTAGAGCTAATAAGCTAGAAATGCTAGCAAGCTAGTCTTTCATAGTTCAAGAAGCAAGAAGAAGATTAAAGATTAACCAAGTGATAATCAAGGGTAAGCAATCCTAAACCATGACTCTTCATCTCTTTAATTGATAGAGAAGTGAGTAATGGTAGAACTAGTATGATAGGAAGTGATTAAAATGATTAATCAAAAGACTTAAGCAGTAAATAAGCCATGTTGTAAGATAAGAAATAAATGAAGTTGTGAACTAAGTAAGAACTTGTAAGAAAGTATAATATGTTGCATGAATGAAGTTGGTATGATAAGAAGAAGAAAGGATGATGGTCAAAAGATTAAGACCATGATAAAATATGAGAAATGGAATCATAAGTAGTTTATACTTTTATAAGTTTTAAACTCACAAAGAACAAGCAAGAACTTATCATGTATATAAGTTAATGAAATATGTATGTCAAGATGTTAGTATGATGAATTGAATCCATTTGAAATGAAGAACAAATCATAAGAAACGAAGTTAAGGCGGAATTCACAAGTTTGGAAGATAATCATTGAATTCGTAAAATTCTCGGAATGGAAGTCGAATTTTGATATTGAGCTTGGAAACATTGATTTTCAATGGAGTCAAGTCTTATTTGGCATTATAGAGTTGTGGACTCAAAAATGACCGAATTCTGACATAGAACGAAGAAACGAGCGTTGAACGTTCACGAACGTTTATCGTTTTCGTTAAAATGAACTAAAAGGTAAATTTTGAGTTAACGGATTCAAAATTATAAAATTCTTACATGAACACGTAGAGTATGTAATTTGTGAGCTAATGGCTTTTGAAAGAGCCAATTCGGACTTATAACGAAGAAGTTATGAGGCCGAGAATCTCACATAAGAAAAAATCTGTCAAAATTTTCTAAGGCACAGAGTCTGCGCCGCGGCGCGACTCAAAGAAGAACTGCCGGCGCCGCAGCGCGAGGCCAAACCATATCATACTGTTAGTTGGCACCGCATCGCCACACAATGAAGAGAGAGTGGTGCCGCAGCGCTGAGGCTGGGGTATTGTGCACTGCAAACCCGCGCCGCAACGCAGGTCCAAGAAGGGAAGCTGGCGCCGCAGCACTAGCACTAAGTGAAGCGTAGAGAAGAATGTTTTTGAATGTAGAGTAAAAGAGAAGTGAATAAAGAGTAAATTAAATCCTTAATTAACTTAATGTAACATCATTAAGGATGTTATAAACCTTAAGTACAACACTAAAGGTAGGAGGTAAGTCAATTGAATGTGAACGTGAACGGTATGCAATTAGTATACTTAACCAATGACGATCGAGTTTTGGATAATGATGTAAGAATGATAGTAAGCCGTGAGGAATGATGATTAACTCAAAACGAGTTGTATTAATGAAGTACATTCACTTAAGTTACAGAAGAGGAAGAAGTTGGTAAGAACAATGTAAAAGAACGACGGCAAGCCGGAACCAATAATAACAAATATAAATACCCGATTAGATTCAGAAGAAGGGCACGATTCATTAGGAACCATGTATGTTCATTCATGACCTAATGTGGTATGTTATGTGGTTATGTGTTGTAGAGACTATAAAGACTCAAAGAGAAAGTAGTTTTACTGTAGCAGACGCTGAAGGCAAGTTTTCTTATTGCTTGTCTAACCTTCGTGTTAGCCAGGTTTTCAGTGATTCATGTTATGAGATGAATGAATTGTTTTTACGAAAGGGTCGAAGCCAGTTTTAAATCGACTAGACTATTCTTGAAAGATTGATTGATTTCTTTACAATTCTTTCACTATAGAATTGATAACACTATCCTACGCCAATTATTTGGTACGAATTCAAGGTAAGCCTGAGTATGAATAAACAAATGTATTTTACATCGATTATTCGATGGGCACGCGAGGTTGCCAAACATTAAACGTACATACGTTTAAAGGATGTAGTGTTGATCAACACAGGGTACTATAGGCTGATCACTTAGAAGTGCTCGTAAGATATACTGGACTTACGGACTTAGTGTCGGATTGTCCTTTTTAAAGAAATTATGAAATGCTCATGGTCTTGGACCAGAATTGATGTTTTACTGAATATTGTCATTGTAAAATGTTTTGAAGGAAAAGAAGTGCTATTTTGAATTATCGATAGTACTTCATAACTATTGTTTAGTTATCGAAGATATATGATTACTATGTTTCAAGCATGTCGTTTAAATGAAATTGTTGTACTTGCTGAGCTTGTTATGCTCACTCTTTCTTGAACCATATGAATCCAGCTAAGACTGAACGGACCGAAGGATCCGACAAGGATAAAGGGAAGGCTAAAGCGAACCCGTAGATTTCCTATGTAATAGTATAGGTTTGTAATGATAATATTTGATATTATGACAAGAACAAATGTAACGGTTATAAAGAACCTGGGGAATGGTAATATTTTTTTGGTATATATATAAGACATTCGTTCTTTTTAGGCATTTCAATTAAATGTTTGTGTGAACTGTAGCACCATCTGTCGGGTTGGAAGACACCCGAATTTGGGGGCGTCAAAATTCCTATTGACAGGCAAGTAAAACTCCATTAGGTATTCCTTAGCGAGTCACATTCAGTGAACTTATTCTCTAATAAGCACATACATACTTACTTTAGTGTCTCCATACAAATGATAATGAGATCAATCATCCTCATCAAATGAGCAAGTAACGTGCATACCAATCTATCCGGATTCACTAATCCCCTTTTTAGTAATCCATTAATTGGGCACATTTTAGTTTTAAGCTATCTAAGAATTTATATCTCATTGGCATTATCTCATTATGATTCTAAAAGCATTGCTTAAAACTATGTGTTTATCACATATTATTAAAACAACACTATGTAGATAATTAAATGCCTTTAATAAAAAATTCTTTTATTAATAAATGAATAAGATTGATTACAAATTATATGCTTTATCATCATACATGATTGGCTTGTATGCATACTACTTTCAATCTCCCACTTGCACTAAAGCCAATCGCCGTGGTATCTCATACCCATCTTCTCTAAGTGACAATTAAACTGCTGTCGTGCTAACGCTTTAGTAAATGGATCTGCAATATTGTCTTGAGAGTCCACACGCTCCAGGGTGACGTCACTTCTTTCAATAATCTCTCTAATCAAATGAAATCGCTGCAACACGTGTTTGGATTTTTGATGAGACCTGGGTTCCTAAGCCTGCGCAACAGCTCTAGTGTTGTCACAGAATAAAGGTATTGGTCCTGTAATGCTAGGAACCACACCAAGTTTGGTAATGAACTTCTTCATCCAAACAGCTTCCTTTGCAGCTTCACTTGCAGCCATGTACTCTGCCTCTGTCACTGAATCAGCAACTGTTTGCTGTTTAGAACTCTTCCAACTCACTGCGCCACCGTTTAAGGTAAACACATACCTCGAAGCGGATTTATTGTCATCTTGGTCCGTTTGAAAACTTTAGTCTGTAAAGCCCTCTAGTTTCAATTTAGACCCACCGTAGACAAGAAATACATCCTTAGTTCTTCTTGAGTACTTTAGGATATTTTTCACTGCCTTCCAGTGTTCTTCTCCTGGATTTGACTAATATTTACTTGTTATACTAAGTGCATGAGCGACATCTGGTCTAGTACATATCATACCGTACATGATAGATCTTGTAACAATCCAAAATTTTAATGATAGTTTTTAAATATTTTTTGAGTTATATAAATAATTAATGGATGTGTTTATTTTTGAATAAATATTTAATTTGATTTGACTTGATTGGTTAATTATTTGTTAAGTAAATAATTAGGGAGTTAAGAAAATTAATTGTTATGAGATAATATTCTAATTTAATTTAATAATTAAGTTAGAAAGTTTATAATGATTAAATGAATTATTACATTTTAATTTGAATTTGTAATTAAAATGATGTGTTAGTTGATTAAATAAAGTTATAATTATAAAAAAAATTATATTTATGTTGTATTGATTTATGTGTTAAAGTAATTTAATAAATTATTATTAGAATTAATTAAATTGAATATTAAAATTTAATTGAATAAAGTGTGACAAATAACCTGTCTATAAAGGAGTTATTAAAATAAATTAAAGGAGTTTCATTCAGTTTTACCAAACAAGGCTTACAAATATTAAGTCTTTATTTTAAAGACTTTTTGCCAAACAAAGCCTTATAGCTTTTGGATTTTTTAAATTTTGAATTATAATAAAATAAATAAAATAAAATAAATAATAAATATAATATATTTTAAACTATACGTTTAATAGTGTAACTGATATATTTAGTAGGCGTATTACGGCCATATCGGTTACTTTATTTTACGTATACTTGTTATCAGTTGTTGTTTTTGGCTTAAGCCTAAGTGGAGAATTCAAAGAAACTTGAGAGAAATTTGAGAGAAAACCTTAAAATTTCCAAAGCAATTTCAGTTCATTGGCAAGGATTATCTTAGCAAGTTGAAGGTATTTCCCATAATCTTATTATATATATATATATATATATATATATATATATATATATATATATATGTGTGTGTGTGTGTGTGTGTGTGTGTGTGTGTGTGTGTGTGTGTGAGTTTACGACAGAACTTATATGATCTGTGAATTCAATTTTTGTTGAATTGTTGCTATACAACTGAATTGTGATGATTGTATATGTTGGTTATGTTTGAGTTTGTTTGTACACAAGAATTCGTATGCTAATTATTGTTAAAAAGGAAGAAAAGTAATGACGGTATATATTTTCTCATGTGGCTTGTGTAAGTACCAATTTTAGTGGTCAAATTGTATGGTAAACTGTAAATTTAGTTTGGATTATGCTAGTTCGTTACGAAATGAAGAGAACGTAGTTTGAACGAAGTGATTCGGTGTAGAATTGTAATCACAGTGATGATTTTTGTAAAAGATGTCAAAAATAGAGTTTTCATATGAAAATATGGAATTTGAGAAATTAATCTAGTTTAAGTTGTTGTTAAATTGTTCTAATTGGTTGAATATGTTTGCAAACATGTTTGTAATAGTTTTATACCAATTGTATGTGTTAATATTACTGGTTTATGGGTGAAATTCGTGTTAGTTGGCTTAAGAACAGTGCCAATATCATGTTCTGCAAAATTGAAACAGGTGCGTAGCGCGGGCGCGCGATTTTTGGCGCGGGCACGCAGTAACCTAAGGTAATACTGGTGCGGCCGCGCCAGTAGTCGGTCACAGACAGTGAAGTCTGCTACTTTTGTAGACTTTGGACAGTCATTGTAACTTAGCTTAATGTGTAATGACAAGGTTAAAACATAAATATTATGAAGCCTAATGATGCTTAACATTAACAAATGACGTATTAGAGAAGTTGTATAAGCATACTAAGTATACACAAGAGAGACAAATCGGGCGTGTGACGAATGAACATCGAAACGCCGTAACAAATGTTAATGAACGCAAAGGGTGTTTTAAGTCAGAAGAAATGAATATTATAAGATATGAAATGGGTTTAATATAAAACCAATAATGATTCCTAGCAATACTTAAACACTTGAATGAACTTCGAGTACGAAATATAGTGAGATATAAGTCGAAAGTTAACACAATCAAATTGAACATTGTGTATTGATTAATAAGAAGGGTTATGGGAGGTAGAGTAAAGTTTACATTATAATTATTATGCGTTGCTATGTAACTAATAGTTGATGTGTATGGTTATATAATTGTGTAGGGCACGTGAAGTACAGATAATTGTAAGCTGTTAAACTGTTATTTGTAAACAACAATCAAGGCAAGTCTTTCAGTTCCTATTTGCTATGTGAACTTGATGATTAACTGTTTTAAATCTTTATTGTAAATAGCATGATGTGTTATATATATGTTGAATGTATGAAATGTTAAAGTCAATTTATGACTACGTTGATTGACTCAATCATGCTGATCGAGTAAGGAACTCAATCTTTATACTTGTTATATGAACTATAGCATGTATGTTATGTTAGTCCGATGTTTATGAGATATATGTTGAGCATCTTATTATGTGCTACGTTATGCATGAAAACTGTTAGATTTTGCTGGGCTGTCGAGCTCAACCTTGCAAATTACCACTTTTACAAGTTAAAGATTCAAGGTAAAGTTATGTGCTACTTGAAAGATATGAATCAGATGTGATACTCGAAGATTTATACACTTTGGTTGAATTATTATTATTTGAACCATGTTTAGGGTTTCGAATAATATATGATGTTTAATAGATGTTGAGTTATAAAGTTTAAGTTTTGTTATGAAAGGATATTAAACCTGGATGTAAGTTTTATTTATTATCTCTGATAAGGTGAGTAATAAGCTAAGTATGGTTTATAGGTAGGTAGAGATAAAAGTTTTGAGAAATGTACTTGATAAGTTACAGTGATTATGTAATGATAAACTGTCAAGTTTAAGTTATCTGATATGTAAAGGTTATCAGATTAAAATATAAGATTCTATATAATAACTTTGATGGAGTGAATCACAAAATAAATTTGAATCAGAGATGTGTTAATGATAAAGGTTTTGATTCGGGGAATTAAAGTAAGAAGATAGAAAAGTTTAAATTATTTTGCATATTAATAAGTTTAACATTGAATAATGATTTAAATCAGAAGTTAGACGTATTATTAACGACCGAAGTCGATAATTAAATTGTATAATTTTTGGGGTCGTTACAGTTGGTATCAAAGCTGATAGGTTAGAAACCTTAGGTAAGAGTACCTTAGGCTGTAACCTTAAAGAAGATAGGTGAAGATAATGAACGAATAAGCTCAAATAAAATTTGAACAATAAGAAGTAATTTAAGAAATTTATAAAGAAGGGATTAAAGCATGTGCGAGAGGATTCAAAGAAGAATCTCGTAGAGTTATAAGGAATATGAATGTGGGGTTATCCAACTCCAATAATAAGAATGTAAGGTGATAATAAATAGACAATGCCTATAAGAAGAGAATGATAAAGAAGTTAATTATAAAAAGTTATATTTAAGTATGGTACAATCGTACTCTTTAATAGTAGATGTATGGTATCTGGGCTAAACGATTCCTTCATAGAGCGGAGGTATATACGAACTAGCAACTCGAAACCTAGTTTGTTAGTTATTTGTGGGAAACCACTCAGCGTACCATATTGAAACTATTAGAGACTCGATGTGTACCAAGTATAGAAAATGAATACGTATGATGAAAATGTGGAACTCGGATGAAATGTTGAGCAATGTAAATGAAGTTAAAAATTCTTAAAGGAAGAATTGTTATATAAACAAGAAAATTCAAAGAAGAATCTTGAAGAGATATAAAGATAAGAAATGGGACTTACCTAACTCCGATAGCCAATATAATGAATAATGTCGTCAATGATGAAAAAGGAAAGAAAGGGGATCGTAAAACAAAACGTTCACGAGTTAAGAATTTTTTTTAAGGGAGATGATTATAGAATAAGATCATGACGTAATCTATTTAAATTATAAAAGAAAGATGGTTTGTAATGTTTGAATAATTATAGCTTGATGCTATGAAGATATTGTACTATGAAATAGTTCGAGGTAAACTCGCGAGGAGTTATAAATGATGAGGTATGAAAAATTCATATCGAGCAAAGAGCAAGTTATAAGCAAGATAGAGTTAGGTGGGATATCAATTGAGGACTCATATGGTGACTAAGTTGTACAAACCTTTGTATGGGCAGAGATTTGGTGCATGTACTTGGTTTATCACATTGATAATCATTGGACTGTCGGTGTCGCGCTATCAATGTATATGTGGTGAAAAGGTGATTCTTGTCTCATGTGTATATTTGATAGTTAAAGGCTTTTAAGGTTAGGATAGACGATATTAAGATTAGGTGCGATTCTTAAGACTAATACATATGGTAAGTTTGTGACTCATAATAATATGGTATGTTTTGAACCCCTCAGCGAATGGACGCCTATGGTCTGACTAGGATAAGTTCTTAAACTCATATTATTGTTGCAAGTTCCTGAACTTCCAAAGTGTGGTAACTTTGATGAACTGGGTATAGATAAGTGTGAATGGAGTATTGAGGATGCTAGGAATAGATAGACTGATTAAGCAATGGATCATTATAGAAAGTGGACTTGATGGTGGAGACATAGGTTTTCCAAATCTTCTAGCTATGCTAGACTTCGAAATTATTTACATCAAGCTAAATTCGCACTGATGTGCCTTTAAAAATACAAATGAATTTTTGTTATCGGCATCATACGATGACAAGGGTGTGTATGTGGACTGTGAGTCACTAACTTCTCGTTATCTATTACGACATGATAACACTAAAACTATTTTTTAATGGTTTTGAACTGTTTAAAGAAGAGTCTATGTTAATTACTTCGGCTAGACAAAAATGATTTAAAAATATCAAAATGTATTTTATATCATTAATGCATCATGTAACTTGGTGCAAAGATGATAAAAATGATAGAGATATCAATGCAGAATTTCTTAGTGTTGGATGTGATCTAAGGATCGTCAGCCCACTATAGTATGATGTAGTATGACAAAGTCAGAAAATGATGGAATCCTCTAACGGACTGTAAATACAGTGCGGTATCATGATGTCATAAAATGATTTTCAGAATTTTAAAGATAAATTATTACCAATTGAATTTGGCCAGTCATGTTTCGATTGATATTCGAATTATTGGTATGAGTCTAAGTTATTTGATTCAATTAGACAAATGTTTATGAAATTAAAGTGTTTCTTGAGAAGTTATGCCAAACCAAATTGTTTTGGTGCGAATTCAGATGTTGAAAATCTGAGATGAACAACCCTTTTATAAGGGATTACGCGGAGGCGTTTAGATGTTTGTGCACAATACATTGTATGAAGGGCTGATCCCCCTAAGTACGAGGAGTCCCTATAGTCTTATGACTGTTAAAGTTTAAGATGAAAGATTACTTATAACAATAGACATACGCACATCGTTTAAATTTTTGTGCACAATACATCGTAAGAAGGGCTTAACACCCTAAGTACGGGAGTTCCTATAGTCTAATGACTATTAAGGTTTTAGTTGAAAGATTACTTATAACCGTGGATGTAGTTCAAGGTCTTATGACCCCTCACCATGATTTGGAATCTTTTAAATTCCTGAGTTATTCATATTGCTTCCTAATTATTGAGTAATTATGGAAGATTCTTGTTATTCTAAAAGGCGAATGTGGTAAGGATGATATTCCTTACAAAGAAGTATGTCGTAGAATGCGATACTGAATGATGAATATATTAAATAAGTGAAAAAAGAAATTTTGAAATGAAAAGGAGAAGAGTTATCAAAGAATAATGTAAAATTTTTAATAGAAAAATTAATAATTGTAGAAAGATCTTTGTGAAAAGAAAGTGGTTATAGAACCCAATGAATGAATATAGTGTTAACGTAAAATCTATTTTAATAGATTGAATGAACGAAGATTAATAAATAAAATTTCGAGGACGAAATTCTTAGAAGAAAGGGTGAATGTAATATCCCGAGTGTTTATGATAACGATCCTTAGAAAAGGAAATTAATGGGTTAAAGAATATATAATACTCAAAATATAATTGAGTTCAAGTGAAAGTTATGAAATAAAAATCTAGAATTTGTTGAAGAAATGAGTGTAGTAGGAAATATAAAACTTATATTAAGGTAATGTGTTGAAGTTATTCAACGAAGATATTTGATGAAAACCTGAGTAAGGTAGGGTTTCGGTGATTTCGATGACGGAATCCTTATAAGTAGGGAAGAAAGTGTCGAATGATTTGTTTGAGTTATGATTCTGGGGACAGAATCCATGTAAGGAGGGAAGGATGTAACAATCCAGAATTTTAATGATACTTTTTAAATATTTATTGAGTTATATAAATATTTAATGGATGTGGTTATTGTTAAATAAATATTTAATTTGATTTGACTTAATTGGTTAATTATTTGTTAAGTAAATAATTAAGGAGTTAATAAAATTAATTGTTATGAGATAATATTCTAATTTAATTTAATAATTAAGTTAGAGAGTTTATAATGATTAAATGAATTATTACATTTTAATTTGAATTTATAATTAAAATGATGTATTAGTTGATTAAATAAAGTTATAATTATAAAGAAAATTATAATTACGTTGTATTGATTTATGTGTTAAAGTAATTTAATAAATTGTTATTAGAATTAATTAAATTGAATATTAAAATTTAATTGAATAAAGTGCGACAAATAACATGTCTATAAAGGAGTTATTAAAATAAATTAAAGGAGTTTCATTCAATTTTGCCAAACAAGACTTACAAATATTAAGTCTTTATTTTAAAGACTTTTTGCCAAACAAAGTTTTATGGCTTTTGGATTTTTTAAATTTTGAATTATAATAAAATAAATAAAATAAAATAAATAATAAATATAATATATTTAAAACTATACGTTTAATAGTGTAACTGATATATTTAGTAGGCGTATTAAGGCCATATTGGTTACTTTATTATACGTATACTTGTTATTAGTTGTTGTTTTTGGCTTAAGCCTAAGAGGAGAATTTAGAGAAACTTGAGAGAAATTTGAGAGAAAACCTTAAAATTTCCAAAGCAATTTCAGTTCATTGGCAAGGATTATCTTAGCAAGTTGAAGGTATTTCCCATAATCTTATTTTATATATATATATATATATATATATATATATATATGTGTGTGTGTGTGTGTGTGTGTGTGTGTGTGAGTTTACGGCATAACTTATATGATCTATGAATTCGATTTTTGTTGAATTATTGCTATACAACTGAATTGTGATGATTGTATATGTTGGTTATGTTTGAGTTTGTATGTACACAAGAATTCGTATGCTAATTACAGTTAAAAAGGTTGAAAAGTAATGATAGTATATATTTTCTCATGTGGCTTGTGTAAGTACAAATTTTAGTGGTAAAATTGTATGGTAAACTGTAAATTGAGTTTGGATTATGCTAGTTCATTACGAAACGAAGAGAACGTAGTTTGAACGAAGTGATTCGGTGTAGAATTGTAATCACAGTGATGATTTTTGTAAAAGATGTCAAAAATGAAGTTTTCATATGAGAGAAATTAATCTAGTTTAAGTTGTTGTTAAATTGTTCTAATTGGTTGAATATGTTAGCAAACATGTTTGTAATAGTTTTATGTAAGACCCCGAATTTTATGAAATAAAGGTATTCAATTTTTCTTATAATTACTATTCAGTAAATGGTTAAATTGATAAAAGTTTAAAGTTATGAGTGAAATATGATTTTTTTTTCAAAATAAGCAAGTGGTTATAAAATAATCATTGTTGTCGGGGAATATTCGTTTGGTCGTGGAATATTCTTTCTGTCGGGGAATATTCGTACGACGGCGCAGCTATTTGTGGGCCCCATAACGAATAACTGTCGGGTGAAGAAAACGACAAATTTGAGTTTTTACAAATAACGGCGTAGTTGTTACCGTTAACACTGTTGGAATACCCGGTGGTTAAAATACAGTAATACGCGTTATTGCACAGTAGCACACGGTATTGCATAGTATTTTTGAAATTATTGATTCTTACGTAAGAAGGCACTACTCAATAATTGTTACAGTAGTTACTGTTCAATATTTTATTTTATTGATTCAATAATTGCTACGTTGAAATTTTGTATTATTGTTGTTGTTGCTGCACAGTATTTCCCATTATCAGATCAATAATTCATATTATTTGAATAGTAATATTAGATAGCATTATTGGCAATGTCTAGAAAGTTCTGTCTAAGGAGAGGTTTGGTCATCTAATTGCGCGCCAGTAAGGAGAAATCCTTATTGGAAAGCCCCCTCTTTCCTGGGAACGGCCTTGTTGTCATAAATGTGATTCTGTAATATTATTTGTGAATAATTAATTATTGATTCATATGATAGGGAAATATTTATTTTATGTGGATATAAACGAGGGATATATTTTTGTGGTTAAAAATGAAGGAGTTAATGTTGAGGTTTTTATCCGTATTTTTGTCGGAATGGAGGTATTAAAAATCAGGGTTTTTGAGATATTTTGCGGGGGTTATAATTTTTAATCCGACCGTTGGATCGTGGTAATTTTTGGATATGTTATACATATATAAGTTGAGTATATGCCCACAAATTTTGAACCGTTAAAAATGAACGTATGATTTATTATGAATTTTACGAGATGACTGGTTCAGAAATTGTTGAATTTTCGGAGTTTATCATTTTGGTGGAAAATTCTAGAATTGGTGGGCCCCACTTGTGGTTGGTGAAGAAATGTGCTGAATTATATTTCAAATGTGGTGGGTGGAAATAGTAACAGGTAAAGCCATCAGGTTGCAGGTCAAACCTACCAAAATTTTCCTATAAATAGAGGGCTAAGTTAGAATTGAAAATCACACCAGAAACAAGTTTTCTCTCTTTCTCTCTCTATATTATGAAGCATATTTTGTGACTTTTTAGATACTTCGTGAGTTGCTATTCATCAGTGCAAGTTTCCTTCAGCATCATATCCGATATCCAGTCAGAAGTACTGCTCTTTTGAGGTAAGGGATATTAAGGGATTTTAAGGGTTGTTATGATTTTCAGTTTCGTAATTTTTTTGATCTTCAAAAATTCTGGAAAAATTTGAAATGATATTTTGATGAGTTTTCTTGATTGTGTCCAAAAATGGTGATTTTTGGATGTATAGATTGAGAGTTATGAATTTTATGAGAAAAGACTATTTTAGAAGTAACAACTTATAATTCCTTGTGGTTAACTCCAAAATTGATGAATTTTTTATTGGGAGTACATGTATATGATAGAAGTATACTCTGTAAATTTCAGAATTTTTAGACAAAAGTACAATTTTTGATAAATGTCTAAATATTAGGCTATTTTGGCCATATGAAAAATAGTAAATGACTTTTAAAAATTCTGAGAAAAATATATGTTCACTATGGGACTATATTATGCTAAATCCCAGAAAAGAAATATTTTTGGAACTGATTTGGTATTTTTCATGAAAATGGTCTAGTTATGAGTAAATGAATTAAATATGTTTTGTGAAGAAAGAAAATTGGAAAATAGGATTTTATGGCTTGAGAATCCTATATGAGGTATATGCAGATTTTTGATGAGGGTTTTGGTTATTGATGATGAAATTGTAAGAGTTGGCATTTTATGATGATTAAATGCATTAATTAGTAAAGTGTAAATAATTAAAATAAATTGTTTATAAATTTAAGTAATGTTATTCTTTCAATATCATTATACCGAAATATTGGTATGAATTTTATTGTAGAATTTCTATCTTTTGTGTCGGGATTACTATTCATGAGTTACGAATATTACTCTTGAGATTAAAACTATATGTTGATCATATTATTTTTATCATCATATATAACATTTTTATAACCCTGATGTTGAAATTCTCTTTCACTGGAGTGTAAAGATGGGTAGATTATTGGTATGATCATGACTAGGGTTCTCTTTGGCCTGTAGTGCAAAGTTGAATTGTGACTGGTATGATCATGACCATTGAATTTATAATTGAATATCTTAAGCTTAAGTGTAAAGGTGAATTGATCAACATGGTTATAATTATTGTTTATATAAATTCTGAAATGATTATATATTTCTTTGAGATATGAATATATTTGGCCTGTAGTGCAAATATGAATTGTTGATGAATATCTTTGGCATGTAGTGCAAAGATGGCCTGTTGATGAATATCTTTGGCCTGTAGTGCAAAGATGAACTGTTGTTGAATATCTTTGGCTCGTAGTGCAAAGATGGTTTGTTGATGAATATCTTTGGCCCGTAGTGCAAAGATGATTTGTTGATGAATATCTTTGGCCCGTAGTGCAAAGATGGATTTGTTAGTATGATTATAAACAAGAATTGTGATTTGGTATAACCATGATCTTTGATGTTTCAGGTAAAGACAGGTGATGAAAATATTCTTCGTCCTGGGTGCGAAGAAAAATTTATAGTCACAATTATGATAATGAGTTATTCATATGATTGTGGAAAGGAACTGTTGAGTGATGTTACATGGATATAACATTGTTGGTGGATTTTTAACATGGAAGAGATAATGGACTTTATGGTCTATTTGACTCTTCTAATGGATTGCATGTTCCGCTGCAACTATGGTTGAAATTTTTTTATCATCTACCATATGTTCTAAATCTCTGATTTATTATTGATGAAGACTATTGATAATTTATTTATCTTTAGTCATGATATTCTTTACTGAGCTAGTTGTGCTCACCCTTTTGCTTCACAACTCCTTTCAGGTAATAAGAGTGTAGCTGGGTCGAGCGAGGGTAACGGAAAAATAGAACGGTGGTCTCTAGCTGTGGATGTTCTCCCGAAGCAGTATAGAAAAGTTCATTTAGTAGTTTTATTTGGTGAATCCAATAGGGTAAGGTGTACCCAACGTTGGAAGGGTGGTTTGCCACTATCATACAAGATGTCTAACGACATACAACCTCGTGTCATCATAAGACAGGGATGTGCTCATCCACTTACTGAGTATATATACGAGCACTACCTATATAATCTTGGTGTTTGTTTGAAGTATAATTCTCAATTAGAGACAGTGGAGATAATGATAAGTCAAGAGAAGACTCACTGTTGGGAAGAATATGATAGTAACCTTCTCATTTTTCTTTGGGGTCTATTGGGTCAACCAAAAATAATTCTGTGGCCATATGATATCTACCATAACCTAGACGCATGGCCTCCCATGTACGAAGTTTTCCTTGAGCACTTCCCAAAGATTCTAATTTATAAAACAATTTTTGACTAAACCTTTATGTAAGGTGTTATTGTGAGGTGATGTCCACGGTTGGAACATGAGTCACATTTGGTATATATTTGTATTCAAACTCACAGCATATGTGTTGTTGTATTTTGTACGACAATTGTTGTAATAGAGTTGTAGTTATTTTCTGTACCATGTATTTGACAACTCAGAACGGGTTAGATGGAATGGACCTGTTTTGGGGTTGTCACATTTTATACCAATTGTATATGTTAATATTACTGTTTTATAGGTGAAATTCGTGTTAGTTGGCTTAAGAACAGTGCCATTATCATGTTCTGTAAAACTGAAACAGGTGCGTAGTGTGGGCGTGCGATTTTTGGCGCGGGCACGCAGTAACCTAAAGTAATACTGGCGCGGCCGCGCCAGTAGTCAGTCACAGACAGTGAAGTCTGCTACATCTGCAGACTTTGGACAGTCATTGTAACTTAGCTTAATGTTATGTTAATATGTAATGACAAGGTTAAAACATAAATATTATGAAGCATAATGATGCTTAACATTAACAAATGATGTATTAGATAAGTTGTATAAGCATACTAAGCATATACAAGAGAGACAAATTGGGCGTGTGACGAATGAACGTCGAAACGCCGTAACAAATGTTAATGAACGTAAATAATGTTTTAAGTCAAAAGAAATGAATATTATAAGATATGAAATAGGTTTTATATAAAACCAATAATGATTCCTAGCAATACTTAAACACTTGAATGAACTTCGAGTATGAAATATAGTGAGATATAAGTCGAAAGTTAACACAATCAAATTGAACATTGTGTATTGATTAATAAGAAGGGTTATGAGAGGTAAAGTAAAGTTTACATTACAATTATTATGCGTTGCTATGTGAACATGATGATTAACTGTTTTACATCTTTATTGCAAAGAGCATGATGTGTTATATATATGTTGAATGTATGAAATGTTAAAGTCAATTTATGACTACGTTGATTGACTAAAGCATGCTGATTGAGTAAAGAACTCAATCTTTATACTTGTTATATGAACTGTAGCATGTATGTTATGTTAGTCCGATGTTTATGAGATATATGTTGAGCATTTTATTATGTGCTACGTGATGCATGAAAACTGTTAGATTTTGCTAGGCTGTCCAACTCAACCTTGCAAATAACCACTTTTGCATGTTAAAGATTCAAGGTAAAGTTATGTGCTACTTGAAAGATATAAATCAGATGTGACACTCGACGATTTATACACTTTGATTGAATTATTATTATTTAAACCATGTTTAGGGTTCCGAATAATGTATGATGTTTAATAGATGTTGAGTTATAAAGTTTATGTTTTGTTTTTTGTATGAAAGGATATTGAACATGGATGTAAGTTTTATTTATTATCTCTGATAAGGTGAGTAATAAGCTAAGTATGGTTTATAGGTAGATAAAGATAAAGGTTTTGAGAAATGTACTTGATAAGTTACAATGATTATGTAATGATAAACTGTCAAGTTTGAGTTATCTGATATGTAAAGGTTATCAGATTAAAATGTAAGATTCTATATAATAACTTTGATGAAGTGAATCACAAAATAAATTTGATTCAGAGATGTGTTAATGATAAAGGTTTTGATTCATGAAATTAAAGTAAGAAGATAGAAAAGTTTAAATTATTTCGCATATTATTAAGTTTAACATCAAATAATGATGTAAAATCAGAAGTTAGACGTATTATTAACGACCGAAGTCGATAATTAAATTGTATGATTTTTGGGATCGTTACAGATCCTATTGTTGAAGCATAAGGAGTCTTACTCATACGGTCTCTCTCTTCAGGTGTCTTTGGTGCCTATTTCTTGGAGAGATTTATTCCATGGCTCATCACCATGAGACCTCTTTTGGAATCTTCCATGCTAAACCTCTTTAGCATCGAGTCAATGTACGTTCCTTGGGACAGGCCAAGCATCCTTTTAGATCTATCTCTATAAATCTTTATCCCCAAAATATCGGATGCTTATCTCAAGTCCTTCATGGAGAAGTGTTTAGATAACCAAATTTTAATTGATTATATCATAGGAATATCATTCCCTATCAGTAATATATCATCAACATATAAAATATATCATCAACATATAATACAAGGAATGAAACAATGCTCCCACTAACCTTCTTGTACACACATGGTTCATCCTCATTTTTGATAAAATCAAACTCTTTGATTGTCTCATCTAAACAGATGTTCCACCTACGAGAAGCTTGCTTCAATCCATAAATGGATCGTTATAGCTTAAAGACTTGATTTGTCCAACCTTTGAAACAAATCCCTCTGGCTATGTTATATACACATCCTCCTCAAGTTTCCCATTGAGAATGGCCGTTTTCACGTCCATCTGCCAGATTTTATAATCATGGTAAGCTGCAATCGCAAGCAAAATCCGAATGGATTTGAGCATCGCTACTGGTGAGAAGGTTTCGTCATAGTCAACTCCTTGTCTTTGTTTGAAACCTTTTGCGACCAGTCAGGCCTTATAGGTCTCTACCTTGCCGTCTGCTCCAGTCTTTCTTTTAAAAACCCATTTACACCCAATAGGCATAATGCCTTCAGGTGATGAAACTAAAGTCCACACTTGGTTTTCATACATAGAGTCCATCTCGAATTTCTTGGCTTCTTGCCACTTCTCTGAGTCTTTATTACTCATAGCATGTTCATAATTTAGTGGATCATCATCATCTATGATGCGTATCTCATCGTCATCCTCTATGACAAGTCCATACCTGTCAGGTATCTTTGGTACTCTTCTAGATTTACGAATAGGGTATGGTACAGAAGGAATCTCTACTTGGATAGATTCATCCATTTGATCTATAGTGGTTTGTGATTCTTGAATTTCTTCAAGATCTATTTTCCTCCCACTAGCCCCTTCAAGGATAAACTCCTTTTTCAAGAAGGCAGCATGTTTGGCAACAAACACCTTTTGTTCAGTAGGATTGTAGAAATAATATCCTAAAATTTCTTTAGGATATCCCATAAAAGTAAACTTATCAAATCTTGCCCCAAGCTTATCATTCTGAAACCTTTTCACATAAGCTCGACATCCCCAAATCTTAACATGCTTAAGACTAGGCTTCCTCCCTATCCACATCTCATATGGAGTCTTAGGGACCGATTTTGAGGGAACCTTATTTAGTAGATATGTAGCTGCTTCTAGGGCATATCCCCAGAATGACACCAGAAGATCAGTAAAACTCATCATGGAACGAACCATGCCCAACAGTGTTCAATTTCTCCTTTCAGATACACCATTCAGCTGTGGCAGAGCATGATACAGGGAGTGTATGCTGAACCAGTTCCCTCGAGGCTGTGTAAAGCCGGGGACCTACAAAATCCTTGCTCCTCCTTAATAGGAAAAAGGAATATCAAATCTAGCTTTTACCTCATTTGCATACAACTAAACTGAGGGATGGCGACTCAAATCGCCTAGAAGATCTAGGCCTGAATGCCTAGGAAATCCCTACGGGGAATATGAGCAGCAGGAGCTGGAACCATTACCGGAACATCCTATGTAACAATCTAGAATTTTAATTGTAATTTTAAATATTTATTGAATTATACAAATATTTAATGGATATGTTTATCGTTGAATAAATATTAATTGATTTAATTTAATTTGGTTAATTATTTATTTAATAAACAATTAATGGGTTGTTTAATAAATAGTTAATGGGTTAAGAAAATTAATTATTATGAAATAATATTCTAATTTAATTTAATAATTAAGTTAGAGAGTTTATAATGATTTAATGAATTATTATATTATTCAATAAATTGTTATTAGAATTAATTAAATTAAGTATGAAAACTTAACTAAATAAAGTGTGACAAATAACTATACTATAAAGGAGTTATTAAAATAAATTAAAAGAGTTTAATTTAGTTTTGTCAAACAAGGCTTAAATATATTAAGTCTTTAATTTTTAAAGAGTTTTGCCAAATGGAGCCTTATGTCTTTTGAATTTTTGAATTATTAATAATATATATTAAGTTTGGTAACTGATAAAATGAATAGGGGCATTTAGTAGAGGACGGTTTTAAAACGTTTAAAAATATCATGCGTTTGTTTTATTTTAGTTTACGTATATTGTATTTGGCTTAAGCCTATGAAGAGAAAGAGAATAAGACTTCAGAGAACTGAGAGAGACAAGAGAGAATTGAGAGGAGAAAGGTGCTGTGAATTTCAAGTACTATAACAAGGATTAAGCAAGCAAGCAACAAAAAGGTATTTTCCCATAATCTTAATACTATATACGTTTTACGCCATATTCATGTGAACTTGATTGTCTCTCTATGTTTCTGAATTGGACTATAATCTAAAGTTCTTTACAAAATTCCTGTAACCATGTTTTTATAATTGGTTAGGAAATTATGTGTATTTGTATCTGTAATTGTTATACTAGCATATATATATATATGCGTGTGTGTGTGTGTGTGTGCGCGCGCGCGCTTAACATATATATAAGATTGTATGCTAATTACGTGTTAAAGGAAGGGAACGGATTTACAGTAAAAATATATGCATGAACATGTTTTGTAGGATAGCAAAATTAGTAATTGATTGTATGCTAATTGTAAAATTGAACTGTGATTATGTTAATTGGATATGAAATAAAAGGAACGTGGTTCCAAGGAATCAAACTGGTGTTATAGTGTTCACTGTGTCAAGAAATATCAAACACGGAGTTTGGGTTTAAAATATGGTTTTCAAGGAATTATGTTTTCTGATGTTGTTGTTTAGCTGTGTTAAATTAGTATATGTATGCTTGGTAACATTTATGTGCAAATTATGTGAGTTATACATGTTAATTGGAGTTAGAAATTAAGACACAGTCGCGTTGTTCTGTTCTTCGTGTTGTGTTCTATAAGTTTCGGCGCCTCAGCGCCAAAAATCAGCGTCGCAGCGCCGGTTTGTAGAAAATCCAAGAATGACTTTTGTTTTGCACAAAAGTCTATAATTGTTGATGTAATGCAATATGATGATTGTTAGACATATAATTTTGTTATTTTGGTATGATAATACTAAGTATGAGCATGGAATTAGCACTTAACGAGTGTTATTATTATTATTTTACTAATGTAAGTTGATTATATGATTAAAAATCAAACCTTACATGATGTATATACTTATTTATATATAGAATGTTGGTAGTGACTAATTATGTCATGATGACATATATATATAGGGTATTGTGATTCGAGTTGTTACGATTTAGCCTACGCGCAAGGCAAGTTTTCTAACCCTAAACCTTTGTTGTGCAAGTTTTCTATCTCCACATTTTCGTTGAGCTAGTTTATTTATAATTTTGCAAGTTCTCTAAATCTATTGATACATTGTGCTAGTTTACTCTTTCGTTGAGCTAGTTTATTTACTATTGAGCAAGTTCTTGTATCTAGTTATTCATGATGAGGCAAGTTTTCTAAATTTTATCTTTTGATATTGAGCAAGTTTCTCTAATATGTAACTTGTTATTTAGCATGCGAGTTTATACATTTTGATATTCGAGTGTTGAACAATTTTATCGTTCAAATTACTATTTGTTATGCATGCTTAGTATTCAATTCTCAATAACCTTGACTTAATATTGTTCAAGCAAGTCATGTTATGATTATTCAATGTTTATGCTATTAGATTATTCCTAAAGCATGATCTTAATTTACAATGTCGATTCAGTTATGTTTACTCCATAGCATAACGTTATTAACTTTTTATTCAACTGATCCTTAGTTGATGATCGTTGAATTCTAAATTACATTGAAATGTATCCAAACCAAACTTACTTTGGGGTGGACTTGTACTCTAAATACTGAGATGAACAACCCTATTATTAGGGGTTTACGCTCAGCGTTGAAATGTTTATGCACAATACATTGTACGAATGGCTTATCCCCCTAAGTACGAGGAGTCCTTATAGTCTGATAATAAAATATAAACATGATTACAAGTCTTCAATACTTGCTCATCTTTCCCTTTCCTTTACTGGTGCTAGGTACATCGACCTTCTCGACTTTAGTTGTAATAGTTATATAAGCAAGAGTGAGCAAACAACGCTCAATTGAAATGATAATGAATAAATCTTTACAACAGTTGCCAAATAATAGGCTCAATAGAACTGAACAATATGTTATATTAAAGATAATCAAAATTTTGAATCATATATCTAAGGGTCCTAATACCATGAACTATGTCCACATTTATAAGTAATCTTTTAACTTAAACTTTAACAGTCATAAGACTATAAGGACTCCTCGTACTTAGGGGGGTCAACCCTTCGTATAATGTATTGTGCACAAACATTTTAACGCTAAGCGTAAACCCCTAATAATAGGGTTGTTCATCTCAATATTTAGAGTACAAGTCCGCTCCAAAGTAAGTTTGGTTTGGATACATTTCAAGGTAATTTAGAATTCAACGGTCATCAACTAAGGAGTAGTTGAATAAAAAGTTAATAACGTTATGCTATGGAGTAAACATAATTGAACCGACATTGTAAATTAAGATCATGCTTTAGGAATAATCTAATAGCATAAACATCGAATAATCATTACATGACTTGCCTGAACAATATTAGGTCAAGGTTATTGAGAATTGAATACTAAGCATGCATAGCGAATAATAATTGTAACAATCCAGATTTTTAATTATAATATTTAAATATTTATTGAATTATATAAATATTTAATGGATGTGTTTATCGTTGAATAAATATTTATTTAATTGATTCGATTTGATTTGGTTAATTATTTGTTTAATAAATAATTAACGAGTTAAGGAAAGTAATTATTTTGAAATAGTAATCTAATTTAATTTAATAATTAAGTTAGAGAGTTTATAATGATTAAATAAATTATTATATTATGCAATGAATTGTTATTAGAATTAATTAAATTAAGTATGAAAACTTAATTTATTAGACGTGTGACAAATAACTATATTATAAGTGGTTATTAAAATAAATTAAAGTAGTTTTAATTTATTTTGCCAAACAAGGCTTAAATATATTAAGTCTTTAATTTTAAAGCGTTTTGCCAAACGGAGCCTTATGGCTTTTGAATTTTTAAATTTGATTGATTAATAATAAAATAATTAAATAAATAAAATATATTTATAATGGATATTTATACTGGACACACATTTATTATAGTGTAACTGACATGTAATGAGATATATGACAGTTTCGTACGTTTTAGACATGTGTTTGCTTTTAGTTGGTTTTTACGCTTAAGTGTGGTTAGTTTTACGTGAATTGGCATTTGGCCTAAGAAAAAGCTGCAGAGAACTTAAAGAGAAATGAGAGAGATTGAGAGAAAACCTAAGGATTACCAAGCAATTTTAGTGGTTTTAGCAAAGATTGTTCAAGCTAATTAAAGGTATTTCTCTAAAATTGTTATATCTTTTATATATATATATATATATATATATATATATATATATATATATATATATATATGAGTTTTGCGGCATGAAGCTTCAAACTCTGTGGATTCAGTTTTTGAAATCTTGTTATACAACTGATTAAGATGATTATATATGTTGATTATGTTTGAGTTTGTATGTAAGCAATAATTCGTTTACAGAAAGGAATTATTTTTACAGTAAACTTATATGCACGATTTTTTTTAAAGACAACAAAATTAGCATGTGATTATGGTAATTGTAAAAAAATTGAAACTTGAATATGTAATTGAGTAAGATATTAAGCAGAACATGGTTCAAAGGAATCGAATTGGTAGTATGACAATGTTCACTGTGTAAACAAACGTCGGTTATGGAGTTTGGTTTTTAAAACAGTGCGTACAATGATTTAAGTTTTCTAAAATTATTGTTTAGTGGTTTAAACTAATATATGCATGTTGGGTAGTGTGTATATGTGTAATTTATATAAGTTAGCATATTAATTTAGATGTTAGCAGTGTTAAATAGATAAAAATTAGTTGTTCTGTTCTCCGATGGTTGGGTTCTGCAAGTTTCGGCGCCCCAGCGCCAAAATTTGCGCCCCAGCACTGAAATTCACGCCCCAACGCCAAATTTCACGCCCCGGCGCCACTTGTTAGCCTAGTTCTCGCGCCGCGGCGGTTGAACAAAAGTCTGGGTCGGACAGTTTTGACATCCTGTAGTAAAATTGACATAACTTTCTCATAAGAACTCTGATTGTGGTGATTCAAGATGATCCAGAACGAGGACGAATAGGTCTACAACTTTTGTTCTTTAAGTTTTTCAATTTGAGGTTTTTAACGGTAATCAAAATGCTCATCTTTAGGACTGTTGTGTTTTCGAGGGCAATCGGAGGGCGTCGGGCATGCATTTAAGCATTTGTAGTGCTTCTGACGATAAAAGATGTTATTCTAAGTTATAAAACATGAATATTAGTAACTATAATGATGCTTAACATTTATAAATGATGGATTAGATAAGTTGTATAAGCATACTAAGCATACACAAGAGAGGCAAATCGGGTGTTTGACGATTGAACGTCGAAACGTCGTGCCAAGTCTTAATGAACTTAAAAAGTGTTTTCATTCAATTAAAATGAATATTGTAAGATATGGAATGGATTTAATATAAAACCAATAAGTAGTCCTAGCAAGACTTAAGCACTTGAATGAACTGTGAATATAAAATATAGTGAGATATAAGTTGAAAGTTAACACAATTAAGTTCAACATTGTGTGCTAATTAATAGGAAAGATTATGAGATGTGGAGTAGAGTGTACATTACAATTACTATGTGTTGTTATGTGACTAATAGTGGATGTGTATGATTATATAATTGTGTAGGGCATGTGACGTGTAGATAACTGTAAGCTGTTAATCTATTATTGGTAAACAACGATCAAGGTAAGTCTTTCAGTTCCTATTTGTTATGTGGAATTGATGAACTGTTTTAAATTGCATAATATGTTATACATGTTGAAATCGTGAAATGTTAAAGTCAATTTATGACTGCATTATTTTGGTTTAATAAGGAGGATTGAGTAAGGAATTCAATCTTTATATTTGCTATGTGAACTAAAAGCATGTATGCCATGTTATTTTAGTTATTATGATATGTATGTTTAGCATATTATTATGTGTTATGTGATGCATTAAAACTGTTAGATTTTGCTGGGCTGTCGAGCTCACTCTTGCAAATAACCACTTTTGCAGGTCAGGAAGTTAAGGTAAGGATATGTGCTAAGTGAGTTATAGAGATCTATATTCACGAAGATTGCTTATGTTTTATGAGAAATGTATGTAAGATTTTGAATGTAACATGTTGTTGAATTGTAAATTGAGTTATTCGGTGTATATGGATATCTATTTATGATGTAAGACTTTGTATAGTTATTTTGTTATAATGATTCATGATATAAATTTGAATCGAAGAGATGTAATGTAAAGGTTGTGATTTAGGGTAATACAGAAGGAAATGTATAAAAGTTTTAAATATTTCGCAATTTTAGTGATTTTAATATTGAATAATGATGTAAAAATTAGAGGTTGAATGTATGGTTAACGACCGAAGTCGAGATTTAAATGATATGAAATTTGGGGTCGTTACAGTTGGTATCAAAGCCGTAGGTTATAAACCTTAGGTAGGAGTACCGTAGTCTATAACCTTAGAGAAGAGAGGTGAAGATAATGAACGAATAAGCTCAAATAGAGTTTGAACAATAAGGGATTAAAACTTGTGTGAAAGGATTCAAAGAAGAATCTCGCAGAGTTATAAGGATTATGAATGTGGGGTTACCCAACTCCAATAATAAGGATGTAAGGTGATAATAAATAGACAATGTCTATAAAAAGAGAATGATAAAGAAGTTAAGAATAGAGAGTTATATTTAAGTATGGTGCAATTGTATTCTTTAGTAGTTGATGTATGGCATCTGGGCTAAACGATTCCTTCATAGAGCGGAGGTATATACGAACTAGTAACTCGAACCTAGTTTGTTGGTTGTTTGTGGGAAAACACTCAGCGTACCATATTGAAACTGTTAGAGACTCGATGTGTACAAAGTGTAGAAATGGGTACGTATGATGAAAGTGTAGAACTCGAATGACATTTTGAGCGATGTAACTGAAGTTAGAAATTCTTAAAGGAATAATTTTTTTTTATAAACAAGAAGATTCAAAGAAGAATATAAGAGATATAAAGATAAGAAATGAGAGTTTCCTAACTCCAAAAGCCAAGATTACGAATAATGTCGTAAATGATGAAAAAGAGAAAAGAATGAGGATCGTAAAACAAAACGATCACGAGTTAACAAAAGAATTTTAAGAGAGATGATTATAGAATAAGATCACAACGTGATCAGTTTAAGTTATAAAAGGAAGATGGTCTGTAATGTTTGAATGATTATAGCTTGATGCTATGAAGATAATATACTTTGATATAGTACGAGATAAACTCGTGAGGAGTTATAAATGATGAGAAAGGAGGAATTCGTATCAAGCAAAGAGTAAGTTAAGAGCAAGATAGTGTTAGGTGGGGTTTCAATTGAGGACTCATGTGATGGCTGAATTGTACAAACCTTTGTATGGGTGAGGGTTTTGTGCTTGCACTCAGTTTATCACATTGATAATCATTGGATTGTTTGTGTCGCACTATTTGCTATATGCCTGTTCAGAAGGTGATTCTTTTCTCATGTGTATAATAGATAGGTAGAGTATAGTTAGAGAATATTATAAGGTTAAGTGCGAGTTCTTAAAACTCATACTTATGGTAGGTTCGTGACTCATAATTATATGGTATGTTTTTGAACCCCTCAGCGAATGGACGCCTATGGTCTGACTAGGATAAGTTCTTAAACTCATATGATTGTGGCAAGTTCCTGAACTCATAACGTGTGGTAAGTTTGACGAACTAGGTATAGATAAATATAAATGGAGTATTGAGGATGATAGGAATAGATAGACCTATTAAGCAATGGTTCATTATAGAAGGTGGAGTTGATGGTGGAAGCATAGGTATTCTAAATCTACTAGCTATGCTAGACTTTCAAAATTTATTGACTTCGTATTGATGTTTACACTTTTATTTTCTTAAAAAACATTGGATCAAATGATGGAACCAATGAGTTTTAACAACAATACTGTTATTCGTATGTCTATGCTAATTGCTTCAGCTAGACAAAAATGATTTGCAATATATCAAAATGTATTTTATATCATTAATGCATCATGTAACCTGGTGCAAAGATGATAAAAATGATGGAGTCATCAATGCAGTATTATCTAATGTTGGATGTGATCTAAGGATTGTCAGCCCACTATGGTATGATGTAGTATGATAAAATCACCAAATGACAGAATCATCAACGGACTGTAAATACAATGCGGTATCATGACGTCATAAAAAGATTTTTGAGATTTCTTTAAGATATGAGAATACATATGTATATATGTGTATGTATATTTTGGTTGATGTCCAAATTGTTATAGAGGTCTATGCTATTTGATTCAGCTAGACAAATATTGAAAGATGTTCATGAAATTCAAGAGTTTCTTGAGAAGTTATGCCAAACCAAATTGTTTTGGTGCGGATTCAGATGTTGAAAAGCTGAGATGAACAGCCCTATTATTTTGGGGTGCGCTTAATTTATACTTTGCGCTGAAATGTTTGAGCACAATACATATACGAAGGATTGATCCCATAAGTACCTTGGAGTCCTTATAGTCGTATGACTGTTGAAGTTAAAGTTGAAAGATTACTTATATCTGTGGACATGGTTCGTGGTCATTAGACCATCAGTTGAATGCTTGCAATTAAAATTCTGAGATAAACAACTCTTTTATTAGAGGTTGCGCTTAGTTTATACTTTGCGCTGAAATGTATGTGCACAATACATAGTACGAAGGGCTGAACACCCTAAGTACTGAGCGTAACGCATATAGTCGTTACAAAACACTACGTTGTGGCCCAACATAGTGGTACAATAGGCAGGCCACCTAGTGTACGAGTGTAGGGTGCTTTCAGTCTTTGTGATTGATAAACATTCTGCCAAAGAGGGTTTAAAGTGTGAAGAACCGGGGGTGAAGCACTATTAAACCTAGAGAAGAGTTCACGGTCTTATGACCCCTCAGCATGATTTGGAATCTTTTAAATTCCTGAGTTATTTATACTACTTCCCAATTATTGAACAATTGTGGAATATTCTTGTTATTCTGCAAGGTGGAAGTGAACAAGGAAAGTATTCCTTAGAAAGAAGTAAGTTGTTGAATGCGATACTGAATGATGAGTATGTTGAATAAGTGAGAAAAGAGATTTTGAAGTGAGAAGGATATGAGTTATCAAAGAAATTTGTAAAACTTTTAATAGAAAAGTTAATATTTGTAGAATGATCTTTGTGAAAAGAAAGTAGTTATAGAAACCAATGAATGAATGAAGTAGTGACGTAAAAATCTACTTTGATAGATTAAATGAATAATGATTAATAAATAAAATTTCGATGATGAAATTCTTAGAAGAACGGGTGAATGTAATATCCCAAGTGTTGATGATAGTGATCTTTAGAAAAAAGGAAATGAATGGGTTAAAAGATATATAATACTCAAAATATAATTGAGTTCAAGTGAAAGTTATGAAATGAAACTTAGAATTTGTAAGTAATGAATATAGTAGGAAATATAAAACCTATATTTAGATAAAATGATGAAAGATTACTTTGAGTTATTTGTTTAATTTGTGTCTTCGATTCTGGGGACAGAATATTTGTAAGTAGAGAAGATTGTAACGAATGAGTGGTTTGAGTTGTGATTCTGATGGCAGAATCCTTGTAAGAAGGGAATGATGTAACAATCCAGATTTTTAATTATAATATTTAAATATTTATTGAATTATATAAATATTTAATGGATGTGTTTATCGTTGAATAAATATTTGTTTAATTGATTCGATTTGATTTGATTAATTATTTGTTTAATAAATAATTAACGAGTTAAGGAAAGTAATTATTTTGAAATAGTAATCTAATTTAATTTAATAATTAAGTTAGAGAGTTTATAATGATTAAATAAATTATTATATTATGTAATGAATTGTTATTAGAATTAATTAAATTAAGTATGAAAACTTAATTAATTAGAAGTGTGATAAATAACTATATTATAAGTGGTTATTAAAATAAATTAAAGTAGTTTTAATTTTTTTTGCCAAACAAGGCTTAAATATATTAAGTCTTTAATTTTAAAGCATTTTGCCAAACGGAGCCTTATGGCTTTTGGATTTTTAAATTTGATTGATTAATAATAAAATAATTAAATAAATAAAATATATTTATAATGGATATTTATAATGGATACACGTTTATTATAGTTTAACTGACATGTAATGAGGTATATGGCAGTTTCGTACGTTTTAAACGTGTGTTCGCTTTTAGTTGGTTTTTACGCTTAAGGGTGGTTAGTTTTACGTGAATTAGCATTTGGCCTAAGAAAAAGCTGCAGAGAACTGAAAGAGAATTGAGAGAGATTGAGAGAAAACCTAAGGATTACCAAGAAATTTCAGTGGTTTTAGCAACGATTGTTCAAGCTAATTAAAGGTATTTCTCTAAAATTGTTATATATATATATATATGAGTTTTGCGGCATGAAGCTTTAAACTCTATGGATTCAGTTTTCGAAATCTTGTTATACAACTGATTATGATGATTATATATGTTGATTATGCTTGAGTTTGTATGTAAGCAATAATTCGTTTATAGAAAGGAATTATTTTTACAGTAAACTTATATGCACGATTATGATTTTTTTAAAGATAACAAAATTATTATGTGATTATGCTAATTGTAAAAAAATTGAAGCTTGTATATGTAATTGAGTAAGATATTAAGCAGAACTTGGTTCAAATGAATCAAATTGGTAGTATGACAGTGTTCACTGTGTAAACAAACGTCGGTTATGGAGTTTGGTTTTTAAAACAGTGCGTACAATGATTTAAGTTTTCTAAAATTATTGTTTAGTTGTTTAAACTAATAAATGCATGTTGGGTAGTGTGTATATGTGTAATTTATATAAGTTAGCATGTTAATTTAGATGTTAGCAATGTTAAATAGACAGAAATTAGTTGTTCTGTTCTCCGATGGTTGGGTTCTGCAAGTTTCGACGCCCCAGTGCCAAAATTCGCGCCCTAGCCCTGAAATTCGTGCCCTAGTGCCAAATTTTGCTCCCCGGCGCCACTGGTTAGCCTAGTTCTCACGCCGCGACGCCGGAACAGAAGTCTGGGTCGGACAATTTTGAACTCCTGTAGTAAAATGGCCATAACTTTCTCATAAGAACTCTGATTGAGGTGATTCAAGATGATCCGGAACGAGGACGAATAGACATACAACTTTTGTTCTTTATGTTGTTCAATTTGAGCTTTGTAACAGTAGCCAAAATGGTCATCTTAAGGACTGTTATGTTTTCGAGGGCAATCAGAGGGCGTCGGGCATGCACCTATGCATGTGTAGTGCTTCTGATGATAAAAGATGTTATTCTAAATTATAAAACATGAATATTAGTAAATATAATGATGATTAACATTTATAAATGATGGATTAGATAAATTGTGTAAGCATACTAAGCATATACAAGAGAGGCAAATCGGGCGTGTGACGATTGAAAGTCGAAACACCATGCCACGTGTTAATGAACTTAAAAAGTGTTTTCATTCAATTGAAATGAATATTGTAAGATATGGAATGGATTTAATATAAAACCAATAAGTAGTCCTAGCACGACTTAAGCACTTGAATGAACTGCGAATATGAAATATAGTGAGATATAAGTTGAAAGTTAACACAATCAAATTGAACATTGTGTGCTAATTAATAGAAAAGATTATGAGATGTGGAGTAGAGTTTACATTACAATTACTATATGTTATTATGTGACTAATAGTTGATGTGTATGATTATATAATTGTTTAAGGCACGTGAAGTGCAGATAACTGTAAGCTGTTAATCTATTATTGGTAAACAACGATCAAGGCAAGTCTTTCGGTTCCTATTTGTTACGTGGACTTGATGAACTGTTTTAAATTGCATGATATGTTATACATGTTGAAATCATGAAATATTAAAGTCAATTTATAACTGCATTGTTTTGGTTAAATAAGGTGGATTGAGTAAGAAACTCAATCTTTATATTTGCTATGTGAACTAAAAGCATGTATGCCATGTTGTTTTAGTTATTATGATATGTATGTTTAGCAAATTATTACGTGTTATGTGATGCATGAAAACTGTTAGATTTTACTGGGCTGTCGAGCGCACTCTTGCAAATAACCACTTTTGCAGGTCAGGAAGTTAAGGTAAGGATATGTGCTAAGTGAGTTATAGAGATCTATATTCACGAAGATTACTTATGTTTTATGAGAAATGTATGTAAGATTTTGAATGTAACATGTTGTTGAATTGTAAATTGAGTTATTCGGTGTATATGGATATCTATTTAGGATGTAAGACATTGTATAGTTATTTTGTTATAACGATTCATGATATAAATTTGAATCGAAGAGATGTAATGTAAAGGTTGCGATTTAGGGCAATATAGAAGGAAATGTATAAAAGTTTTAAATATTCCGCAATTTTAGTCATTTTAATATGAAATAATGATGTAAAAATTTGAGGTTGAATGTATGGTTAACAACCGAAGTCGAGATTTAAATGGTATGAATTTTGGGGTCATTATAGTAATTTAAATGATAAAATAGTTTAACACTAGAATATCAGAATGTATAAACTCGCATGCTAAATAACAAGTTACGTATTAGAGAAACTTGCTCAATATCAAAAGATAAAATTTAGAAAACTTGCCTCATCATGAATAACTAGTTACAAGAACTCGCTCAATAGTAAATAAACTAGCTCAACGAAAGAGTAAACTAGCACAATGTATCAATAGATTTTTGTGAACTTGCAAAATAGTAAATAAACTAGCTCAACGAAAGTGTGGAGATATAAAACTTGCATAACAAAAGTTTATGGTTAGAAAACTTGCCTTGCGTGTAGGCTAAACCGTAACAACTCGAATCACAATACCCTATATATATATATATATATATATATATATATATGTCATCATGACAGAATTATTTACTACCAACATTCTATATATAAATAAGTATATACATCATGTAAGGACAAGGAGTGATGACTTGGGATATGTTTAAGGAGATATTCTTTGAGACCTATTTCCCAAAGAGTTCGAAGAGTTTGCTAGAAGTACTATTTTTAGAATTGAAGCAGGGAACGATGACGGTCACTGAGTATGCCGCAAAATTCAACGAGTTGGCGAGGTTTGCGCCATATCAAGTCAGCACAGATGAATGCAAGGCAAAGAGGTTTGAGCAGGGATTGAAGCCCTGGTTGTACAGTAGGGTCTCCCTGTTCCAGCTGAAGACATTCGCAGCAGTAACAGAGAAGGCAATTCTCACTAAAGGTGGAGGTGAGGCAGTAACGAAGTTTAATCAAGAACAGAAAAAGAAGAAGAATGAAGTGGAGGTTAAGAATGGTGGTGGTGGTAGTGGAAATGGCAACAACAAGCTGAAGAAAAAATGGAATGGAAATATGGGCGTTGGAAATCAGCAGGGTAACCAGTAGAATAAGAAGTTCGAAGCATGTGCTACATGCGGGAAGTTTCATAAGGGTGTGTGCTTAATGGGGAAACGAGTATACTTTAATTATGGCCAGGAGGGTCACATCGCCCTAAATTGCACTCAACCAAAGAAGAACGTTTGCTTCATGTGCGGGTCCAAGGATCACTTTGCTCATGAGTGCCCTAAGAATAAGGCTAGAGAGATAACAGAAAACAAGGGAGGTAGCAGAGGAGGTACATGGGCCATTGCTAGACCAACAGCATCAAACAAACCCACAGCCAGAACCTTCAACATGATTGTACAAGATGCTATGCAATCAAAGGATGTGGTGTCAGGTATTATCCCAATCAATGATGTTGATGCTTATGTATTATTTGATTCGGGTGCTACTTGCTCGTTTATATCTGATTATTTTGCTAAGAGGTTAGGATTGCCTAGTGAAGAACTGAATTTCCCTTTAAACATAGAAATTCCGAATAAGGAAGTGATTCCTGTTAGGTTCGTATACAAGAGCTGTAGGGTGAATATTAAGGGGAATATCATGATGGTAGATTTAATTCTGATTAGACTTGGAGAGTTTGATGTTATTTTGGGAATGGATTGGCTGTTCAATTATGGAGCAGTAATTGATTGCCAAAAGAAATGTGTAAACCTTATGATTCCGTCAAAGGTAGTTTTCTATGGTAGCAAATCGCCTAGACAAATGAGATGTCTGACGATTATGCAGGCCAAGGAGTTGTTGAGTCAAGGCTGTGTGGGTTATTTAGCTTACATAGTCGATACTCAGAAGAAGGGTGTGAAACTGGAATAGATAGCAGTGGTTAGGGAATTTGTAGATGTATTTCCGGAGGATTTTCCAAGACTTCCACCTGATAGAGAGATTGAGTTCGTGATCGACTTAGTGCCAGGAATAGAACCGATATCGAAGGCCCCGTACAGAATGGCTACGGTAGAGATGAAGGAACTGATGGTACAACTTCAAGAGCTATTAGACAAGAAGTATATTTAACCAAGCGTATCATAGTGGGGAGCACCGGTGTTATTCGTGAAGAAGAAGGATGGGTCAATGTGTCTTAGCATTGATTATATGGAGTTAAACAAGCCACTATTAAGAATAAATATCCGTTGTCAAGAATAGATGACTTGTTTGATCAGTTGAAGGATGCTAAATACTTCTTGAAAATAGATTTGAGAAATGGGTATCACCAATTGAAGGTACGGAAGGAGGATATACCTAGAACGACATTTAGAACTCACTATGGACATTACAAGTTTCTGGTTATATCTTTTGGTTTGACCAATGCCCCTGTTGCATTCATGGATTTGATGAACATGGTGTTTAAACCATTCTTAGACAAGTTCGTAGTGGTATTTATCGACGACATTCTGGTGTACTCCAAAACTCAAGAAGAACACGTGGAACATTTACGTTTAACATTGGAAACACTAAGAAAGGAGAAGTTGTACCCGAAATTCTATAAGTGTGAATTTTGGTTAGATCATTTACAATTTTTGGGTCATGTGATTGAAAAAGATGGGATTTCAGTGGATCCGTCAAAAGTGGAAGCTGTAATCAATTGGGAACAACCAAGAAAACCGTAGGAGGTGAGGAGTTTCTTGGGACTGGCCGGTTATTATAGAAGATTTATTCAAGATTTTTCCAAGAAAGCCAATCCGTTAACTAAGGATTAGGATGTGTCCTTATGCAGAACGGCAAAGTTATTACATATGCATCAAGGCAACTAAAGGATTATGAGAAATGGTATCCGACTCATGATTTAGAGTTGGCTGCAGTAGTATTTTCTCTGAAGATATGGAGACACTATCTCTATGGAGAAAAATGTGAGATCTACACGGACCATAAGAGTCTGAAGTATATTTTTACTCAGAAGGACCTGAAGATGCATCAAAGAAGATGGATGGAAATGATAAAAGATTATGATTCTGAGATCTTTTATCATCCAGGCAAAGCGAATGTGGTTGCAGATGCTTTAAGCAGGAAAGGTCGCGAAAAGTTGATGCTGTTAACCACTCAGGAAGAACTTATTTCAGCAATGACAAAGCTAGAGTTGGAAATAAAATTTCCACAAGAATTTGATGAACGACTATTCTAGATAGAAGCTAGTCCAACTTTGTTGGACAAAGTTAAGAATGCTCAACTACAAGATAAAGAATGTGGAAAGATCAAAGAGAAAGTGGTTGAGGGTAGTGATGCGAAATACAAGATCGATACCGAAAGGTTACTACGGTTCGAGGGAAGAATCTGGGTTCCAGTAGTACTAGATATTAAAAAAGAAATCTTGACCAAAGCTCTTAATTTAAGATACTCGATTCATCTAAGAAGTACGAAGATGTATCAAGATTTACAACGTCATGTTTGGTGGCCAAACATGAAAAGAGATGTTGCAAAATGTGTTCCGAAATGTTTGACATGTCAAAGAGTCAAGGCCGAGCATCAAAGATCGAGCAAATTACTTCAACCGTTAGAAATACCGGAATGGAAGTGGGAAAACGTCACAATAGATTTTGTGGTGGGTCTTCAAACTACTCAGAGAGGATGCGATGCGATTTGGGTGATAGTGGCTAGACTGACAAAATCAGCGCACTTTTTACCAATAAAGATTAGGTTCAATCTTGATCAGTTGGCAAGATTATACGTTAAAGAGATCATTTCGAGACATGGAGTGCCAGTGTCAATTGTGTCAGATAGAGATCCGCGATTTACGTCAAACTTTTGGAAGAGACTACAAAAATGTATGGGAACACAGTTGAGAATGAGTACGGCATACCATCCACAAACAGATGGCCAAAGCGAACGAATGATTCAGACATTGGAAGATATGCTGAGAGTGTGCATCATGCACTTCAAAGGGAGTTGGGAAGAACATTTACCGTTGGTGGAATTTGCCTACAACAACAGTTACCACGCGAGCATCGACATGCCGCCATACAAAGCGTTATACGACAGGAAGTGCAGAACTCCACTGTGCTAGGATGAAGTCGGTGAATGCCAACTGTTAGGACCGAAACTGTTACAACAAACTGCTAAGGTTGTCAAACTCATCAGGACAAGATTGGTTACTCAAGACAGACAGAAGAAGTACGCTAATCAACACAAACAAGATCGTGCATTCGACGTATAAAATTTCATGTTCTTAAAAGTTTCTTCTTGAAAGGGGAAAATTCGTTTCGATAAACAGTGAAAGCTAAGCCCGAGGTTTATTGGACCCTTTGAAGTGATACGAATAGTAGGAGAAGTGGCTTATGAGGTAGCTCTACCTCCAGAGTTGGAACACGTTCACAATGTTTTTCATATTTCGGTGTTACGACCATATAAACTCGATTTCAAGCACGTGATTGAGTACGTACCGTTGCAGTTCGATAAAAACTTATCGTATGAAGAGATTCCTACTTAGATAGTTAACAGGAAAGAACAAGTGCTCAGGAATAAAGTTATACCTTCCGTGAAGGTGATATGGAGGAACCACAATGCTGAAGAAGCTACGTGGGAACTCGAAGATAAAATGATAAAAGAGTACCATGAGTTATTTGTTTAATCTGTGTCTTTGATTCTAGGGACAGAATCTTTGTAAGTAGGGAAGAATGTGACGAATGATTTGTTTGAATTGTGATTCTGGGGACAGAATCCTTGTAAGGAGAGAAAGATGTAACAATCTGAAATTTTAATTGTAATTTTAAATATTTATTGAATTATATAAATATTTAATGGATGTGTTTATCGTTGAATAAATATTAATTGATTTGATTTGATTTAGTTAATTATTTGTTTAATAAACAATTAATGGGTTGTTTAATAAATAATTAATGGGTTAAAAAAATAAATTGTTATGAAATAATATTCTAATTTAATTTAATAATTAAGTTACAAAGTTTATAATGATTAAATGAATTATTATATTATTCAATAAATTGTTATTAGAATTAATTAAATTAAGTATGAAAACTTAATTAAATAAAGTGTGACAAATAACTATACTATTAAGGAGTTATTAAATTAAATTAAAAGAATTTAATTTAGTTTTGCCAAACAAGGCTTAAATATATTAAGTCTTTAATTTTTAAAGAGTTTTGCCAAACGGAGCCTTATGGCTTTTGAATTTTTGAATTATTAATACCATAAATAAAATATAAATAATATATATTAAGTTTGGTAACAGATAAATTGAATAGGGTTAATTAGTAGAAGACGGTTTTAAAAACGTTTGAAAATATCATTCGTTAGTTTTATTTTAGTTTACGTATATTGTATTTGGCTTAAGCTTAAGAAGAGAAAAAGAATAAGACTTCAGAGAACTGAGAGAGACAAGTGAGAATTGAGAGAAGAAAGATGTTGTGGATTTCAAGAACTCTAACAAGGATTAAGCAAGCAAGCAACAAAAAGGTATTTTCCCATAATCTTAATACTATATACGTTTTACGCCATATTCATGTAAACATGATCATCTCTATGTGTTTCTGAATTGGACTGTAATCTAAAGTTCTTTACAAAATTCTTGTAACCATGTTTTTATAATTGGTTAGGAAATTATATGTATTTGTAATTGTAATTGTTATACTAGCATATATATATATATATATATATATATATATATATATATATATATATATATATGTGTGTGTGTGTGTGTGTGTGTGTGTGCTTAACATATATATAAGATTATATGCTAATTACGTGTTAAAGGAAGGGAATGGATTTACAGTAAAAATATGTGTTGAACATGTTTTGTAGGATAATAAAATTAGTAATTGATTGTATGCTAATTGTAAAATTGAACTATGATTATGTTAATTGGATATGAAATAAAAAGAACGTGGTTCCAAGGAATCAAATTGGTGTTACAGTGTTCATTGTGTCAAGAAATATCAAACATGGAGTTTGGGTTTAAAATATGGTTTTCAAGGATATAAGTTTTCTGATATTGTTGTTTAGTTGTGTTTAATTAGTATATGTATGCTTGGTAACGTTTATGTGCAAATTATGTAAGTTATACATGTTAATTGGTGTTAGAAATTAAGACACAGCAGCGTTGTTATGTTCTTCGTGTTGTGTTCTATAAGTTTCTGCGCCTCAGCGCCAAAAATCAGCGCCGCAGTGCTGGTTTTCAGAAAGTCCAGGAATGACTTTTGTTTTGAATAAAAGTCTGTAATTGTTTATGTAATACAATACGATGATTGTTAGACATGTATTTTTGTTATTTTGGTATGATAGTACTAAGTATGAGCATGGAATTAACACTTAACGAGTGTTATTATTATTATTTTACTAATGTATGTTTATTATGTGATTAAAAATCAAACCTTACATGATGGATATACTTATTTATATATAAAATGTTGGTAGTAACTAATTATGTCATGATGACATATATATATATATATATATATATATATATATATATATATATATATATATATATATATATATATACGGTATTGAGATTCGAGTTTTTACGGTTTAGCATACGCGCAAGGCAAGTTTTCAAACCCTAAACCTTCGTTATGCAAGTTTTATATCTCCACACTTTCGTTGAGCTAGTTTATTTACTATTTTGCAAGTTCTCTAAATCTATTGATACATTGTGCTAGTCTACTCTTTCGTTGAGCTAGTTTATTTACTATTGAGAAAGTTCTTGTATCTAGTTATTCATGATGAGGCAAGTTTTCTAAATTTTATCTTTTGATATTGAGGAAGTTTCTCTAATACGTAACTTGTTATTTAGCATGCGAGTTTATACATTCTGATATTCTAGTGTTGAACAATTTTATCAATTAAATTACTATTCTCTATACATGCTTAGTATTCAATTCTCAATAACCTTGACATAATATTGTTCAAGCAAGTCATGTTATGAGTATTCAGTGTTTATGCTATTAGATTATTCCTAAAGCATAATCTTAATTTACAATGTCGATTCAGTTATGTTTACTCCATAGCATAACGTTATTAACTTTTTATTCAACTAATCATTAGTTGATGACCATTGAATTCTAAATTACCTTGAAACGTATCCAAACCAAACTTACTTTTGGGTAGACTTGTACTCTAAATACTGAGATGAACAACCCTATTATTAGGGGTTTACGCTTAGCGTTAAAATGTTTGTGCACAATACATTGTACGAAGGGCTGATCCCACTAAGTACGAGGAGTCCTTATAGTCTTATGACTGTTAAAGTTTAAGTTAAAAGATTACTTATAACTGTGGATATAGTTCATGGTCTTAGGACCCTCAGATATATGATTTAGAATTTTGATTATCTTTAATAGAACATATTGTTTAGTTCTATTGAGCCTATTATTTGACAATTGTTGTAAAGATTTATTCATTATCATTTCAAATGAGCGTTGTTTGCTCACTCTTGCTTATATAACTATTACAGCTAATGTGATGCCCCCAAAATGGTATACATCACCCATTCTGAGTCGCCAAATATATGGTACAGAACAACTGCAACTTTATTAATACAATTGTCGTGCAAAATACGACAACACATAAACTGTGTTTAAAAAAATAAATATTGTCTTCTAGACAATATCCATACTCAAATAAGTCATCATTACAATTATTGATATACTATTTACAAAATAGTGAGGACTACTATAACAACTTCCTTGGAACATCACTCTACACCTCGATAACTTCCCGCTACATTCTCGCTTCATAAGGAGAAAAATGGAACAAAAAGTAAAATGGTGAGTTCAACTAGCCCAGTAAAGAATATTATGACTAAGATAATATATAACAAATTATCGTTAGTCCTCAACAGGGAAAAATCTGATAGAATATAATAGACAATAAGTTTCAGATCAATATTCGCAGCGAAAATAACAATTCATTAGAAAAGTTAAGTAGAGAATGAAATCTACTATCTTCTATGAATTTAAAAGTTTATCATCAATAATTTATCCATGTAACATCATTCAATATACATCTTGAATCAAATATTAATCTTTGCACTACAGGCCAAAGATATTCATTTGTATCACTAGTTGGTCATGTTCATCTAAACACCTGTTCATCTTTGCACTACGACCAAAGATATTCATCAGTTAGTCATTCATCTTTGCACTACAGGCCAAAGATATTCAATAATATCATCATTTAGGACTGAGAATGATGAAAAAATTTTAAAGAAAACGAATCCAGTTAGACAAAAGAACAAATATTAGGGATTCGTACTTCGATTTATCCATGTTCAAAAACACCCCATAATATATCGTAGTGGAGTAAAATTCAAGAATAAAGATCAAAACATGGATACAGTCAAGGCTACTAACCATAATAAACAACTTGGACAAGAAAAGAAAATTTTAATTTTTATGTGAATAGTGCCGTATACGTGAATAGTAATCCCGACACAAGAAATTAAGAATTTCACAAGAAAAATCTTACCAATATTTCGGTATAATGATATTAAAAGAAATAACACCATTTACAAAAAAAATAACATCCCTTACCTCAAAAGGACAGTACTTCTGACTGGAATACCGGATATAGTGCTGAAGAAAACTTGCACCGTATAACAACACTCAAAGTATCAAAATACTCACAAAAAATACGCTCGATAATATAGAGAGAGAAAACTTCAGTTTCTGGTGTGATTTTCAATTTTAACCTAAGCACCCTATTTATAGGAAAATACTTAGAACACCAAAGCAAAAATTTTAAAAAATATTAATATAATTAAAAAAATTTCACGCCCACCTTAGACAAACTGATTTCAGCATGTTTACAACACCTGTGGGGTCCACCCAATTACAAAAAATGTTTTTATTAAAAAAATATTTAAAACTTCAAAAATCAATTATTGCGGAACTTCAATAATTCATAATAAATAGTCATTTTATCAGAAAAATTCAAATCTTATGTCCATTTCATAGAAAGTTCAATTTTCTACAACTTTGTAAGTTTAAGTTTTTCTAAATTCTAAATAGAAATTGACTGAAATCTACATACGGACGATTTTACAAGCTATAATAAAATTTCAGTCAAAAATTGGGCCCACCAACATGTTTAACATGTTTTTATCATTTATTACAACAAAAATACTCTTCCTCTTTATTTATTCATATATCACACATTCATCGTAACAATATCATCATTATTATATTATTAAAATATAATAATGTATTTAAATAAATTATTTTATCAGAAAATATAAAATATCAATTTTTAACAATTGTCACTTTTCTAAAAATTCCTCCATTTATATTCACATAAAATAAATATTTTACTTATCATATAAATCAATAATTAATTATTCACAAATAATATTACAGAATCACAATATTGACAACCAAGCTGTTCCTAGGAAAGATGAGGCTTTCCAATAAGGATTTCTCCTTACAAGCGCGCAATTAGGTGACCAAACCTCTCCTTAGACAAAATTTTTTAGACATTGCCAATAATGCTATCTAGTAATATTATTAAAATAATATGAATTATTGATCTTATAATGAGAAATACTGTGTAAGGACAATTATTGAAACAACAATAATATAAAATATTAGCGTATCAATTATTGAATCAATAAAATAAAATATTGAACAGTAAAAACTGTAGCAATTATTGAGTAGTGCCTTCTTACGTAAGAATCAATAATTGGTGCAATATCGTGTGCTACTGTGCCACACTACGTATTATTGTGTTTTAACCATCGGGTATTCTAATAGTGTTAACGGTAACAACTACGTCGTGATTTATAAAAACTCATACTGGTCGTTTTCTTCATCCAATCACTTTCTGTTATAGGGCCCACACAAGCCTGCGCCGTCGTACGAATATTCCCTGACAGCAAGAATATTCCACGACTAAACGAATATTTCCCGACAACAATGAATATTTTATAACCACTTGCTTATTTAAATTATTTACACATTTTACCCATAACTAACCACATTAATCAAATCAACCCTTACTATTTCAAAATCATAAATAGAGAAAATTCAATTTCATTTATAAAAAGTTGGGGTCTTACAGCTAATGTCGAGAAGGTCGATGTACCTAGCACCAGTAAAGGAAAGGGAAAGATGAGCAAGTATTGAAGACTTGTAATCATGTTATAATTTTAATATCAGACTTTATTTTAATGATTGTAATGGAATTATTTAATTTTCCACATTTGAATGATTGTATGTAAAGGTTAGATAACATGGGAGATTTTATTAATGTAATCCTTTATGGGAAGGTTTATTGTTCAATTTTCTTATGATTGGGTAGTTAGATATGAATATTTTTATAAAGTGAACACTAAATCTCGAGGGAAGGCAGTACCCGAATTTGGGGGGTGTCACATCCTCCTCGTTGTCCTCGACATTCGGTACATCAACCTGAATAGGGCGAATCACTGCCTCAGCCAGACGATGAGGCTATCTAACTGAACGGGGTCGAAGCATTTCAGAAGCCCTCCTCCGTACACCTGAAGTTGTCCTGCATGAACTGCTCGGCTGATCCGGATCCATAATATCTGAACATAAGTCTCCAAATCACCTCAGAAAGGGTGTGGTATTTTCTAAACCTTGAGCTTTTCAAAATGCATTTAATAACCATATGCATGCATGCATTATTTTAGCATACGCCAACAGTAGAGTTAAAAATTCATGACTACCCAATGTCTACATTTTGAAATATTTTTGCTATAGTTTCCTTTATAAATAGGACTATCCACATGCACATAGGCATGACTAGGTGACCATTCAGTAGCACACATGTCCATAGTCATATGCATACTATTTGCATTAAAAAGTCAAATTCATCAATCCATAAGGGTAGCCTAATTCCCAAGATTACTTTGCTTTATTACCTTTGCTCATTTGTCCTCAAATAGGATAAGAAATAGCAGAAAAAAGTGCCAATTTGACTGTTTCAAAAGTCAAAGTTTTTTCACGTCATTATGTTCAGCATGGTTTAATACTAACATTTACTATGTTGAATATTTTTTATTAATACATATAAGCATGCATATTCACTACTATGTGTTTAAACACATTTCATATAAAAAGTCATTTTCCAACGGATAAAAACTGGAAAAAAAGACATGCATACATTACTAAGATAGTGTAGAACACTTGTACGGTGACAGAATTTGCAGAAAGACGCCCGAACTCAGCAGATATGATAAAGTGCTCAAAGATTTCCTTCGCAGCACAGCTTAAAAATGACTTGTGAAAGTAACCAGCCCATTTAAGGACATCCACGGTTGGTCGCAGGTCCACATGCGGCTGCTGCATGTGTACCTGCAGCTCCCTTACATGAGTTCCACCCCTCCGGCTAGGTCCAGTATGTGTTGCAAAGGAGTTCTCACAAGATGAAAAGGTCATATCAGGGATAAAAACGCTACGTGATTGAGCAGAATAGCCTGAAATCTTGGTTTTCCTATGCCAGACTATGGCTTTCATATCATTCATTGGTATTCGCCCAAGCATAGGGTATGCTATGCTGATGATCTTAGCAGTTGCAGATCACATTTGGCAATACCATACAAAGGTCCAATGCCATCAGTTTGGGGTTGTCATTCTCAAGCACAATCCCCGGCGGGGGTATCACGCATTTGCATCCATTGATGCACAATCCCCGGTGGGGGTATCACGCATTTGCATCCGTTGATGCACAATCCCCAGTGGGGACATCATAAATTCTCAAATACACATTCCCCGATGGGGGTATCACGCATTGTCATCTGTTGATGTTCGCATCCCCGGCGGGGGTATCACGCATTCGCATTCGTTGATGCGCATGTCAACGAAGGTCAAGCAACCTTGACTTCACTTCAGCCGTTGGCAAGTAAATCCAACAAAGCGTCGGAAGCCATCCGATGATTTCAGCCATTGATGCACACATCAGCGAAGATCAAGTAGATTCCCCGGTAGGGGTGTCACGCATTTTTATATATCGAAGTACATATCCCGGCGGGGGTATCACACATCTCCATCTACCAAAGTACCATGCCCCGACGGGGGTATCACGTATTTCCAGCCGTTGATGAACATATTAACGAAGGTCAAACAAACATCACTTCAGCCGATGGAAAGCAAACCCATCGAAGCGTCGGATGCCATCCGATAATTTCATTCGTTGATTCACACATCAACAAAGGTCAAGCATCCTTGACATTTTCCCAACAGGGATTTCATCTGTTGGTATACATTTCAGCGAGGGTCAGGCAACCCTGACAACACAGACTGTTGGCAGTAACTCAAACAAAGCATCCTCATCGGGGAGGACCGATGATGGAATATGTTATACACATCCTTAACAGACAGGACGCATCCCCACAGAGTCTCTTATGCATTAGAGATACATCTTCAGTGTAGGTCTGTACCAAGGATTAAGGGCTTTGGTGACAATCCCAACGTCAACATCTTGGAAGGTCATGATAGCTTTGGATCATACGTCTATACAGTTTACCAGGGTGGTCATGAATAACCCTGATCCCGATAGAAGTCAAGGGGAGCGGAGCCGGCAATCATCCCACCATGTTAGAGAACAATCCAATAAATCACATACATTTGCATCATGCTGCTTCACATTGCATCATGTTTATCTTATCACATTTCAAGTGTCTAATATTATTTATTATGTCCATGCCATTGTATTGCATGAATATGATAAAGAGGGGCATCTGTAGACACTCAAAATTTTCTGCATACCTGTTACTAACATTGTAATAGGGCAGAATCGTCTTTCAGAGATAACCTTGGAAGACAGCTTAGTTCAATCCCAGAGAACACCCTAGGATATTCAGTATTACCATCTCAGAGATAACCCCGAGACATCTAGCTCAGTCCCGAAAATTCCACCGAAAGTTTCAACTTCAACCCCGAAAACAACACCAAGAGTTTCAGTTTCAACCTCGGAGATAACCCCGAGGAATTCAGTTCAAATACCAAAAACACCGGAGAAGACAGTGTCATCTCAGAGATAACCCCGAGATACTCAGTCTTAGTCCTGGGAACAATATCGGGAAAGATAGCGTTAACCTCGGAGACAACCCCGAGGCATGCAGTTGTAGTTCTGGAGATGACCCCGAAAATGCTTGTTTCAAACCCATGCAATCAACTTCAAACACTCGGCAATGGCCCTGAGGCACTCATTTTCCAAGTCTAGAGATAACCCCGGGAAGTCAAGCACATCTCATAAACAACAATGAGGACGGTCAACACCTGCAGCAGTCCAATCTCAAATATAACCCTAAGCAAAGACTACTAATTTAGCTCAAGCCGGAGATAACCCCGGTGAATGGCAGAACCGTCATCTTGCCATCCTAATCCCACTTTGCGCCGTCTCAACATTTATACATACATACACAATAATGTCCTACAAGAACCAAAGAGCGCCAATCCCGAATGACTACTACACAAGACAGCACACCATATAGAATTTGAAGCTTTAAGACCAAGGGCATAGCCCCATCTTCCTGACTTATTACAACCTCTAATCCAATGTCATTGTATAGCTCTCGACAACAGCATGCCGAAAAAGGTCTTATACACCTTAATCAGATGCCCAGATTGATGTTCTGAAAGTTTGAGCAGACATCACGTTGAACGTGTGCACGTACTTCGCGACGGTGGGACCCGCGGAACTCGTGGCACTGCGGGCAGCCGCAGGTACACCTACGGCTCCCCCTCTATAAATTTAGGGCTTGGAGCAGCCATTTTGAGAAGGAAAAGGCGAGGAAGCCTTGTCTAATTTGCTTTGTACACACTATAAACTGATTGCTTTCTCATTTTAAACACTTGTGAGCTCATATATTGTTATATTTTTATCGACGGGAGCCGAGTGTTCATCCCTTTAAAGCTATTGAAGTCTTCTTTGGCAGTCCACTATAAGTCTTCTTACACTTTCTAAAGCCTTTCTCCACTACTGTGCACACACCGTTCTTCACGTTGAGAGTCGTGTAGCGTGTGTATGCCCGGACTTCGGTCTGTGGCTTTTATTTCTTTATATATATATATATATATATATAATATATATATAGCGACAAATCGTCGAAATGATAAATCGAGCCGGGATCGATATATATCTTGTGCATTTACCGCTTTATATATATATATATATATATATATATATATATATATATATATATATACATTTCTGTCCCGCCTGGAGTTTACTTCGTGGCCTTTTACTGCTTTATTCACATTTCGTCCTGCCTAGAGTTTACTTCGTGGCGGTTGATCATTTTTAATGCTTTCTTTACATTTTGTCCCGCCTGGAGTTTACTTCAAGGCGGTTGATCGTTTTATTGCTTTATTTACATTTTCAATCCCCCATGGAGATACTTCGTGGTGGTTGATCATGTTTCTATATATATATTTACCGCTTTTGTATATTTACATTTCTGATCCTCTATGGAGGTGCTTCGTGGTGGTTGATCATGTTTCTATATATATATTTACCGCTTTTATATATTTACATTTCTGATCCCCCATGAAGGCGCTTCGTGGTGGTTGACCATGTTTATATATATATATATATATATATATATATATATATATATATATTATATATATATATTATATATTTACCGCTTTTATATATTTATATTTCTATATCCCCCATGGAGGTACTTTGTAGTGGTTGATCATGTTTATATATATATATTTACCGCTTTTATATATTTACATTTTTGATCTCCCATGGAGGTGCTTCGTGGTGGTTGATCATGTATATATATATATATATATATATATATATATATATATATATATATATATATATATATATATATATATATATATATATATATATTTACTGCTTTTATATATATAACTGCTTACTGCTTTCATATAAATTGCGGCATTATGTGAGCCTAGGAATCATGTGATCACAGATTCAGTCTACTGAATCTAGATTCGGTTCCCACGATGGGCATTTTTAGCTGTAAGCAGCTTGTAAATTATTTACGGTGTTTGAATTTCCTTAGATGGCTCTTATGCCCACAAGGAGTTCGACACTTCTTTGTATATTATTTTCTCGAAGATGCTTCGCATCTCGAAAATAAAAGCAATCAAGCTGAACACGTAATAAAATAGAAGTATCAATGGCCTCAATTACTATTGAGCACAGGGTTTGAAAAAACTTCTTTTTACAAAACATCACTGCTATATCTTGTTTAAAACTAATTTTTTTATAAATTCAAACTCTTTGTATATAGGTGCAAACGAGGCATAGCACTACTTCCAAATAACTGCACACTGACACACACACACACACACATTCATATAACAGTTTCTTGAAAAGTGGTGGTCACCATGGCAACACGGATGTCGAGGGGTGCTTAACACCTTCCCTCTGCATAAGCAAGTCTCCGGACCCTAATGAATCTTGGTTTCAAAAACCCGTTAAGCAGTGTCACATCATTGGGTCAATGTGCAAACCTTCTCTCAGTTGTGTTGGTACAACCATTTAAAAAACCAACTGGTGACTCTTACAGTCAAATCGTCGACATATAAATGTCGGACCTTTTCACAACTTGTTTTTTCAAACAAACCTCACCTAACATGGGAACACTAAAGAACAAGAAGAGAAAGGGGACAAATAAAATCCCGACGTCGACAACTATGCATAATAAAATATAATATATTCTTTTTTGTCATAAAAAATAAAACTTATTATAATATATTATATATATAACTTGCCGTCCTTTTTTTTTTCTTTCTTCATCCAGTAACCATTTCCCCCCGCTCCCACCCCATTATCATTCTGCTGACTTATTAACAATATATATATATATATATATATATATATATTTAAATGCAGTACATTACACACACACACACATAAATATATAATAGTACTTTCATCCACCACCCGTGAATCTTGCAAACTCCCTTTCATTTCAGTTTTTTCTTCCACACGTGGGCCCTACATGTGGCCCCCACATGTGGCCCCCACCTTTATTATACTAAATAACTTTCTACCGATAATTTTTAAAAATGAATAAATGGGAGTCCATATAATACGCCAAAATCTACAACAAATACTTTATAAAATCCCTTTAATATTTTTTAACAACATTTACCATCATTATTATAATTCGTAATATTTAACAATCAGATTGTTCCCAGGAAAGAGGGGACTTTTCGATAAGGATTTATCCATATTGGCGCGCAATTAGGTGACCAAACATCTCCTCGATAGAACTTTCTAGACATCATCAATATTGCAAATAATATGATGAATAACTTTGTCGTCTCAATTATTGATTTAAGAATATAAAAAAATATTGACAATAATTGAATCAAATAACGTGAGATACAATGCAGCAATTACTGTAGCAATAATTGAATATAACTTAGTGACTTCTCACATAAGCATCAATAATCAATACCATCTGCTACTATGCAACCACGCGTATTACTGTACTTTTAACACCGGGTATTTCAACAGTTAACGGTAAAATTTTCGCCATTTTTTTAATAAAAAGATATTTTTATTGTTTTCTAACTCCGACAATAATTCTGTTGTGGAGTCCACCAATGATTGTGTCGTCGTACAAATATTCTCTATTAAAACGAATATTTCCCGACCAATCGAATATTATATAACAACTTGCGTACTTTGTAAAATTTATAAATATTACCCACAACTATAACATTATATCAAACCATACCATAATATTCAAAAATATATTTCGAGAAAAATTAATATTTATTTATGAAAATTGGGGTCTTACACGACATCTTTTGATTGCACCGCGTCTTGCACTATCATGTTGAAGGTTCTAGATGTGGGCTTATTTGATGATGTTGGTCCAGCAATGGTCAATGTACCTCCGCTGCTACCTCCCTTGCTTCTTGGTGTTTCTCCAGCTTTCTTCTTAGGGCAATCGCGAGCAAAATGATCCTTTGACCCGCAAGTGTAACAAACATTCTTCTTGGGTTGATTGCAGTTTGGGGCAATGTGACCCTCCTAGCCACAGTTAAAGCATATCCGCTTCCCCCTTAAGCACATACCCGTGTGAAACCTCCCGCATGTAGCACATGCGTCAAACTTCTTCTTCTGCTGGTTCCCATGCTGGTTTTCAGCTCCCACATTTGCATTCCATTTCCTCTTCAAGTTATTGTTACCATTTCCACCACTACCACCACCATTCTTAGCTTTGCCCTCACTCTTCTTCTTTCTCTGCTCTTGATTGTACTTTGTTATAGCCTCACCTCCACCTTCAGCAAGAATTTCCTTCTCCAGCACTGCTATAAATGTCTTCAGCTGAAACATGGGGACCCTACTGTACAACTAGGGTTTCAGTCCCTGTTTAAACCTTTTTACCTTGCAGTCATTTTGTAGACTTGATATGGCGCAAACCTCTCCAATTCGTTAAATTTTGCGGCATACTCCGATACCGTCATTGATCTCTGCTTTAGTTCTAGAAACTGCACCTCCATCTAATTCTTCGAACTCTCTGGGAAATAACTCTCAAAAATATCTCCTTAAACCTATCCCAAGTCATCACCCCTTGACCTCCTCAGGTTTTATTGGCTAGCCACTAATAATTAACCTCTACTTTCAATATAAATGTTGCAAAAGCAGTTTTTTAATTCTCACATACATTAGCAACATCGAAAACTTTCTCTATCTCCATGATCCAGGTATGTGCCTCAACTAGATTCATGGACCCACGAAATTTTGGTGGTCCAACCGCCTTGAAATCCTTAAATGTCACAGCTTGATTTTTTGGCTGATTCTGCAACGCTCCCGTCAGTAACATCACTAACTGCTGAACTGGGTTATCCTCAGCATTGTTGTTATTGGTAGATCCCTCAGGGGTCCTCTGTCGTGGTTGACGTCTTGGAGGAATTTTCTATTAAAATACACTCATTATATTATTACTCAATCTTCTATGTATTATATACTTAATTTGCACATAAAAAAATTACCACATAACACACAATATCTTGAATACATACTAACTTTTATTCATTCATAATATTTTAAAAACATAATAATGATAGCATTCTTGCGTTCTACATCACTTTCCTGAACTACTAAAGTTTCAGGATAACTTCATCATCATCATATCCCATGGGTTATATCATACCAGGGATTTAGATCTTATTTATTCACTAATCACAAAGTAATTACATTTATGACAACCTACTAAAATGCTATGTAGCCTTACGATGCTCCTCTTCCACAATACGGAACATTGTTCAGCGATCTAACATGTACGATGGCAGCGTCTCAAACTGAATCAGATAACACATGACCCGATCTTGAGCTCGATTGATCACGGTGTTAAAAATACTATTCATCTCTTCCATCTTGATCTTCTTTACTTGTACATCTCTCTCTCTCTGCTACCTTGGCTCGTTAAGAAGCTTCCTCATATGCATCTTCGGCTCTTGCCCTCTTAGTAGATTCTTCTTTCAACTTATTCTTCATCTTTGCAATCTCCTTTGTCATTTGTTCATTCTCTCCTTCAGTGTGGATCAGCTTCCCTTCGACATTATTCAAACGTTCATCTCGATCCTGGATCTCATTGTCCTTCTGCGCCATTGTGATTTGTTGTTCAGCTACTATCTCTTCTAACTCCTCGACGGTATCCTGAAGTTCCACATTACGGTCGTATACTTCATCGTTCATACGGGCAGCGATCAAGTTTACTTGAATCTCTTCCTCCTCATCCTCATTCGACTGTGGCAGCTTAACGGGGTCCTCCTCGTCCATCTCTATCTCATCATCCTCATCAGGTAAACCCTCATGCTCAACTACTGTGACCAACTGAGATGTTTCTCGTGACAGTAGTTGTTCCCAAACCACCTGAATATCTCGAGGCTCTTCCTCTATAGGCATCTGGGATCCTTCCTCCCTAGTCTGACTTGATTCTCCTACATTAGCCATTCTGATAAAAAAAATTTAAGTTTCAATTACTAATCATTACTACTCGACACTCACGAGCACATAGGTTACAATCACATAAGCACATAAGTATTTTATTATTTCTTTCTTAAAACTCAATAAGAGTTTATCACCACTGTCTTTTCAAAGGTTACTTCCTAAGGCTTTTTCCCACCTAAGGTTCATAACCTAAAGCTTTGATACCAACTTGTGACACCCCCAAATCTGGATACTTCATTCCCCTAAGACTTGGTGTTCACTTTCCATACATTCATACTATCTACCCAAATATGATAACATTTAAACCATAAATCCTTCCATTAAAGGGTTACATCATTAAATCAAAAAGTCTCCCAAGTTATCTAACCTTTAACATAAATCAAGTGCAGAAATAAAAGTAGTTACATCACATCATTTAAATAATGTCTATTAATATAAAAGCCAATAAATTACAAGTCTTTATCACTTGTACATTTTTTTCCTTTTCCTTTGTTTGTAGTAGGTTCATCGACCTTCTCAACCTTAGCAGCAATAATTAAATTTATGCAAGAGTGAGCAAAACAAATGCTCATTAGATATAGTAATGAATCAATAAGAGAATAATAACTGCCAATTAACAGGCTCATCAAAACTGAATAGTACTCTATCAATGATAACCAAAAACTGAAATCAAAATATGAAATATATCTGAGGGTCAAAAGACCACGAACTATATCCACGGTTACAAGTAATCTTTCAACTTTAACCTAAACAGCTATACTGTAGGGACTTCACGTACTTAGGGGGATCAGCCCTTCGTACCATGTATTGTGCACAAACATCTAAACGCATCACGTACCTCTATAATAGGGTTGTTCTTCTCAGTTTTAGAGTACAAGTCCACACCAAAGAAAGTTAGGTTTGGATAAGCTTCAAGGGTAATTTAGAGTTTAACGATCATCAACTAAAGGATTAGTTGAATCAACAAAGTTTGACAACACTACGATTGATCAACAACAACATAATATGTAACCATTAAGAATCATAGGTGAACCAACTATATATTAAACTAATGCTTAGAAATAACTAAAACGCATAAGTATTGAATAAATCAATAAACCTTACTTGAATAATGTTAAGCTAAGGCTATGATCTTGAAATAAAATAATTAAGTTATGAACATGTACTAATGAATAACAAGCTTAGAATGAAACTTTCTCAAAATAACAATAATATTTCGATTTGCGTTAAGTAAATGAAATAGAACAACTTGATTAGAGATTTGAGTTCAAGAATTTACATTTGCCATAAAAGAATAGAACTTAAGACAACTTGCTTAACTATCAACAAGTTAGATTAGCACAACAATGATTAGAATTCAAAACTTGCTCGAATAACGTTAGGGTTAGAGCTTGCTCAAATAAAGTTTAAGGATAAAAGAACTTGCTCAATGTAAAGAGGTAAGGTTTAGAAACTTGCCTCGCGTGTAAGCTATAAATATATAACTCATGTTCATCTACACATAATATTAGAATCACAATATCTATTAGATATACAAACATCCACTTTCCCAAAATAGAACTCACTTCTAGCTAAACTTGATATTTTAGTACATGTCTTACGCTACCATATACATTTCAGAAATCTCAAGTGTTAACTTCACAACACTTATTTACTATTCATTGTGTACACTAAGTCATAACATATCGCGTTCGTAACTTGCTAATCCTTTATAACTTTAGAATTACTAACCACATGACACGATTATGTTTTAACCTCTTCATTACATGTTTGACACATTAACACATCATTAGACTAAGTTAAAATGGTGTCCAAAGTCTGCAGAAGTAGCATAATTCACTGTTTCTGAACAGGGTATATTGCAGCTATGCCATACACAGACTTGGGATCGGCGCAGCTGCGCCGTTTCTGGCCTTGACACTAACGCAGCTGTGCTGGTGCGCAGACAGAAACTACGCAGATGTAACAGTGTTCTGTTTAGCTCAACTAACATGAATTTCACCCAAAAAACAGTAAATTTAACATATGAAATTGTTATATAACTAACATAAACATGATTCCTCACATATTCATCAACTTAGAACAATTAAACAACAACTTCTACTAATTTAAATTCTTGAATTTCATGTTTTCATACAAAAACTCTATTTTTGACATCCTTTATAGAAATTCACGCTGTGATCACAATTCTACACCAAATTAATTCATTCAAACTGCGTTCTCTTTGTTTCGTACCAAATTAACATATTCAAAGCTTAATTTATAGATTAGTATACAAATTAACCACCAAATTTGGTACTTTCATAAGCCATGTGTATGAACATACACTGAAAATAGTTTTTCTTTCTTTTAAACATAATTAGCATAATAATTCTTGTCTAAACACTAGTTCTAACAACACAAACACATACAATCACCAAAATTCAGTTGTATAACAACAATTAAAAAAATTTGAATTCACAACAACTATAAAACTCGTGAACGTAGAACATAATGTATATAATATTAAAGTGTTGGAAGAATACAATCACTTGCTTGAGCAATCCTTGCTAAAACCCAGAAATTATTTTGGAATCACAGACTTTTCTCTCAAACTCTCTCAAATTTCTCTCTGAAAACCTTATTCTCTTTTCTCTTCTTAGGCTTAAGCCAAATGCTTTTCACGTAAAATCAAATACAACCGATGCCTAAAACCCAAACGTACGAAACTGCCAAATACTTATTATTATAATAATTACATATCAGTTATAAAATATTATATATATATTATTTATATTATCATATTCAAAATTCAAAAGCCATAAGGCTTTGTTTGGAAAAACATCTTTAAAATAAAGACTTAATATCTTTAAGTGTTGTTTGGTTAAATCCATTTAAAACTACTTCAATTTATTTTAATAAACAATTTAGATTATAGTTTATAATCACATATTATTTATTTGAATTTTCATAACAAATCTTAGTTACTTAAACTAAGTACAACACACTGGATAAATTTTCCACTTAATCCAAATATCACATAATTATAATCTCATTATAATTTTTATTTAATGAATTAACATACCATTTTAAACTATTAAATTAAAACAGTAATATATCATTTCATATTATCTTACCACTTTCCAACTATTAAATTAAATTAAATTAGAATGTTCTCTAATAAAATAATTCACAAATATTTAATAACAACAACCATATCAATAAAATAACAATTATATCAATAAAATATTTATTTAACTTAATAAATATTTTAAATTACAAATAAAATCTTGGATTTTTACAAACAGGGATGGCCAAATTAGGCTATTCCTCTAGGTCAAGTCACAGGAACATGCACAAGCATACACCGGTTCCTTCATCTATAATTCTGTTACCTAAACCTACAGATGCAGATTATGTACGGCCTCTAAGGAAAATTACTGTCTCCGTGGTGGGTATGATAATTTCTAAGCCCAGACCGGCTCGTGGGAAAGAAGTCCTAATTCCATATCCAGATATTGAGGAAATGAATTAAAGGAGCAAACAAGACATAAAGAAACGGTTATCAAAAATGTACGCCCTAGTACATACTGAGGGTATGAACAAGGATATCTAGATGATGACTGTTCAGATGTCATGGTCATTATCCAAGAGGACGGTGATGACAACTGCCCCTTTATCACATCTGTCCGCTAGGACTTGACCCTAGGTAATTGGAGCAGCACTCCTTGCATTTTCTGAAAAGGGTAAAAAGCGCAAAAAAATCCCTTTACCTTGTAGATATCATTAACTGCTTACTTTTGTTGCATAATATAAGCAGTTACTTTTGTTATGCCATGGTAACACTTTGTATGATCAAACATATTAATATATTAAGTGAAAGCATTTTATTTTCAGGACTCCAAATTTATGTTTGTCTAAACGTGCTGATGGAATGCCAATTCTTCTCAATGACTGCAACTTTGATGTAAAGTTGGACTCCGACTTGATGGAGATTAAACAAGAAGACTATGAGGTTCCTAAGGAGATCGAAGAATGAGTCGAAGATAAACCCAAACCAAACCTTAATCCAACCACCTCCGTCAACCTCGGAACCTCATAAAACTCTAAACAAATCCAAATTGGCATATACTTTACCCCAAGCCAAAGGAATGACACAGTTGCTTTATTGACCCAATTCTAGAAAATGTTTGCATGTTCTCATGAAGACATGATCGTTTTGTCAACTGATATCGTCATTCATCATCTGCCCATTAAAGAGTGATTCAAGCCAGTCAAACAGAAGCTCAAGCGATTGAAACTTGAGTGAAGTTTAAAAGTCAAGGAAAAAATTGTGAAACAATTCAAAGTTGACATCATCATGTTATTAACATACCCTGAGTGGCTGTCCAACATAGCTCTCGTACCTAAACCCGGAGGAAAGGTGCGAGTATGCATGGATTATAGGGATTTGAACAAAGCTTGTCTCAAAGACAACTTCCCGGTAACATTTATCCACATACTCACAGACAATATGGCTTAGTATGACATGTACTCTTTTGTTGATTACTTTGTTGGATACCACCAGATCATGACTGTTGAAGAGGATCGGGAGAAGACAACATTCATCACTCCTTGGGGAACCCTTTGCTACAGACGGTTGTCAATTGGCCTCATCAATGCCGGTGACACCTATTAGCGAGCCATGATGGCTCTTTTCCATGATTTAATGCACAAAGAAATAGAAGTTTATGTGGACAACATGATTGTCAAATCCCAAAGGAATGAAGACCACAGAGACCATCTGTAATGCCCCCAAATCCGGGTATCTGTTACCTCGGGCATGGTGCGTCACGATACTATCTTTGTCTAAGTACTATTAACAACTTCCATTTATAATTTAATGAATATAATTTAATTTTGATATTAATTAATATTGTGACAACCCGAGAATTTAGAAAATTTAAAAAAAAATTATTAATTGATTTAAGGTTCAAAATTAGAACCTAGAAAGAAAATAAGTGCATGCGTTTGAGATTTTTAAGAAGAAATTTTGAGGATTTCAAAATTCTGTGAAGGATTTAGGTGAATAATTAAGGACTAAGGAAATACGTGATTATGTTCTATGTAATTGATGTGGTTAAGGGTCAAGGGTTGACCAGATAATCGACATCTGTAACAAACCCTAGGTATTTATTAAGAACGTCAATGCTCGATTAGAAAATCCCAGCGTTTAACAAGAAACCCTAAAATCAGTTTTGGAAACCCTAATTTCGATTCCGGGAATCCTAATTTATAATTAGGGAAAACCTAATTGTTAGTTAAATAGTTTTAATGTTAATTAGGAAATATTAATCCTAATTTTCAAGTTATTAGTAATAAGAAAACATTAATCTAATTACGAAATCTAATTTCTAACTTAGGAAAATTATTTTTCTATTAGAAACCCTAATTAGTGGTTTAAAAACCCTAATGATAATTTTGACCCTAATTGCTTAATTATCGAGTTTCATTAGGAAATGTTAATCCTAATTAGCAAGATTTAAATGGTGATTAAGAAATTTTAATATAATTATAAAATCCCAATTATAATTTAGAAATATTAATTTTCTATTTTGAAAACCGAAATTTGAAATCTTAGAAATTAAATTGCAAGTTAACGGTTAAACCCTAAACCCTAAAAGGTTCAAACCCTAAATCCTAAGGGTTTGATCAAATGGCCATTTTAGAATTAAAATTAAAAGGAAATGACCAAAATGCCCTTGAGCAAAAGATAAGGCCAATCTTGGTGAGTCATCACCCTAATGGTTATCCCATGTGCTCTATATCTATACTATATTAAATAGATATGCCAACTAGCAACTAAATACATTGAATCATGCCATGTATATTAGATTAAGAGAGAGAAATGCATACTTTCATTTTCATTTTATCCAAGTCCCTTCTTTCCCTAACTTTTCGAAATCTAGTGTGAGAGGGAGTGAAAAGCTAAGCCATGATCAGTTTATAACTCACCAAGATCAGATCACAAAGTCAGAAATCAAAAATCCAAGCTAGAAAGGTTTAAACTTTCAAAATTTAAAATCTTATGATTTGTTGTTAGATGTTGTAATTGATTGGTTAAAGTTGTATATTAGGGTGTCTATAAGTGATCCGGGTTGTAAAATCCAAGATCCATAACATCAAAGTCCTCGAATCTAGCATTTTTGAAAAGCTGGAAAAAACTTGAAATAGTGGCCTGACAGTCATATGTTAGGGCCCATAGATCGTTATCTGTGTTTGATTTGTTATGTTTTAAGTTGTACATGTGTTCTATGTCATGTAGACTATACTCTGAAACAAGAAACACGGCCAGATCATGAATATATTAAGAGATATTATCGGTCAAAGACCGTTGACCGATCACGAAGACTGCTTTCTGGGCAGCCTAGAAATTCCCAGAAAGTCTGACAACATTTTAAGGACCTAGATCTTGCAGTGTGTTAAGGTTTTGGCCACGTTATTGTTTTTATCTTGTATATTGGTATCAGTACTGCATATCCATGCCTTTAGACTACCCTAATTCGTAACAGAAGCCAAAGTATGAGTGGTCAAAACCACGTTGACAAACTGGCTGGATGAAGATTTTGGAAAACCCAGAATATTCAAGAATACCCTTAGTTTGACCAGTCCAGATCTTGCGTTTTTTATGTTTTTAAGTTGAGTTAAGGTTATAGAATTGTACTTTGATATGTACTCTACATGAATGAACCTTTATATCACCCAAAACAGACCAGATTCCAAGTAATGAAGCTTCAAAATAAGGCCTAGCAACTGTTTTTCATTTCTGAAAAACCTAGAAATGAAGAACAACTCTGACATGATATTTAGTTGCTTAGATCTCTTACTGGTGAAATGTTTTGGCCATGATCTTAATTTGTAGTTGTAGAATTGCACGTACAATCTACACACTTTATCTAACACAGAACACTACAAGAACAAGGATCAAAAGTTGGTCAAACCAGCCACCCTGTCAACTGACCATGAAGTTCTGGGTTTAGCCCAAGAACACCTATAGCGACGGTTTTGTCGCTATAGGGCCCTTTAGCGACAATTTATTATTATTATTTTCTGAAAATTATTTAAAAATTGTTAAAAATAGTTTTTAATTATTAAAAATACAAAATAAATTCTGAAAAATTATTTTAAAGTTTGAAAAATAGTTTTTAATTATTTTGAGTATATTTCATAAATATTTAATATTTTTGGAATATAAATGATATTTAATTTATTTAATTATTATATTAAATAAATTATTTAAAATTTTTTTTAATTCATGAAAAATCATGAAAAATAATATTATGGTATAAGAAAATATTTAAAGATATTTTCAGTAACTTTTAATATTTTGTGATGAAATTCAATAATTAATTAATGTTAATGATAATTAGTTTATTTAATAAACGTATTAAGTAAATTAGGGAAAAATAGAATTAATGTTTTATAAATCATATAAAAATGATTTAAGTGTTAGAAAAATATTTTAAGTTATAAAATATAACTTTTGATATTTTGTCATGAAAATATTAATGTTTTAATATTAAAAGCAAATATCGGATAATGAATTTAATTGTTTAAAAATCATATAAATATGATTTTAAGGTATTAAAAATACTTTGTGATATTATAAATATATTATAATATTATGACATGTATTTTATTAATATTTGATATTAAATAAATATTAATGGTAAAAGAATTATGTGGTATTTAATTTAGTTAAATACTTTATTAATGATTGAAAAATCAAGATAAATAGTAATAATTATTTAAAAATTATTACGAACTTATGAAAAATATTTCGACTGATATTAAAAGTATCTTAGATAATTGTTAAGTGTTAGGCAGAGTTAATTGAACTTAGACTCGATAAAAGTCCGACTAGACCGTCGGGATGTCAGTTTTGCGTCGGGTTCAACTCAGACTGCAATAGTTTGACTTGATACCGAGTCTTATTTGTGTTATAGACTAATAGGGTTATGTGTTTAGGTTATTCTATGTTTATATATATAGTAGTATTATATTGTGATGATATTATTCTAATATTGGATATCTATATTACTAATATTAGGTCTTCGGATAAAGCCTTATAAATTGCGTAGCGGTAATCAACGGTTCAGGCAAGTTTGTTTTTACTTAACTCTATTAAGAGTGTTTCATTCGGATAAGCTTATGGTTAATCATTACTGGTTGCCACGAATTGTACTCTGTACATATTGTATGTATAAGTCAGGTATGAAAGGCTGATCACCTTCATTACCAGTTGGTTCAGATATATTTAATCATGTATAATACTTGTTCAGTCAAAAGTTTGTTCATGCTAGTTCTCAATTATATTGATGAATTATAGCCAGCTTATTGTTCATACTCTTTCAATCATGATATATCGTTATATTATTGAATTTAAACTTGCTGGGCAACTTTCATGCTCAACATTGATATATCATGATAAACATTGCAGATTAAGGAGAATACGTCAGATACAAGGAAAGGTTAAAGACAGTTCCAACTTTAGTATATGTGCGCGATTAGTTTTGTAATAGTATAGTTTGTTAATGATGTTATGTGTTAGAAAAGTTATGAATTGTGTATTGAGTTAAGGTTACTCGACCTTGGGGGAAAAGTGTGTAAGTTTAATGTATAAACAATTTATGTTTATATCTTTCGCAAATATAGTAATAGTGATAGAATGATCGAACCGGATCCGCGGAGATTCGGGACCTTAGATTCGGGGCCCTCACAGTTGGTATCAGAGCTGTTGGTTATGAAGCTTAGGTAGGAATACTTGAGACCAATAACCGCAGTGCTTAGGATAAGATCTAACTCAAATAGAGTTAGTTGGTCGGTAAGATTCAAAGACGAATCTCGGCGAGTTATAAGATACAGAGTTCCCTAACTCTGATAATAAAGTTGAACAGTAGTTAGAAATAGATAGAGTCTAAAAGACTAAAAGTACAGTGATAGGAGATCGTAAAATAAAACGATCAAGATATAAAAATGAATCGTAATGTATACGATGTGATCACTCCGTGATTAGATACGGTTATAGTATGGAGAAGGATCAAGCGAATGATTGAAAAGTTACAGCAAGTTTGCTGGGTGATAGTTGTACTACGAATTGGTACAGATTCAGGAAAGGATTATGAATACGAGTTGAATGAAATTCGTATTGAGAAGGGTGTTAAGGTTAGGTAGGGATTCAATTGAGGATTCATGTCAGCAGCTGAGTTGTATGATTCCTTGTATGGGCAGGGAATTGTACTTGGTGTAAAAACTACTTAGTTCTGGCAATGATAATCATTGAAATGTTTGTGTCGCGCTATTTGCTATATGTATGTTAAGAGGGTGATTCCTTTCTCATGTGTATAATAGATAGATAGGTCATAGGTAGAGATATCATGTTAAGTACAAGTTCTTAAAAATTCATACTTATGTGACATTCTTGACTCATAGTTATATGAAATGTTTATGAACCCCTTAACGAATGGACGCCAAATGTCTGACTAGGACAAGTTCTTAAACTCATATGATTGTGGCAAGTAAATGAACTCATAAGTGTGGTTTGACGAACTTGTATAGTTGTGTGTAAGCGGAATATTGAAGAATTGAGGATAATAGGATCAGATAGATTGTTAAGCAAATGATTATTAGTGGAGACATAAGTTTTTCAAAACTCCTAGCTATGCTAGACTTCGAAATTTTGACATCAAGCTAAATACGCACTATGTGCCTTTAAAAAAAATATATGTAGACTCGTAATCATTTTTGAAACGGTTTAAAGTATAGTCTATGCTACTTATTTCAGCTAGACGCAAATGATTTGAAATATCAAAATATCTTTTATTTATCACTCATGTATCATAAAACCTGGTGCAGAGATGATAAAAGTTTATGGAGTTGTAAATACAGGAATACTTAGTGTGAATTTGATCTAAAATCGTTATTCCACTATTGTATGATGCGTTATGACAAAGTCATACGATGACGAAATCCTCAAACGGACTGTTAATACAGTACGGCATCATGACGTCATTCTCAAAAATGTTTTCAAAATTTTAATTTGCCAACGGGGTTTGGCTACACTTAAATAATTCGATTGAATTGAATTATTGATATGAGTCTATGCTATTCGATTCAGCTAGACTAATGTTATGAAAACTCTAAGTGTTCATTGAAATAAATTTCCCGACCCAAATTGTTTTGGTGCGGAATCCTATGATAAGTCTGAGGTGAATAACCCTGAAAACGAGGATATACTAAATAGATAATATATTCCAATCTAAGAACGCATGTAGTCGTTCCGATTACTAAGGTACAATAGATTGATCATCTAAAGTACCCGCATCGGTAGTTTACCTTCTTTGTGATTGTAAACATACTGTTAACCTTTGTACGGGGTAAAGTACCTTTTTCTTAATTAAAATAGGTAGCAGGTAGTAATAACTATAAACCCCAGTAGTTCATGGCCTATATGACTCCTCAGCACAATTTCAAAATTTTAACTCTGGTGAGAGATGTATTAGATAGCATGTGATGCTGTGTTGGTGTATGGTGTAGGTGTAAGGTAAATTTCGGGGACGATTTTTTTAGAAGAAGGGGTGAATGTGACAACCCGAGAATTTAGAAAATTTTTAACATTTTTATTAATTGATTTAAGGTTCAAAATTAGGACCTAGACAAAAAATAAGTGTATGCATTTCAGATTTTTGAGAAGGAATTTTGAGGATTTCAAAATTCTGTGAAGGATTTAAGTGAATTATTCAGGACTAAGGAAATACGTGATTATGTTATGTGTACATGATGTGGTTAAGGGTCAAGGGTTGACCAGATAATCGATATTTGTAACAAACCCTAGGAATATATTAAGAACGTCAATGTTCGGTTAGAAAATCCTAGCGTTTAACAAGAAACCCTAAATCAGTTTTGGAAACCCAAATTTCGATTCTGGGAATCCTAATTTATAATTAGGGAAAACCTAATTGTTAGTTAAATAGTTTTAATGTTAATTAGGAAATATTAATCCTAATTTTCAAGTTATTAGTAATTAGAAAATATTAATCTAATTACGAAATCTAATTTCTAATTTAGGAAAATTATTTTTCTATTAGAAACCCTAATTAGTGGTTTATAAACCCTAATGACAATTTTGACCATAATTGCTAAATTAGCGAGTTTAATTAGGAAATGTTAATCCTAATTAGCAAGATTTAAATGGTGATTAAGAAATTTTAATATAATTAGAGAATCCTAATTATAATTTAGAAATATTAATTTTCTATTTTGAAAACCGAAATTTTGAAATCTTAGAAATTAAATTGCAAGTTAAGGGTTAAACCCTAAACCCTAAAGGGTTCAAACCCTAAACCCAAACCTTAAACCCTAAGGGTTTGATCAAATGACCATTTTAGAATTAAAACTAAAAGGAAATGACCAAAATGCCCTTAAGCAAAAGATAAGGCCAATCTTGGTGAGTCATCACCCTAATGGTTATCCCATGTGCTCTATATCTATAATATATTAAATAGATATGCCAACTAGCAACTAAATACCTTGAATCATGCCATGTATATTAGATTAAGAGAGAGAAATGCATACTTTCATTTTCATTTTATCCAAGTCCCTTCTCTCTCTAACTTTTCGAAATCTAGTGTGAGAGGGAGTGAAAAGCTAAGCCATGATCAGTTTATAACTCACCAAGATCAGATCACAAAGTCAGAAATCAAAAATCCAAGCTAGAAAGGTATAAAATTTCAAATTTTGAAATCTTATGATTTGTTGTTAGATGTTGTAATTGATTGGTTAAAGTTATATATTAGGGTGTCTATAAGTGATCTGGGTTGTAAAATCCAAGATCCATAACATCAAAGTCCTCGAATCTAGAATTTTTGAAAAGCTGGAAAAAACTTGAAATAGTGGCCTGACAGTCATATGTTAGGGCCCATAGATCGTTATCTGTGTTTGATTTGTTATGTTTTAAGTTGTACATGTGTTCTACGTAATGTAGACTATACTCTGAAACAAGAAACACGGCCAGATCATGAATATATTAAGAGATATTATCGGTCAAAGACCGTTGACCGATCACGAAGACTGCTTTCTGGGCAGCCCAGAAATTCCCAGAAAGTCTGACAACATTTTAAGGACCTAGATCTTGCAGTGTGTTAAGGTTTTGGTCACGTTATTGTTTTTATCTTGTATACTGGTATCAGTACTGCATATCCATGCCTCTAGACTACCCTAATTCGTAACAGAAGCCAAAGTATGAGTGGTCAAAACCACGTTGACAAACTGGCTGGATGAAGATTCTGGAAAACCCAAAATCTTCAAGAATAGTTCGTGACCCTTAGTTTGACCAGTCCAGATCTTGCGTTTTTGATGTTTTTAATTTGAGTTAAGGTTATAGAATTGTACTTTGATATGTACTCTACATGAATGAAGGTTTATATCACCCAAAACAGACTAGATTCCAAGTAATGAAGCTTCCAAATAAGGCCTAGCAACTGTTCTTCATTTCTAAAAAACTCAGAAATGAAGAACAGCTCTGACATGATATTTAGTTGCTTAGATCTCTTACTGGTGAAATGTTTTGGCCATGATCTTAATTTGTAGTTGTAGAATTGCACGTATACTACAATCTACACACTTTATCTAACACAGAACACCACAAGAACAAGGATCAAAAGTTGGTCAAACCAACCACCTTGTCAACTGACCATGAAGTTCTAGGTTTAGCCCAAGAACACCTATAGCGACGGGTTTGTCGCTATAGGGCCCTTTAGCGACAATTTATTATTATTATTTTCTGGAAATTATTTAAAAATTGATAAAAATAGTTTTTAATTATTAAAAATACAAAATAAATTCTGAAAAATTATTTTAAAGTCTGAAAAATAGTTTTTAATTATTTTGAGTATATTTCATAAATATTTGATATTTTTGGAATATAAATGATATTTAATTTATTTAATTATTATATTAAATAAATTATTTTAAAATGGTTTTAATTCATGAAAAATAATATTATGGTATAAGAAAATATTTAAAGATATTTTCAGTGACTTTTAATATTTTGTGATGAAATTTAGTAATTAATTAATGTTAATGATAATTAGTTTATTTAAGAAACATATTAAATAAATTAATGAAAAATAGAATTAATGTTTCATAAATCCTATAAAAATGTTTTAAGTGTTAGAAAAATATTTTAAGTTATAAAATATAACTTTTGATATTTTGTCATGAAAATATTAATGTTTTAATATTAAAAGCAAATATCGGATAATGAATTTAATTGTTTAAAAATCATATAAATATGATTTTAAGGTATTAAAAATACTTTGTGATATTACAAATATATTATAATATTATGACATGTATTTCATTAATATTTGATTGTAAATAAATATTAATGATAAAAGAATTATGTGGTATTTAAATTAGTTAAATACTTTATTAATGATTGAAAAATCAAGATAAATAGTAATAAATATTTAAAAATTATTGCGAACTTATGAAAAATATTTCGACTGATATTAAAAGTATCTGAGATAATTGTTAAGTGTTAGGCAGAGTTAATTGAACTTAGACTCGATAAAAGTCCGACTAGACCGTCGGAATGTCAGTTTTGTGTCGGGTTTAACTCAGACTGCAATTGTTTGACTTGATACCGAGTTTTATGTGTGTTATAGACTAATAGGGTTATGTGTTTAGCTTATTCTATGTTTATATATAGTGATATTATATTGTGATGATATTATTCTAATATTGGAGATCTATATTACTAATATTAGGACTTCTGATAAAGCGTTATAAATTGCATAGCGGTAATCAACGGTTGTGACATCCCCAAATCCAGGTACTTAGATTCCACGAGATTTGGTGTTCACTATACAAAAATCATCTATCTATCTACCCATAATAAATGCAAACCATGCAATAGATAGAAATAAAATCTCCCCCTTAAAGGTTATAACATCTGAATAATAATAATACAATCCCAAGTTAAACTAACCTTAAACATCTGTGCGGAATGATAAACAAATAAGTCTTAAATAATAACATTAATTCAAGTCTTAAACAAATACATCATCATATAAAACAACAGGTCTTCGTCGCTTGCTAACTTTGCCCTTGCCTTTACTAGTGGAAGGTTCATCAGTTCTTTCGTTCTTAACTGCAATGTTATTATTAAGCAAGAGTGAGCACAAATGCCCACAAGTATGAAAAAATGAAATAACATTATAATAACATGCGAATAAATCAAAGACATCTGAATAAAAGCTCAACTTTTGAATCAAGAATGAATAACAAGAATCAAAAGAATTCTGAGGGTCATAAGACCTTGAACCATGTCCTAGGTTAACAAGAGATATACTTGAAACCTTTAACAGTCATAGGACTATGGACCTTCTTCTCGTACTTAGGGGGATCAGCCCTTAGTACCATACTGTGCACAATATCTTAACGCTAAAGCGTAAATAATCCCCTATACAGGGTTGTTCATCTCAGTTTGACATTCGAGTCCGCACCAAAGGAAGTTTGGTTTGGATAGTTCATCAAGGGTTCTGAAATTTAAAACACTCATCAACTGTGGACTAGTTGAATCATTAAGGTTTCACTAGTCTAATAAGGTTCAACAATAATGATAAGTAGGGTTAGGGAACTTGCTCAAATTTAAGAGTTTAAGTTTAGGAAACTTGCCTCGTGCGTAGATTACACCTTAACTAAACTCGTTCTTTGAATTAAGTCCTACATACCATTCACATACACAATACCAGTTAATTATAACTTAACTAATCATCATAAACTCATTCTCTTTGTCTACTTTGATTATTGACTATACTTAATCACTTTACCACTTTGTCACTTAATTTGTACTTCATAAATTATCAAGATAATTATGTATTCAATAATTCAATTCACATGTAATTATGTTATTTACATGTTAAACAACTATTTTATCATTTCATTATATTTCTAACATGTTTACATGTTCATTACATTAAGCTACTAACACATTGTTAGACTTAACATAAAAAAAATTACATTTCTGGACATTATGGAGAGTGGCGTTGCAGCGCCACTGTTATACTTGATCTTCGCGCCGCGGCGCCGCGGCGCTGCATCCGGACACATGGCACTGCGACGCTGTAGAGCTGCAGCTAGAATCTTGGCGCTGTGGCATGGTGGCGCTGCGGCGCGGATGTTTAGGCGTGAGTCTGGCGGCGCGGCGCGACGAACCAGAAACTGTTCTGCAATTCGCGAAAATTGCATAAAACAGCCAAAAACTCCAATTTAATTTATTACTACACGAAATTAGACATACCCATATGTTATAATTCATGTATAATCATAATACAACATATATAAAGTGAGTTTAGCCCATTAAAACATATAATCACAGAATTAAAACATAAAATTTTTCTCTGTTCTTGATGTTCTTGAAGTTTTTAACATAAATTCCTAAAATTCAACGCCACGGATTCGTTATAAAGCCAAATCCGTTCATTTAATGTTTGGTCTCTTCGTTTTAACATGCACAATAATATATGAGTGTAAAATCTACGAAAACATTTATGTTTGACATACTAAAATCACGTATAAGGCCATAAGGCCAAAAACCCAAACTATGTATATTTTTGAAATAGAAAGTCATCAGATTAACGACACTTAGGATATGAAATCATGCAATATTTATATAAAACATGTTATGCTACTCTTATTATTACATATATCCATATAATAGCACAATTTCTCGATTACAGAAACATAACAGAGGTTTTAAAAGCCAAAAACTATGAAACCCAAAGACGTAAAAATAGAATTTGGGAAAGAAGAGATTACCCTGAGAATAATTAATGAAGAGTGATTCCAAATTACCCTTTTTACAATAACTTGTTGATTACACACTCAAACTTTCTCTTTAACAGATATATATATATATATATATATATATATATATATATATATATATATATATATATATATTGCTTTTATATATATAACTGCTTACTGCTTTCATATAAATTACGGCATCATGTGAGCCTAGGAATCATGTGATCACAGATGCAGTCTACTGAATCTAGATTCGGTTCCCACGATAGACATTTTTAGCTGTAAGGAGCTTGTAAATTATTCACGGTGTTTGAATTTCCTTAGATTGCATATACATATTTAAGTAAATAAATGAGGGTAATTCTTTATCATATTCGATTCGAGTTCCCACGTAGATTCTTCAGCGTTGTGGTTCCTCCAAATTACCTTAACAGAAGGTATAACTTTATTTCTGAGAACTTGTTCTTTTCGGTCGACAATTTGGACATGAATTTCTTCGTAAGATAAGTCTTTCTCAAAATGCAGGGGTTCGTATTCAATTACATGCTTGTAATCGGGTTTGTAGGGTCATAACACAGAAACATGGAAAATGTTATGGATATTCTCGAGTGCTGGAGGTAAGTCTACCTCGTACGCAATTTCTCCGATTATTCTCAGGTCCAATGAATCTTGGGCTCAATTTTCCTTTCTTTCTGAACTTGATCTTCCCTTTTCAGGGAGAGACCTTCAATAAAACATAACTACCTGATTCAAACTCGATATTTTTACGATGTGGATAAACGTATTTCTTCTGTCGGTCTTGAGCCGCTACCAGTCATGCTAGAAATTACTTTGACTATTTCAGCTGTCTGCTGTACCAATTTTGGCCCTAGTAATTGTCTTTCACCAACTTCATCCCAGTAAAGCGGAGTTCTGCACTTTCTACCGAATAAAGCATCATAAGACGGCATGCCAATACTAGCGTGGTAACTGTTATTGTAGCCGAACTCTACTAATGGTAGGTGATCATCCCAATTTCCATTAAAGTTCATCACATAGGCTCTTAGCATATCTTCTAATGTCTGAATCGTTCTCTCACTCTGTCCGTCTGTTTGAGGGTGGTAAGCTGTACTCATTCGCAATTGCGTACCCATGCATTCCTGAAGACGTTTCTCGAAATTTGATGTGAAGCGCGGATCCCTATCTGAAATAATTGATACCGGAACTCCGTGCCTCGAAACAATTTCTTTTACGTATAGCCTGGCCAACTGATCTAAGTTGAATCTTATTTTGATTGAAAGGAAGTGTGCAGATTTTGTCAGTCGGTCAACGATAGCCCATACTGCGTCGTAGCCTTTCTGAGTCATCGGAAGGCCAACCACGAAGTCCATTGTAATATGTTCCCATTTCCACTTTGGGATCTCTAACGGTTGTAGCAATCAACTCGGTCTCTGATGTTCCGCTTTCACTTTCTGACAGGTCAGACACTTGGCAACACATTCTGCAACATCACGCTTCAAATTCAGTCACCAGAAATGTTGTATAAGATCTTGGTACATCTTGGTACTATCAGGGTGAATCGAATATCGTGAACTATGAGCCTCTCTTAAAATATCTTCCTTAATCTCTTGTACTGGCGGCACCCAAATTCTACTCTCAAATCTCAGTATTCCTTCCTTATCCATCTTAAATCTCGGTTCGGTTCCTTCAGATATCTTCTTTGTCACCTTTTTGCATTCATCATCCTGAAGTTGAGCCTCCTTCACTTTATCTAGTAGAGTTGTACCAGATTGCATATGAAATAGCTTCTCATCAATCTCTATTGGATACTTTACTTCCAATTCCAGTTTCTCCATTTCCACAATTAGCTCTTTCTGAGCAGTTAACATCATCAATTTCTCACGACCCTTTCTACTTAAGGCATCGGCAACCACATTCGCCTTACCCGGATGGTATAAAATCTCACAGTCGTAATCCTTGATTAATTCCAATCATCTTCTCCCACGCATATTCAAGTCCTTCTGTGTGAAAATATATTTCAGACTCTTGTGGTCCGTATATATTTCACACTTCTCCCCGCAGAGATAGTGCCTCCAAATTTTTAAAGCAAAAACAACTGCAGCTAACTCCAAATCATGGGTCGGGTATCCCTTTTCGTAATCCTTCAACTGTCGTGATGCATACGCAATGACTTTACCATTTTACATTAGCACACAACCAAGTCCTTTATGCGACGCATCACTAAAAATAACAAAATTGCATATATCATTCGGAAGAGATAACACAGGTGTTGTAGTCAACCTCTTCTTTAATTCTTGAAAGCTCTCCTCACACTTCTCCGTCCAAACAAATTTCACAGCTTTTCGAGTTAAATTCGTTAACAGAGTTGTGATCTTGGAAAAATCTTGAATGAATCTTCTATAATATCCCGCCAATCCAAGAAAACTTCTTACTTCTGATGGCGTTCTCGGCTGATCCCAGTTAATCACGGCTTCTACTTTGGATGGATCTACCGAAATTCTATTTTTATCGATCACGTGACCAAGAAACTGTACTCGCTCGATCCAAAATTCGCATTTCAAAAATTTAGCGTACAACTTCTCCCTTCTCAATACTTCCAACGTTAACCTCAAATGTCCTTCGTGTTCTTCTTTGGTTTTGGAATATACCAGAATGTCGTCTATAAATACCACCACGAATTTGTCCAAAAACGGCTTGCAGACACCATTCATTAGTCCCACAAATGCTGCAAGAGCATTCGTTAGGCCAAACGATATTACTAAAAATTTGTAGTGACCGTATCGCTTTCTGAACGATGTCTTCGGTACATCCTCTAGCCTCACCTTCAGTTGGTGACAACCACTCCTCAAGTCTATCTTGGAAAAGTATCTTGCTCCCTTTAATTGGTCAAACAAATCGTCGATTCCTCGTAATGGATATCTATTCTTAATCGTGACCTTGTTCAGTTCTCTGTAGTCAATGCAGAGCCGCATCGATCCGTCCTTCTTTTTCACAAACAACACCGGCGCTCCCCACGACGATACGCTTGGTTGAATGTACTTTTTATCCAGCAATTCTTGTAGTTGGACCATCAGTTCTTTCATCTCTACTGGTGCCATTCGTTATGGTGCCTTAGATATTGGGGCGGTTCGGGCGCCAAATTGATCACGAAATCTATCTCTCTATCTGGTGGAAGTCCTGGCAAATCGTCTGGAAATACTTCGACGAAGTCCCTCACAATCGGTATCTCTTCTACCTTCGGATTCTCTTTTCGACTGTCGACTACGTAAGCTAGATATCCTACACAGCCTTGTCTTAACAACCTCCTGGCCTGCATCATCTTCAGACAACTCGCTTGTCTAGGCGACTTGCTACCATAAAATACAACCTTTGACGGAGTCATAAGGTTAATACGTTTCTTCTGGCAGTCAATTACCGCCCCACAATTGGATAACCAATCCATACCCATAATAACGTCAAATTCCCCAAGCCGAATAGGGATAAGATCTACGTTCATGATATTACCCTTAATATCCACTCTACAGCTTTTAAACACGTACTTAACAGGAATTATCTCTCTATTCGCAATTTCTATATTCATGGGATATTCCAACTCATCCATAAGCAAATCTAAACTATTAGCAAAGTCTTTGGATATAAAGGAACAAGTAGCACCCGAATCAAATAAAACATAAGCATTAATTTCATTGATCGGAATGATACCTGATACCACGTCACGAGATTGGATTGCTTCCTGCACTGTCATATTGAAAGTTCTGGCGGTCAGTCGGTTTGTTGCAGGTGGTCCGGTAATGGTTAAGGTATTTCCACTGCTATTTCCACGATTACCTCCTTGTACTGCTCCTGATCCCTTCTTGGGGCAGTCTCTTGCTAGATGATCCTTAGAACCACAGTTAAAATAAGCACCCTTCTTTGGGTTTGGACAGTTTGGTGCTATGTGGCCTTCCTAACCATAATTGTAGCACACTCACTTCCCTTTCATGCAAACTCCCAGATGAGCTTTTCCGCAGTTTGAGCACGCTTCAATTTTCTTCTTCTGCCCTCCTTGTTGACTTCCAGCTGACGAGTTATCTATCAACGTCCTCTTCTAATTATGACTACCCCTAGTGATACTCCCACCAGTTTTGTTATTTCCTTCACCTTCACTCTTTTTCTTCTTCTGCTCTTGATTGTACTTGGTCACCACATCGCTTCCACCTTCAGCGAGGATGGCCTTTTCTAGTACTTCGGCAAATGTGTTTATCTGAAACATTGACACCTTACTATAAACCCAAGGCTTTAGTCCTTGTTCAAATCTTTTGGCCTTTCTTTCATCAGTGTGTACTTGGTACAGGGCAAACCTTGCCAACTCATCGAATTTAGCCGCGTGATCAGGTACGCTCACGTTTCCCTACTTCAGTTCCAGAAATTGAATTTCCATCTGATTCTGCGAACTAGTTGGGAAGTACATTTTGAAAAATATTTCTTTAAATCTCTCCCACGTAATTACACCCTCACCTCCTCGCACTTTATTTGCTTGCCACCAGTAGCTAGCCTCAGACTTCAGCATAAACGTTGCGAAAGCGGTCTTCTGGTCTTCTCTAACCCTAGCAACATCGAATACTTTCTCCATTTTCATGACCCACGTTTGAGCCTCGATTGGGTTCCTGGAACCTTTGAACTCTGGCGGTCCCACCGCCTTGAAGTCTTTAAACGTTGTGTTTGGTGGAGCTTGAGGTTGATTGTTCATTGCTCCTGTCAGTAAGTTCACCAAGTGCTGAATAGGATTAGCGTTGGCGTTATTATTATTATTGGTTGACTCTTCCTGAGCTGGTTGACGTTGTTGTCTTCTCCTTGGCGGCATATTTTTGATAAAATAAATGCTTATTAGAACTTTATTTATTTCTTTAAATAGTTAAGGAATTACTCAACAATTTAACACATCATCTCAAACAACTTAATATATTTAATTCAATTCAAAGTTTTAACATCAAACTATAGCATAACTGCTATTTACATCAACTATACTGGAATAAAGAATCCACAGGATTTAAAATATTAACATATTCCTCCGTTCATAAACACATCGGAATTTATATATAAAAACTAATTAAGTCTTTCACATAATTAAATGGATTCTAATCCTATCTATCAAGGTGCTGAATAGCCTTGCCACGCTCCTCATCCATGATATGAGACATCGTCCTGTGATCCAGCATATACGACGGAAGTCCTTCGAACTGGATGGGATATCTCAAAACTCGTTCCTGAGCCTCATCCATTGCATGATTAAATGTGGAGTATGTCTCTTCAAGCTTTGCCTTCTTTGCACGACTATCATCTTCTGCACGATCAGCTCGACGTGATTCTCTTACCCATCCTTCCTCTGCTATTTTCAGTCTTCCGGAGGTTTCTTTTAGTTCCTTTTTCAGTTTCTCTATCTCCTCGGTCTTATCTTTGGTTTGACCCCTCTCGTGGACCAAATCCCATTCAACATTTCCCAATCGTGAGTGAAGAGTCGAAATCTCCCTCTCCTTCTCCTCTAAAGTAGACTGCTGAACAGTTGCTCGCTCAGTCAATTCCTGAACCTCGCCTTGTAATTCCACGTTACGGTCGTATAACATGTCATACATTTTCGCATCAACGGTGTACCGTGGTAACTCATCTTCTTCCTCAGGATCAGTCTCGGGCTCATGCTCCTGACCAACATCGGTGATCAATGGAGATGACTCCCTCTGAACTAACTGTTCCCTAACAACATGTATGTCTCGGGGCTCCTCCTCTGTAGGTACTATAGGTAATCGAGGTTCTTCCTCCCCGGCTTGACTAGCTTCTCCAACATTCGTCATCCTGACAACAAAATTTTAAGTTTTAGTTAATAAGTCGTACTAACGAGCACATAAATTAACAAATAAACACATAATGTATTTTATTATCTTCAATGAATTACCAAAAATTCATTTCTTAAAACCCGATAAGAGTTTTCCATTACTATCTTCTTTCTATAAGGCTACTACCTAAGGTTGCTCCCCCACCTAAGGTTCATAACCTACAGCTCTGATACCAACCCGTGACACCCCCAAATCCAGGTACTTCGATTCCACGGGATTTGGTGTTCACTGTACAAAAATCATCTCTCTATCTACCCATAATAAATGCAAACCATGCAATAGATAGAAATAAAATCTTCCCCTTAAAGGTTACAACATCTGAATAATAATAATACAATCCCAGGTTAAACTAACCTTAAACATCTGTGCGGAATCATAAACAAATAATTCTTAAACAATAACATTAATTCAAGTCTTAAACAAATACATCATCATATAAAACAATAGGTCTTCGTCACTTTCTAACTTTGTCCTTGCCTTTACTAGTGGAAGGTTCATCAGTTCTTTCGTTCTTAACTGCAATGTTATTATTAAGCAAGAGTGAGCACAAATGCCCACAAGTATGAAAAAATAAAATAACAGTATAATAACATGCGAATAAATCAAAGACATCTGAATAAAAGCTCAACTTTTGAATCAAGAATGAATAACAATAATCAAAAGAATTCTGAGGGTCATAAGACCTTGGATCATGTCCTAGGTTAACAAGAGATATACTTGAAACCTTTAACAATCATAAGACTATGGACCTTCTTCTCGTACTTAGGGGGATCAGCCCTTAGTACCATACTGTGCATAATATCTTAACGCTAAAGCGTAAATAATCCCCTATACAGGGTTGTTCATCTCAGTTTGACATTCGAGTCCGCACCAAAGGAAGTTTGGTTTGGATAAGTTCTAAAATTTAAAACACTCATCAACTGTGGACTGGTTGAATCTTTAAGGTTTCACTAGTCCAATAAGGTTCAACAATAATGATAAGTAGGGTTAGGGAACTTGCTCAAATTTAAGAGTTTAAGTTTAGGAAACTTGCCTCGTGCGTAGATTACACCTTAACTAAACTCGTTCTTTGAATTAAGTCCTACATACCATTCACATACACAATACATGTTAATTATAACTTAACTAATCATCATAAACTCATTCTCTTTGTCTATTTTGATTATTGACTATACTTAATCACTTTACCACTTTGTCACATAATTTTTACTTCATAAATTATCAAGCTAATTATGTATTCAATAATTCAATTCACATGTAATTTTGTTATTTACATGTTAAACAACTATTTTATCATTTCATTATATTTCTAACATGTTTACATGTTCATTACATTAAGTTACTAACACATTGTTAAACTTAACATAAAAAAAATTACATTTTTGGACATTCTGGAGAGTGGCGCTGCGGCGCCGTGGCGCTGCAGCCGGACACATGGCACTGCGGCGCTGTAGCACTGCAGCTATAATCTTGGCGCTGTGGCGTGGTGGCGATGCGCCACGGATGTTTAGGCGTGAGTCTGGCGACGCGGCGCGGCGAATCAGAAACTGTTCTACAATTCGCGAAAATTGCAGAACACAGCCAAAAACTCCAATTTAATTTATTACTAAACGAAATTAGACATACCCATATGTTATAATTCATGTATAATCATAATACAACATATATAAAGTGATTTTAGCCCATTAAAACATATAATCATAGAATTAAAACATAAAATTTTCCTCTGTTCTTGATGTTCTTGAAGTTTTTAACATAAATTCCTAAAATTCAACGCCACGGATTTGTTATAAAACCAAATCCGTTCATTTAAAGTTTGGTCTCTTCGTATTAACATGCACAATAATATATGAGTGTAAAATCTACGAAAACATTTATGTTTAACATACTAAAATCACGTATAAGGCCATAAGGCCAAAAACCCAAACTTTGTATATTTTTGAAATAGCAAGTCATCAGATTAACGACACTTAGGATATGAAATCATGCAATATATATATATATATATATATATATATATATATATATATATATATATATATATATATATATATAAACATGTTATGCTACTCTTATTATTACATATATCCATATAATAGCACAATTTCTTGATTACAGAAACATAACAGAGGTTTTGAAAGCCAAAAACTATGAAACCCAAAGACGTAAAAATAGAATTTGGGAAAGAAGAGATTACCCTGAGAATAATTAATGAAGAGTGATTCCAAATGACCCTTTTTACAATAACATGTTGATTACACACTCAAACTTTCTCTTTAACAGATATGATTTTTTCTCAATTCTCTCTAGTTAGTTTTATCAGACTTAGAAAATAATAAGAGAAGAAGGAGAATACGTATCATATAGTCGAGTACAGACGCGCATCATGGCCAGTTAGCCCAGTCATGGGTAACTGGTGGTAACTCCTTCTAAGGCCACGTTTGGCTAGTTTAATATTTACAAAACTCATTAATTTAATAAAACTTTTACAATATAGTTTGAAAATGTCACACTCTTTATAAAATAAATCCCATATTTTTTTTAATTTACTTTAAATAAAATATAATAATTTCTCATAAATTCACATAGTCACATAATTAAATATCTCATTAATAAATAATGACAATTTATTAAATCTCTAATTAATAATTACATTAATTAAATAACATCATGCATAATTAAATATTTCATTTAATTCAATAAGCTCACATAATCACATACTTGAATAATAAAAATTCTCTACATTAATTTAATAATTGCAACACATATAATTAAATTAATCTACCACAATTGCATCAATTAATTATTAAATCTAATAATTAAATCATCGAAAATATTTATTTAATTCAATAAATATTAAAATTAAATTACAAAATTCTCGTTCGTCACAACGGTTCAGGCAAGTTTATTTTTACTTAACTTTATTAAGAGTGTTTCATTCGGATAAGCTTTTGGTTAATCATTGCTGGTTGCCATAAATTGTACTCTGTACATATTGTATGTATAAGTCAGGTATGAAAGGCTGATCACCTTCATTACCAATTGGTTCAGATATATTTGTTCATGTATAATACTTGTTCAGTCAAAAGTTTGTTCATGCTAGTTCTCAATTATATTGATGAATTATAGACAGCTTATTGTTCATAGTCTTTCAATCATGATATATCGTTATATTATTGAATTTAAACTTGCTGGGCAACTTTCATGCTCACCCTTGCTATATCATGATAAACATTGCAGATTAAGGCAAATACGTCGGATACAAGGAAAGGTTAAAGACAGTTCCAGCTTTAGTATATGTGCGCGATTAGTTTTGTAATAGTATAGTTTGTTAATGATGTTATGTGTTAAAAAATTTATGAATTGTGTATTGAGTTAAGGTTACTCGACCTTGGAGAAAAAGTGTGTAAGTTTAATGTATAAACAATTTGTGTTTATATCTTCCGCAAATATAGTAATAGTGATAGAATGATCGAACCGGATCCACGGTGATTCGGGACCTCGGATTCAGGGCCCTCACAAATATATTAATTCTTTTCGATTTTCAGGATTTATGAATCGATCCTAAAATCTTCATAAGTCAATTCCCGATCTTGATCATTAACCATTCTTGTTTTTAAATCATATTCGATGTTATACTTAATAAGATGCGGAATAATTAAAATATTTCTAAATTCTTTATTTATTTCCCTAGATCACAACCTTCATCATTTACATATCTCTAAATCAAATTTATTCTATGCTTTGATTCATCAAAGTTACATTATAAAATTTACATCTTAATTTGATGTTCTTTATGTGTCGAATAGTATGACTTTACAATTCTATAAGAGTTAAACAACTATCAAGTACATCATCTAAAACCTAAAACATGGTTCGAGATTTTAACTTTAGGTAAACAAATCAATCCTCTTGTGATATTATTGAACTCTATCAATCAAGTAGCATGTAACTTTATCGTGTGTCCTTAACTTGCAAAAGTGGTTACTCGACATCCCAACAATTCTAATAATTTTCATGCATCACATAACACATAATATCATGTGCATTTTATAAAATCATAATCATTTAAACTCGATACGCATGCTGCTTCTCACATAGCAAGTATAGAGATTATCTTCTAAAACACATAGTCATAGATTTACTTTCAATCTCATACATATATCATAAACATTTCCACATTTCATGGCATAAAATAATTCATTTCATACATATGTCATATGCATTTCATATGTAATTTAACATTCCATATCATAGCATAAATTAATCAACAATTATCAACATTATAGAGTAAATAAGAACTGAAAGACTTACCTAGCTTGTAGATTATCAACTATAACTTAACTGTTTATCATTATCTCCACTTCGTGTATTCCTACATAGTTGTATAATCATGGATTCATACCCATCAGTCATATGTTTCCTTACACTTTCAATATAATAACAATCGTTACATTATTTTCTAACTCGATTCTTAAAACCTTCGTTTAACTTTCTTATCATACTTTTAGGATACTTATGTATGTATAAGTATGCTGTAGCCACACATACTTGACATCAACATTCAAAAACCCTTATCACTCACTTGACTAACTATGTGTTTGATACACATTTAAAGTTTGTAGATGTGTGGTCTACATCGTTCTTACATTTTGTAAACCTTTACAAATATGGGTTTCATATAACCATTATACCAATGAATGTTTAAAATAGCATTGAGGCTCTGTTTTATAGCTTAGAATAGTACTATAAGCAACATGCCAAAATCAAAAAGTAAATAAAATGTCCAGACCAATCTTCCCTGCAGCGTAGCTGCGCTGTCCCCCGGCCAGACTTGACTTGAGTTTTTATTTTCTTGGTTTCATTCCACTTTTAAGCATACTAGAGTATTAGTACGTAGCAAGCATACATCTTAAGAGGTCTTAGACTTTCTTATGGTCATCTCAATTCCACATTTACACAATATATCTCTAGTTGGAAATTTCCACAGAATTAAGGCCAACTAAGTTCATCAAGTAATGAGACCAACAATGTTAACCATCTATTCATGTGAGAAGGTTATATAATCTGTAATATTTACACTCACAAGTATTCACATCCTTTACACATAGCTAGTGTCGTTTATCACCTTAAAACATGTCTAAACTCATGCTTGAATGACTTTAATTGTGTCAACTAGGTAAGTGCACTTATAGACCATGTTTAATGACATAAATAGTACTAGCATGCCATCCTACAAGTCCAGAGGGTAGTCAACACAATGTTTATAGGTATTAGTTTGCACGATGTCCAAGTTTGCCTTTAAACGTCATTCTAAGCCAAACTAAAGCAAATCAGTGCATGTAAAATAACTTCATAGCTAACTAAGCCATGTAAGTATGTTACACGTTTATAACTTTAAGTTCACAATTTCCTTTATGTTTGTTCGCAAAGTTTCAAGTTTTCTTTTGAAATATACACTAAAGCGACTAAGAGGTTCATAGCATTGAAAGGGCTTGAAACCACATGTCATACCTATTTCCATGCATAACTAGGTTAAACTAATTATGCAAGCCAACTTTGAATCACATGTCATACTTATTCATATATGTTTCTACGCATGCTTACAAGGTTAAAATATAACCACTCCATGTGTCTAAAACTTAGTTTGCAAAAATATCCGAGTTTGCCTTTGAAATCATTTTAAACCAAATCAAAGCAATCCAACACACAGAATACAACTATGAATATTATATCATGCATAATTAAACTTCGTGTACATGCTATCAAGATCAGGACTTAAATGAATCAAAGTTCATCAATGTTTGTTTTCAAAATCTTCAAGTTTCTTTTTGAAACACATGTTAAAGCATGCTAAAGAAATCCATTATAATTAAGGTAACCTTAACTATATGGCATGCCTATTATCATGCCTATTCAAGTCAAACTAACATTGTGACACCCCCAAATCTGGGTACTTCATTCCCTCAAGACTTGGTGTTCACTTTCCATACATTCATAACTAACTACCCAAGTATAATAAAATTTAACTAATAAATCCTCCCATTAAAAGGGTTACATAATTAAATCAATATGTCTCCCAGGTTATCTAACCTTTAACATACATCTAGTGTGAAAATTAAAGTAATTACATCACATCATTTAAAATAAAGTCTATCATCATGAAAGCAAATAAATTACAAGTCTTCATCACTAGTTCATTTTTCCTTTACCTTTCCTAGTGGTAGGTTCATCGACCTTCTCAACTTTAGCTGCAATAGTTATTTATATGCAAGAGTGAGTAAAACAAATGGTCACTCTAAATAGCAACGAATAACAATAGTAAAATAATAACCAATGAATAAGCTCATCAGAACCGAATAATACTCTGTCAATGATAACCAAAAACTGGAATCAAAATATGAAATATATCTTAGGGTCATAAAACCACGAACTATGTCCAAAGTTACAAGTAATCTTTCAACTTTAATCTAAACAGTTATAACTGTCGGGACTCCCCGTACTTAGGGTGATAAGCCCTTCATAAAATGTATTGTGCACAAACATCTAAATGCATCGCCTATAATAGGGTTGTTCTTCTCAGTTTTAGAGTACAAGTCCGCACCAAAGAAAGTTTGGTTTGGATAAGCTTCAAGGGTAATTTAGAGTTGAACGATCATCAACTAAGGATTAGTTGAATCAACAAACAACATAATATGGAATAATTAGAAATCATAGGTGAACTAACTAACTAACTATATATATATATATATATATATATATATATATATATATATATATATATATATATATATATATCAAAGTCAGGCTTAGAAATAGACTAGGAAGCATAAGCATTGAGTAATACATTAAACCTTGCTTGAACAATATTAAGCTAAGGATATAATCTTGTCGAATAAGAGAATTGAATTATTGAACATGCATTAATGAATAACAAGCTGAGAACGAAACTTGCTCAACATAACAATAAAGATTAGAGATTGTGTAAAGTAAACGAGATATGACAACTCATTTAGAGATTTAAGTTCAAGAACTTGCATTCGTTATAAAGAGAATAAAACTGGGAAAACTTGCTTAATTATAAACAAGTTATGACATATCAAACAAAGATTAGAGCTTACAACTTGCTTAAATAGAGTTTAAAGTTAAATAACTTGCTCAAATAAAGTTTGGGGTAAGAAACTTGCCTCGTGCATAAGCTATAAATTACAACTCACGTTCACCTACACGTATTATTAGAATCACAACATCTATTAGATATACTAACATCCACTTTCCAATTAAAACTCATTTTTAGTTAAACTTGTTAATTTAGTACAAGTTTCAATTCACACCATATACACTTCAGAAATCACACGTATTAGATTTGAAACACATTTACTAACTCATGTGTTCAATAAATCACAACATAACATTTTCACAACTTACTAATTTTGTGACTTTGAAATTACCAACCACGTGATACAAATCTGTTATAGTATCTTTATTACATGTTCATCACATTAATATTTCATTAGACTAAGTAACATATGGTTTTTAAGGTCTGAATAACAAACAGGCATTACTGCCTTTGATCTGGGTATGGTGTAGCTGCGCCATATTTAGACCATGTACCAGCGCAGCTGCGCTACAGTGTAGCTACGCCGTTTCTGGACTTGGCACCAGCGTAGTTGCGCTAGTGCGCAGACAGAAACTATGCAGTCTGTTTGTAACACTCTCTTCAGCCCAACTATCATGAATTTCATCCACCAAACAACAAATTAAACATACCCAAATGATATAGAACTCACATAAACATTATTCATCACATAAATACCATCTTAGCACAATTAAACAACAACTTCAAACAATTTAAATCCTTGAATTCCATGTTTTTACCAAAAACTCTATTTTTGACATCCTTGACAAAAATTAACATTGAGGTCTCAATACTACACCAAATTAACTCATGCAAATTGTATTCTCTTCGTTTCTTACTTAATTAATATATTCTAGACTCAATTTACAGATTAGTTCACAAACTAACTACCAATTTTTGTACTTTCACAAGCCATATATACACACGTTCAGTGTAATTGGTTTTCTTTCTTTCGAACGTAATTAGTACACAAAATCTTGTCTAGATGCTAGTTATAACCTCACAAATTACTAATAAACATAATCAATCAGTTTGTATAACAACAATTAGTCAAACATGCATTTACAGAAATTTGAAACTTAAGAACATAAACTCTTCATAAACGTAGAACTCAAGTTTTAGAGATTATACCTTCAATTGCTTGGAGATAATTCTTGATAGAACACAAAGAATTACTTAGACTCACAAGACTCTTTCTCTCCTTTCTAAAACTCTCCCTCTAATTTTCTCTGTAAACTCACTTTCTTCTCTTCTCCCAGGCTTAGGCCAACTCATTTAAGTAAAGTAAAATAAAACAGACGCAACCCAAACCAAATCGTCTAAAACTAACGTTCTAATAATTATAATAAATAATTATCAGTTATACAATATTTAATATATTTTTATTTTATTTTTATATTATTTTATTTTTCAAATTCAAATTCAAAAGCCAAAAGGCTTTGTTTAGCAAAACACTTTTAAAATAAAGGCTTAATATTTTTAAGCCTTGTTTGGTAAATCCATTTAAAACTACTTTAATTTATTTCAATAAATCATTTATACTATAGTTTATAGTCCCATATTATTTATTTGGATTTTCATATCCAATCTTAGTTAAATAAACTAATTACAACATATTAAATAAATTCTCCACTTAACCAATTACCACAAAATTATAATCTCATTATAATTTTATTTAATAAATTAACATATCACCTTAATTACTAAATTAAAATAGTAATATAGCAACTCATGTAATTTTTAACAACTCTATAACTATTAAATTAAATTAGGGTATTATCTCATAAATTTAATTCACAAATATCTACTAACAACAACCACATCAATAAAAATATTTTTTTAATGTAATAAATATATGAAATTACACATAAAATTTTGGATTGTTACAAACATGCTAGAGATATCATATCTCAACAAAAATCACTGTCAAGTCCTAGTGCATGGCGCAGCTGCGCTGTGCTGAATTGTGGGAGCGGCGGAGCTGCGCTGCCCCAGAACATTCCTAGGAGTAGCACCCAGCTCAGCTGCGCTGGAATGAACTACAAAATGGGCGCAGCCGCGCCCTTCCTGAACAACTCCAGAAAGGTCTCTGCTTCTGCAAAACATAAAATCCATGCAAGAAATCCTTCATGTAACATGCTTAAACTAATCACATTGTTTCTATACATGCATATGATACTTAACTAACATGATAACAATCCTCAAATCACATAAACAACCAATTTGATTACTCAAATTCAAGAGTTTTATTATTATTCCATAATTTCACATGTTTAGCGAATTTCATCACTATGGATTCGTTTATAAACCAAATTAGTCTGTTTAACATCCATTATTTTCATATTTAACTGTATTATCAATATCTAACAACAATTGATGGATTACAACAATCCTTAGCCATCAATTTTTGACTCAAAAGTAAGTATTTCTTGACATTTCTAAGAAATTACATAACTTAGGAATTAAGAGTATATATGATAGTGTTATTACCTCTTGATTGCTTGAATTTGCTAATTATAGCTCTTCAATTAACCAATTACTCTCAATTATACTAACCTTCCATAACCAAATTCTCAGACAACCTCATCAAACGTGAAGGTAAAGAAGGAGGCTCTATTTATAGAGATTTTAATATCCAAATAATAGATTTGCCCAATGTTTTGAACTAGCAGGAAGAAGAAGAAGAAGATGATGGACAAATAAGATTTGGTGAAAAGCATTTACCTGCTCCCTCCCCTCCATTCTTCTAGCCATCATCAGCTCTATTAATTAGTGAAGAAGGAATAGGATAAGCCAATGGCCAATTACAAGGCTGATATATTTTAGGGACAATGAATATGGGACAAGCTATAATACTCCTTAACTTATTAGTAAAATAGACCTTATTCTAGTAAGGTTAATTTATTTTGGGCTTATGAAATCAATCATTATAACTTAACATTACTACATTAAATAAAGTTATGGGCACATATGTACACATATATATGTATATACCCACACATAGGAAGTATACTTATATATTAAATATACACCAATATAATCTTATATTCCATGTACATTGGGTTAGTCCAAATAATATTTTAATTGGGCTAAATATAATTCGTTTAGGTACTCTCAACCTATCACACATAAATATCACAATGGTTAATTAATATCAATCATTTATTCCCTTACCATTACTTCTCTTTTAATAATTCAAGTTAAACCTTTAGTTCGATCTAACTTTAATGCTCATGCCACACAAGGCTCATTTGTCCCACTTACTAGAGTTATATAACTCAAGCTCATAAACTCAATAATAAAATATTATGGGTCTAAGTCACGTTTGGCTTTTCTCTAATTTCACATAATTTTAATATTCATTTAATATAAAGTTTGTGTGACACACTTTACCTTAATGCTAAATTATTTAGCTTACCTTAATTAATTGCACACTTGTAATATGTACAACTACTATACTAGGCTTTATGAATTTTATACTCATAACACCTTTATTTAAGATAACTATCTCTTTAGTATAATTAGTATGTACAAAACTATAATTCTTCAATTCTTTTTCTTCCATAAATTGTCCCATCATATTTTCTGTTACTCATAACTTAGTTATTAACTTAATGCATAAATCTATAATCAATATTTATTTATAAATATATTGGTTCTCTTCTTTTATTAATCACTTATCTTTTAATTATTAACCCTTTTATATATTACAATACTATGTAATATATTTAAAATATCACATTTTAATTAACATATTCCTTTGATCCTCTTATGTAAAACACATATATTAATTCACTATCTTATGTAAGTGAATTAACTTTTTTCATTTACTATCACACCACTACCACAGAAGGCTTTATAATATTCCATAACATCACTTAATTAACCAATATTTATTCCTGGCTAATTAATTAACTCTTATTCAAATCATGTTTTTGCTAACTTAATCCATTCATGGACAACTTAATCACCAATTATAACTTTTATTACCCATATGAGTCATTAATATACATGTCTTGAAATTCAAATTTCACAAACATACTTAGAACCTTCTGCAGACCAGCGCAGCTGCGCTGGTCATAACCTTGGAAGTGACGCAGCTGCGCCACCTCAAGTTCAGACGCAGACAAGTAATACTTTAACTGAAATAGAATCTAAATTCCTAAATACTTTGCATATCCTTCTTAAGTGTTAACTCGTCTAACATCAATCTCCCCTTTTGATTTCACATCATCGATTATTACTTTCTTTAATAATTTAAAGATCAAACTTCAAGTTTTAAAACTCTATTTTTCCTTAACAGTTTAACCAACAAAATTTCATTTATGGGTTTCATTCCATAATTAACAAAAAATTCAAAATATTTAACACTTATATATATTCTTATTCAAACCTAACACATCCTATAATAAAAATTTTATTTATTAAATTCTTATTTTAATAATTTCTGAAAATTCGGGTTATCACATCCTCTACCCCTTATAAGGATTCCATCCTCGGAATCACCAAAACCTCTATACTTGGTCCATTTTGGAGTTTACATATTCTTTTAAATAACATAATCTTTTCTCTTTCAGAATTTTTATTCCTTTCTTTGAATTATTATAGCTTATACGATTCATTCATTATTACACGTCATATTCTACCACTTTCTTTTTTCTAAGGAATATCTTCCTTACCACATTCATACTTCAAAAGAATAAGAATATTCCACAATCATTCAATAACTGGGAAGTAGTATGAATAACTTAGATTCCAAATTATGCTGAGGGGTCACAAGACCGTGAACTCTTCTCTGGGTTTACTAGTGCTTCAACAAAATTCTTCACACTATAAACCCTTTCCACTGAATGTTTATCAATCACAAAAACTGTAAACACCCTCTACAAGTACTCTAGGTGATAAACCTATCGTACCTGTGACAACCCAAAAAATTATAAAATCTTGAATGATTAGAATAAAGGTTAAAGAATAAAACCTAGAAGAGAATTTGAGGATTTATTTAAAAATTTTAAGAAGAACATGTATAGTTCTTAATTGAATAAGTATAAAGCCGTTAGTTAATACGATTAGCAATAAGAATGGAGTAATTTAAAACTCAAAATTTGAGTTAGAGATAGAATTTTTAAGTATGAACTGCTCGGTTGCGTCTAGAACGTCAAGTTTAGTCAGAAAGATAATTCACACAAAATGTGTAAGTGTTAACTTTATGGTCAAAGTAAATAGTTGACTTTTATAGAAAAAGGGTCAAAATTGGAGTGAGAGGTGAAATATGTTATGATTATGTGAATTATGTGTGTGATTGGATAAATATATATTATATATTGTGTATACATTTATTTTGTATATAAAAGTGAATTAAGAATTAAGTTATGTAACCTAATATATATATATATATATATATATATATATATATATATATATATATATATATTAGGTGTGATAAATAAATAACCTAAGACATTATAATAGGGGAGAATGTTAGTATATAAAATATATACTAATTCTAAGAGATTTATTTTTATACATCTCAATTAATTAATTTTATAACCTATGAATAACAAGTCTAATTGGGTTAAAAAATTAAATGTGCATGAGTAAGGATTTATGTTATAATTTTGAGGAAATGAAAACCCTAATTTAATAATTAGAAAATGGTAATATTAAGTGTGTTAAAAATATGATATTTTGTTATGGCCCAAAGAAATTAAATTAAAAGTCCAAAGAGATTATATATGGTGGCCCAAGTGTAGGCCCAATCAAAGTAATTTAGAAGCCCAAGTTTAGCTCAATTGAGGGGGGGCATTATAGACATTAAGTATACTAAATAAAGCAATAAAATCAAAGTACGACTTGGAAGATATAAGGCCAAGTGGCCGGTTATAGAGAAAAGGAAAAAGGAGGGGGAAGAATGTGGTTTACTTACTTTAGTGGTTCACCCACTCCCACCTACTCCTCGTATATGTCCTCATTTTATTTAGCCAACACTTTGGCAATACATCCAAGCAAAGCTTTAGTGGTTAGTGAGAGAGAGAGAATAGGTGGGTTGTGGCCACATAGCCAGATATGGAAGAGAAAAGGAGGAGAAATGAGATAGTGTAATATATCTATATCTAATCTATATTATTTTGTTTCTCTTTCATCTCTTTTATTTTTTTTTTCTAACTAAATGAACTAACTAGAGAGAGATAGAGAGAGTAGAGAGGCAAATTTGGCAGCCATGGAGGAGAGAAAGGGAGAGTTTTTGGTAAGACATCAAAGCTCCATAATCAAGCTATAAAGAATAAGAACGAGAGCATGATAATCAAAGGTATAAATACCTTTTGTTTATATAATTTTTGATTATTCTAAATCAAACCTTGAATTTATGTTTTTAAACATAAACACCATGAATACACTTGTTAATGAGTGTTTCATGATTAGATTTACCCATATTGGGTGTTATTTTAGTTGAAAATCTAAAGTAAAGAAAAAGTGATTTTCTAGTTTATAAAGCCCTAAATTTCTATGTACTTTGGATTTCCACCGTTTTTGATCTACACCTTCTTTTTTCAATCCGTCAAAGAGAGGTGCTAAATATATAAGTTAACAACTAAACCCAAGTGGTAGCACTCAAAAATGTTGATTACACGGTCTGTAGTGACTGATTTAGCAAAAATAGTTTTGTGTTTTTAAGGAAAAATAGACTGTTTATGAACAGTCAAAGCCAGGGGTAGTTTAGACTTTTTTTTGGCATTCAAAAATTTTAGAAAATTTTGAGAGGATACTATGATAAGTTTTCTAACATCTGCAAGAGGAAACACTGAAAAAGGAGATGTAGATTTTCGTATGGAATATTTTTAACAAAGCACGAAAAACTGTAAAATGACAAATAGCTACTGTCCAAGATTTTGTGCAGGCTGTTTCGGCCACTTAATTTGTGAGAAAAATTCTGGCCTTTTGGGACATGAAAATATATGGTATTAAGTATCTCCTGTCCAAAAATGTGCTTATTCGGACTTAAAATGACCAAGTTATGACTAATTCAATTTTTGCGATTTTTCGACAAAAACGGCTATAACTGGAGTTCTATAACTCCGATGGCCACGAAATATAAATTGGAGTGTCAAGTTAACACGTATAGGATTGTGTCAAAAGATGGGAATTTATGGAGTTAAGCACGAGATAGCTAATTTCTTAAGTAATTAACTAAAAGTGATTTTTGAAAAATACCAAAGGAAGTTGGAAAATTTTGGAAAAATACTTTTTGTGTATATAATATGTGTATATATGTTTGGACACAAGATAGAAAAATAATAAGCTGATTTGGTATTTTTGTGAATAGGATATGAAATCCAGCTTGCTGGATTGGAAAATCTAATGAATCCAGCTTGCTGGATTGAAAAACAGTTTATTGAATTGAAAATATGTTGAATCCAGCTTGCTGGATTGCAGTTTGGTTTGCTTAATTGACCATCTAGGTTACTGGATTTAGAATCCAGCTTATTGGATTTGAAATCCAGGTTGCTGGATTAGTATTTGACTTATTAGATTATAGAAAAGAACTTATAATATATAAGATTAGAGTGTTAAATCATAATGTATATGATATAGTGATTAAGGAATTATCAAAGGATGATAATATTGCTAATGTGTTAAGATGTTATCTAATATTTGATTAAGTGTTAGATAATTTATGGATAAAGAAATAGTATTATGAGTTAGCAGGTATGTTATGCTAACTGAAAGATCAATCATATAATTGATAGGTCTTTCATGAGTGATTAAATTAGATTGCTTAGCAGTAATCAGCGGTGCAGGCAAATTTTCTAACTCAACCTTGAGTTGTATTTTTAAAACATGTTAGTGAATAATTATTGTTGATTATTCACATCTATACTGATTATTGATTCGCACTTAGTGCATGTTGCATATGTTCATCAGGTATGAAAGGTTGATCACCTTCATTACCATCTGCTCCAGTTGAATTATTCATATTCATTATTGACATTTATTCATGTCGTCCTGATCGTTCAGTTATGAAATTTGATTCATGTTAGTTCACAATTATATTGTTGAATGTAGCTAGCCTTTTATTCATATTCTTTCAATCATGGCATATCCTCAAATAAATTTAACTTGCTGAGCAAATTTGATGCTCACCCTTGCTATATCATGATAAAAATTTTCAAATTTAGATGAAAGCTCGAGTAAAGACGGAAGCAAAGATAAAGTACAAGATTAAATTATGATGCAGTTAGATATATTAAATTTTCTGACAAAAAGATCATTGTAAACCTTTTTAGATATTGAATGTATGTATTAAGTTAAGGTTGTAGACCTTGGGAATGATGTGTAAAAGTTTAATGTATAAACAATTTATGTTTATATCTTCCGTAATAATTATAGAAATGATGTACCATATCTTAGGTAAAAAGTATCTGGATTTGGGGACATCACAATACCACTGCGTTATGTATAATCATAGCACACCGTAACGACTATATGCGTCACACTCGGAACCATTGTCTCCGAAAACATGTCCCCTTTATAGGGGTTGTTCACCTCAGCCTTTCAACATCTGAATCCGTACCAGAGTAATCTGGTTTGGCATAAAATACTCAAGAATGCTTGAATTTCATAAATATTTTTCGATTAGTCGTCTAACCGAATAAAATATCTTAGACTTTCAACAACTCGGACATCAATCGAAATAATTTAGCCAACTTAATTAACCTTTTTCATAATTTAAAAGAAAACGAAAAATTCTTTTATGACATCATGATATCGTACAAGATTAATAGAACGTTGAGCATTCCGTCATTTTATGACTTTTTCATATTATATCCTGCCATAGTGAGATGACGATCTTTCGATCACATCCAACACTAGGTTTGATTGCATTGATAACACCATCGTTTACCATTTTCAACACCATACCAAATGATGCACATAGTCCAAAATATATTTTCAAAATTTTTAAATCATTTTTGTCTTAGTCAAAACAAATCGCATAGACATACGAATTACGGTATTGTAACGCCCCCAAATTCAGCTATCCGTTATCTCGGACCTGGTGCGTCACGATACTACTTTCGTCTAACTATTAACAACTTTCATTTATAATTTAATGAATACAAATTAACTCTGATATTAATTAATATGTTTTTATTTCTAAGATCTATGAATCGATCCCAAAACCTTCATAAGTCATTTCTCGATCTTGATCATTAACCATTCTTTTTTTTACAATCATATTCGATGTTATAATTAATAAGATGTGAAATAATTAAAACATTTCTGATTTCTTTATTCATTTCCCTGGATCACAACCTTCATAATTTACATATCTCTGAATCAAATTTATTCTATGCTTCGATTAATCAGAGTTACATTATGAAATTTACATATTAATTCGATGTTCTTTATGTGTCGAATTGTACGACTTTACAACTCTACAAGAGTTAAACAACTATCAAGTACATCATCTAAAACCTAATGCATGGTTCAACAGAACAGAGAATTCTGCAACCTTCTTTAAAGGAAAAAAATAAAATTAATTCACAAGACTCTTCAAATTGAAATCTGTAGTGATGTTCCTAATGCTTTTTGGAACAGGAAGAAACATATTATTTCTCTTCCTTATATCCCTAATTTTAATGAGAAAAAATATTCCTACTAAGTCTCGACCCAATCAAATGAAAAAGGAATATTTACTTCTTTGTAAAACTGAAATTGAGTCTCTTAAACAGAAAAATTTAATTAAGCCTAGTACTTCTCCTTTGAGTTGTACAACTTTTTATGTTAATAAAAATTCAGAAATTGAACGAGGCACTCCTAGACTCGTTATCAATTATAAACCGCTTAATGAAACCCTTCAATGGATTAGATATCCAATTCTGAATAAAAAGGACCTTCTTGACAGACTTCATGATGCCACTATTTTCTCTAAGTTTGACATGAAATCAGGATTTTGGCAAATACAAATTAGAGAAAATGATACTTATAAAACTGCTTTTACATTACCCTTTGGCCATTATGAATGGAATGTTCTTCCATTTGGTGTCAAAAATGGACATTCTGAATTTCAACATATCATGAATGATATTTTCAATCCTTTTACTGAATTTATTATTTGTTAAATTGATGATGTCTTAATTTTCTCTTCATCCATTGACCATCATATTAAACATTTAAATATTTTTAAAAATGTTATCATAAAAAATGGTTTGGTAGTTTCTGCCCCTAAGATGAAACTTTTCCAAACAAAAATCTGATTTATTGGACATAATATTTCCAATGGAACTATTATTCCAATCGATAGATGTATTGAATTTGCATCTAAATTTTCAGATGAAATTAAGGATACTAATCAACTGCAAAGGTTTTTAGGCAGCCTTAATTGCATTCGAGATTATTACCCGAATCTTTCCCAGGATGCTGCTATTCTGTATACTCGGTTACGTAAATATACTTTACCTTTGACTACTGAGCATACTGATGCAGTAAAAAAGATCAAAACTAGGGTTAAACAGCTGCCTTGTCTATCTCTACTTAATACTGAATTGAAGAATATCGTTCAAACTGATGCTTCTAATACAGGATATGGTGGAATTCTTAAACAATTTAATCTTAACCATAAAAAAGAGAATCTTATCCGTTTTACTTCAGGAGTCTGGAAAGGGCCTTCTTTGAAATATCCTACCATAAAGAAGGAATGTCTTTCAATTGTAAAATGTGTTTTTGAAATTTTAGGATGATCTTTTGAACCAACATTTTTTAATCCCAGTTGATTGTTCAGCTACAAAACAAATATTCAAAAAAGATGTTCAAAATTTAGCATCTAAACAGATATTTGCTACTTGGCAAAGTATTTTATCCGTATTTGATTTTGATATTGAATATATAAAAGGAAAACAGAATTCTTTACCGGATTTCCTAACAAGAGAATATTTGCAGGAATAACCAGTAAACGCCGTGGTCGCGGTCAATGAGGCCGAGACAAAGTTAATCTATATTATACAGAATTTCCTAGTCTAAATACTCAACCTAGTAATTCTTTGACTTCTTCTAGCCAACCTTGTAAGACCCCAACTTTTATGAATAAAGATGAATTTTCTATAAATATCATTTTTGAATATTATGGAGTGAATTTGATATAATGTTATAGTTGTGGGTAATATTTATAAATTTTGCAAAGTATGCAAGATGTTATATAATATTCGATTGGTCGGAGAATATTTATTTTAACAGGGAATATTCGTACAACGACACAATTATTGGTGGACCCAACAACGAAATTATTGTCGAATTGAGAAAATGATAAAAATATCTTTTTATAAAATAGCGGCTAAAATTTTACCATTAAACTGTTAGAATACCTGGTGGTTAAAATATAGTAATACGCGGAGTTGCATAGTAACACACGGTATTGCACTGTATTTTTGAATTATTGATTCTTACGTAAGAATGCACTACTTAATAATTGTTACAGTAATTACTGTTCAATAATTTATTTTATTGATTTAATAATTGTTGCGTTGATATTTTATATTATTGTTGTTTCAATAATTGTCATTGCACAGTATTTTTCATTATCAAATCAATAATTCATATTATTTGAATAATATTATTAGATAGCATTACTGGTAATGTCTAGAAAGTTTTGTTAAGGAAAGGTTTGGTCACCTAATTGCGCGCCAGTAAAGAGAAATCCTTATCGGAAAGTCCCCTCTTTCTTGGGAACGGCCTGGTTGTCATTATTGTGATTCTGTAATATTATTTGTGAATAATTAATTATTGATTTATATGATAAGGAAATATTTATTTTATGTAGACATAAATGATGGATAGGGAAATATTTATTTTATATGGTTATAAATGAATGAATTAATGTTGAGGTGTTTTATCAGTATTTTGTCGGATTGGAAGTATTAAAAAATCAAATCGGTGATCTTAAAGCTCTATTACGTGAGTTATAATTTTAATCCGACCGTTGGATCGTTATGATTTTTGGATATGTTATGCATATATAAGTTGAGTATATGTCCACAAATTTTGAACCGTTAAAACTTAACGTATAATTTGTTATGAATTTTCAAAAGTGTTGAAAATTATCCGTTTGTAAAATTCAGATATTTTTTATTTGGAATTTGGAAAAACTTTCTTTTGGAAAGTTGTAGAGAATTCGATTTCGTGTGGAATGGATATAAAATTCGTATTTTTCTGATAAAAGGGCTATTTATTATGAATTATTGAAATTTCAGAAATTAAAATATTTTTATTAAAAATATGGGTGGGCCCCACTTTTGGTTGTTGGGAAAAAGTGGCTGATTTTAGTGGGCCCCACTTGTGGTGGATGAAATTTTTTCAAAGAAGTGTGCGTAGAAAAAAAAATTAATAATATTTTATTATTTAGTCTCCTATGGCGTTCTAGCATTTTCCTATAAATAGACGCTTAAGTTAGAATTGAAAATCACACCAGAATCGGATAATTATTCTTCTATAATCTTGAGCGTATTTCTTTAGAGTTTTAGAAAGGTTTGAGCGTAAAAAATAGTGAAAGTTTTCTTCAAGAATATCCCCGCTATACCAGTTGGAATACTCTTCTTTTCAAGGCAAGGGATGTTATTTTTGTTCAATATTCGTTTAAAATAATTTTTTCTTCCATACTCTGTAGTATGTAAGTAATATTATTTCGTTTCAGATTTCGAATTCTATACTCGTTTTGTTAAAGTTTTGGCTTCTAAACATTGTGAAATTAGTTGAATATTCTTGATATTTGCGCTTCATCCAGTATCTTTTCATGGAAATATTATTCTGAGTATTCTTGATAAATTTAAATTTTTCATGCCGGAGTACTATTCACGGGGTTACTATTCCCAAAGTACTATTCACGGGATACTATTTACTCGAGTACTATTCACCCGGAGTACTATTCATGATAAAAATTGATTCATTTTCGGTCCAAATTATTTTTTTGTATAATATTATTCTTGAATTTTACTCCACAAAGCAGTATCATGTTGACAATTTGGACGTTATTGATTTCTGGATAAATTAAATTATAAATCTTTAAAAATTTATCCTTGAACTTGTTTTATTGAATTCTTATATTATTGTCATCATCCTCATATTTATATTATGTTGAAAGTCAGCTGTGGCCTGTAGTGCATAGATGGCCTTGGTATGATTATGACCAGGGATTATTTGGTATAATCATGACTGTAATGTTACAAATGATGTGGTAAAAGTCCTCATTGGCCTGAAGTGCATTGATGGACAGTTGTTGGCATGATCATGACCATTGATATATACACAAATATTATTGGCCCGTACTGCATGCATAATTTGTGGTCGTGATACTAATGAATATCCTTAGCTGTAGTGCATGGATGATGTGGATTATTTATTAAGCCGAGTCTCAGCGATAAAAGTGATGAAAAACCTTTTAAATCATAGAAGATAGTAGATTTTATTCTCTACATGACTCTTCTAATGGATTGTTTGTTCCGCTGTAGTTAAACTTGGTATTTGTTATATTTTATCAGTTTAACATTGTTGAAGGCTAACGATAAATTATTCTGCATTATCTTAGTCATAATATTTCTTACTGGGCTAGTTGAGCTCACCCTTTTGCTTTTATTATCTTTTTCAGGAAATGAGAACGTAGCCGGGACTAGTCGGGGAACGGAGTGACGGTCCAAATGATAGCATTAGTAGTCCTCACTATTCTATGAAATAGTGTGATAATAATTTTATTGAGGACACCATTTGAGTTGAATATTGTCTAGAAGACAATATTCATTTTAAAACTCTCAGTTTATGTTTTGTCGTATTTTACACGATAGTTGTACTATTAAGTTGTATTTGAATTTTGTACCATGTATTTGGCGACTCAGGATGGGTGATGTATACCTATTGTGGGGGCGTCACAGTTGGTATCAAAGCTTAGGGATATGATCCCTGGCTGAGATGTGAGACAAGAACTAGGAGGGGAGAGACGGGGAATTCCTTCGCTAGTATGACCTACCTAAGTTTATTTAGAATTTAATTGGTCGGTCAGAGTATAGGGATAATATGTGACATGTCAATTAACCCTTGTTTTGTGGAAGTATTTGAAAATGACATCTTAGAATGTTGAGAATAACAATGGAGCATAGGAGACCGTTAAGTCTCCACAGATCAACAATCAGGATAATATACACCAGGAAGGCAACAATCCTCATGCAAACAACAACACTGACCAAATGATGAACGATGGAATGTTCAGAGACTTTCTACAATTCATGCAACATCAGACAAGAAAGACTCCTGTCCGAAATGCAGGTGGGAACACTGGTAACTCTCGGACTGTCACTACTAAACAGTTCAAGGAGCTGGGACCACCGGAGTTTTTTGGAGAACCAAAACCACTTAAGGCGAAGACGTGGATAAAGCAAATCAACAAGATATTTGATGTCTTGGGATGCTCCGAGGAGCAAAAGGTTCCCTTTGCCACCATCATGTTGCGGGCAGAAGCAGATTACTGGTGGGAATCTTTAAGCGTACTCAACCTGCCGCACTGAAGATGTCTTGGGAGAAGTTCCAAGAGCTGTTCAACGACAAGTACTTTCCTGAAAGTATTCGTCACATGACTGTCACTACTAAACAGTTCAAGGAGCTGGGACCACCGGAGTTTTTTGGAGAACCAAAACCACTTAAGGCGAAGACGTGGATAAAGCAAATCAACAAGATATTTGATGTCTTGGGATGCTCCGAGGAGCAAAAGGTTCCCTTTGACACCATCATGTTACGGGCAGAAGCAGATTACTGGTGGGAATCTGTAAAGCGTACTCAACCTGCCGCACTGAAGATGTCTTGGGAGAAGTTCCAAGAGCTGTTCAACGACAAGTACTTTCCTGAAAGTATTTGTCACATGAATGAGGTAAAGTTTATTAAACTAGAGCAAAACAATATGACCATATCACAGTACGAAACCAAGTTTGCTGAGTTATCCCGGTTTGCATCCCACTTAGTTGATAATGAGGAGAGAATGACACGTATGTTTCTAAGAGGTTTGAAACCCAAGATGCGTCAATACCTTATCTCTCACAAACTTTGCTTGTATTCAGATGTTGTGAATAGGGCTCAGTTATTGGAACGTGATAATGAGTCAACCTAACCAAGATAGAGCAGCCGGCAAAATGATAATACAAGTGGTAGCAGTCATCGAAGCGGTGACAACAAACGTGGAGGGAATCAACATACCATAAATGGTAATCACTTCGGTGGTAATCATGGTCAAGACAATAAGAGTGGACATATCAAGAAGAGGAGATTCAATAATGATGGAAAGACGTCAACACCAGCACCCGTTGTTAAGAAAGGGGAGAGACACATCATCTAAACTGTGCGATGCAGTCCAAAGCGTGTTAAAATTGTGGAAGAGAAGGTCACCTAGCCCGATTTTTTTGTGCACGGAAGACAAGTCCAGCTGGGATGGAGGCACCAAAGGCCGCCCCAGAAAAGTCAAAACCGGTAGTTCAAGGGAGAGCATTTATCGTGACCTCCCAGAAAGCAAGGAACCCGAACGAGGTCATCTCGGGTAAGCTTATCAAAAATTCTAGCGAAGTCTATACCTTATTTGATACTGGTTCTAACCATTCTTTTATTTCTACTACTTGCGCTCAACGTTTAAATTTGACTCTGAATAAATTAGACTTTGACTTATCTGTTGAAACTCCGTTGGGAGAAACCTTCATTACATCCACTATTTATAATTCTTGTTTGGTTCAAATCGGTACCCTCACATTACCTGTCAATCTTATTTCATTGAAAATACTTGCATTTGACGTAATTCTAGGGATTGATTGGTTAACTACTCATCATGTAAAAATTGATTATTTTCGTAAGGTTGTTAGCTTTCATATTCCTAACCAACCTATTATGCGAATTCATGCAACTAAAACATTAAAATCAATCACTGTCATCTCAAGCCATAAAGTTATTAGTTTATTAAAAAATGGATGTCAAGATTTCTTAGCTCATGTCACGGATTTAAACAAAAATACGTCAGTTTTGAATGATATTTCTATTGTTAATAAAATTCTTGACATATTCCCTGAAGAACTTCCTGGCCTGCCCCCAGAGTGAGAAATTGAATTTTCTATCGACCTTTAACCTGGTACAAAACCCATTTCCAAATCCCCATATCGAATGGCTCCTAATGAACTTCAGGAGTTAAAGACCCAATTGCAGGAATTATTAGATATCGGTTTCATTCGTCCTAGTACGTCTCCTTAGGGTGCTCCTGTTCTATTCGTGAAGAAGAAAGATGGGAGTATGCGACTTTGTATTGATTATCGGGAGTTGAATCATGTCACCATCAAGAATAGGTACCCATTGCCACTTATTGATGACCTGTTTGACCAGTTACAAGGCGTTAAATTCTTTTCAAAGATCGATCTTCGTTCCAGATATCATCAGTTAAAGATTAGAACTGATGACATTCCGAAGACGACTTTCAGAACTCAGTACGGGCATTATGAATTCCTAGTCATGTCTTTTGGATTGACTAATGCTCATGCTGCCTTCATGGATATGATGAACCGAGTATTCAAGGAATATTTAGATCACTTTGTGGTTGTCTTTATTGATGACATCCTTATATATTCCAAAAGTCGTGAAGATCATGAGCAACATTTGAGGCTGATACTCCAAAAGCTTCGTGAAAACAAGCTTTATGCCAAGTTAAAGAAATGCGAGTACTGGCTTGAGGGAGTAGCATTTCTTGGGCACGTAGTCTCAAGTCATGGAATATCTGTTGACCCGACAAAGATTGAAGCTATTCAAAGCTGGGAGCAACCTAAATTAGTGACCGAAGTACGTAGCTTTCTCGGCTTAGCTGGTTATTATCGGAGATTCGTATAAGGGTTTTCTTGAATCGCTACTCCATTAACTCATGTAACTCGGAAAGATACAAAATTTGGTTGGAGCATGAAATATGAGAAGAGTTTTCAAGAACTCAAGAGGAGACTCATTTCAGCACCTGTTCTGACAATACCATCTAGCTCGGAGGGATTTGTCATCTACAGTGATGCTTCAGGCAAAGGGTTAGGATGTGTTCTCATGCAAAATGGGAAAGTCATAGCCTATACCTCTCGGTAACTCAAAGAATATGAAAGAAATTATCCTACTCATGATCTAGAGTTGGCAGCTGTTGTCTTCGCACTTAAAATTTAGAGGCATTACTTGTATGGGGACAAAGTAGAGATCTTTACGGATCATAAAAGCCTCAAATATTTCTTCACCCAAAAGGAACTTAACATGCAGCAACGACGTTGGCTTGAACTATTAAAAGATTATGATCATACCATTCAATACCATCCTAGTAAAGCGAATATAGTAGCTGACTCATTGAGTGGAAGATCATATACGGGTACGAGTGCGATATTATCAACGTAAAGGCCCATTTTATATGACTTGCAAAGGATGGAGATAGAGTTAAAGACTCCAGGGACCCATGTGATGATAGCGAATATACGAGTAGAACCGACTTTAATCGATAAAGTTAAAGCTGCTCAAGCTACAGACTTGGAGCTGATGCGTATAAGGAAGAAAGTGCAAGAAGGTGCTATACCGGAATCAAGAATCGATGAAGAAGGAATACTTCGAGTCAACTCCAGACTTTGTGTTCCTAACGACACTGATTTAAAGTATAAAATCATGATGCAGACGCATAACACACCGTTTACAATCTATCATGGGAGTACCAAAATGTATCATGATCTTCGACATACATTTTGGTGGAGCAATACGAAGAGAGAGATCGCGGAGTTTATCTCAAGGTGTCTAACTTGTCAATGAGTCAAGGCGGAGCATCAAGTACTGAAAGGTCCATTGTAACCACTTGAAATTCCAGAATGGAAGTGGGAGCACATTACCATAGATTTTATTATCGGTCTTCCCAAGGTTTCTCAAAGCATAGATGCGACTTGGGTCATTGTTGATAGATTAACCAAGTCGGCTCATTTCTTACCTATACGAGAAACTTATACACTTGAATGACTTGCTCGTATGTATATAAACGAGATTGTAAGATTGCATGTTATACCAGCATCTATTGTTTCTGATCGAGATCCAAGATTCACTTCAAGATTTTGGGTTAGTTTGCAAAAAGCTATGGGCACGAATTTATGATTTGGTTCGGCTTATCATCCTCAAACGGATGGGAAGTCAGAGAGGACTATTCAAACTCTTGAAGATCTATTAAGACTCTGTGTCCTTGACTTTAAGGGAAGTTGGGACAAGTTCTTACCATTGGTGGAGTTTTCCTACAACAACAGTTATCAAGCAAGTATTGGCATGGCTCCATTTGAGGCATTGTATGGAAGAAAGTGGCGTTCTCCAGTACGCTGGGATGAGGTGGGTGAAGCAACGTTATTGGGACTGGAGTTGGTACGTATGACTACGAAAAAGATTCAAACGATCCGACAACGTATAAAAACCTCACAAGATCGACAAAAGAGTTATGTTGATCTTCAACAAAAGGACGTGAAATTCAATATTGGATAACATGTGTTGTTACGTGTTGCTCCATGGAAAGGAGTTACGAGATTTGGGAAGAGAGGAAAGCTTAATCCTCTATTAATTAGCCCATTTTTAATCCTCAAACGAGTAGGAACTATGGCCTATAGACTCGCATTACCGCCAAGTATGTCTCGTGTTCATAACTTTTTTCACATATCTATGTTACGTAAATATGTGAAAGACTCAAACCACATTATTGAGTTAGAACTAGATAAAATAGTGGAAGATTTAACGTATGAAGAGGTTCCTATTAAAATCTTGGATAAGAAGGAGCATATTTTACGCTCCAAGGTTATACCTCAAGTCAAAGTTTTGTGGAGAAACCACGATGTTAAGGAAATGACCTGGGTGTTAGAATCTAAAATAAAATCAAGGTATCCTTACCTCTTCGACATACCAGGTACGTACCCTAATTTCGAGGGCAAAATTTCATAAGAATGGGAGGTTGTAACACCCCAACTTTTATGAATAAAGATGAATTTTCTATAAATATCATTTTTGAATATTATGGAGTGAATTTGGTATAATGTTATAGTTGTGGATAATATTTATAAATTTTGCAAAGTACACAAGTTGTTATATAATATTCAATCGATCTGAAAATTGTAAGACCCCGAATTTTATGAAATAAAAGTATTCAATTTTTCTTATAATTACTATTCAGTAAATGGTTAAATTGATAAATGTTAAAGTTAAGGGTGATATATGATTTTTTTTTCAAAATACACAAGTGGTTATAAAATAATCATTGTTGTCGGGGAATATTCGTTTGGTCGTGGAATATTCTTTCTGTCGGGGAATATTCGTACGACGGCGCAGCTATTTATGGGCCCCATAACAGAATAACTGTCGAAGGAAGAAAACGACAAATTTGAGTTTTTATAAATAACGGCGTAGTTGTTACCGTTAACACTGTTGGAATACCCGGTGGTTAAAATACAGTAATACGCGTTATTGCACAGTAGCACACGGTATTGCACCAATTATTGATTCTTACGTAAGAAGGCAGTACTCAATAATTGTTACAGTAGTTATTATTCAATATTTTATTTTATTGATTCAATAATTGCTGCGTTGATATTTTATATTATTGATTGTTTCAATAATTGTTGCTGCACAGTATTTTCCTTTATCAGATCAATAATTCATATTATTTGAATAATATTATTAGATAACATTATTGGCAATGTCTAGAAAGTTCTGTCTAAGGAGAGGTTTGGTCATCTAATTGCGCGTCAGTAAGGAAAAATCCTTATTGGAAAGCCCCCTCTTTCCTGGGAACTGCCTGGTTGTCATAAATGTGATTCTGTAATATTATTTGTGAATAATTAATTATTGATTCATATGATAAGGAAATATTTATTTTATGTGGATATAAATGAGGGATATATTTTGGTGGTTAAAAATGAAGGAGTTAATGTTGAGATTTTTATCCGTATTTTTGTCGGAATGGAGGTATTAAAAATCAGGGTTTTTGAGATATTTTGCGGGGGTTATAATTTTTAATCCGACCGTTGGATCGAGGTAATTTTTGGATATGTTATACATATATAAGTTTAGTATATGTCCATAAATTTTGAACCGTTAAAAATGAACGTATGATTTATTATGAATTTTACAAGATGACTGGTTCAGAAATTGTTAAATTTTCAGAGTTTATCATTTTGATGGAAAATTCTAGAAATGGTGGGCCCAACTTGTGGTTGGTGAAGAAATGTGCTGAATTATATTTCAAATGTGGTGGGTGAGAATAGTAGCAGGTAAAGCCATCAGGTTGCAGGTCAAACCTACCAAAATTTTCCTATAAATAGAGGGCTAAGTTAGAATTGAAAATCACACCAGAAACATAAGCTTTCTCTCTTTCTCTCTCTATATTATGAAGTATATTTTGTGAGTTTTTAGATACTTGGTGAGTTGCTATTCATCAGTGCAAGTTTCCTTCAGCATCATATCCGATATCCAGTCAGAAGTACTGCTCTTTTGAGGTAAGGGATAGTAAGGGATATTAAGGGATTTTAAGGGTTGTTATGATTTTCAGTTTCGTAATTTTTCTGATCTTCAAAAATTCTGGAAAAATTTGAAATGATATTTTGATGAGTTTTCTTGATTGTGTCCAAAAATGGTGATTTTTGGATGTATAGATTGAGAGTTATGAATTTTATGAGAAAAGACTATTTTAAAAGTAACCGCTTATAATTCCTTGTGGTTAACTCCAAAATTGATGAAATTTTTATTGGGAGTACATGTGTATGATAGAAGTATACTCTGTAAATTTCAGAATTTTTGGACAAAAGTATAATTTTTGATAAATGTCTAAATATTCGGTGGTTTTGGCCATATGAAAAATAGTAAATGAGTTTTAAAAATTCTGAGAAAAATATATGTTCAATATTGGACTATATTATGCTAAATCTCAGAAAAGAAATATTTTTGGAACTGATTTGATATTTTTTATGAAAATGGACTAGTTATGAGTAAATGAATTAAATATGTTACGTGAAATAAGAAAATTGGAAAATAGGATTTTATGGCTTGAGAATCCTATATGAGGTATATGCAGATTTTTGATGAGGGTTTTGATTATTGGTGATAAAATCTTATGAGTTTGATACTTTAGAATGGTTAAATGCATTATTTAGTAAAGTGTAAACAATTTAAATAAATTGTTTATAAGCTTAAGAAATATTATTCTTTCAATATCATTATACCGAAATACTGGTATGGATTTTATTGTGGAATTTCTACCTTTTTGTGTTGAGTTTACTATTTATGAGTTAATATTCACGAGTTACTATTTATGAGTTACTATTCACGAGTTACTATTCACGATAAAAATTGGTTTCTTTTTCTAACCAAATTATAGTTGAGTTATGAATATTACTCTTAAGATTAAATCTATATGTTGATTATATTGATTTTATTATCATATATAACATTTTTATAACCCTAATGTTGAAATTCTCTTTCTCTAGAGTGTAAAGATGGGTAGATTATTGGTATGATCATGACTAGGGTTCTCTTTGGCCTGTAGTGCAAAGTTGAATTGTGACTGGTATGATCATGACCATTGAATTTATAAGTGAATATCTTTAGCTTAAGTGCAAAGGTGAATTGATCAACATGGTTATAATTATTGTTTATATAAATTCTAAAATGATTATATATTTCTTTGAGATATTAATATCTTTGGCCTGTAGTGCAGAGATGAAATATTGATGAATATCTTTGGCCTGTAGTGCAAAGATGAATTGTTGATGAATATCTTTAGCCCGTAGTGCAAAGATGACATGTTGTTGAATATCTTTGGCCAGTAGTGCAAAGATGAACAGATGTTGAGATAAACATGACCAACTGGTGATACAAATGAATATCTTTGGACGTAGTGCAAAGATGAAGTTATTAGTATGATTATGAACAGGAAATGTGATTTGGTGTAACCATGATCTTTGATGTTTCAGGTAAAGATAGGTGATGAAAATTATCATCGTCCTGGATGAGAAGAGGAATTTAGAACTACAGTTATGATTATGAGTTATTCATATGATTGTGGACCAGAATTGTTTATTGATGTTACAGGGATAAAACATTGTTGGTGGATTTTTAACATGGAGAAGATAATAGACTTTATAGTCTATTTGACTATTCTAATGGATTGCTCGTTCCGCTGCAACTATGGTTGAAATTTTTATCATTTACCATATGTTCTAAATCTCTGATTTATTGTTGATGAAGGCTATTGATAATTGAATTATCTTTAGTCATGATATTCTTTACTGAGCTAGTTGTGCTCACCCTTTTGCTTCAAAATTTCTTTCAGGTAATAAGAGTGTAGCTGGGTTGAGCGGGGGTAACAAGGGAATAGAACGGTGGTCATCATTTAGTAGTTATATTTGGTGAAGAAAATAGGGTGAGGCGAACCCAACGTTGGAAGGGTGTTTTGTCACTATCATACAAGATGTCTAATGACATACAACCTCGTGTCATCATAAGACAGGGTTGTGCTCATCCACTTGCTGAGTATATCTATGGGCACTACCTATATAATCTTGGTGTTTATTTGATGTATAATTCTCAATTAGAGACAGTGGAGATAATGATAAGTCAAGAGAAGACTCACCATTGGGAAGAATATGATAGTAATCTTCTCGTTTTTCTTTGGGGTCTATTGGGTCAACCATGGATAATTCTGTGGCCATATGATATCTATCATAACCTAGATGCGTGGCCTCCCATGTACGAAGGTTTCCTTGAGCACTTCCCAAAGATTCTAATTTCTAAAATAGTTTTTGACTTTACCTTTATGTAAGGTGTTATTGTGAGGTGATGTCCACGATTGGAACATGAGTCACATTTGGTATATATTTGTATCCAAACTCACAGCATATGTGTTGTTGTATTTTGCACGACAATTAATGTAATAAAGTTGTAGTTATTTTCTGTACCATGTATTTGACGACTCAGAATGGGTTGGGTGGAATGGACCTATTTTGGGGTCGTTACAAAAATATTCATTTAAATAAGGAATATTCGTACGACGGCACAATCATTGGTGGTCCCCACAACGGAATTATTGTCGGATTGAGAAAATAACAAAAATATCTTTTTATAAAATAATGATGAAAGTTTTACCGTTAAACTGTTAGAATACCTGGTGGTTAAAATATAGTAATATGCGAGGTTGCACAGTAGCACACGGTATTGCACAGTATTTTTGAATTATTGATTCTTACGTAAGAAGGCACTACTTAATAATTGTTATAGTAATTACTATACAATATTTTATTTTATCGATTCAATAATTACTGCATTGATATTTTATATTATTGTTGTTTCAGTAATTATCACTGCACAGTATTTCTCATTATCAAATCAATAATTCATATTATTTGAATAATATTATTAGATAGTATTATTGGCAATGTCTAGAAAGTTCTGTCAAAGAGAGGTTTGGTCACCTAATTACACGCCAGTAAGGAGAAATCCTTATCGGAAAGCCCCCTCTTTCCAAGGAACGGCCTAGTTGTCATTATTGTGATTCTGTAATATTATTTGTGAATAATTAATTATTAATTTATATGATAAGAAAATATTTATTTTACATGGACATAAATGATGGATAGGAAAATATTTATTTTATGTGGTTATAAATGAAAGAATTAATGTTGAGGTATTTTATCATTATTTTGTCGGATTGGAAGTATTAAAAAATTAAATCGGTGTTCTTAAAGCTCTATGACGTGAGTTATAATTTTAATCCGACCGTTTGATCATTGTGTTTTTGGATATGTTATGTATATATAAGTTGAGTATATGTCCACAAATTTTGAACTGTTAAAAATTAAAGAATGATTTGTTATGAATTTGAAGAATTGTTGAAAATTATCCGTTTGTAAAATTTGGATATTTTCTGTCTGGAATTTGGAAAAACTTTCTTCTGCAAAGTTGTAGAGAATTCGATTTCGTGTGGAATGGACATAAAATTCGTATTTTTCTGATAAAAGAGCTATTTATTATGAATTATTGAAGTTTCAGAAATTAAAATGTTTTTATTAAAAATATGGGGGGCCCCACTTTTGGTTGTTAGGAAAAGTGGCTGATTTTAGTGGGCCCCGCGTGTGGTGGCTAAAATTTTTTCAAAGAAGTGTGCGTAGAAAAAAAATTAATATTATTTTATTATTTAGTCTCCTATGGCGTTCTAGCATTTTTCTATAAATAGGCGCTTAAGTTAGAATTGAAAATCACACCAGAATCAGAGAATTCGTCTTTTATAATCTTGAGCGTATTTCTTTAGAGTTTTAAAAAGCTTTGAGCGTAGAAAACAGTAAAAAAATTTTTTAAGAATATCCCCGCTATACCAGTTGGAATACTCTTCTTTTCAAGGCAAGAGATGTTATTTTTGTTCAATATTCGCTAAAAATAATATTTTCTTCCATACTCTGTAGTATGTAAGTAATATTATTTCGTTTCAGATTTCGAATTCTATACTCGTTTTGTTAAAGTTTTGGCTTCTAAACTTTATGAAATTAGTTGAATATTCTTGATATTTGTGCTTCATCCAGTATCTTTTCATGGAAATATTATTCTAAGCATTCTTGATATGTTTTAACTTTTTCATGCCGGAGTACTATTCACGGGGTTACTATTCCCAAAGTACTATTCACGGGATACTATTCACTCGAGTACTATTCACTCGGAGTACTATTCTTGATAAAAATTGATCGTTTTCGGTCCAAATTATTTTTTTGTACAATATTATTCTTGAATTTTACTCCACAAAGCAGTATCATGTTGACAATTTGGACGTTATTGATTTCTGGATAAATTAAATTATAAATCTTTAAAAATTTATCCTTGAACTTGTTTTTATTGAATTCTTATATCATTGTCATCATCCTCATGTTTATATTATGTTGAAAGTCATCTATGGCCTGTAGTGCATAGATGGACTTGGTATGATTATGAACAGGGATTATTCGGTACAATCATGACCGTAATATTACAAATGATGTGGTAAAAGTCCTCATTGGCCAGTAGTGCATTGATTAACAATTGTTGGCATGATCATGACCATTGATGAATACACGAATATCCTTAGCCCGTAGTGCATGGATAATTTGTGGTCGTGATACTAATGAATATCCTTGGCCGTAGTGCAGGATGATGTGGATTATTTATTAAGTTGAGTCTCAGCGATAAAAATGATGAAAAACCTTTTAAATCATAGAAGATTGTAGATTTTATTCTCTACTTGACTCTTCTAATAGATTGCTTGTTCCGTTGCAGTTAAACTTGATGTTTGTTATATTTTATCAGTTTAACACTGTTGAAGGCTAACGATAAATTATTCTGCATTATCTTAGTCATAATATTTCTTACTGGGCTAGTTGAGCTCACCCTTTTGCTTTCATTGTCCTCTTCAGGAAATGAGAACGTAGCCGGGACTAGTCGGAGAACAGAGTGACGGTCCAGATGATAGCATTAGTAGTCCTCACTATTCTATGAAATAGTGTGATAATAATTGTATTGAGGACACCATTTGAGTTGAATATTGTCTAGAAGACAATATTCGTTTTAAAACTCTCAGTTTATGTTTTGTCGTATTTTACACGACAGTTGTATTATTAAGTTGTATTTGAATTTTGTACCATGTATTTGCCGACTCAAGATAAGTGATGTATACCTATTTTGGGGGCATTACAAACCTACCGTAAAAGATGTTCTTCTATTACCAGAACAGTACATTCCAAACAAATATGTGGAAGAAACAATATTGATCATTGACCAGAATGATGAAAAGTGGATGAAAGATCCATAGGACATCAAGAGGCATTATCTAACGCCTCTACAATTTCCTTCCCATTTTAACTAGTATCGATATGTTTATGAGCAAAACATCATTGAAACAACATCAATAGACATCAAGCATATGCTTTATGATCCATCAAAACCAACTAATTCAATCCAGTACAATAAAACAACCATTAAGAGCATTATGCCTCTTGCTAATTGGGGTATTAATCCCCATACCACCCGTACTATTGAGACTAGTCATACAGAAATAAAGTGTGGTTATGAATTGGATTATACTACCACTTGTGGTAATCTAGTCCTTTTGAATTCCAGTTATCACATTCAGTTGGCGTTCAGTATAAAATTCTGACTCTGAAAAAAAATCATAATACCATTTAACAAATGATAATATACATTGGCTCTTATTTAGATAAGCATAATAATTAGCTTTAATTTCTGCTAGTTTATCATTATCAGGATTTTTAAAATACATGTTTCTATAGTTGTGGTATTTATCTTGCATGAATTCCTGGTTTAAGCGCTGGCAAATTTTACTAATAGGAGAAAAATCCATCTAACATTCAAAATTCATATCACTAGGAGTTGGACTATAAGGTCTTCTGTTTTGAGGAGCATTTGTTTCATAAATACCATGAGGTATTTGATTTTCAGAAATATGTATTCCTTTTATTAAGTCTACATTTTTTACATACTCATTACTGGGATTTTTAGACTCTTGATAAACGGATTCTAAAGGATCAGACACAAATTATCTAGATGATTCAGGAAAATCAATATTATGAGAAACATTATTAATAGATTGACTTCGGGTAAAAGGTCTATAAAATTTTAAATAAACATTTCCATTGCTGGTTTGGACAACATCCTCAATGGATTGTCTAAGTATAGGCCTGGTAGGAACGGTGTTAGTAATTTGCCATTGTTCCGAAAAAGTTATTTCTTCCCAAAGGATCATTATTGGAATAGCTACTTGACTACTAAAAAGTTTAGTGTCTATTAGGACAGTATGTCCTTGTTGGCTTTGTTTTCGGATATAAGGGTTTAAACTAGTTAAAACTTTAAGACGAATACGGAATAATATGGAAAAAGGAGGAGATCCTAATAGATACTCATAGCTGTGAGATATAATTCTTATCTCTAAAACTTTTGACAAATTTTTATCAGTTAAGGCAACACATAACTTTGGATAAATATTGAAATATACTGGTCCATGAGCAAGGCTAGTTTCACTAGCACCCATAAGAGAGGCTCTCCAGTTAAGACACCTGCCATCTCTAAGTGTGCACTAATACTTGTATTTTGGCCAAATAAGGTTAAAGGTTTGAAAGCTACTTGGACAAGTCCTATATGAACATATTTATATTTTTGCAAAAAAGGATATAATTTTTCAACATGCAATAAATATAAAATTTCATCATTATTCTATAAAGGAACAACATGTTCAAAGGTTTTAATTATTCTTTTGTTGATAAAATCAAAGGTTCCAATTTTATAAATTGTTTATGGTTTGATTTTAGGAATAGTCCATTTATCAAGGCTTCCTTTACATCCTGGTAGGCAATAAGTTCAGTTGCTTCTAAAGTAGAAGATGAGGCATTAGCTACAGTTGTCACATATGAGGTAGAAAAATCAGTCATTTTTCAAAATGATCATATATGCATAATTTTTAGTTAATATATTCATCAATATGTCAATAAACTAAATATAGCACTGATACCAAAGGAGGCATAATCGGGAGAGAATATTGATAAAGCACGTCTGTCAATGATTTACAAAGGATAAAAGCCACAACGCCACAACACGGCTAAATGACTTTTTGATGGTAAGCGTTTTCCTTCACGTTTTTCCTTAACGTAGTTAAACAAATGAAAAGAACATAACATTACTTTTCGTCATTTTTAATTAGTCTGATTTATGCACGTTTTTCGAGAAAACTTTTATCGGCCTACTTAACTTTTCACGATATATTATAGTCAAATCTTTCGACGGAATATCATTTCGACATATCAAACTCTCAAAAAGGCTTAGGTTATTCAAACCTTAACCTATAGGTTTCGTCAGGTGAATAGTGCATATTTCGTCTTTTTCCTCATAAAAAATTTTTTCCTGTAAAAAATTTATTTTTGTCTTTAAAATTCTTACTCGTTCAGTCTAGCTCGTAGCTAGAATCCTCCCGTCTTATAATCATTCCAAGTTCTAGAACGATTAATAAACACATAACACATAATATTATTAATAAAAATTCATTTTATTAATAATTAATTCTTTAAACTTAAATTATGGACAATCCGATTTTTCGGGTTATCACAGATGTGATCTAAAGATCGTCGACCCACTATGGAATGATGTAGTATGACAAAATCACAAAATAACGGAATCATCAAACAGACTACAAATACAATGAGGAATCCTAACGTCATAAAATGATTTTCAGACTTCTAAAAAAAAATTATTGCCAAATAAATTTGGTCAGAAATGTTTCGATTAAAATTCGAATTATTAGTATGAGTCTAAGCTGTTTGATTCAGCTAGACAAGTGTTTATGAAATTAAAAGTATTCTTTGAGAATTTATCCCGAACAAAATTATTTTGGAACGAAATCTTATCATAAGTCTGAGGTGAACAACCCTAAAAAATGGGATATGTCGATTGGATAAAATAATTCAATCTAATAGCAAAAATATTAGCTAAACATGATTTGTAACGCCCGAGAAAAATCAAATTTTATGTGAAATAAATTTTTATTTGATTATTTGAATTTAATTATTCAGTTATGTGAGTAAGCTATTTCAAGGTCGTTCTATGACCTAGAATGTGCGGATGTGGTAAGGATTCTGGCTATGTGTTAGGATTCATTGTTATGAATTTCCAAGATGAAAATAGAAGTTTTTTGAGAACTTTTCGTAAAAACACTATTCATCTGTTTTTGCTCGGAGATTAAGTTTGAATTTCTGAGAAACCCGTAATGATAGAATACTAAGACGTAATGGAATATCCAATAATATTTTAGTTATGGCAAACAAAGTTTTCGCATGCGGACTTAAAACCTAAGGGTTGGGAAAAGTAAGTTCTGAGAATTTAATGGCTACGTATAATGATTAGGGTTATTATACGTAAGGAATATGTGTATGATACTAGTTATTATATGAGTATAGTACAAAGATTATTACGACTTATAATACGAATATCTTACGAATAGTATACGAAGAGAATACGAGAATTGTACGAGTAAAATACGATTAGTTCGTAATGGACTTTAGTAAGTGGACTTTGTTATTTCCAATTGGACTTGGTTTATGTCAAGCCCAAAGTTATGTTAAGACAAGCCCAAGATAGGCCCAATATGATTTATGCTAAGGCCCAAATTAAGAAACCAAACCACGGATCGAACTGATGGGTCACCGAATGGTTATAACCCATGGGTGACCCAAAGAACTAGGTGGGCCGGCCACTTGGAGGCAAAGTAAAGTGAATTTACTTGGTGGCTAAGTAAGTGAATTGTAAGGAGGTGAATAGTAAGTGTGAGAGCCCCGAATCCGGGTCTCAAATCAGCGCGAATCCGGTTCAATCATTCTACGACTATTACGGAAGATATAAACATAAATTGTTTATACAATAAATTTTACACATTATTCTCCAAGGTCGAGTAACCTTAACTTATACACAATTTATAACTTGTCTAACATATAATGTCATTATCATACATTAATATTACATTTATCTGCACAAATTATCCCACGCTGAACTTGGCTTTGTCATTTCCTGTACCCGACGTATTCGTCTTAATCTGCAATGTTAATCATGATATAGCAAGGGTGAGCAATGAGTTTGCCCTGCAAGTTTAAGTTTAATAAATTAAAGATATATCATGATAGAAAGAATTGAACAATAAGCTGGCTAAAGTTCTACAATATAATTGTGAACTAGCATGAATAAAATTTACATAGCTGAACGAACATTGAAACATGAACATATATATATATATATATATATATATATATATATATATATATATATATATATATATATCTGGACCGAATTGTAATGAAGGTGATCAACCTTTCACACCTGATGAATACATGCAGTATGCACAGAGTGCGATTTAATAATTCTTAGACTTGGCAATCAGGAATGATTAACCACAAGTATAATTGAATAATGCAACTCGAGGTCGAGTTAAGAAAAACTTGCACAATAAGTGAGTATAAGAAACTTGTTTGTTCCGTTGATTATCGTTACACATTTTATTAAGATTTGTCTAAACCTAATATATAAATAATATAGATATACAAATTAGAATAATATCATCACAATATTTAAATAACCTAAACACATTATCACATAACACACATAAGACCTAGTATTAAGCCAAATTTTTACTGTCCGAGTCGAGTTCGTCACAATTCTAACATCCCAACGGTCTAGTCGGACAATTATCGAGTTTAAGTTCAATTAAACTCTGCCTAACACTTAGTAATTATCTTAGATAATTATTTTATCAGTCAAAATATTTTTTAAAAGCTCGTAATAATTTTCAAAAAATTATTATAATTTATCATGAATTTTCAATCATTAATATCGTATTTAAATGAATTAAATACCACGTAATTTCTTTATCATTAATATTTATTTAATATTAAATATTAATGAAAATCATACTATAATATTATAATATATTTATAATAACACAAAGTATTTTTAATACTTTAAAATTATATTTATATGATTTTTAAACAGTTAAATCCATTATCTGATAATTGATATTAATATTAAAATATTAATATTTTCATGACTAAATATCAAAAGTTATATTTCATAACTTAAAATATTTTTATAACACTTAAATAATTTTTAAAGGATTTTTAAATCATTAATTCTATTTTTTCATAATTTATTTAATATATTTATTAAATAAATTAAATATCATTAATATTAATTAATTAATAAAATTCATCACAAAATATTAAAAGTCACTAAAAATAACTTAAAATATTTTCTTATAACATAATATAATTTTTCATGTATTAAAATTATTTTAAAATAATTTATTTAATATTATAATTAAATAAATTAAATACCATTATTATTCTAAAAATATAAAATATTTATGAAATATATTCTGAATAATGAAAAACTAATTTTCAGGCTTTAAAATAATTTTTAAGAATTTATTATGTAGTTTTAATAATTAAAAATAATTTTCTCTAATTATTTAATAAAATAATTATTTTCAGAAATTAAGTGTCGCTAAAAGTGCATTAGGCAACAAAATCGTGACTAAAGGTGTTCTTGGGCTGTTCTTCATCAAACCCAGAAATGCATAGGCAGTGTTCATGATAGGAGGTTTGACCAAGTATATATCATTGATCTTCATGATTTTGGGTTATCTAAAGTGTTACACATGTAGTATTTATGTCATACTACACAAACAAACTGATTCCAGGGTCATAAAGCATCATAGCAGAGAGATATAAGCAATCAAAAAGTCTGACAAGGCTGTTCTTCATTTCTGGGCTTTCCAGAAAATGAAGAAAAGCACATGGTGCTATATCTAGATCCTCAGATCGTGAGCTCTAAGTCTGTTTTGTGTGATTAATGAGTTCAAACTTGTAGTCCAGATGTCAGGGTACGTATATAACTCACTAGATAAACTTAACAACATCACCCACGCATGATTAGAGCTGGTCAAAGGCTGTCAGAAAAACGGTTCTTGAAGATTCTGGGCTGCCCAGAATATTCATCCGGCGTGATGGTCAACGCTTGTTTGACTGGCTACAACTTTGTGCCCATGCAAGATCTGGTTAATCTAAGGGCTTGGATGTGTAGTATTAATGTCAGACTACAAGATCTATACACAAACATGGCCATTAACCTTAACAGTTGCAAGATCAAAAGCCATAAACAAGCAGTCAGAGCTACCTGGAAATTTCTGGGCTCCCCATAAAACAAATTTCGTTATCGGTCAACGAGGTTTGACTGCATTTATCTTACAATTTATACATGATATGGGCTTGATTCAAGTTCCAAATCAAAGCCCCTACAACATACTACAACCGCAAACCTTTAAAACACAAAAACAAATAACAGAGACATATCTAGGAGTCCTGACATTTGACTGTCAGACACAAATTTCTAGTTTTCCTAGATTTTTAAAAACTTCAAAATCGTGCATCTAGATGTTATAGATCTGTGATCTAATAACCCAGATCGCTAAAAGACACCCTATAACACATATCTAACTAATCATTAACAACATTTAACATCAAATCATAAGATTTTGAAGATTAAGGTTTATACCACTTTGATTCTCTATTTTTGATTCTGATCATACTGATTTGATCTTGGCTGGCTAAGTACTAATATTACCTTGACTTAACACTCCCTTTCTCTTTCCATTTTCAAAATCTTAGAGAGAGAAAGCTTAGGTTCAAATGAAAAGTAAAGTTAGCATTTTCTCTCTCTTTAATCTTTATATAATTGAACATGTAATGGAGTTGGCTAATGAAATGGCTGAGATATTTGATATATTAGAGAACATGGTTGATCTAGAGTAGTTGACCAACTACAAATATGGCAAGATTCACACACCATTTTATAAAGTACAAAAATGGCATTAAGGTCATTTGTCATTTAATTTTAATGGCTAACTTGACATTTATCCTAACCCTTAGGGTTTAGGGTTTAACCCTTAGACATTTGCAATGAAATTTCTAATATTTCCCAATTTCGGTTTTTACAAATGGAAATTTAATATTTCTAAATTAGAATTAGAATTCTCTAATTATATTAAAAAAATTTAATCATAATTCAAGCTTGCTAATTAGGGTTAATATTTCTTAATTAAAATTTGCTAAATTAACAATTAGGGTCATAATTGTACATTAGTATTTATAACCCAAGAATTAGGGTTTTAAATAGAAAATTAATCTTTCTAATTTAGAAATTAGGTTTCCTAATTAGATTAAGGTTTTCTAATTACATATAACTTGAAAATTAGGATTAATGTTTCCTAATTAACATTAAAATTATTAAACTAACCATTAAGTTTTCTCTAATTACAAATTAGGATTTCTAACCCAAAAATTAGGGTTTTCTACACAATTTGTTAAGCTTTACCCTAATTAAGTTTATAATTAGTACACTTAAGTCTCTGAAATCCCAAGTTAGGGTTTTCATAATCCAAATTAGGGTTTTGGATTCCCAGAACTAAAATTAGGGTTTCTAGAATTGGTTTTTATGGTTTCTTATAAATCATAAGAATTTTCTAGTTGAACGTTGACGTTTTTAATATAATATTAGGGTTTGCCATTGATATAGGTTATCTGGTTAACCCTTGACCCTTAACCACATATTGTACACGTATACAACCACACACACAGAACATATACACTTATACCCTTAATCCTGAATAATTCTCCATAAAAATTTATAAATCCGTTCACTTAATTTCTGTCTAGGTTTATTATTTAACCTTAATTCAATATTTTAAGATTTTATAAATATCCAAATTCTCGGGTTATCACATTCAACCCTTCTTCTAATAATTTTGTCCCCAAAATTTACCTTACACCGTATACCATACAGCTTACACCATTCGTTCACAGCATCACATGCTACCCAATACATTCCTCACAAGAGTAAAAAATTTCAAATTTTGCTGAGGAGTTACGTAGACTATTGTTTGTCATTTTTGCAAAGGTTTTATAGAAATTCATCCGCAAACCGCACTGGTCTAATGAACTTTGTGGGTGATCAACCTGTTCTGCCCTGTACTAGCCCAGTAATACAGGTTTGATCTTTTTCTCATCACTGCCATAGGCACAAAATTTTTACCTCAGTCTTATAATAGAATTCCGTACCAAAATAATTTAGTTCGGGAAAATTTTCAAAGAATGTTTAGAGCATTCATAAAAGTCGGTATAGCCGAATCGAATAGCTTAGACTCATATCAATAATCAACTTCAATCGAATTACGAATGTGTGTAGCCAAAACCCCGTTGGCAAATTAAAATTTTGAAAATTATTTGAAAATGATGTCATGATGTCGTACTGTATTAACAGCCCGTTTGAGGATGCCTTCATCGAGTGACTTTGTCATAACACATCATACAATAGTGGACTAACGATTTTAGAGCAAATTCAACACTAAGTATTCCTGCATTTACAACTCCATCAACTTTTTATCATCTCTGCACCAGGTTACTTGGTACATAAGTGATAAATAAAAATATATTTTGATATTTCAAATCATTGTCGTCTAGATGAAATAAGTAGCATAGACTATTTTTTAAACCGTTCAAAAATCATTACAAATCTGTTTTATCACCTCAACAGGTAACGAGGTGTAGGTGGCCCAAAGTCCACTCATAAATAATGGTCACCAGGAGTTAAGAATAAAAATTCTTTTTCAAAAAACACATAGTACGTTTCTAGCTTGATGTCAAAAATTTTGAAGTCTGTCATAGCTAGGAGGTTTGGAAAAAACTAATATGCCGCTAATGATCCATTACTTAAACAGTCTATCTACTCCTATTATTCTCAATATTCCATTCACACTTAGTTCTACCCCGTTTGTCAAACCACACTCATGAGTTCAGGAACTTTGCACAATCATATGAGTTTAAGAACTTGTCCTAGACAGACCTTTGGCGTCCATTCACTGAGGGGTTCATAAACATTTCATATAATCATGAGTCAGGAACGTACCATAAGTATGAGTTTTAAGAACTCGTACTCAACCTTATATTTTATACCTATACCATATCTATCTGTTATACACATTAGAAAGGAATCACCCTCTTAACAAGCATATAGCAAATAGCGCGACACAGATATTCTAATAATTATCCTAACTCCCTTCTCAATACGAATTTCATTCAACTCGTATGTAAACTTGTTGTAAACTTTTCAATCATTCACTTGACCCTTCTCCATACTATCACCTTATCAGATCACGGGGTGATCTCATCATATATATTATGATTCATTTCTATACTATAATCGTTTTATTTTATGATCTTCTATCACTGTACTTTTAGTCTTTTAGACTCTATCTATTTATTACTACTGTTCACCTTTATTATCAGAGTTAGGAAACTCCGTATCTTTATAACTCGTCGAGATTCGTCTTTGAATCCTGCCCACTCACTAACTCTATTTGACTTATTACTTATCTTAATCACTGCGATTATTAGTCTCAGGTATTCCTACCTAAGGTTCATACCCTACAGCTTTGATACCAACTGTGAGAGCCCCGAATTTGGGTCCCAAATCACCGCGAATCCGGCTCAATCATTCTACAACTATTGCAAAAGATATAAACAAAAATTATTTATACAATAAACTTTACACACTATTCCCCAAGGTCGAGTAACCTTAACTTATACACAATTTATAACTTGTCTAGCATATAACGTCATTATCAGCCATTAATATTACATTTATCTGCACACATATTATCCCAAGCTGAACTTGGCTTTATCCTTTCCTGTACCCGACGTATTCGTCTTAATCTGTAATGTTAATCATGATATAGCAAGTGTGAGCAATGAGTTTACCCAGCAAGTTTAAGTTCATTAAATTAAAGATATATCATGATAGTAAGAATTGAACAATAAGCTGGCTAAAGTTCTACAATATAATTGTGAACTAGCATGAACAAATTTTACATAGCTGAACGAACATTGAAACATGAACATATATATATATATCTGGACCAAATGGTAATAAAGGTGATCAGCCTTTCATACCCGATGAATACATGCAGTATGCACAGAGTGCGATTTAATAATTCTTAGACATGGCAATCTGGAATGATTAACCACAAGTATAATTGAATAATACAACTTGAGATCGAGTTAAGAAAAACTTACACAATAAGTGAGTATAAGAAACTTGAATGTTCCGTTGATTATCGTTACACATTTTAATAAGCTTTGTCTGAACCTAATATATAAATAATATAGATATACAAATTAGAATAATATCATCACAATATTTAAATAGCCTAAACACATTATCACTTAACCCTATCAGTCTATAACACACATAAGACCTAGTATCAAGTCCAACTTTTACAGTCCGAGTCGTGTTCAGAATAATTCTAACATCCCGACGGTCTAGTCAGAAAATTATCGAGTTTAAGTTCAATTAAACTTTGCCTAACACTTAGCAATTATCTTATATAATTAGTTTATCAGTCAAAATATTTTTCAAAAGCTCGTAATAATTTTCAGATAATTATTATAATTTATCATGAATTTTCAATCATTAATATCGTATTTAAATGAATTAAATACCATATAATTCCTTTATCATTAATATTTATTTAATATTAGATATTGATGAAAATTATACCATAATATTATAATATATTTATAATATCACAAAGTATTTTTAATACTTTAAAATCATATTTATATGATTTTTAAACAGTTAAATCTATTATCCAATAATTGCTATTAATATTAAAATATTAATATTTTCATGACTAAATATCAAAAGTTATATTTAATAACTTAAAATATTTTTATAACTCTTAAATAATTTTTAAAGGATTTTTAAATCATTAATTCTATTTTTCTATAATTTATTTAATATATTTATTAAATAAATTAACTATCATTAATATTAATTAATTAATAAAATTCATCACAAAATATTAAAAGTCACTAAAAATAACTTAAAATATTTTCTTATAACATAACATAATTTTTCATGATTTTTTATGTATTAAAATTATTTTTAAATAATTTATTTAATATTATAAATAAATAAATTAAATACCATTATTATTCCAAAAATATAAAAAATTTATGAAATATATTCGGTATAATTAAAAATTAATTTTCAGGCTTTAAATTAATTTTTAGGAATTTATTATGTAATTTTAATAATTAAAAATCATTTTTCTTTAATTATTTAATAAAATAAATATTTTTAGAAATTAAGTATCGCTAAAGGTGTATTAGGCGACAAAACCGTGGCTAAAGGTGTTCTTGGGCTGTTCTTCATCAAACCCAAAATTTGTAACACCCCCAAATCTAGGTACTTAATTCCCACAAGATTTGGGGTTCACGTTCCATTCATTCATACTATCTACCCAAATATAATCAAATTAAATCATAAATCCTCCGCTTAAATAGGGTTACATCATTAAATCCAAAAACATCCCAAGTTATCTAACCTTAAACATAAATCAAGTGCGGAAATAAAATTTTTACATCACTTCATTAATTTAAAAGTTTGTCATCATAACAGTAAATGAAATTACAAGTTTTCATTACTTGTACATTTTTTCATTTCCTTTGCTAGTAGTAGGTTCATCTACATTCTCAACTTTAGCTGCAATAATAATATTTATGCAAGAGTGAGCAAAATAATTGCTCACTGGACATAACAATAATTCAACAAAAGAATAACAACAGCCAAAAAACAGGCTCATCAATACTGAATAGTACTCTATCAATGATAACCATCAACGAGAATCAAAATAAGAAATATGTATGAGGGTCATAAGACCACGAACTTGAAAGTAGTATGAACACAAGCCAATCATGTTTGATGATAAAGCATATACTTTGTAACAATTTTATTCATTTATTAATAAAAAGTATTAATTTATTAAAGGCTTTTAATTATCTACATGATACTGTTTTATAATATGTGATAAACCCATAGTTTTAAGTAATGCTTTTAAAATAATGATGATGATCATTCTAATGAACTCTAAATTCTTAGAAAGCTTAAAACTAAAATAGTTCCCAATCGTTAGATTACTAAATTGGAAATTAGTGAATCCGGATAGATTGGTACATACGTTGTTTGCTCATTGGATGAAGATGATAGATCTTCAGATCATTTGTGTGGAGACACTAAAGCAAGTATGCAGGTGCTTATTAGAGAATAAGTTCACTGAACGTTGCTCGCTAAAGAATACCTAATGGACTTTTACTTGTCTGTCAATAGGAATTCCTGTAGTGATAGTAGTACAAGTGATCCTTGGACTTGCGATCATCATAGTATTTTGTGTATGATGAGTTATACTCTGACTTATTCCTTAAGACCCTTAGGGTATATCAAAGGGTATGCTTGGGTATAATAAGTTGTACATGGAGATAATGTATGATCAATAAAGAATCTACCACTTCTAGTAAAATAAGAGAAATGTCCTATGTGATTCGATAAATGACAACCCAGTAGTCCTTGCCCAAGGCATAATGAAATTAGAAAGGAGTTTCTAATTTGTAGTATTTGGTGTTGTGCATTTAAGAGTCGAAATACATATAATTAAATAAAATAAAACTTGATAGTAATTACATGTCTTATATTTATTTGGGACATTGTATGGTGGAAGGATTGAATTGTACGGTAACTAATTATTTAAAGGTTCTTTTATGATTAATGTTGAAATCTATATTATCTGGAAAATCGTTAATCTCTAGGGAGACTTATCCCTATTGTAGAATAAATATTATTTATTTAAATAAATTAATAGTTTAATTTAATTATTTAAATAAGATTAGAATTGTTCTAATTGATTTATTTACAACCGATTTAATATGGAGAACTTATAGGGTCACACCATAAAAGGAAGAATAATTATTTAAAAAGTTAATGACATAATCGTAATAATAAGTTAAGTATATTTAATTTAATCTATGATGATAGAATAAATTAAAAAGCTTAATATTTATTATTTAATATTTTAGAAATATTAAATATAAATTAATAAGAGAAGTCTTATTATTATTATTATTTAATTTCTAAAGGAGTTTGAGAATTAATTAATAAAAGTACTCTCATTTATTCCTAATAAGATTAGGAGGCAAATTAATTAAAAGATTTTAATTAATTATTCCTAATAAGATTGGGAGCCTAATTAATTAAAGGATTTTAATTAATTAAAATAAAACCCATTTCCTTAATTGTTAAGAAGAGTTGCACACATCTATAAATAAGAGGAGTCTTATTATGGGTGGAGTTGTTGACGTTTTCAAAGAATACGTAATTCCAATAGTTGGGAGAGTACACCATTTTCTATGAGAAATAAAAAAACTAGGGTTTTGCCAAATACCCTTCTTCTGGAATATTTCTTCTTCTTTGGTGGATCACCACTAGAGGCCAAACACTTGGGTGGCTAACGTTGATCAAAGGAAGGAACCAAACCTAGTGGATTCAAGTTGAACGCGAAAAAGATTTGGAGGTGAACTCGTTCCTGAGGAAGCTCGAATCTTCAAGGGTATGATTCTTGTTCTTTATGTTTTCGTTTAATTAATAATTGTGCATAAAGGATGATCCGGGTATATGGTTTTAAAAATTTTAAAACTCTGATTTTCCATGTTTTTGCTTATTTTGTGCAATTTGATTGCGTTCATGAATATTACAAACCTAATAGTGGTATCAGTGTAAGACTCCAACTTTTATAAATAAAGATGAATTTTCTATAAATATCATTTTTGAATATTATGGAGTTAATTTGATATAATGTTAGATATTCGATTGGTCGAGGAATATTCGTTTTAACAGGGAATATTCGTACAACGGCACAATCATTGGTGGGCCCCACAACGGAATTATTGTCGGATTGAGAAAACGACAAAAATATTTTATTAAAAATAACGGCGGAAGTTTTACCATTGATACTGTTGAACTACTCGGTAGTAAAAGTACAATAATACGTGTGGTTGCATAGTAGCACACGGTATTGATTATTAATGCTTATGTGAGAAGTCACTCAGTTTGATTCAATTATTGTCAGTTAATAATATGAATTATTTAGCGATAATGACGTTTTGTTTTATTCGTATTATTAACGTAATAAAACAGAAATATCTTTTTATATAAAACAAAATACTTTATTAAAGTTATTCGATAAATAGAATATATTATATTTTATTTAAAAGATTTTTCTTTAAATATGGACCGTCAGATTAAAGTAATCAATCTGGACCGTTCATGGATTAGTTACTATGCATTTTATTTTTCTATAAATTGCAGCTCATTCCTTCATTATTTCTTACGAATTCACTGAACTCGAGAGAGAGAAACTATAGAGAGAGAGAGAAGAAGAATATTCTACTACTTAACTACTTCCTTATTTCAGCTCCTCTTTAAAACGATAAGGGGTGTTATTCTTTCTTATTTACGAAGAGAACTGTTGTTATTCCATTTCTTATTATTCTGTTGGAATAACCTGTATACGCGGTCTACCCTATACTTGGTGACATTCTTCTATTATTCTGTTGGAACATCCTGTCTGTGTGTTTTACACCGGACCTGGTTCTGTTTTTATTATTATTCTGTTGGAACATCCTATCTGTGTGTTTTACACCGGACCTAGTTCCGTTTTTATTATTATTCTGTTGGAACATCTTGTCTGTGTGTTTTACACCAGATCTGGTTCCGTTTTTATTATTATTCTGTTGGAACATCCTGTCTGTGTGTTTCACACCGGACCTGGTTCCATTATTAATTATTCTGTCGGAATATCCTGTCTGTGCGTTTACGCCGGACTTAGTCCCATTATTTATTATTCTGTCGGAATATCCTGTCTGTGCGTTTACGCCGGACCTGGTTCCATTATTTATTATTATGTCGGAATATCCTGTCTGTGCGTTTACGCCGGACCTGGTTCCATTATTTATTATTATGTCGGAATATCCTGTCTGTGCGTTTACGCCGGACCTGGTTCCATTATTTATTATTCTGTTGGAATAACATGTATGTGCGCTCTATCGCATGCCGGGTGATTTCTTTTGTTATTCCATTCTTTATTATACTCAGTTGGTTAAGTTTTGACTTCTATACTCCATGAAATTTGTGGAATATCCTTGATAATTGCGGTTCATCCAGTATCTTTTCATGAAAATATTCTTCTAAGCATTCTTGAATTTTACTCCACAAAGCAGTATCATGTTGACAATTTGGACGTTGTTAATTCTTGGATAAATTAATTCTTGAACTTGTTTTATTGAATTCTTATATCATTGTCATCATCCTCATGTTTATAAAATGTTGAAAGTCATCTTTGGCCTGTAGTGCATAGATGGACTTGGTATGATTATGACCAGGGATTATTCGGTATAATCATGACCGTAATGTTACAAATGATGTGATAAAAGTTCCCATTGGGCCGTAGTGCATTGATGGACAGTTGTTGGCATGATCATGACCATTAATGAATACACGAATATCCTTGGCCGTAGTGCAGGGGTGATTCGATGATGTGGATTATTTTATTAAGCTGAGTCTCAGCGATAACAGTGTTGAAAAACCTTTTAAATCATAGAAGATAGTATATTTTATTTTCTACTTGACTCTTTTAATGGATTGCTTGTTCCGCTGCAGTAAAACTTGATGTTCGTTATATTTTATCAGTTTAACACTGTTGAAGGCTAATGATAATTTATTCAGCATTATCTTAGTCATAATATTTCTTACTGGGCTAGTTGAGCTCACCCTTTCTTTCACTGTTCTCTTCAGGAAATGAGAACGGAGCTGGGGCAAGTCGGGGAACGGAGTGATGATCTGAATGATAGTATTAGTTAGTAGTCCTCACTATTCTATGTAATAGTGTATTAATAAATGTAATGAGGACTCCTTTTGAGTATGAATACTCTCTACAAGATAATATCTGTATTCAAACTCACAGTTTATGTTTTTTCGTATTGTACACGACAATTGTATTTGTATGTTTTATTTGTATTCTATACTATGTATCTGACGACCCAAGATGGGTGATGTATACCTAATTTTGGGGGCGTCACAGTTTGTATCAGAGCATAGGGATATTATCCCTGGCTAAGATGTGAGAATAGAACTAGGAGGGGAGAGACGGGGAATTCCTTTGCTAGTATGACCTACCTAAGTTTATTTGCATGGTATTTAATTGGTCGGTCATAATATAAGGATAATATATGACATATCAATTAACTTTTATTTTGTGGCAGTATCTGAAAATGGCATCTGAGAATGTGGAGAATAGCAATGGAGCACAGACGACTGTTGATTCACCACATATCAATAATCAGGATAATGTGCATCAGGAAGGTGACAATCCTCATGCAAACAACAACACTGACCAGATGATGAATGATGGAATGTTCAGAAACTTTATGCAGTTCATGCAACAGCAGGCGAGAGCGGCTCCTGTCCAAAATATAGGTGGAAACACTGAAAACTCTCGGACGGTCACCGCTAAACAGTTCAAGGAGCTGGGACCACCAGAGTTTAAGGGAGAGCCAAAACCACTTATAGCGGAAACATGGATAAAGCAGATTACCAAGATATTTGATGTCTTAGGATGCTCCGAGGAGCAAAAGGTTCCCTTTGCCGCCTTTATGTTGCGAGGAGAGGCAGATTACTGGTGGGAATCGATTAAGCGTACTCAACCTGCCGCACTAAAGATGTCTTGGGAGAAGTTCCAAGAGCTGTTCAATGACAAATACTTTCCCGAAAGTGTTCGTCACATGAAGGAGGTGGAGTTCATCAAATTGGAGCAGAATAATATGATTGTGTCGCAGTATGAGGCTAAATTTGCTGAGTTGTCCCGGTTTGCGTCCCACTTGGTGGATAATGAAGAGCGAATGACGCGAATGTTTTTGCGAGGTTTGAAACCTGAGATACGTCAACATCTTATTTCTCATAATCTGTGTTTGTATTCAGATGTTGTGAATAGGGCTCAGTTAGTGGAGCGCGATAACGAGTCAACGCAACCAAAAGAGAGCAGTCGACAAAATGATAATACCAGTGAGAGCAGTCATCGAAGCGGTGACAACAAGCGTGGAGGGAATCAACAGGCCATAAATGGTAACCACTTCGGTGGTAATCAGGGCCAAAACAATAAGAATGGTCATTTCAAGAAGAGGAGATTCAACAATGATGGAAAGACGTCACCACCAGCACCCGTTGTTAAGGAAGGAGAACGACCACCTATCATATGTTTCAAATGCGGAGGGGAGGGGCACATCAGTCCAAACTGCGCGATGCCGTCTAAAGCATGTTACAATTATGGAAGAGAAGGTCATTTAGCTCGATTTTGTCATTTACCAAAAACAAGTTCAGCCAAGATAGAGACACCAAAGGCCGTCCTAGAAAAGTCAAAACCGGTAGTGCAAGGGAGAGTGTTTGTTGTGACCTCCCAGAAAGTAAGGAACCCGAATGAAGTCATCACGGGTAAGCTTATCATAAACTCTAACGAAGTCTATACTTTATTTGATACCGGTTCTACCCATTTTTTATTTCTCATACTTGCGCTCATCGATTAAATTTGACTCCGGAGAAATTAGACTTTGATTTATCTGTTGAAACTCCATTGGGAGAAACCTTCATTAAATCCACGGTTTATAAGTCTTGTTTGGTTCAAGTTGTTACCCACACATTACCTGTCGATCTGATTTCATTAAAAATACTTGCATTTGACGTGATTCTAGGGATTGATTGGTTAACTACTCATCATGCAAAAATTGATTATTTTCGTAAGGTTGTTAGCTTTCATATTCCTAATTGACCTATTATGCGAATTCAAGCAACCAAACCATTAAAATCAATCGATGTCATCTCAAGCCATAAAGCTATTCGTTTATTGAAAAACGGATGTCAAGCTTTCTTAGCTCATGTCACGGATCTAAACAAAAATACGTCAGTTTTGAATGATATTTCTATTGTTAATAAATTCCCTGACGTATTCCCTGAAGAACTTCCTGGCCTACCCCCAGAGCATGAAATTGAATTTTGTATCGACCTTGAACCCGGTACAAAACCCATTTCCAAAGCCCCATATAGAATGGCTCCTATTGAACTTCAGGAGTTAAAGATCCAACTGCAGGAATTGTTAGACATTGGCTTTATTCATCCTAGTACTTCTTCTTGGGGTGCTCATGTGCTATTCGTGAAGAAGAAAGATGGAAGTATGCGACTTTGTATTGATTATCGGGAGTTGAATCATGTCACCATCAAAAAGGTACCCATTGCCACGTATTAATGACCTGTTTGACCAGTTGCAAGGAGCACAATTCTTTTCAAAGATCGATCTTCGTTCTGGATATCATCAGCTGAAGGTTAGAACTGAGGATATTCCAAAGACGGCTTTCAGAACTCGGTACGGGCATTATGAATTCCTAGTCATGTCCTTTGGATTGACTAATGCTCCTGCTGCCTTCATAGATATGATGAACCGGGTATTCAAGAAATATTTGGATCACTTTGTGGTCGTCTTTATTGATGACATCCTTATTTATTCCAAAAGCCGTGAAGATCATGAGCAACACTTGAGGCTGGTACTCCAAAAGCTTCGTGAATACAAGCTTTATGCCAAGATGAAGAAATGCGAGTTCTGGCTGGAGGAGATAGCATTCTTTGGGCACGTAGTATCAAGTCGTGGAATATCGGTTGACCCGACAAAGATTGAAGCTATTCAAAGCTGGGAGCAACCTAAATCAGTGACCGAAGTACGTAGCTTTCTTGGTTTAGCTGGTAATAATCGGAGATTCGTGGAAGGATTTTCTCGAATCGCTACTCCATTAACTCAGCTGACTCGGAAAGATACAAAGTTCAGTTGGAGCGAAGAATGTGAGCAGAGTTTTCAAGAACTCAAGAGGAGACTCATTTCAGCACCTGTTCTAACAATACCATCTGGCTCGGAGGGATTTGTCATCTACAGTGATGCTTTGACCAAAGGGTTGGGATGCGTTTTCATGCAATATGGAAAAGTCATAGCCTATGCATCAAGACAACTCAAGAAATATGAGAGGAATTATCCTACTCATGATCTAGAGTTGGCAGCTGTTGTCTTTGCACTTAAAATTTGGAGGCATTACTTGTATGGGGAGAAGGTGGAGATCTTTACGGATCATAAAAGCCTCAAATATTTCTTCACTCAAAAGGAACTCAACATGCGACAACGACATTGGCTTGAACTGTTGAAAGATTATGATCATACCATTCAATACCATCCTGGAAAAGCGAACGTGGTGCTGACGCATTGAGTAGAAGATCATATGCAAGTACGAGTGTAATATTGTCAACACAAAGGCCCATTTTGTGTGACTTGCAAAGGATGGAGATAGAGTTAAAGACTCCAGAGTGATGATGGCGAATATACGAGTAGAACCAACTTTAATCGATAAAGTTAAAGCTGCTCAAGCTACAGACCTGGAGCTAATGCGTATGAGGATGAAAGTGCAAGAAGGTGCTATGCCGGAAGCAAGAATCGATGAAGAAGGAATACTTCGAGTCAACTCCAGACTTTGTGTTCCTAACAACCCTAATTTAAAGTATGAAATCATGATGGAGGCGCACAACACACCGTTTGCAATCCATCCTAGAAGTACCAAAATGAATCATGATCTTCGTCATACATTTTGGTGGAGCAATATGAAGAGAGAGATAGCGCTGTTTATCTCAAGGTGTTTAACTTGTCAACGAGTCAAAGCGGAGCATCAAGTAGCAAAAGGTCCATTGCAACCACTTGAAATTCCAAAATGAAAGTGGGAGCATATTACCATGGATTTCGTTACCGGTCTTCCTAAGGTTTCTCAAGGTATAGATGCGATTTGGGTCATTGTTGATAGATTGACCAAGTCTGCTCATTTCTTACCGATACGAGAAACTTATACACTTGAACGTCTTGCTCGTATGTACATAAACGAGATTGTAAGACTGCATGGTATGCCAGTATCCATAGTTTCTGATCGAGACCCAAGATTCACTTCACGATTTTGGGTTAGTTTACAAAAAGCTATGGGCACAGATTTACGATTTAGTTCGGCATATCATCCTCAGACGGACGGACAATCAGAGAGGACTATTCAAACTCTAGAAGATTTATTAAGACTTTGTGTCCTTGACTTCAAGGGAAGTTGGGACAAGTTCTTACCATTGGTGGAGTTTTCCTACAACAACAGTTATCAAGCAAGTATTGGCATGGCTCCATTCGAAGCATTGTATGGAAGAAAATGTCGTTCTCCAGTATGCTAGGATGAGGTGGGTGAAGCAACGTTGTTGGGACCGGAGTTGGTACGTATGACTACAGAAAAGATTCAAACGATCCGACAACGTATAAAAACCTCACAATATCTACAAAAGAGTTATGCTGATCTTCATCGAAAGGACGTGAAATTTGATATAGGAGATCATGTGTTCTTACGTGTTGCTCCATGGAAAGGAGTTACGTGATTTGGAAAAAGAGGAAAGCTCAATCCTCGATTCATCGGTCCATTTTTAATCATCGATCGAATAGAAACTGTGGCTTATAGACTCGCTTTACAGCCAAGTATGTCTCGTGTTCATAATATTTTTCACATATCCATGTTACGTAAATATGTGGAAGACCCGAACCACATTATTGAGTTAGAACCGGACGAAATAGCGGAGAATTTGACGTATGAAGAAGTTCCTGTTCAAATCTTGGATAAGAAGGAACATATTCTACGCTCCAAGGTTATACCTCAAGTTAAAGTTTTGTGGAGAAACCACGATGTTGAGGAAATGACTTGGGAGTTAGAATCTGAAATAAAATCAAGGTATCCTTACCTCTTCGACATACCAGGTACGTACCCTAATTCCGAGGGCAAAATTTCATAAGAAGGGGAGGTTGTAAGACCCCAACTTTTATAAATAAAGATGAATTTTCTATAAATATCATTTTTGAATATTATGGAGTTAATTTGATATAATGTTATAGTTGTGGGTAATATTTATAAATTTTGCAAAGTACGCAAGTTGTTATATAATATTCGATTGTTCGGGGAATATTCGTTTTAACAGGGAATATTCGTACAACGGCACAATCATTGGTGGACCCCACAACGGAATTATTGTCGGATTGAGAAAACGACAAAAATATTTTATTAAAAATAACGGCGAAAGTTTTACCATTGATACTGTTGAACTACTCGGTAGTAAAAGTACAGTAATGCGTGTGGTTGTATAGTAGCACACGGTATTGATTATTAATATTTATGTGAAAAGTCACTCAGTTTGATTCAATTATTGTCAGTTAATAATATGAATTATTTAGCGATAATGTCATTTTGTTTTATTCGTATTATTAACGTAATAAAACAGAAACATCTTTTTATATAAAATAAAATACTTTATTAAAGTTATTCTATAAATAGAATATATTATATTTTATTTAAAAGATTTTTCTTTAAATATGGACCGTCAGATTAAAGTAATCAATCTGGACCGTTCATGGATTAGTTACTATGCATTCTATTTTTCTATAAATAGCAACTCATTCCTTCATTATTTCTTACGAATTCACTGAACTCTAGAGAGAGAAACTATAAAGAGAAACTATAGAGAGAGAGAGAAGAAGAATATTCTACTACTTAACTACTTCCTTATTTCAGCTCTTCTTTAAAACGGTAAGGGATGTTATTCTTTCTTATTCAGGAAGAGAACGGTTGTTATTCCATTTCTTATTATTCTGTTGGAATAACCTGTATACGCAGTCTACCCTATACTTGGTGACATTCTTCTATTATTCTGTTGGAACATTCTGTCTGTGTGTTTTACACCGGACCTGGTTCCGTTTTTATTATTATTCTGCTGGAACATCCTGTCTGTGTGTTTTACACCAGATCTGGTTCCGTTTTTATTATTATTCTGTTGGAACATCCTGTCTGTGTGTTTTACATCGGACCTAGTTCTATTATTTATTATTCTGTCGGAATATCATGTCTGTGCGTTTACGCCAGACCTGGTTCCATTATTTATTATTCTGTCGGAATATCCTGTCTGTGCGTTTACGTCGGACCTGGTTCCATTATTTATTATTCTGTTGGAATAACATGTCTGTGCGGTCTATCGCATGCCGGGCGATTTCTTTTGTTATTCCATTCTTTATTATACTCAGTTGGTTAAGTTTTGACTTCTATACTCTATGAAATTTGTGGAATATCCTTGATAATTGCGGTTCATCCAGTATCTTTTCGTGAAAATATTTTTCTAAGCATTCTTGAATTTTACTCCACAAAGCAGTATCATGTTGACAATTTGGACGTTATTAATTCTTGGATAAATTAATTCTTGAACTTGTTTTATTGAATTCTTATATCATTGTCATCATCCTCATGTTTATAAAATGTTGAAAGTCATCTGTGGCTTGTAGTGCATAGATGGACTTGGTATGATTATGACCAGGGATTATTCGGTATAATCATGACCGTAATGTTACAAATGATGTGGTAAAAGTTCCCATTGGGCCGTAGTGCATTGATGGACAGTTGTTGGCATGATCATGACCATTAATGAATACACGAATATCCTTGGCCGTAGTGCAGGGGTGATTCGATGATGTGGATTATTTTATTAAGCTGAGTCTCAGCGATAACAGTGTTGAAAAACCTTTTAAATCATAGAAGATAGTAGATTTTATTTTCTACTTGACTCTTTTAATGGATTGCTTGTTCCGCTGCAGTAAAACTTGATGTTCGTTATATTTTATCAGTTTAACACTGTTGAAGGCTAATGATAATTTATTCAGCATTATCTTAGTCATAATATTTCTTACTGGGCTAGTTGAGCTCACCCTTTCTTTCACTGTTCTCTTCAGGAAATGAGAACGGAGCTGGGGCAAGTCGGGGAACGGAGTGATGATCCGAATGATAGTATTAGTTAGTAGTCCTCACTATTCTATGTAATAGTGTATTAATAAATGTAATGAGGACTCCTTTTGAGTATGAATACTCTCTACAAGATAATATTTGTATTCAAACTCACAGTTTATGTTTTTTCGTATTGTACACGACAATTGTATTTGTAAGTTTTATTTGTATTCTATACTATGTATCTGACGACCCAAGATGGGTGATGTATACCTAATTTTGGGGGCGTCACAATCAGAGTCAAACCTTTATGCGAATTATTAATTGTTTTAATTTAATATGTATATTGATATGTGTTTAGAACAATTTAATTTGACATAATTTGTTGTATAAAATTTTAAAAAAAGAGGACAAAATCACTTCGCGATTTTATAAAAAGTTATTTGATTTCGGTAATCTTGATTTTTTCTACCGAATTCGTGGCTGATTTTATTCTTCACGGTTGGATTCATACTAAGTCATCACAGAATGATTCCTCAAAGTCATTCACGTGATATCAATTTGAGATAAATGATTACATAAGTTAAAATCACCAGTTAACATTATATATATTAGCATGATTCCTTATATACCTTATATATGGGTATTGATTCCATGATAACGTGTATCACAGTTTTAGGAGAATGGTGTTTATATTATATATCATAAAAGTTAACTGTTAAGTGTTAACAAGTTAAGTTCCAGGAATTTTTCAAATGTGACGTGAATATATATATATATATATATATATATATATATATATATATATATATATATATATATATATATATATATATTATTTTTAATTATTTTAAAATAAAAAGTTTATTTTAATTTTAAAATTAGATTTCATGCTAACTAATTAGAGTTGAAATTAGATTCCATGGTAACTAGTTGGAGTTGAAATTGGATTCCATGTTTCCTTAAATAAAGGAGTTTATTTAGATATGAAATAAGATTTCATATTATTCAAAATAAAAGAGTTTATTTGTGAATAGAAAAGAGAATATGTATTTCCTTAAATAAAAGAGTTTATTTAGATATGGAATAAGATTTCATTTTATTCAAAATAAAGAAGTTTATTTGTGAATATGAAAGAAAATCCGTGTTTCTTTTAATAAAGGGGTTTTTTTTTACTTGGAATTGGATTCCATAATTAATTAAAATAAAGAAGTTTATTTTGATTAAAATAAAATAGTTTATTTTATTCAAAATTGGATAAATTAAAATAAAAGAGGTTTATTTTGATTTAAATTTGGATTAAAATAAAGGAGTTTATTTTGATTCAAAATTAAATTTTATGCTAACTAAATTTTCCCATTAAATGATATCAATATATATATTGAATGTTTATTATTCATGAGATGAATTATTTTTTAATGCATATGGTGATGTGTATGAAAATAAATGGGATTGATTATGGACTATTGACCAATGTGATTGGATTTTATTTTAGTTGGATGCATGAATGTATGAGTTTTATTAAATGGGGTCTGCGTACCTCGTCTTCTCTAATTTTTTTTAATGTAAATTCTATCTCTCTCCTATGTACTTCTCATTGACTGCTGATCAAGGTTTCTATTTATTTTAAATAGTTTTGTAATAGGAATAGTTAGAATTAATTTTGAAGAATTGGAGATCAAGGAGCAAGGAGTGCTTGAAGACCCGTTTGTAATGGAGCCCAAATTTAAATGTAATAGTTATATTTAAATATTAATTCTTGCACCCCTAGGGTTTGACCTTTTGGTTCACTTGGTGGTTCTAGTGAACCAAACTAGAATAAAAGTCCATAATCAATCCGGGTAGAACATAGTATTCTATATGTGCATGCTTATATATATATATATATATATATATATATATATATATATATATAATGCAAACATGCTTCGCATGTTCATTATTATGACACGTATTTTTTATATATATGTGCATGCGCGCTAAACAAGATGAGATAAATTAATAATATACAGACCCCTCAAATTTGTTATATTAAGTCCTAAGTGTTCAAAGATATTCGGAATATCGAACGTCGCCTTCTAACATGATAAAAATAATAGAGTATCAATTAATTATTATAAGTTTGTTGTGTCACCACAAGGCTTATCTTAATATTTTGAGATGTTAATTTTATCACATTTGATGTTTATAAAGAAAATTGAACAATATTATTTTGTTGTGTCATCACAAGGACACTATTTTTCTTTTTTGAATATATGGAGTGCTAGGTTGGACTTAACTTGGTTAATTTTAATTCGGATGTGCCATCACTTGATCAAAACAATCTAAGAGGTAAAATAAAAGGAATTACATGATGATCTAATTGACAAGAGTTGTCTACCTATTTATTTATATATAGCTTGTTGTGTCACCACAAGGCTATATACATTTGAAATGGGATCCTAATTCTCACTAGCAAATCTTTAATTAGATTTTGCCGAACTATATAAGTGAGGGTAATATAGTTTGAACAAAATAGTGGGAGATACCAATTTAAAACAAGACCTAAATTATTTTGGTAATTAATAAAAGAATGTATGCTAAAATATTATTAATTACGTATTCAGTTACAGAATTTTAAAATGTCTAAATCACTATCAATTCGAAACATATTAGATGTTAATTAACCGAACCAAATTACTCAGATTGGTTAAGAAATTTGAGAATAGTTCTCATGGCTGAAAAGCTATCTTATGTCCTTAATACGTCTTTCTTGCAATGGTTGCAGACAATGCCTCTGAGGAAGAGATTGCTACTTTTAGAAAGTGGCAAGATGATGCACAATTGGCTCAATGCATCATGCTCGTATCCATGAGTAACGAGCTTTAGCGTTAGCATGAAACTATGGACGCTCCTACTATCCTCCTGCATTTCAAGTAGTTGAATTGTGAGGAAAGTAGGACTAATAGATATCAGATATCTAAGGAGCTCTTCCGATCTAGAATGATCGATGACACTACAGTACAGATAAAAGTCCTTAACATTATCAATTTGATTGAACAATTAGGATAACATATTTTTGTCATGGATGGAGAGTTGAGCCAAAATTTGATCTTACACTCACTCCCGGACTCCTTTCACAATTGTTATAAATTTTTCATATGAACAAGCTAGATATCTGCCTCGTTGATTTGCTTAACATGTTAAAAAATGATGAGAGTCACTTTCCAACCAAGAAAGACCAAGTCTTACTGGTAGGGGCCGAAGGATCTTCTGAAAAAAAGAACGATTCAAAGAAGTTAAATAGAAAGGCAAAAACAAAGGATAATAAGAACAAAACTGTTACAGATAGCAAAATGAGTTTACTTCCACTGCAATAAGCTTGGACACTGGAGAGAAACTGCAGGAAGCATCTTGCAGAGGCTAACCAAAAGAAGCTTAGTGAAGTTTCAGTTACAAATACAATTTTGTTCAAGATTTAAAATAAATTTTTCTTTAGGTCAAGGTTCTACTTGGGTATTGGATACCGACTTTGGTTATCATAAATATAGATTTTTGAAGGGACCATACAGAAATAGAAAGCTAAACAAAGATAAGTAATCCTATGTGTGGAAAATGAAGTAAATGTTGCTACATTAGCCATATGAACTTATTGTTTAGCATTGCCTACGGGCAAATCTATTAAGTCAATAAGTTGTTATTGTATTCTAATTCTTGTTAGAAACATTATTTCCATTTTGTTGTTGGACAATGAAATCTTTGGTATTATATTTAATAACAACTGTTGTTCTATTTATAATAATAATATTTTGTATAGAACTAGAATATTACTTAATAGATTTTGTATACTTTACTTACATAAAAAAAATATTTTGCATATTGAACAAATTAGTATAAGAAAAGGAGATGATCATTCAAAGAGTTGAATGTGTGTATTCACTGAAATACTAGTGTAAATTATTTGAAAGGTTCAAAGAATTCAGAAGTGAAACAAATTGGCAATGTATTAAGATTCTTTGATTAGATCAAGGAATAAATACTTGTGCAATAAGTTTCTAGATCATCTCAAATGGTTTTCTCACAATGGACGCCTCCTGATATGCAATAATTGATTAATGTATCTGAAAGGAAAAATCGTACCTTGCTGGACATGGTACGGTCCATAATAATTTTACCGACATTCCAGTATCCTTCTGGGGTCATGCCCTAGAAATGGTTGCATATCTACGAAAAAAGGTAACCTCAAAATTCGGCCCCAAGACTCCATAAAAGTTATGGACAGGGAGGATTCCTAATCTTAAGTATGTTACGATAAGGGGTTGTCCAACTTATGTGAAAAGGTTTCAAAGAATAAGCTTGGGACAAGAATTGACAAGTACAGATTTATGGGACATCCTAAAATAAGTTTAGGGTATATGTTCTATAATCTAACTTAACAAAAGGTGTTTGTTGTGAAACACGCTACCTTCTAAGATAAATGTGTTTATCATTAAAGGGGTTAGTGGGAGGATAATAAATCTTGAAGAGTTCAAGAACCATAAAATACTATAAGTCAAATAAGAGGAACCTGTAGATAGAGCTATTGTACCACAACTAAATCGTAAATCTGGAATAGTACCAAAGATACCTAGGAGGTATGTGTTCATCATAAATGATGATGATGAGGTACATATCATAGAAGATGATGATCTAGTTACATACGATGAGGTAAGAGTTGTAGACACTCAGAGAAATGGATTAAAGCAAGCTTCTCAAATATGGAACATTCGTTTTGATGAGACAATCAAAAGAGTTTGATTTCATCAATAACAAGAATGAACCTAATGTGTACAAAAGGGTCAGTGGGAGCGTAATGACATTCCTAGTATTATATGTTGATATACTACGGATAAGGAATGACATACCAATGCTACAATCAGTAAAGATAAAGTTGTCTAAACATTCCTCCATGAATGATTTGGGAAGAGTATCGTAATTGGGGATAAAAATCTATATAGATAAATTTAAGAGGATGCTCGACTTAATCCAAGAAGCGTATATTCATTTGATGCTAAAATCGTTTAGCATGGAAAACTCCATGGGATGTCTCATGTTGATGAGCCCTGGAGTGTATCTCTCTTAATAGTCCCCACAGACTCATAAAAGAGAGATTGCATGAGTAACTATCATTTATGCAATGAAATATACGAGACCTGATGTTGATCAGTCATACTCTGGAGAAGTTCATTGTGAGTCAGTGAAAAACATCTTAAAGTACTTAACCGGCACTAAGGATGCGATCATATTCATGGTGAGTCTAAATTAAAACTAGAGGGCTTAACAGACTAAGATTTTTCAGACAGACCAAGACGACCGAAAATCTACTTTAAGGTAAAGCGTTACCGTGAACGGTGGTGTAGTGAATTAGAAAGGTTTCAAACAGTAAAAAGTTACTAGTTTTGTAATAAAGACAAAGTATATAGCTGTAAATGAAACTGCAAGTTGATTGTTTGGATGAAAAGTTCATTACAGAACTAGGAATAGTTCCTAAGTCTCATCTTGGATCTAAACATGTGTTGTGGCACTTTCATTTGATTATAGGAATCATTGAAAGATGGAAAATCACTATAGAGATAGTCTCTCAAGAATAACGTTACATATCCATTAACTAAAGCTTATCCAACAGCAGGATAATCGTCACTTAGAGAAGAACGGTATGAGATACCATGGCGATTGAGTTTAGTGCAAGTGGGAGATTGAAAGTAGTATGCGCACAAGCCAATCATGTTTGATGATAAAGAATAAACTTTTGTAATAATTTTATTCATTTATTAATAAAAAGTATTAATTTATTAAAGGCTTTTAATTATCTACATGATGTTATTTTATAATATGTGATAAACCCATAGTTTTAAGCAATACTTTTAGAATAATGATGATGATCATTCTAATGAGATCTAAATTCTTAGAAAGCTTAAAACTAAAATAGTTCCCAATTGTTGGATTACTAAATTGGGGACTAGTGAATCCGGATAGATTGATACATACGTTGTTTGCTCATTAGATGAGGATGATTGATCTCATGATCATTTGTGTGGAGACACTAAAGCAAGTATGTAGGTGCTTATTAGAGAATAAGTTCACTAAACGTGGCTCGCTAAGGAATACCTAATGGAGTTTTACTTGTCTGTCAATAGGAATTCCTGTAGTGATAGTAGTACAAGTGATCCTTGGACTTGAGATCATCATAGTATCTTGTCTATGATGAGTTATACTTTGACTTATTCCTTAAGACCCTTAGGGTATATCAAAGGGTATGCTTGGGTATAATAAGTTGTACATAGAGATAATGTATGATCAATAAAGAATCTACCACTTCTAGTAAAAGAAGAGAAATGTCCTATGTGATTCGATAAATGACAACCCAGTAGTCCTTGGCCAAGGCAGAATGAAATTAGAAAGGAGTTTCTAATTTGCATTATTTGGTGTTGTGCATTTAAGAGTCGAAATACATATAATTAAATAAAATAAGACTTGACAGTAATTCCATGTCTTATATTTAATTGTGACATTATATGGTGGAAGGATTGAATAGTACGGTAACTATTTACTTAAAGGTTTTTCTATGATTAATGTTGAAATCTATATTATCTGGAAAGTCGTTAATCGTTAGGGAGGCTTATCCCTATTGTAGAATAAATATTATTTATTTAAATAAATTAATAGTTTAATTTATTTATTTAAATAAGATTAGATTTGTTCTAATTGATTTATTCACAACCGGTTTAATATGAAGAACCTAAATGGTCACACCATAAAATGAAGAATAATTATTTAAAAAGTTAATGGCATAATCGTAATTATAAGTTAAGTATATTTAATTTAATCTATGATGATAGAATAAATTAAATATCTTAATATTTATTATTTAATATTTTAGAAATATTAAATATAAATTAATAAGAGGAGTCTTATTATTATTATTATTTAATTCCTAAAGGAGTTTGGGAATTAATTAATAAAAGTACTCTCATTTATTCCTAATAAGATTAGGAGGTAAATTAATTAAAAAAATTTAATTAATTATTCCTAATAAGATTGGGAGCCTAATTAATTAAAGGATTTTAATTAATTAAAATAAAACTCAATTATTTAATTGTTAAGGAGTGGTTGCCCACGTTTATAAATAAGAGGAGTCTTATTATGGGTGGAGTGGTTGACGTTTTCAAAGAATACGTAATTCCAATAGGTACGAGAGTACACCCTTTTCTATGAGAGATAGAAAAATTAGGGTTTTGCCAAGTACCCTTCTTCTTGAATATTTCTTCTTCCTTGGTGGATCACCTCTAGAGGCCAAACACTTGGGTGACTAACGTTGATCAAAAGAAGGAACCAAACCCGGTGGATTCAAGTTGAACGCGGAAAAGATTTGGAGGTGAATTTGTACCTGAGGAAGCTCGAATCTTCGAGGGTATGATTCTTATTCTTTATGTTTTTGTTTAATTAAGAATTGTGCATAAAGGATGATCCGGGTATATGGTTTGTAAAATTTTAAAACTCTGATTTTCCACGTTTTTGCTTATTTTGTGCAATTTGATTGCGTTCATAAATATTACAAACCTAACAGAACTATGTCCACTGTTACAAGTAATCTTTCAACTCTAACCTTAAAAATTATACTGTAGGGACTTCACGTGCTTAGGGGGATCAGCCCTTCGTACCATGTATTGTGCACAAACATCTTAACGCATTGTGTATCCCCTATAATAGGGTTGTTCTTCTCAATTTTTTGAGTACAAGTCCGCACCAAAGAAAGTTTGGTTTGGATAAGCTTTTAAGGGTAATTTGAAGTTTAACGATCATCAACTAAATGAATAGTTGAATCAACGATGTTTGATAACACAACAGTTGTTTAATAACAACATAACATAGAACAATTGAGAGTCATATGTGAACTGACTATAAACCAAACTCATGCTTAAAATTAACTAGAGAGCATAAGCATTAAATAAAATGAATAAAATGATAAACCTTTGCTTGAACAATAATAAGCTAGGTCTATGATCTTGTCGAATTAAAAAGTTAATTATAGAATATACACTAATTGATAGCAAGCTAGAACAAAGCTTACTCAACACGATAATAACTTAAGCAACGTGATTGAAGTACGACAATTCAATACTAGGAATTAAAGTTCAAAAAGCATTTACTACAAAAGAATGAACTAAGGAAACTTGTTTAACTATAAACAAGTTAGAGTAATTCAACAATGATTAGAATTCCAACGAATTAGGGTTAAAACATGTTCAATGTAAAGAGATAAGGTTTTGAAAACTTGCATCATCATAAACAAACTAGATACAAGAAACTTACTCCATCATAAGAATAAAGTTTAGGAAACTTGCGTAATTGTAATTGAGATAGAGTAAATAAACTTGCTCAATAATAACAAGGTAGAGTTAGAAAACTTGCCTCAAGTGTAAGCTATAATATTAAAACTCACGTTCACCTACACATAGTATTAGAATTACAATATATATTAGATATTCTAATATTCCCGTATCAAAATAACACTCTCCTCTAATTAGACTTGCTATATCAATACAAGTCTTATGCCACTTCCTAAATATCAAAGTTTCTAAGTATTAACCTTCACAACACCTATCTAACATTCATTGTGTACATTAACTCATAACATGTCATTTCCATAATTTACTAAACCTTTAACAACTTTAAAAGTATCAATGACATGACACGGTTATGTTTTAACCACCTTAATACATATTAATTACATTAACACATCACTAACTAAGTTATAATGAGTGTCCAAGGTTTGTTGAAATAGTAGACTTTACTGTCTGTGGCTCGGCCGCGCCAGTTTTACACTAAAGTACAGCGCGCCCGAGCGGTAGCAGCGCGCCCGCGTCAAGAATCAGCGCCCCCGCACGATGCATCAGTTTCAATTTTGCAGAACGTGATTCGACAAAGTTTTTAGGCCAACTAACACGAATTTCACCCACAAAACAGTGAAACTAACATCTACAATTGATATAAAACTATCACAAACATGTTTGTTAACATATTCAACCAATTAGAACAATTTAAGAACAACTAAAACTATTTTAATTTCTCAAATTTCATCTTTTCATACATAAACACCATTTTTGAGTTCCTTAGACAAAATCAACACTGTAAACACAATTCTTGTCCAAATTGCTTCATTCAAATTACGTTATATTCGATTCTTAATGAACTAGCATAAACAAACTTCAATTTGCAATTTAGCATATGAATTGACCATAAAAATTGATACTTACACAAGCCATATAAGAAAATATTCATACGAACATACATTGCTAATTATCTCTCCTACCTTTAACTGTAATTAACATGTAATTTTCCTTGTTTAAACACTAGCTCTAGCATCACAAACATATATAATCATCATAATTTATTTGTATAGAAAAAATTCAAAACATAGAAATTCACAGAGTATAAAATTGTTGCCGTAGACACACACACACACACACACACACACACACACACAATATATATATATATATATATATATATATATATATATATATATATATATATATATTACTAAGGTTTAGATAAAATACCTTAAAATTGCTTGAAATCCTTGTTCTCACCACTAAACTTTCTTTAGAAAACTCAAGAATTCTCTCAATTTCTCTCAATTCTCTCTTAGTTTCTCTCTGAAACTTTTAGTATAGCCAATATAGACTAACTAAAGCGTAAAAGAAACTGATATAATAATAATACGCATACTTAATAGGATATCTGTTATAAAATAACGTATAAGTTATAATTATATTTTATTTTATTATTTAATTTGTTTTATTTATTTTATTTATATTATTATAATTCAAAATTTGAAAATCCAAAAGCTATAAGGCTTTGTTTGGCAAAACCCTTTAAATTTTAAAGACTTAATATTTTAAGCCTTATTTGACAAAATTCAATTAAACTCCTTTAATTTATTTTAATAAACAATTTAGTTTATAATTTATAATCACACATTATTTATTTGGATTTCCATATCCATATTAATCAAATAAATTAATTCTACATACTATATTTTAAATAAATATTTCACCCAAACCAATATCATAAAATTATAATTTCATTATAACTTTATTTAATAATTTAACATACCACTTTAAATTATTAAAACAACAATATAACATCTCATGTTATATTACAACTCTCTAAACTATAAATTCAATTAATTATTTATTATCTAATAAATTTAGATTCATAAATATTTACTAACAACCATTACATCAATAAAATATTTATTTCCTTAATTTCACAATAGACATATCAAATAAATATTTATATTATTCAATAAATATTTAATATTACAATTTGAAATTTCATATCGTTACATCATTCCCTCCTTACAAGGATTCTATCCCCAGAATCACAACCTAAACAATCAAATTGTCACATTCTTCCCTCCATACAAGGATTCTGTCCTCAGAATCGAAGACATAGATTAAACAAATAACTCAGGATAGTTTTTCATCATTTTAGCTTTGAGTTCCCACGTAGCCTCTTCGACATTGTGGTTCCTCCATATCACCTTCACATAAGGTATTACTTTATTCATGAGCACTTGTTCTTTCCTGTCGACCATCTGGATATGAATCTCTTCGTAAGACAAATCTTTACTGAACTGCAACGGTTCATACTCGATTACATGCTTGTAATTAGGTTTATACGGCCGTAATACCGACACTTGAAAAACATTGTGCACATGTTCTAATTCTGAAGGTAAAGCTACCTCAGAAGCTACTTCTCCCACTCTTCGTAGTATTTCGATAGGTCCAATAAATCTTGGGCTAAGCTTTCCTTTCTTGTCAAAACAAATTTTCCCCTTCCAAGGAGAAACTTTTGGGAAAACAAAATTTCCTACTTCAAATTCGCGATTCTGCCTGTGTTAATCAACATACTTCTTCTGTCGATCTTGAGCAGATACCAATCTTGCTCTGATGAGTTTGATAACTACAGCGGTCTGTTGTACCAGTTCTGGGCCTAACAGTTGACGTTCACCAACTTCATCCCAGCATAGTGGAGTTTTGTATTTCCTGCCGTATAATGCCTCGTATGGCGGCATACCAATGCTTGAATGGTAACTGTTGTTGTATGCAAATTCCTCCAACGGTAGATAATCATCCCAATTTCCTTTGAAATCCATGATGCACGCTCTTAGCATATCTTCTAACGTCTAGATCGTTCGTTTACTTTGTCCATCAGTTTGTAGATGATATGATGTACTCATCTTCAGTTGCGTTCACATGCATTCTTGTAATCTCTTCCAGAAATTTGATGTGAACCTTGGGTCTCGATCTGACACTATTGATATTGGAACTCCATATCTCATCACGATTTCTTTAACATATAGTTTTGCCAGCTGATGAAGATTAAATCTAATCTTTATTGGCAAAAAGTGTTCAGATTTTGTCAGTCTGTCCACTATCACCCATATCGCATCGTATCCTTTCTGAGTCGTTGGAAGACCTACCACAAAATCCATTATGATATGCTCCCATTTCTATTCCGGTATCTCCAACAGCTGAAGTAATCCTCTTGGTCTTTGATGCTCTGCCTTCACTCTGTGACATGTCAAGCACTTTGCAATGCATTCTATAACATCTCTTTTCATATTTGGCCACCAAAAGTGTCGTCACAAATCTTGATACATTTTGTTACTTCCCGAATGAATATAATATCTTGAGTTATGAGCTTCTATCAAGATTTCTACTTTAATATCTTGTACTACTGGAACCCAAATTCGTCCCTCGAATCTTAGCATTCATTCCGTATCAACTTTATACTTCACTTCTTTACCTTTGACCATGCTTTCCTTTATTTTTCTGCATTCTTCATCTTGTAGTTGAGCGTTCTTCACTTTGTCCACCAAAGTTGGACTAGCTTCCATCTGGTATAATTTTTCATTAGAATCTTTTAGAAATTTAATTTCCAACTCTAGCCTTGCCATTGCTGAAATGAGCTCCTCTTTATCGGTTCACAACATCAACTTTTCTCTGCCTTTCCTACTCAAGGCATCTGCAACCACGTTTTCTTTGCCTGGATGATAAAAGATCTCGCAACCATAATCTTTTATCAATTCCATCCATCTCCTTTGCTGCATATTCAGGTCCTTTTGTGTGAAAATATACTTCAGACTTTTATAATTTGTGTAGATCTCACATTTTTCTCTATAGAGATAATGTCTCCATATCTTCAGAGCAAACACAACCACCGCCAACTCTAAATCATGAGTCAGATACCATTTCTCATAGTTTTCAATTGCCTTGATGCATACACAATGACCTTGTTATTTTACATAAGGACACAACCCAACCCTTTGTGTGAAGCATCACTATAGACCACAAAGTTCCATGTATTATCTGGTAATGACAATACAGGTGCCACGCTAAGTCTCTTCTTTAATTCTTGAAAACTTTCTTCATATTTCTCCGTTCAAACAAATTTTACAGACTTCCTCGTCAAATTCGTCAACGGAGTGGCAATCTTGGAAAAATCCTGGATAAATTGTCTGTAATAGCCTGCCAATCCCAAGAAACTTCTAACTTCTGATGGAGTTCTTGGTTGTTCCCAATTTATCACAGCTTCGACTTTTGATGGATCCACTGAAATTCCATCCTTATCGATTACATGCCCAAGGAATTGTACATGTTCCAACCAAAATTCACATTTAGAGAATTTTACGTACAACTTTTCATTTCTTAACGTCTCCATCGTCAGACGTAAGTGTTCCGCATGTTCTTCTTGAGTTTTGGAGTACACCAAAATATCATCAATGAATACCACCACAAATTTATCTAGAAATGGTTTAAACACCCTGTTCATCAAATTCATGAACGCTGCAGGGGCGTTTGTCAAACCAAAAGACATCACAAAAAATTTGTAATGTCCATACCGAGTTCGGAATGCAGTTTTCGGTACATCCTCTTTCCTCACTTTCAATTGGTAATACCCACTTCTCAAATCTATTTTCAAGAAATATCTAGCACCCTTCAGTTGATCAAACAAGTCATCTATTATGGGCAACGGATATTTGTTTTTAATAGTGACTTTGTTCAATTCCCTATAATCAATGCAAAGACGCATTGATCCATCTTTCTTCTTCACGAATAACACCGGTGCTCCCCACGGTGATACATTCGGTTGAATATACTTCTTATCTAACAGTTCTTGCAATTGCACCATCAGTTCCTTCATCTCCACCGGAGCCATTCTGTACGGGGCCTTCGATATCAGTGTTGTTCCTAGCACTAAGTCGATCACGAACTCAATCTCTCTGTCAGGCGGAAGTCCTCACAAATCCTCCGGAAACACATCTACAAATTCCCTAACCACTTGTATCTCTTTCAGTTTCACTCCCTTCTTTTGAGTATCGACTATGTAAGCTAAGTATCCTACACATCCTTGACTCAATAACTTCTTGGCCTGCATAACCGTCAGACATCTCATTTGTCTAGGCGATTTGCTACCATAGAAAACTACCTTTAACGGAGTCATAAGGTTTACACATTTATTTTGGCAATCAATTACCGCTCTATAATTGAATAGCCAATCCATTCCCAAAATAACATCAAACTCTCCAAGTCTAATTGGAATTAAATCTACGATCATGGTATTCCCCTTAATATTCACCCTACAGTTCTTGTTTACGAACCTAACATAAATTACTTCCCTATTCGCAATTTTTATGTTTAAAGGAAAATTTAACTCTTCACTAGGTATTTCTAACTTCTTAGCAAATTCATCATATATAAACGAGCAAGTAGCACCCGAATCAAATAATACATGTGCATTTATATCATTGATTGGGATAATACCTGACACGACATCTTTTGATTGCACCGCATCCTGCACCGTCATGTTGAAGGTTCTGGCTGTGGGCTTATTTGTTGACGTTGGTCCAATAATAGTCAGTGTACCTCCACTAGCATTTCCCTTGTTTCCATTTGTCTCACCGAATTTCTTATTCGGACACTCGTGTGCAAAGTGATCCTTCGACCCGCAGGTGTAGCAAGCATTCTTCTTGGGTTGATTACAATTTGGGGCAATGTGACCCTCCTGACCACAATTAAAGCACACACGTTTTCCCCTTAAGCACATACCCAAGTGAAACTTTTCGCGTGTAGCGCATGCATCAATCTTCTTCTTCTGCTAGTTACCTTGCTATTTTCTAGCTCCCACACTTGCATTCCATTTCCTCTTCATATTATTGTTGCCATTTCCACCGTTGCCACTACAATTCTTAGCTTCACCTTCATTCTTCTTATTTCTCTACTCTTGGTTGTGTTTTGTTACAGCCTCACCTCCACTCTCAGCGAGAATTGCTTTCTCAAGCATCACCGCAAATATCTTTAATTGGAACAGTGAGACTATGATGTACAACCAAGGCTTCAGTCCCTGCTCAAATCTCCTTGCCTTGCGTTCATCCATATTCACTTGATATGGCACAAATCTTGCTAACTCGTTAAATTTCGCGGCATATTCCGACACTGTCATTGTGCCCTATTTTAACTCTAGAAACTGCACTTCCATCTGATTCTTTGAGCTTTATGGGAAATATGTCTCATAGAATATTTCTTTGAACCTTTCCCAAGACATTACCCCTTGACCTCCTCGGGTTTTATTGGTCTGCCACTAATAACTAGCCTCTGCTTTTAACATGAATGTTGCAAAAACAGTCTTCTGATCCTCCCCTACTCTCGCAATATCGAATACCTTCTCTATTTCCATGATCTATGTCTGTGCCTCCACTGGATTCATGGACCCACGGAACCCTGGTGGCCCAACCGCCTTGAAGTCCTTAAAAGTTGTAGCTTGATTCTGTGGCTGATTCTGTAATGCTCCCGTCAATAGCATTACGAATTGCTGAACTGGATTAGCCTCAGCATTGTTGTTATTGGTAGGTCCCTGTCGTGGTTGACGTCTTGGAGGCATTTTCTGTTAAAAATACACCCATTAGATTGTTTCTCAATTCTTTTATGTATTTTTTACTTAACTTGCACCTCATAAAAGAAATCATCACAAAACACATAACACTTGGAATAAAATAAAATAATAACTTTTATTCCTTTATAATCTTTTTGAAAACATCATAACAATAGCATTACTGCTATTTACATTACTTTCCTGAACTACTAAAGTTTTAGGGCCACATCATCATCATATCCCATAGGTTATATAACACTTGGGATTTACATTTTATTTATCATATTAATAATCTCATATCAGGTACATTCCCTACAATGTCCTACTAAGATACTGCGTAGCCTTATGACACTCTTCCTCCATGATTCGGAACATTGTTCTGCGATCTAATATGAATGATGGCAGCGTCTCGAACTGAATAGGATAACCCATGACCCGATCTTGAGCTCGATTAATCACGGTGTTGAATACGTTATTCATCTCCTCCATCTTCACCCTCTTTTCTTGTGCGTCTCTTCTTACTATCCCAGCTCGTTGATAAGCTTCCTCGTACGCGTCTTCGGCTCTTGCCCTCTTAGTCGATTCCTCCCTCAACTTGTTCTTTAGCTCTGCAATCTCCGTTGTCATTCGTTCATTCTCTTCTTCGGTGTGAACTAGCTTCTCTTTGACATTATTCAGACGTTCCTCTCGATCCTGGATCTCGTCGTCCTTCTGTGCCATCGAAGTCTGCTGCTCAGCTACTATCTCTTACAACTCCTCGACGATATCCTAAAGTTCCACATTGCGGTCGTAGACTTCATGGTATATACGAGTAGCTATCAAGTTAAGTGGAATCTTTTCCTCATCGTCTTCATCATCCTCATTCACCTGTGGCAACTCAACAGGATCTTCTTCATCCTTTTCCACATCATCCTCCTCATCTTCAACCACTGTGACCAACGGGGCTGACTCCCGTGGAAGTAGTTGTTCCCAAACCACCTGAATGTCACGAGACTCCTCTTCTCTAGGCATCTGGGATCCTTCCTCCCTAGCCCGACTGGATTCTTCGACATTAGTCATCCTGACAACCAATTTTAATGTTTTAATTATTAATCATTACTACTCGACACTCACGAGCACATAATTTGTAATCACATAAGCACACAAGTGTTTTATTACTTCTCTCTTAAAACTCGATAAGAGTTTATCATCACTATCTTTTCAAAGGTTACTTCCTAAGGCTTTTCCCCACCTACGGTTCATAACCTAAAGCTTTGATACCAAATTGTGACACCCCCAAATCTAGGTACTTCATTCCCACAAGACTTGGTGTTCACGGTCCATTCATTTATACTATCTACCCAAATATAATCAAATTAAATCATAAATCCTCCCCTTAAATAGGGTTACATCATTAAATCCAAAAACATCCCAAGTTGTCTAACCTTAAACATAAATCAAGTGCGAAAATAAAATTATTACATCACATCATTAATTTAAAAGTTTGTCATCATAACAGTAAATGAAATTACAAGTCTTCATCACTTGTACATTTTTCCCTTTCCTTTGCTAGTAGTAGGTTCATCTACCATCTCAACTTTAGCTGCAATAATAATATTTATGCAAGAGTGAACAAAACAATTACTCACTAGACATAACAATAATTCAACAAAAGAATAACAACAGCCAATTAACAGGCTCATCAATACTGAATAGTACTCTATCAATGATAACCATCCAAGAGAATCAAAATAAAAAATATGTCTGAGGGTCATAAGACCACGAACTATGTCCACAGTTGCAAGTAATATTTCAACTCTAACCTTAACAGTTATACTGTAGGGACTTCACGTACTTGGGGGGATCAGCCCTTCGTACCATGTATTGTGCACAAACATCTTAACACATTGCGTATCTCCTATAATAGGGTTGTTCTTCTTAGTTTTTTGAGTACAACTTCGCACCAAAGAAAGTTTGGTTTGGATAAGCTTTCAAGGGTAATTTGAAGTTTAACGATCATCAACTAAAGGATTAGTTGAATCAACAATGTTTGATAACACAACAGTTGTTTAATAACAACATAACATAGAACAATTGAGAGTCATACATGAATTGACTATAAACCAAACACATGCTTAAAAATAACTAGAGAGAATAAGCATTAAATAAAATGAATAAAATGATAAACTTTTGCTTGAAAAATAATAAGCTAGGTCTATGATCTCGTCGAATTAGAAGTTAATTACTGAATATACACTAATTGATAGCAAGCTAGAACAAAGCTTACTCAACACGATAATAACTTAAGCAACTTGATTGAAGTACGACAATTCAATACTAGGAATTAAAGTTCAAAAAGCATTTACTACAAAAGAATGAACTAAGGAAACTTGTTTAACTATAAACAAGTTAGAGTAATTCAACAATGATTAGAACTCCAATGAATTAGGGTTAAAACATGCTCAATGTAAAGAGAAAAGGTTTTGAAAACTTGCATCATCATAAACAAACTAGATACAAGAAACTTACTCCATCATAAGAATAAAGTTTAGGAAACTTGCGTAATTATAATTGAGATAAAGTAAATAAACTTTCTTAATAATAACAATGTAGAGTTAGAAAACTTGCCTTAAGCGTAAGCTATAATATTAAAACTCACGTTCACCTACACATAGTATTAGAATTACAATATGTATTAGATATACTAATATTCCCGTATCAAAATAACGCTCTATTCTAATTAGACTTGCTATATCAATACAAGACTTATGCCACTTCATAAATATCAGAATTTCCAAGTGTTAACTTTCACAACACTTATCTAACATTCATTGTGTACATTAACTCATAACATGTCATTTTCCATAATTTACTAAACCTTTAACAACTTTAAATGTATCAATGACATGACACAGTACTGTTTTAACCACCTTAATACATGTTTATTACATTAACACATCATTAACTAAGTTATAATGAGTGTCCAAGGTCTACAGAAATAGCAGACTTTACTGTCTGTGACTGGCTACTGGCGCGGCCGCGCAAATTTTACACTTGAGTACAGCGCGCCCGCGCGATGTATCAGTTTCAATTTTGCAGAACGTGATTCGACACAGTTTTTAGGCCAACTAACACGAATTTCACCCACAAAACAGTGAAACTAACATCTACAATTGATATAAAACTATCACAAACATGTTTGTTAACATATTCAACCAATTAGAACAATGTAACAACAACTAAAACTATTTTAATTTCTCAAATTTCATCTTTTCATACATAAACACCATTTTTGAGTTCCTTAGACAAAATCAATACTGTAAACACAATTCTTGTCCAACTTGCTTCACTCAAATTACGTTATCTTCGTTTCTTAATGAACTGGCATAAACAAACTTCAATTTGCAGTTTAGCATATGAATTGACCATCAAAATTGATACTTACACAAGCCACATAAGAAAATATTCATACGAACATGCACTGCTAATTATCTCTAATTATCTCTCCTACCTTTAACTGTAATTAGCATGCAATTTTTCTTGTTTAAACACTAGCTCTAACATCACAAACACATATAATCATCATAATTTATTTATATAACAACAATTCAAAACATAGAAATTCACAGAGTATAAAATTGTTGCCGTAGAACATATATATATATATATATATATATATATATATATATATATATATATATATATATATATATTATAATACTAAAGTTTAGATAAAATACCTTCAAATTGCTTGAAATCCTTGTTCTCACCACTGAACTTTCTTTGGAAAACTTAAGAATTCTCTCAATCTCTCTCAATTCTCTCTTTGCTTCTCTCTGAAACTCTCAGTATAGCCAATATTGACTAACTAAAGCATAAAAGAAACTGATATAATAATAATACGAATACTTAATAGGATATCAGTTATAAAATAATGTATAAGTTATAATTATATTTTATTTATTATTTAATTTGTTTTATTTATATTATTATAATTCAAAATTTGAAAATCCAAAAGCCATAAGACTTTGTTTGACAAAACCCTTTAAATTTTAAAGACTTAATATTTTAAGCCTTGTTTGGCAAAACTCAATTAAACTTCTTTATTTTATTTTAATAAATAATTTAGTTTATAATTTATAATCATACATTATTTATTTAGATTTCCATATCCACATTAATCAAATAAATTAATTCCACATACTATATTTTAAATAAATATTTCACTTAAACCAATATCTCAAAATTATAATTTCATTATAACATTATTTAATAATTTAACATACCACTTTAAATTATTAAAACAACAATATAACATCTCATGTTATATTACAACTCTCTAAATTATAAATTCAATTAATTATTTATTATCTAATAAATTTAGATTCATAAATATTTACTAACAACCATTACATCAATAAAATATTTATTTCCATAATTTCACAATAGACATATCAAATAAATATTTATATTATTCAATAAATATTTAATATTACAATTTAAAATTTCGGATCGTTCATCCTTCCCTCTTTACAAGGATTCTGTCCCTAGAATCACAACACAAATAATCAAATCGTCACAGAAATGCATAGGCAGTGTTCAAGGTAGGAGGTTTGACCAAGTCTATATCATTGATCTTCATGATTTTGGGTTATCTAAATGTTACACATGTAGTATTTATGTCATACTACGCAAACAAACTAATTCCAGGGTCATAAAGCATTATAACAGAGAGATATAAGCAATCAAAAGGTTTGACAAGGCTGTTCTTCATTTCTGGGTTTTCCAGAAAATGAAGAACAGCACATGGTGTTATATCTAGATCCTTAGATCGTGAGCTCTAAGTCTGTTTTATGTGATTTACGAGTTCAAAATTGTAGTCCAGATGTCAAGGTACATATATAACTCACTAGATCAACTTAACAACATCACCCACGCATGATTAAAGCCGGTCAAAGGCTATCTGAAAAACGGTTCTTGAAGATTCTAGGCTGCCTAAAAGATTCTAGGCTGCCTAAAATCTTCATCCAGCGTGATGGTCAACACTTGTTTGACTGGCTACAACTTTGTGCCCATGCAAGATCTTGTTAATCTAAGGGCTTGGATGTGTAGTATTAATGTCAGACTACAAGATCTATACACAAACATGGCCATTAACCTTAACAGTTGCAAGATCAAAATCCTTAAACAACTAGTCAGAGCTACCTGGAAATTTCTGGGCTGCCTAGAAAACAAATTTTGTTATCGGTCAACGAGGTTTGACTGCATTTATCTTACAATCTATACATGATCTGGGCTTGATTTAAGTTTCAGATCAAAGCCCTTACAACATACTACAACTACAAACCTTTAAAACATAAAAACAAATAACAGAGACAGATCTAGGACTCCTGACATTTGACTGTCAGACACAAATTTCCAATTTTCCCAGAATTTTAAAAACTTCAAAATCGTGCATCTAGATGTTATAGATCCGTGATCTAATAACTCAGATCACTAAAAGACACCCTATAACACATATCTAACTAATCATTGACAACATTTAACATCAAATCATAAGATTTTGAAGATTAGGGTTTATATAAGTTTGATGCTCCATTTTTGATTCTGATCATACTGATTTGATCTTGGCTGGCTAAGTACTGATATTACCTTGACTTAACACTCCCTTTCTCTTTTCATTTTTGAAATTGTAGAGAGAGAAAGATTAGGTTCAAATGAAAAGTAAAGTTAGCATTTTCTCTCTTTTTAATCTTTATATAATTAAACATGTGTTGGAGTTGGCTGATGAAATGGCTGTGATATTTGATATATTAGAGCACATGACTGATCTAAAGTAGTTGACCAACTACAAATATGGCAAGATTCACACTCCATGTTATAAAATACAAAAAGGGCATTAATGTCATTTGGCATTTAATTTTAATGGCTAACTTAACATTTACCCTACCCTTAGGATTTAGGGTTTAACCCTTTGACTTTTGCAATGAAATTTATAAGATTTCCCAATTTCGGTTTTTTCAAATAGAAAATTAATATTTCTAAATTATAATTAGAATTCTCTAATTATATTAAAATTTCTTAATCATAATTCAAGCTTGCTAATTAGGGTTAATATTTCCTAATTAAAATTTGCTAAATTAGCAATTAGGGTCATAATTGTACATTAGGGTTTATAACCCAAGAATTAGGATTTTAAATAGAAAAATAATCTCTTTAATTTAGAAATTAGGTTTCCTAATTAGATTCGGATTTTCTAATTACTTATAACTTGAAAATTAGGATTAATGTTTCCTAATTAACATTAAAATTATTAAACTAACCATTAGGTTTTCCCTAATGACAAATTAGGGTTTCCAACCCAGAAATTAAGGCTTTCTACACAATTTGTTAAGCTTTACACTAATCAAGTTTATAATTAGTACACTTAAGTCTCTAAAATCGCAAGTTAGGGTTTTCGTAATCCGAATTAGGGTTTTGAATTTCCAGAACTGAAATTAGAGTTTCGAGAATCGATTTCTAAGGTTTCTTATAAATCGTAAGAATTTTCTAGCTAAACGTTGACGTTCTTAATATAATATTAGGGTTTGCCATTAATATAGGTTATCTGGTCAACCCTTTAGCCTTAACCATATACTGTACACATATACAACCACATACACAGAACATATACACTTGTACCCTTAGTCTTGAATAATTCTCCAAAAAAAATTATAAATCCATTCACTTATTTTCTGTCTAGGTTTATTATTTAACCTTATTTCAATATTTTAAGATTTTATAAATATTCAAATTCTCGGGTTGTCACAGTAAGAGGTGGACTTAATGACTATTTTGCCCTCCATTGGATTGTCTATATAAGAGAAGCTAGGGTTGGTCATTAGTTGTTTTCACCAACTATAGATAATATATTGAGAGAGAGAGAAAAAAGATCCCTAACAAGTAATCAAGAAGAATCAAGAGCAAAGTATACAAGCTTTAGTCAAGAATGTTAAGAACGTGTTAAGGTAATATACGTAAACCAAAGTCTTTGTTCCTTTTCTATTTCTTTCTTAGAGAAGTATGAATTTGTGGAGCATGTCTCTTTCGGAGTAATAAGGATGGCTAATAGTGGATTAAAACATTATAACTCATGTATGATTAAGAATCATAAGTAATTAAGTAAGATTAAGTGAAGAAAACCAATACGCGTTTATTTGGTTGTTGATGGACAAATTGAAAACCATCATAGGTTATGTGAATCTTTCTTGGTTAGGTCGTAGATAATGAATCAATGGATTGGTTCCATTTGATTTGGCGTATAAAACTCGAGTAACGAAGTTATGGCAAAATTTACGAGATTAGGTGTTAAACATTAAAATCATAGATTTTCCGTATTTGTAGTCAAAAGTTGCCGTTTAACTCGAAAACCTTGGTTTTCGATGGCATAACGTAGCATAACATATTTAAGAGTCGTAGACTCGAGAATCGTTGAAATCCGACTTAAAACGAAGAAAACGAGTTATGAATGCTCACGAGCGTTAAACGAACGCGTAATAGAAAGTTAATTAGTGAATTCATTGTTAACGGATTTAAAAATTACTGTTGTCCAGAGGAAATAGAAGTATATGAGATATGTAAGATAACGTCTTTTGAACGAACCAATTCTGACTTATAAAGACCGAGTTACGAGTCCGGAAAGAATTGAATAGGAAAATTTTGAAATTTCTTAGGGGTTAAGGGTCGGCACCGCAGCGCCGCCCAAGCATAGAACACCCACGCCACAACGCCGGGTTGGGGGAGTGGCCTCTGCACAGTCGCGCCGAAATGCCACTCATAAGCACGAGTCTCGCGCCGCACCGCCGAGACGAGGGATCGAGTACTGTGAAGTGCCGCCGCAGTGCCACTGTTGTACTAGAAGTTGGCACCGCAGCGCCGAGTGAGGAGAAATGTTTGACAAGCTAGTTTTGAGTCCAATTGTTTGTATGACAATTATGAGGCACTTATATACTTAATGAACATGATAAGACCATTCCTAAATCGTATATACAGTGATTACTTTAGTAATTTAATGTTGTTTAATTAGTAATTAAATGAAGCACGTAAAGTTTAAGAAGGTAAATAGTATTCCAGTATTATGATACTTAAAAAATAATTGTTGAGTATTGGTGTAAGAGCGTAAGATTGTTAATAAGCTATAAGGAAGGATAATTAACTCGAAACGAGTTGTATTAATAAAATAAATGCAGTTAAGTTATAGAAGAGAAAGAAGTTGGTAAAAACAATGTGATTAGATTGTTTGGCAGATAATTATAGTGTGCTATGTGAATATATCATGTAGAGACTGTAAAGACCAAGAACTGTTGAATATTTATTTGAAGACGCTTGAAGGAAAGTTTTCTTAATGCTTGTCTAACCTTCGTGTTAGCCAAGTTCTCGGTGATTCATGTTATGAAATGCATGAATGGTTTTACGAAAGGGTCGATGCCAGATTTAACTCAGCTAGACTAATCTTAAGATACATGTCTTTTAATATAGAATTGATAATGCTATCCTACACCAATTGTTTGGTACGGATTCAAGGTAAGCCTGAGTATGAATAAACAAATGTATTTTACATCGATTATTTGACGGGCACGCGAAGTTGCCAAAACTTGAATGTAAATACGTTTAATGGATGAGTGTTGATCAAAATAGAGTACTATAGGGTGATCACCTAGAAGTGCTCATAAGATATATCGGACTTACGGACTTAGTGTTGTGTTATCCTTTTCATGAATGGAAATCAAAAGAGAATGTTCATGGTCTTTCGACCTACTCAGAATTCCCTAGTTATTATATGTACTTCGGAATTGTTTTATGAGAATGAAAAGTGCTATCCAATGTTTCATAGTACTTCATAACTACTTGTTCAGTTAATAAAGAATAATCATACGATTCTCGACGTGGTATTTATATTATCTATTGCTAGACTCGCTGAGCTATTTATGCTCACTTCTTGCTTGAATTATATGATTGCAGCTAAGGCCGAGCGAACTGAGGGTTCTAAGAAAGATAAAGGCAAGGCTAAGATGGATATTTAGTTATCCTGTAATAAACTAGTATGTTTGTATGTATTATACTTATGAACAATGCAGAATGTATCAGGTTAAAGATCCTGGGCAAGGATTTATTATTATTGTAATAAGAATGTAGTTAACACACTCATTTTAATGTCGTTTCAATGGAATGAATGTATAGTTATGAGTACCGTGTAGCACCATCTGTCGGGTTAGAAGATACCTAGATTTGGGGGCGTCACAGGTTGGTCTCAAAGCATTAGGTTATAAAACTTAAGGGGGGAAGAACCTTAGACTAATAACCTTGTTAGAAGATGAGAAGTAGAAGCGAATGAACTCTAGTAGAATGAGTTAATTAAGTATTGAGGAAACTCAGTACTGAAAGATTTAAAATATGAAAATTAACCCTAAAGAAATTAAATGTGATTTGTGCTTAAACTATTGTGTATTATTTACTAATCAACATGTTATGTGTTGTTGTAGATGTCCATCAATAGTTTCATGTATAGGGAAATGATGGTCGATGTGGGTGAGGATATGGGGGTAGCATCATTTAATACGGTGGTACCTACACTAGAGCCAACACCTCCAGAGGCAATGAGGGTATTGTATCTGGCAGTGCTTGATCGGAATGTGCAACTATGCACTGTTGTGCAGTACCAGAGGGAGGAGATTAGTGATCTCCATGAAGCTAATGAATCTGCAAAAGTAGATTTTAAGAAAGACCATGATGAGAAAGTGCTCATGAAGGATAAGGTGATGGAGTATAAGAATGAGGCCATTGAGCTTCATAAAGAATTGGGGGAGAAGAACTATAAGATAGCACGGATGACTTACATCCATGAGAGTGCTCATAAGGATTTCAAACTGAAAATTTCTTGTTATTCCATTTAGTCGGGGCAAACTTGACATACTATTAGTCGGGATATTATATCGATTATTGCGAATGAGAAGAACAAGGATGATGTTATGCATTATTAGAAGTCTAGAGCGATAAGTACGAGTGTAGTGGCGTAAAACCGTCTTTTGTATAATAAAAGGGTAGTCTTTTTGTAAATCCCAACATTTGTGAAATTCAATCGCGGGATAGGGTGTGATAGCTTTGGCTATAGAATCAAATTGTAAATAGTTTGAATAATGAAGCATATGAATATAATGAAGTGTTTATTTAATTTGTTTTATTATGGTATGCGTTATTGTTTAGCGAATAATAACTAAGTAAGCAAATAAGTAATAATGAAACTTTATTTATTTAATCAGAAAATGCCACAAAGAAGGAAACAACGTAATCAGGAGGCTGAGTCTCATAACGATAATCAAGGGGGGTCAGAACAACCCTGTGCAAGAGTTCGTTAAATAATTAACAGCTGAATTTAACCAAATCAGGGGTTAATCACCCGTAGTCCCTAGGGTAGCCAGAACGACTACCTTTAAGGAATTCAAAAGTGTAGGTCCGTCAGAGTTCAAAGGAACTACGAACCAAATAGATGCCCAAACATGGGTAAAGAAAATTGAGAAGGTGTTTGTTATTACAAAAGTGGGGGAGGTGCAAAAGACTTCTTTTGCGACCTATACGATAAAGGGAGAAGCCAACTTCTGGTGGAAGGCTCACCAGGGTGGGTCTAGGGCAGATGCGATAACATGGGAACAGTTCAAGAGGTTTTCTTCGAGAACTATTTCCTTACAAGCATGCAGGGGAGAATGGAGATTAAGTTCTTAGAAGTTAAGCAAGAGGACATGACGGTTCCCCAGTATGCGACAAAGTTCAATGAATTTGCAAGGTTCGTTCCACATCTAGTGGACACTGAGGAGAGAAAGGCTCGTAGGGTTGAGCAGGGATTGAAACCTTGGCTCAATAGTAGGATTTTTGTGTTCTAGAGTGCTTCCTATGGCACCATTCCGGAAAAAAATCAATTATTGTGGAGGGTGGCAGTGAGGCTTTGAGCCAATACCATAAAGAGAGAAAGAATAAGAGCAAAGGAGAAGGAGGATCTAAGCTGGAGGGAGCCAGTAGCAGTGGCAGTATGCCCAAATGAAAGAGTTTTAATTCCGAGAATACTGGAGTGGAACAAGGGAATCCTAAGCGTAGGATTGAGGCTTGACATACGAAAATGTTCATCTAGGAGTTTGTCTTAAAGGGAAGTCGGTTTGTTATAGCTGTGGACAGGAGGGTCATATATCACCCAATTGGCCTAATCCTAAGAAGAACCAAGGCTGTTTTGTTTGTGGGTCGATGAACCACATGGCAACAAATTGCCCAAAGAATGGGCCAGAGGGTAGCAAGGGTACTAGTAGTGGTTAGTTAGCCATTACTGGACCAACACCTCCGGGTAGACCTATGACCCGTAATTTTAAAATGACTGTCCAAGATGCGGTTGTATCAGCAGATGTAGTAACAGGTATCATTCCAGTCAATAAAATGAATGCTTATGTGTTGTTTGATTAGGGTGCTACTTGTTCTTTTATAGCATGTGAATTTGCTAAGCGATTAAGTTTATTCCCAAAAAGATTAGAACTATCTTTACACGTTAATGTAGCAAACGAAGAGATAAATTCTATTGAACACATTCATAAGAATTATTTCAAAGATATTGGAGGTAACAGATTATCGATAGATCTTATACCGATAAGGTTGAGAGAATTTGAAGTAATTCTCGATATGGATTGGTTAATTAACCATAAAGCTATAGAAGATTGTCATAGGAAAAGTGTGAACCTTCAGATTTCTAAGAAACCCAAGGCAGTGTTTTATAGTAGTAACTCACCGGGACGCTTTTGTTGTCTAACCATGACGCAAGTTAGGAAAACGTTTAGAAAGGGGTGTATAGGGTATCTGTGCCATGTTGTGAATACCCAGAGTGTGGGAGCACCGATATTATTTGTAAAGAAGAAGAATGGATCGTTACGATTGTATATCGATAATCGTGAGTGAACAACTTAACAATTAAGAATAAATACCCATTGCACAGGATCGATGATTTATTTGATCAGTTGAAAGGGGCAAAGTATTTTTCTATGATAGATTTGCGTACAAGGTATCGTCGGTTTAAAGTAAGGAAGGAGGAGGTACCTAAGACGAAGTTTAGAACTTGTTATGGTCATTACGAGTTTTTGGTCATGTCGTATGGGTTGACTAATGCGTTGAAGCCAGACTTTCCATAGGGGCACCGAGTAAGTCGGTGGCAAATTTATAGGTACTCTTGTGAGGTGCTATGGTTTAAAGTACCATTATCGTCACAGAGTGTTCAAATAATATTTGGACAAGTTTGTCGTAATGGTCATTAATTATATTCTTGTCTATTCTAAGACGTCAGAAGATCACGTCAGACAATAAAAGATAGTGTGGGAAACACTACGGAGGGAGAAGTTGGATGCAGAATTCACTAAGTATGAATTTTGGCTTAAAAGATATTCAATTTTTAGGACATGTTATTGATAAAGTATGTTAGGACTGAGAAGTGAGAAAATAGTTTTCAAAAACTAAAAAGGAAGGTTAAGTGAGGCACCTGTATTATCTTTATCAGATGATATGAGGAATTTTGTAATTTATACCGATGCTTCGCATAGAGGACTGGGATGCGTGCTCATGTAGCATGGCAAGGTCATTGCGTATGTGTCACGCTAATTAAAGGATTATTAGAAGGTCTATCCTACTCATGACCTATAGTTGGCAGCGACAGTTTTGCCTTAAAAATGTGGAGACATTAATTGTACGGGGAAAAGTGTGAGATATATACAGACCATAAAAGTTTGAAATATATCTTCACCTAGAAGCAGTTGAATATGAGGTTGGGAAGGTGGTTGGAATTGATAAAAGATTCGGGGAAAGCAAATGTAGTAGCCGACGTGTTAAGTAGGAAGGGTAGGGAAAGGCTATCAATGTTAACGACTCAGGATGAGTTAATAACAGAGATGGCGAGAACGGAGTTAGAAGTTAAATTACTAAATGAATCGGTAAAGATATTATTCACAATGTAGACTCAATCCATGAAAATGGAATGAGTTAAGGAAGTACAACTAGGTAACGAGGATTGCGAACGAATGAAGAAGAGGATGGAGGATGAAGAGAAAACCAAGTATGACCTTGTTTTGAAGGAAGAATTTGAGTTCCAAATAATTTCGAGTTAAAAGAAGAGATAGTGAGTGAGGCCCATAGTTCGAGGTGCTCAATACATCCAGGTAGTACTGAGATGTATTAAGGCCTTTGACAGAACTTTTGTTGGCCAAACATGAAAAGAGAGATAGTAAAATATGTTAGTAAGCGCTTAACTTGTCATAAAGTTAAGGCTGAACACCAACGACCGAGTGGATTATTATAATTGCTAGATATTTCAGATTGGAAAGAGAAGATACATTTTGGAAAGAAAAGGGAAGTTAAGTCCAATGTCTTAGGACCTTTTGAAATTTAAAGAAGGGTATGAGAGGTAGCTTATGAAGTAGCTTTACCTCCAGAGATTGAACGAATACATAATGTGTTTCACGTGTCAGTATTGCGTCCTTATAAATCGGACTACAAGCACGTAATAGACTATAAATATATTCAAGTAGAAAAAGACTTAACGTATGAAGAACTACCAATTCAGATTATTGATAGGAAGGATCAAATCTTGAGAAATAAGATAATATCTTTGGTAAAGGTAATTTGGAGGAACCACAATGCTGAAGAAGCAACGTGGGGACTCAAAAGAAAAATGAAGGGAAAATTCTCCTCATTTAGATATGAAATTGTAGCGAGATTCTGGGGACAGAATCCTTATAAGGGGGGGAGAATGTAACGCCCGAGAAAAATTAAATTTTATATGAAATAAATTTTTATTTGATTCTTTGAATTAAATGAATTTATTGTTTATTTATGTGAGTAAGCTATTTGAAGGTTGTTCTATGACCTAGAATGTGCGGATGTGGTAAGGATTCCGGCTATGTGTGTGACGCCCCCAAAATAGGTATGCATCACCTATTTTGAGTCGCCAAATACATGGTACAGAAACATAATGTGTTTCACCCTTATGAAGTAGCTTTACCTCCAGAGATTGAACGAATACATAATGTGTTTCACGTGTCAGTATTGCGTCCTTATAAATCGGACTACAAGCACGTAATAGACTATAAATATATTCAAGTAGAAAAAGACTTAACGTATGAAGAACTACCAATTCAGATTATTGATAGTAAGGATCAAATCTTGAGAAATAAGATAATATCTTTGGTAAAGGTAATTTGGAGGAACCACAATGCCGAAGAAGCAACGTGGGGACTCAAAAGAAAAATGAAGGGAAAATTCTCCTCATTTAGATATGAAATTGTAGCGAGATTCTGGGGACAGAATCCTTATAAGGGGGGGGGGGGAGAATGTAACGCCCGAGAAAAATTAAATTTTATATGAAATAAATTTTTATTTGATTCTTTGAATTAAATGAATTTATTGTTTATTTATGTGAGTAAGCTATTTGAAGGTTGTTCTATGACCTAGAATGTGCGGATGTGGTAAGGATTCCGGCTATGTGTGTGACGCCCCCAAAATAGGTATGCATCACCCATTTTGAGTCGCCAAATACATGGTACAGAAACAAATACAACTTCATTACTACAATTTTCGTGCAAAATACGACAACACATAAACTGTGAGTTTAAATACAAATATTGTCTAATAGACAGTATTAAAACTCAAAAGGAGTCCTCAATACAATTATTGATACACTATTTTACAAAAATTGTGAGGACTGCTAAAACAACTTTCTAGAACCATCACTCCATACCCCGGCTAGTTCCTGCTATATTCTTACCTCCTGAGAAGAACAATAGAACAAAAAAGAAAAGGGTGAACTCAACTAGCCTAGTAAAGAATATTATGACTAGGATAATATACAACAAATTATCATTAGTCTTCAACAAGGAAAATCTGATAGAATATAATAGACAACAAGTTTTAGATCAATAACTGCAGCGGAAACAATAATTCATTAGAAGAGCTAAGTAAAGAATAAAATCTACTATCATCTATGAATTTAAAAGCCCATCATCAATATTTTATCCATGTAACATCAATCAATATACATCTTGAATCAAATATTCATCTTTGCACTACGGGCCAAAAATATTCATTTGTATCACCAGTTGATCATGATCATCTCAACACCTGTTCATCTTTGCACTACGAGCCAAAGATATTCATCAGGTAATCATTCATCTTTGCACTACAGGCCAAAGATATTCACCAAGTATCACCATTATAGACTGAGAATGATGAAAAACATTTTAGAGAATGAATCTAGTGAGACAGAAGGATAAATATTAGGAATTCGTATTTCGGTTTATCCAAATTCAATAAAACTTCATAATAACCAATTGTGAAATAGAATTCAAAAATAAAGATCAAAACATGGGTACAATCAAAGATAGTAACCATAATAGACATCTTGGACAAAAAGGAAAAATTTTATTTTTTTCGGTGAATAGTGCTGTATACGTGAATAGTGCCGTATATGTCAATAGTAACTCTGACACAAAAAGTTTCAAATTTGATAAAATATTTAGACCAATATTTCGGCATAATAATATTGAAGAAAATAATATCATTTAAGAAGAAAATAACATTCCTTACGAATATTAAACGAAAATAATATTCATTACGAATATTAAACGAATATAATATTTCTCGCGAATATTAAACGAAATAAAATTTCTTTTGAATATTGAACAAAAATAATATTCATACGAATACGAAAAATAATATCTCTTCAGAATGTGAAATAAATAATACCTCTTACCTCAAAATAACGGTACTTTTGATCAGAATATCGAATATAAAGTCGAAAGAAGCTTGTACCGAACAAAAACTCTTAAAGTATCTAAATACTCACAAAAATACGCTCGACGATATAGAGAGAAAAAAAAACTTATTTCTGGTGTGATTTTCAATTCTAACTTAGCCCTCTATTTATAGGAAAATGTTAGCACGCCGAAGCAAACTTGACATGCTACCTGATGGCTTTACTTGCTACTATTGCCACCAACCATATTTGAAATTTAATTTGAGCACATTTCTCACCAACCAAAAGTGGGGACCACTATTTCTAGAATTTTCCACCAAAATGATAAATTCTAAAACTTTAACAATTTCTGAACCAGTCACCTCTTAAAATTCATAACAAACCATACATTCATTTTTAACGGTTCAAAATTTGTGGACATATACTCAACTTATATATGTATAACATATCCAAAAATCACAACGATCCAACGGTCGGATAAAAAATTATAACTCACGCAATATATCTCCAGAACACTAGTTTGATTTTTAATACCTCCATTTCGACAAAAATACTGATAAAACACCTCAACATTAATTCCTTCATTTATAACCACATAAATAAATCTATCATTTATATCCACATCAAAAAAATATTTCCTTATCATATAAATCAATAATTAATTATTCACAAATAATATTACAAAATCACAATTATGACAACCAGGCCGTTCCCAGGAAAGAGGGGGCTTTTCAATAAGGATTTCTCCTTACTGACGCGTAATTAGTTGACCAAACATCTCCTTAACAGAACTTTCTAGACATTGTCAATAATGCTAACTAATAATATTATTTAAATAATATTAATTATTGATCTGATAATGGAAAATATTGTGCAGTGACAATTATTGAAACAACAATAATATAAACTATCAACGCAGCAATTATTGAATCAATAAAATAAAATATTGAATAGTAACTACTGTAACAATTATTGAGTAGTGCCATCTTACGTAAGGATCAATAATTTAAAAATACTGTGCAATACCGTGTGCTACTATGCAACAACGCGTATTACTGTATTTTAACCACCAGGTATTCCAACAGTGTTAACGGTAACAATTACGCCGTTATTTATAAAAAACTCAAACTTTATCGTTTTCCTTCATCTAACTATTTTTCGTTATGGGGCCCACAAATGGCTGCACCGAAAAGAATATTCCACGACCAAACGAATATTTCCCGAGAAAATGAATATTTTACAACCACTTGCTTATTTTTGTAAAATCTGCACATTTCACCCATAACCAAAGTATTATATCAAATTAACACCTTATTAATTTAGAATAATGAATAGAGGAAAAATCAATTTTATTTATATAAAAAAATTCGGGGTCTTACATTGTGCTAGGATTGATTGTTATGAATTTCCAAGACAAAAATGGAAGTTTTCTAAGAAGTTTCTGTAAAAATACTATTCTCCCGTTTCTGCTCGAAGTTAAAGATTGAATTTCTGAGAAACGCATAATGGTAGAATATTAAGACATAATGGAATATCCAATAATATTTCAGTTATGGCAAATGAAGTTTTCGCATGCGGACTTAAAACCTAAGGGTTGGGAAAAGTGAGTTCCGAGAATTTAATGATTATGGTTATTATACGTAAAGAATACGAGTATGATACTAGTTATTATTCGAGTATAGTATGAAGATTATTACGACATATAATACGAATATCGTACGAATAGTATACGAAAATAATACGAGAATTGTATGAGTAAAATATGATTAGTTCTTAATGGACTTTGGTGAACTTTGTCATTTCCAATTGGACTTGGTTTATGTCAAGCCAAAAGTTATGTTAAGATAAGCCCAAGATAGGCCTAATAAGATTTATGCTAAGGCCCAAATTAAGAAACTAAACCGCGGATCGAACCGATGGGTCACCGGATGGTTAAAACCAATGGGGCAACCCATGGGTGACCCAAAGGACTAGGTGGGCCGGCCACTTGGAGGCCAAGTAAAGTGAATTTACTTGGTGACTAAGTTAATAAATAGTAAGGAGGTGAATAGTAAGGAAGTGGACTTAATGACTATTTGGCCCTCCATTGAATTGTCTATATAAGAGAAGCTAGGGTTGGTCATTAGTTGTTTTCACTAACTGTAGATAATACATTGAGAGAGAGAAAAGATCCCTAACAAGTAATCAAGAAGAATCAAAAGTAAAGTATATAAGCTTTAGTCAAGAACGCGAAGAACGTTAAGGTAATATACGTAAACCTAAGTCTTTGATCCTTTTCTATTTATTTCTTAGAGAAGTATGAATTGGAGGAGCATGTCTCTTTCGGAGTAATAAGGATGGCTAATAGTGAATTAAAACATTATAAGTCATGTACGATTAAGAATCATAAGCGATTAAGTAAGATTAAGTGAAGAAAACCAATAAGCATTTATTTTGTTGTTGATCTACAAATTGAAAACCATCATAGGTTATGTGCATCTTGCTTGGTTAGGTCGTAGATAGCGACCCAATGGATTGGTTCCATTTGATTTGGCATAGAAAACTCAAGTAACGAAGTTATGGCGAAATTTACGAGATTAGGCATTAAATGTGGAAATTATAGATTTTTTGAAATTGTAGTCGAAAGTTGTCGTTAGACTTGGAAACCTTGGTTTTCGATGTCATAACTTAGCATAAAATATTTAAGAGTCGTAAACTCAAGAATCGTTGAAATCCGACTAAAAACGAAGAAAATGAGTTATGAACGCTCACGAGCATTAAACGAACGCGTAATAGAAAGTTAATTAGTGAATACATTGTTAACAGATTTAAAAATTACTTTTTCAATATGAAATCGAAGTATATGAGTTATGTAAGATAACGGCTTTTGAACGAGCCAATTCCGACTTATAACGACCGAGTTACGAGTCCGGAAAGAATTGAATAGGAAAATTATGAAATTTCTTAAGGGTTAAGGGTCGGCACCGCAACGCCGCCCAAGCACAGAACACCCGCGCCCCGTGCCGGGTAGGGGGAGTGGCCTCTGCAGAGTCGCGCCATAGCGCCACTCGTAAGCATAAGTCTCGCGTAGCAGTGCCAACACGAGAGATCAAGTACTGTGATGTGGTGTCGCAGCACCACTGTTGTACTAGAAGTTGGCGCCGCAGCGCCGAGTGAGGAGAAATGTTTGACAAGCTAGTTTTGAACCCAATTGTTTGCATAACAATTATGGGACACTTATAAACTTAATGAACATGATAAGACCATTCCTAAATCGCATATACAGTGATGACTTTATGAATTTAACGTTGTTTAATTAGTAATTAAACGAAGCACGTAGAGTTTAAGAAGGTAAATAGTATTCCAGTATTATGATACTTAAGCAATAACTGTTGAGTATTGGTGTAAGAACGTTAATATGCCATAAGGAAGGATAATTAACTCGAAACAAGTTGTATTGATGAAATTAATTCAGTTAAGTTATTGAAGAGAAAGAAGTTGGTAAAAATAATGTGATTATATTGTTTGGTAACTAATTACAGTGTGCTATGTGAAGACACTTGAAGGCAAGTTTTCTTAACGCTTGTCTAACCTTCGTGTTAGCCAAGTTCTCGGTGATTAATCTTATGAAATGCATAAATGGTTTTACGAAAGGGTCGATGCCAGATTTAACTCGGCTAGACTAATCTTAAGAGTTGATTGATTTCTTTACAAGTCTTTCGATATAGGATTGATAACGTTATCCTACGCTAATTGTTTGGTACGAATTCAAGGTAAGCCTGAGTATGAATAAACAAATGTATTTTGCATCGACTATTCGATGGGCACGCGAGGGTGCCAAAACTTAAATATAAATACGTTAAACGGATGAGTGTTGATCAACATAGAGTACTATAGGCTGATCACCTAGAAGTGCTCGTAAGATATATCGGACTTACGGACTTAGTGTCGAGTTGTCCTTTTCATGAATGCAAATCAAAAGAGAATTTTCATTGTCTTTTAACCTACTCCGAATTCCCTAGTTATTATATGTACTTCGGAATTGTTTTATGAGAATGAAAAGTGCTATCCAATGTTTCATAGTACTTCATAACTACTTGTTCAATTAATGAAGAATAATCATATGATTCTCGGCGTGGTATTTATATTATCTATTGCTAGACTTGCTGAGCTATTTATGCTCACTTCTTGCTTGAATTATATGATTGCAGCTAAGGCTGAACGAACTGATTGTTCTAAGAAAGATAAAGGCAAGGCTAAGATGGATAATTAGTTATCCTGTAATAGACTAGTGTGTTTGTATGTATTATACTTATGAACAATGAAGAATGTATTCGGTTAAGGAACTTGGACAAGGATTTATTATTATTATAATAAGAATGTAGTTAATACACTCATTTTAATGTCGTTTCAAAGGAATGAATGTATAGTTATGAGTACTGTGTAGCACCATCTGTCGGGTTGAAAGATACATGGATTTGGGGGTGTCTCATAATTGATACGTTCTTCATGACGTAAGCGTACGATAGGCTAATCACCTAAAGTACTAGCAGCGGTAGTTTACCTACTTTGTGATTGTAGACATACTTAATAATTTACTGTTTTGCGGTATAAATATCGTTAAAATTATGTGTCCATGGTCTATATGACCCCTCAGTATAAAATGAAAAGTTTTAACTCTTTAGAGTGAAGTCATGGAAGGATGTGATGATGGATATGAAATAGCATGAACTCAGTAAGTACAGGGATAATCCGATATGATTGGATAAAGGTTATATTAAAAACCTATTTTTGGTGAATGGAGGAAGTAGAGCGTAGTAGGCTGTATTTTCGAGGATGAAATTTTTAGAAGAATGGGTGAATGTGATAACCCAAAAATTTATAAGATTAATAAAATCTTGAATGATTAAATAATGGTTAAATAATAAAACCTAGACAGAAAATAGAGTATTGATTAAGAATTTTGTGAAAGAATTGTATGGTTTATAAACTGAAAGTGATTATCTTATAGTGAGGTATATAGTTTTGGATATTATGATTATATGTATATGCAGTATGTGGTAAAGGGTTAAGTATTGATCAGATAAATTATAACATTGGTAAACCCTAATGTTGTATTAAGAACCCTAATGTTCAGTTAGGAAACCCTAACGATCGGTTAGAAACAATATTTCTAGTTTTGGAATCCTCAAATCTAATCGAGAATTCTAAACCCTAATTTACAAATCCTAATTCTATGTATCAAACCATAAGGGTTAAAAGTTATATGAATCATGTGAAATGACTAGATTACCCTTCAAATTATTGGGAAAATGACCAATATACCCTTAGTAGGTGCGAAATTACCAAAATACCATTTATCTTTACTTTTAACAAAAGATAAAGCCAAATCTTTGTGAGTCATCAAGGATGATATGCCATGTGCTCCAAATCAACACCAATCAGCCAAATGTTGAGACCTAACAATAATCACAACCATTGGATCAAAGCTTGGAGATTAAGAAATGGATTAATAACTAAATTACCCTTACATTAGTTTCTAAACGTAACCAAACCTATCATTCTCTAAACCCACAAAATTTTGGATGAAACTCGGTCCAAAGTTAAGCCAAGAACACCTCTTAGCTATCCAAGATCAGATCAAAAGAGAGAAATTCAAAAGTTGATAAAAAAGGTATAAACCCTAATTCATACTAGATTTCTATAGATTTTGTGTTTTGTTGTTTAAATGTGTGTTATGTGATGTTATTTATTGATCTATGATGATATATCATGGATCCATAACATTTAAATGCATGAAAAATAAGGATTTAAGAAACTGTCAAGAACCCTAGAAATATGGACTGACAGTCAAATGTCAGAGGCCATAGATCTTAATCTGTTAAGTGTTAGACATCCTAAGTGTATCATTGTTAAATTTTGTCATGAGGAGTGTAATCTGGACATGGAATCATGTCCATACCATGTCCAGGTCTCAAGTTATTAATGGTCAAACATGGGTGACCAATCATGAAAAGGAATTTCTGGAAAACCCAGAAACTGCCCAGAAAGGTCTGACAACATGTTTAGGGGCTTAGATCTTGCATATGTTATGTTGTTAGCTTGTCTAAGTGTATCATTGATATACCCTGACATATGGACTATAGAACCATAACACTAGAACACCTAAATCATCAACAAGATCAAAGTTATTGATGTTCAAACTAGGTTGACCAAGCACATAAATTGGTTTCTGGAAATTCCAGAAATTTCATATAACAGTTACTGACAGCCTTTTAACCAAGCTAGATCTTGCAATTGTGATCTTGTTAAGCTACACAACTGTAATACTTTTGTACCTTGACATATATACTACAAAAGTGTGACACTATAACACTTAAAAGTAATCCCAGAATCCAAGTTATTAAGAGTCCAAAATGACTCCTCCTCACTATTTGAGTTTCTAGGTAACATAGAAACTTAAGAACAACTCTGACAACTAGTTTGAACCCTTATATCTTCTTGTTATAGTGTAGTTAGACCCTAAAATTAGTTTGTACTTGTAGTATTACACTATTACTACATCACTGATACACCTTCATGCCCAAAAACATCATCAACTTGACCAAGACTGTTCTTCAAGGCTCAAGAATATCTATAGCAATAGTTTTTGTCGCGATAGGCCTTTAGCAACAAAAATAAATGAAAATTAATTTATTTAATTTAAATAAAAAAAATAATCATGAAAATTCATAATTAAGTTAAAAATTATTTAAAGTTATAAAAAATATATTTTAATAATTTGAGATATATTTCATTAATATTTTAATTTATTTAAATATTAATGATATTAAATTTATCTAATAATTGTAATAAATAAATTAGTTAAAACTAATTTTAATATTTTAAAAATCATTTAAAAATAATATCAAAGTGTTAGAAAATATTTGAAGTTATATTGAATAACTTTTAATATTTTGGTATGGATTTCATTAATAATTTAATATTAATGACAATAAATTTATTTAATAATTGTATTAAACAAATTATATAAAAATAATTTTAATGTTTTAAAAATCATTTAAAAATGATATAAAGGTTTTAAAAATGTTTTAAATTATAATAAATAACTTTTAATATTTTTACATGAAATACATTAATACTTTAATATTAATGGCAGTTATTTGAGAATGATTTTAAATGTTTTAAAAATCATTTAAAGTGGATATTAAGGTATTAAAAATATTTTGAGTTATAATAAATAACTTTTAATATTGTGACATGGTTTTCATTAATATTTGAAATTAAGTAAATATTAATGATAATATAATTATTTGATATTTAAATCATTTTAAAATGATATTAATCATTAAAAAATCATTATAAATGATAATAATTATTTAAAAATTATTATGAGCTTTTGAAAAAGCGTTTAAGTAGAGTTTTATTTAAAATAAACTCAAAAATAATCCGATAAGGCAATCGAGACGTCGAAATAGTACCGAAATCAAACTATATACTGAAATAGTTTGACTTGATAATAGTTCTTATGTGTTCTAATGAATATTAGAGATATGTGGTAATGTGTTTAAGTTATATTATGACTGTGAATAGCAGTGATAGACGTTATGGTATTATTCTAATTGAGAGATCAATATTATTAACAATTGGTCTTTTGAATGAAGCTATATTAGATTGCATAGCAGTAATAGACGGTACAAATAAGTTTCCTAACTCGAAGTCGAGTTGTTATTGTAAAGCATGTTCGTGGTTAATCATTGTTGATTATACCACATTTATGGCTTATTGATTCATACGTTGTGCATGTTATATATGTTCATCAGGTATGAAAGGCTGATCACCTTTATTACCATATGGTTCAGTTAAATTTGTTCATGTTCATTGTTGGCCATTCAGCATAATTGATTCAGTCATTTAGTTATGGAAATTGATTCATATTCTTTTACAGTCATTAAATTGTTGAAAGCTTGTCAGCTTATTATTCCTTTTTAATCATGATATATCTCCTTTTGAACTTAAACTTGCTTGGAAAAATTGTTGCTCACCCTTGCTATATCATGATAAAAATTTTAATTAAGAAGAAACTTCGGATATAGGCAAAGGCAAAGATAAATTCCAAAATTGGATTATTATGCAGTAAAAATTGTAACAATATTGGATGCAAATGACCTTGTAAGTTATGTAGGCTAGAATGTGTGTATTAAGTTAAGGCTATAGACCTTAGGAATTATGTGTAAAGCTTTATGGTATAAACAATTTATGTTTATATCTTCCTCAATAGTTAGAGAAACGATGAATCATAACGTACCAGGTCTGAGGTAAAAGGTACCTGGATTTGGGGACATCACATGCAACCTTCTATGGTGCGGTCTAACAAAAAAAAAATCAAACTTCTTCAACTTTGTCAACCTTTCGAACCTTTTCAAGCTAGGTTTTATGTGACGCTCCCAAAACAGGTATACATCACCCATCTTGAGTCGCCAAATACATGGTACAAAATTTAAATACAACTTAATTATACAACAGTCGTGTAAAATACGACAAAACATAATCTAAGAGTTTTAATAAGAATATTGTCATCTAGACAATATCCACACTCAATGGAGTTCTCATTACATTTATTGTCACACTATTTTATTGAATAATGAGGACTACTAAGACAACCATCTGGATCGTCAATCCGTTCTCCGACTCGTCCCAGCTATATTCTCATTTCCTGAAGAGAACAGTGAAAGAAAGGGTGAGCTCAACTAGTCTAGTAAGAAATATTTTGACTAAGATAATACAGAATAAATTATCCTTAACCTTCAATAGTATAACAACTGATAGAATACAACAGACAACAATTTTTAGATTAACAACTGCAGCGGAATAAGCAATCCATTAGAAGAGTCAAGTAGACCATAATATCTACTATCATTTATGATTTAAAAAGTTTTTCAACAATTTTATCGCTGAGACTCAGCTTAATAAATAAAATCGAATCATCCTTGTACCACGGCCAAGGATATTCATGTAATCATCAATGGTCATGATTATGCCGAATAATCCCTAGTCATAATCATACCAACAACTGTCCATCAATGAACTACAGGTCAATGAGGACTTTCACCACATCATTCGTCACATTACGATCATGATTATACCGAATAATCCCTGGACATAATCATACCAAGTCCATCTATGCACGTAAGCCAAAGATGACTTTCATCACAATATAAGCACGAAGATGATGACCATGACATAATAATTCAATAAAATAAGTTCAATGATAAATTTTAAAGATATATAATTTAATTTATCTAGAAATCAATAATGTCCAAATTGTCAACATGATATTGCTTTGTAGAGTAAAATTCAAGAATGCTCAGAAGAATATTTCTATGAAAAGATATTGGATGAAGCACAAATATCAAGGATATTCTACTAATTTCATAGAGTATAGAAGCCAAAACTTTAACCAACTAAGTATAATAGAATATATGAAACTGCAAATAGATTTTCGCCCGCTATGCGGTAATCCACGTAGAGAGATCATTTCAATAATTTAATAAGGAATGAATACGAAGGATCATTCACCATGCATGCGGTAATCTACATAGATAGATTATTCTAACAAAATAATAAAGAATATAATAACAGAAGAATTCACCATGCATGCGGTAGTCCGTGTAGATAGGTTATTCCAACAGAATAATAAAAAAATAGAATTATAAAAGAATTCACCAGGCGTGCGATAGACCGCACAGACAGGTTATTCCAACAGAATAATAAGGAATGGAATAACAGAAGAATTCACCATACATGCGATAGACCGTACAGACAGGTTATTCCAACAGAATAATAAAGAATGGAATAATAGAAGAATTCACCAAGAATGCGATAGACCGCACAGAAAGGTTATTCCAATAGAATAATAAAGAATGGAATAACAGAAGAATTCAACAGGCATGCGGTAGTCCGCGTAGACAGATTATTCCAACAGAATAATAAAGAACGGAATAACAAAAGAATTCACCAGGCATGCGATAGACAGCACAGACATGTTATTCCAACAGAATAATAAAGAATGGAACCAGGTCATGCTTAATACGCACATACATGATATTTTAATATAATAATAAAGAATGGAACCAGGTCATGCGTAATCCGCATGGACAGGTTATTCCAACAGAATAATAAAGAATGGAATAACAGAAGAATTTCACTATGTATACGGTAGTCCGCATACACAGGTTATTCCAACAGAATAATAAGGAATAAAATAACAATAGCTCTCTTCATGAATACGGAAGAAATAATACCCCTTACCTTAGAAGAAACTGGATACTGGAATAGTGAGGTAGCAGACTTCTCTTCTTCTTTCTCTGTATAATTTTTCCCTATAATAATTGCTCTATAGCTTTAGTGAATTGGTGAGAACTGAAGGAAGAATGAGCTTCTATTTATAGGAAAATATAGTTTCAATAATTGCACGGTTTGGGGCTCGAAATATTACAGTATAATACCTTCATCTTTTTCTTCATTGTTAATTTAGTCCTGCAAGTATTATCAAACTTGCACCACCTCCGCTAATAGTACATCATGTGAATCAATAGTACAATCATGTGAATCAATAGTAAAATCATGTGAATAAAATAATTAGAGTATAGTACCTTCATCTATACCTCTATTTTTAATTTAGTCATGCAAGTATTATCAATCTTGCACCAATTCCCCTAATAGTAAATTATGTGCATCAATAGTACACACATGTGAATACATAGTTATAAGCATGTGAATTAATAGCGTTTAATTACTTATTTATTCAGTTAATTACCCGACTGGTCAATATAACCTCCAGACATTAATTATTATCGAAATAAATGTCGATTTCCACTAACACTAATAATTCCAACATAATGGAACTATCAATTTCATCTTTAATCGACAAGAACTTATTCATCATTAATATTATAACTCATAATATTTAATAACCAGGTCGTTCCCAGGAAAGATGGGGCTTTCCAATAAGGATTTCTCCTTATTAGCGCGCAATTAGGTAACCAAACCTCTCCTTGACAGAATTTCTAGACATTGTCAATATTGTAAATAATAATATGAATAACTTTATCGTTTTAATTATTGATTTAATAATAAAACATATTATACAGATGATACTGTGACAATAATTGAATCAATAATATGAGAGATATGATGCAGTAATTACTATAGCAATAATTGAGTATAACTGAGTGACGTCTTACGTAAGCATCAATAATCAATACTGTGTGCTACTATGCAACCACGCGTATTACTATACTTTTACTACCGGGTAGTTCAACAGTTTTAACGGTAACACTTTCGCCGTTATTTTTATAAAAAGATAATTCTGTCGTTTTCTTAGTACAAAAATACTTTTGTTGTGGGGTCCACCAATGATTGTGCCGTCGTACGGATATTTCCAGACAAAATGAATATTTCCCGACCAAACGAATATTTTATAACAACTTGCTCACTTTGCAAAAAGTTTCACATATCACCCTTAACTTTAACCTTTTATCAATTTACCCATTTACGAAAAAAAATAATAATTATAAAAAATTTGAATACTTTTATTTTATAAAATTCGGGGTCTTACATTCGAACTACACAGACCTGATCTCCCCTCATCAATGGGACTATGTAGGAAGTCATTTACGGTGCGGTCTCAACCTTGTAAAATCACAAAACCCTTTTGACGATGCTGTGATCATCCTTCAACCTTTCAAACCAAAGATAAGAGATGGAACTACCAGGTCTCCCCTCATCAACGGGAAACAACCGATGACCATCAGTGGTGCGGTCAAACCACACCTCATCGGCTTAGACCACAGAGATTGAACTACCTAGTCTCCTATCACAAATGGGAGAAAAATCGGCGACCATATATGCTGCGATTAAATCCTCAAAGAGAAACCCTAATCCATAAGAGATGGAACTACCTGGTCTCCCCCTCATAAATGGGAAAAACCGACGACCATCTGTGGTGCGGTCAACCTCAGATAGGAAAGCCAAAATCCTCTCCTCAAACCACAATAATATTCAAGAGACCAGTCCCAAAACATTAAAGAATTACGAAATACAAAGATCAACGATCCATTCTGAAAGATCCTGAGACATCTCAATGTCCATACACCAAGGAGGTGTTCAGAATACATCGAGACCGCAAGTCCTAGAGAGAAGGCAACTATCAAGCAAGTAACAGGGCATATCTAAAAGGGAAGTGAATCAGAACATATTTCCTTGTCATATAATATTGTTTGATATATGCAATGTGTCCTGTACATGACAAAAATGGGTAACCTAGTCTATGCAGAAAAATCAAAGCTAATCCGTGGATAAGCGAACCATTAAGTCCAACATAGCATCCATCTTAGTAGATGGAGGTGAAACTATGAGCTCTTGCCTCAGGGTGTCCATGCGATCCAGGAGATCTACGACCATCTGCATAGTGCTACCATGCTCATCAATGAATGCACTCATCTCTACAACAATGTCAGTATTATGAGATCTAAGTGCATTATTATCTGTAATAACAGCATCTCGGGTAGCTCGAACCTCATCCCGCTCAACAACAGCTATATCTCGAGATGATTGAGCCTCATTTCGCTCAACAGCAGAGGTATCCCTACCAGCTAGAGCATCATCTCTCTCAACAAAAGCGGTATCTCTATTAGAAAGAGTTGTCAACATCAAGGCCCTAGACTGATCCCTCTCAAACGTCATCAGATGCAACCTCTGCTCTTAATAATTTACAGAATGTGGAGCTATAGCTGTGGGAATACTGGGGGAATCAACCAGAGCTACTAACAAACTAGTAAACAACTCATCCTCGGTGGGAGAATCAGGGTACTCCATAGGCTCTCCATCATCAGAATCAATACCCGGCTATGAGGAAATAACCCTAGCCGATGCAATATCTTCATCCAGTCATGCAGAATACTCTGGAGAGTGACCTGGATGACATGTCCGACAGTCATAAATCCTAGTCAAATCCATCACTGACAGAAGCTGAGATGACAATCGCTGACCCAATGCCTCGTCAAAAGGATGAATATCCTGAAACTGGTCAAACTATTCCATGATAGCCATTAGATGATATGCGGTCACCACCATAAAACCTGTCAGGGGAAGATAGACCATACCAACTGCATGAGTGATAAAGCTATAGGGAGAGCTGAGCCCTGAACATGGAGAAATATCAAATAGGTCCTCGATCCATGACAAGAAAGTAAACCATGATGCTACGTATGTACACTCAGCTGGCTGAAAGGAATAGGACATGGCTATCTTATGGGAAAAATAATACCCATGTCGTCTGAAGGTGCCAATCGGTCTCAAGTGTGTCATAAACCATACGTACAACAGGACGGCACTGCCCCTAAAAATCTCCACTAAATGGTTATGGCAAAACATGGCCGACCTCAAGGTCTTTGCCAAAATTATTAGTAAGATGGTATAACCCTCCCTGAGAGCACAGACTACCATAATCCCATTGATATCCAAATGTTTCATGTACAACGACATGTACAGATAGGCCACAATGCACATCAAGAATATATCTACGTGGGCGACATGCCAATTACCCTCATAAAAGGTGAAGTCCCCGGAATATCACAGATAGCTGTCACACACCCAAATCTGTCAATGAAGAAGTCCGTGAACATCACATGCTTTGAGGTAATCTTGTATAGGGCAACTTTACGCCTGAAGCCTGTCAAGGTTATAAACTACCGGTTCATGTCACCGACAGCCATCCGAGCGTAAGGCCGATCTAAAGGTAAGTCTGTAAGATGCTCATACTCCTCTAATGTAGGAGTCAACACATGGGTATCAAATTTGAACACCTATTTATCTGTTATCCAATGCTCAAGCATGCCCTCTATAAAGCCCGACAGAGCCTGAAATGTCAAGAGGGTCATGGAGTGCCTCAACAACTAATCAATTGTCACCCAAACTAGGGAAGACAAATCGCCATACCACGACCTCACAGAAGAGGCAACCAACATGGGTAGGGTATGCTTAATCCGGCTAACAATAGATGAAGACATATGTAGACCCATATCATAAGACCATCCAGGGGTCAATGCTAAACTCATTTCTGGAAATGTATATCCATGACATAATGCATGCATAATAAATGAAAGATGATAATATGATGCAGGGAATAGAAAGCTTTATACATAAATTCCTAAGTATATCATCATCAAAATACATCTTCTTTGTATACAACTGGAAAATAAAATACAGGGAAATGGGTTACAGCCACCCAACATCTTATAGAGGCCTATCAAAAGATATAACGAGAACTGGGGCACAACCACCCAGTATCTAATATAGGCCTATCAAAAGAAATAGCAAAAATGCATCGAAAGAAGAAAATGATGTCCACATCATCCAATCTATCCATATGATGTAACTCATCATGAGTCACTGAATATCTACCAGAATGTATATCAGGCCGATACAATAGAGGATCTGTGACGATAAAACAATCAGAATATGGGCCACCCGAAGGGCCAGCCCAAGAGCTGAAAGGATCAAAAGTATTCACCTTTGATGGATCTCAGCCCAAATACAGGATAAAGAAATGTGCCCGATCCAACTGCAGGGTCAAACTCTCAAATTGTGTCAAATGGGTAAGCTCTTAGACGCAGGCAATCAAATTTGTCATCATGACGGAGCCAGGAACCATATCCCTCATGAACTGTATATCGCGGGTATGAGCTCCAACGGTTCGAGGGAATCACCAGCAGTAAAAAGCCTCCTGAGTGAAAGGTCCCTCTAACAAAGTAAAGCCATTCACGACCATCAATGGGATCTTAGTGATCGACTGCAACAAAGGCCAATGATGCCTATCAGGAGGAAAGTACGTGTGAGAGCCTGAAATTCGAGTCCCAAATCACCGCGAATACGGTATAATCACTCTACAACTATTGCGGAAGATATAAATATAAATTATTTATACACTAGACATTACACATTAATCCCCAAGGTCGAGTAACCTTAACTTATACACAATTCATAACCTATCTAACATATAATGTTATTATTATACAATAATGTTACAAATCTAGCTGCACACATAGTCTCAAGTTGTACTTGTCCTTAACTTTATTTGTATCTGACGTATTCGTCTTAATCTGCAGGGTTTATCGTGATGTAGCAAGGGTGAGCAATAAGTTCGCCCATCAAGTTTAAGTTCAATAAATTAAGGATATATCGTAATTGAAAGATTTGAAAAAAAGCTGGCTACAGTTCTACAATATAATTGCGAACTAGCATGAACAAATTTTACATAGCTGAACGAACATGGAACATGAACAAATATATATGGACCGAATGGTGATGAAAGGTGATTAGCCTATTATACCTGATGACTACATGCAACGTGCCAAGAGTGCGAATCAATAATTCATAGATATGGTATAATCAGTAGAGATTAACCACAAGTATATTTCAAAAATATCAACTCGAGGTCGAGTTAGAGAAAAAAAATTCCTGTTCTGATGTTTACTGTTATGCATTTTATTTAGCTTTGTCTGAAGACCTAATATTAATAATATCAATATACAAATTAGAATAATATCATCACAATATTTAAAATAACCTAAACACATAACACATAACCCTATCAGTCTATAAAACACATAAAACCTAACCTCAAGTCAAACTTTTACAGACCGAGTCGAGTTCGGTATAATTCTGACATTCTGATTGCCTAATCAGACCAATATCAAGTTTAAATTCAATTAAACTCTGCCTAAATATTTAACACTTATCTTAGATAATTATATTATCAGTTAAAATATTTTTCATAAGCCCGTAATAATTTTCACATAATTATTATCATTTATCATAAATTTTCACTCATTAATATAATATTCATAAGAATTAAATACCACATAATTCCTTTATAATTAATATTTATAATACTAAATATTAATAAAAATGATAACATAATATTATAATATATTTATAATATCACAAAGTATTTTTAAATAGTTAAATCTATTATTCGATAATTGCTATTAATATTAAAATATTAATATTTTAATGATAAAATATCAAAAGTTATATTTTAAAACTTAAAATATTTTTATAACTATTTAATCATTTTTATATGATTTTTAAATTATTAATTCTATTTTTCCATAATTTATTTAAAATATTTATTAAATAAACTAATTATCATTAATATTAATTAATTAATGAAATTCATCACAAAATATTACAAGTCGTTAAAAATAACTTAAAATATTTTCTTATATTATAATATAATTTTTCATGATTTTTCAAGTATTAAATTTTTTTTTAAATAATTTGTTTAATATTATAATTAAATTAATTATATACCATTAAAATTCCAAAAAATTAATTATTTATGAAATATATTCAAAATAATAAAAAATTCATTTTCAGGCTTTAAAATAATTTTTAGGAATTTATTTTATATTTTTAATAATTTAAAGCTAATTTTCTCTAATTATTAAATAAAATAATTGATTTTGGAAAATAACTATTGCTAAAGGTGGCTTTAGTGACAAAACCGTGGCTATTGGTGTTCTTGGCCAAAACCCAGAAACTCATGTCAGTGTTCGAGTCACCATGTTTGACCATTGCTAGATTTGTGATCATAAGAACTCTAGACTTGCACAAGTGTTAATCATGTAGTACAAGTGTAACACTACAATAATCAATCAATATCATGACAAACATATATCTAATCAGCAAGATCTAAGCCTCCCAAATCTTGTCAGTGGTTGTTCTTCATTTCTGGGTTACCTAGAAATGAAGAACAGCTCGAGTGTGGTACGTTGGAGCTTCATGGTTTGCATTCTGGAGCTACTATGTGTAGTTTAATGGTTCAATATTGTAGTAGAGATGTCAAAGAACATATCTAACACACTAAGTCAGTCAAATAGCAACAGATCTAAGAGATCTTGTCCGGTCAAAGTAGTTGTCATGAACCGCCCCTAGAAGATCTGGGTTACCCAGAATCTTCATCCGGTGAATTGGTCAACGTAGGTTTGACCATGATTAATCGTCATCCTAGTCATGATTTGAGTAATCTAAAAGCATAGATGTGTAGTTCTCATGTCAGACTACAACAACAAAACAATAACTTGGCCAAGCTCTTTAAACACAACAAGATCTAGGGTCATGAATATCACTGTCAGAATTTTCTTGGTAATCTGGGTTACCCACAAACAGTCAGTCGTGGCCAGTCAAAGCAGTTTGACTGCTTATAACAAGAAATCTAGACATGATTCAATCCTGATTCAAGTTGCAGAACAAAGACCACATGACATACTACACGTATAAAACTTCAAACACCATAAATCATTAACATAGAAGAATCTAGAGGCTCTGACTTTTGGTTGTCAGACCACATTTTTCAACTTTTCTAGATTTCTAAAAACTTCAATTTCGAGCACTTTGATGTTATGGATATGTGATCTAACAACCTAGATCACTAAATGACATCTTATTGCACAACTTTAAACAACCAATTACAACATATAACATCAGATCATAAGATTTCTAAAATTTAGGGTTTTTATACCTTTTCTAGTTTGATCTTGATTTCTGATCCTTGATTCTGATCCTTGGCTTGCTGTGAACTGATCATGGCTCATCTTCTCTCTCTCTCTCTCTCTCATTCTAAATTTTGAAAAGCTAAAGAAAGAATGGGTTGGGCATGTATGCTAAGTAAAGTAACTTTTTTTTAAATCTTTTGATTTATTTGATTCAATGTATCCAAATGTGCAAGGTGGCAACAATCTGATCTTGGAAAGATTTAAGGCACATGGGATAAACCTTGGGCTTGATGACTCACAAGATTTGCCATATCTTTTGCTTAAATTTTAAGAAAAGGGTATTTTAGTCTTTTTTTTCTTTTAATTTTAATGGAATACTAGTCTTTTGCCCTAACCATTAGGGTTTAGGGTTTAACCCTTAGGGCTTAGGGTTTAACCCTTAAATTTTTGAAATTTAATTTCTAAGATTTCCAAATTTCGATTTTTAAAATAAAAAATTAATATTGCTATATTATAATTTGGATTCTATAATTATATTAAGATTTCCTAATCATAATTCAATCTTGCTAATTAGGATTAATATTTCCTAATTAAAATTGTTAATTTAGTAAATAGGGTCATAATTGTACATTCGGGTTTCTAACAGAGCAATTACGGTTTCAAACTTTAAAATTAGGGTTTTCTAATTAATTATTAGAGTTCCCTAATAATTTAGGTATAGCCAAATCCCGTTGGTAATTTAAAATTTTAAAAATTAGTTTGAAAATGACGTCATGATGACGTATTGTATTAGCAGCTCATTTGAGGATGCCATCATCGAGTGACTTTGTCATAACACATCATACAATAGTGGAACAACGATTTTAGATCAAATTCAATGCTAAGTATTCCTATATTTACAACTCCATCAACTTTTTATCGTCTTTGCACTAGATTACATGGTACATAAGTCATAAATAAAAATATATTTTGTTATTTCAAATCCTTATCGTCTAGCCAAAATAAGTAGCCTAGACTATTCTTTAAACCGTTCAAAAACAATTACAATTTAGTTTTATTTTCTCAACAAGTAAGATGTGTCGGTGGCCCGAAGTCCACTCATACACAATGGTCACCAGGAGTTGAGAATAAAAATTCATTTTAAAAAAGGCACATAATGCGTATTTAGCTTGATGTCAAAAATTTTGATGTCTAACATAGCTAAGAGTTTTGAAAAACCTATGTCTCCACTAATAATCAGTTGCTTAATCAATCTATCTGTTCCTATTATCCTTAAAACTCCATTCACACAAAACTATACCCAGTTCATCAAACTCGTACTTAATCCTTTATTCTCCACCTATACCATATCTATCTGTTATATACATGAGAAAAGAATCACCTTCTCAACAGGTATATAGCAAATAGCGCGACATAAACCTAATCTTAACACCCTTCTCAATACGAATTTCATTCAACTCGTATTCATAATCCTTTTATGAATATGTACCAATTCATAGTACAACTGACACACAACAATCTTGCTGTAAACTTTTCAATCATTCGCTTTATCCTTCTCCATACTATAGCCTTATCCGATCACGGGGTGATCGCATCGTATATATTACGATTTGTTTCTATGTCTTGATCGTTTTGTTTTACGATCTTCTGTCACTGTACTTTTAGTCTTTTAGACTCAATCTATTCATCACTACTGTTCACCTCTATTATCAGAGTTAGGAAACTTTGTGTCTTTTATAACTCGCCTAAATTCGTCTTTGAATATTATCGAGTCACTAACTCTATTTGAGTTAGTCCTTATCTTATTCACTACGGTTAGTAGTCTCAATTAATCCTACCTAAGGTTCATAACTTACAACTTTGATACCTACTGTGAGAGCCCTAAATTCGGGTCCCAAATTACCGCGGATCCCGTACAATCATTCTACAACTATTGCGAAAGATATAAACATAAATTGTTTTACACTAGACATTACACATTAATCCCCAAGGCCGAGTAACCTTAACTTATACACAATTCATAACCTATCTAACATACAATGTTATTATTATACAATACTGTTACAAATCTAGCTGCACACATAGTCTCAAGCTGTACTTGTCCTTGACTTTATTTGTATCCGACGTATTCGTCTTAATCTGCAGGGTTTATCGTGATATAGCAAGGGTGAGCAATAAGTTTGCCCATCAAGTTTAAGTTCAATAAATTAAGGATATATCATAATTGAAAGATTTGAACAAAAGTTGGCTACAGTTCTACAATATAATTGTGAACTAGCATGAAAAATTTTACATAGCTGAACGAACATGGAACATGAACAAATATATATGGACCGAATGGTGATGAAGGTGATTAGCCTTTCATACCTGATGAATACATGCAATGTGCCAAGAGTGCGAATCAATAATTCATAGACATGGTATAATTAGTAGAGATTAACCACAAGCATATTTCAAAAATATTAACTCGAGGTCGAGTTAGAGAAAAAACTTGCTTGTTCCGATGTTTACCGATACACATTTTATTTAGCTTTGTCTGAAGACCTAATATTAATAATATCGATATACAAATTAGAATAATATCATCACAATATTTAAAATAACCTAAACACATAGCACATAACCCTATCAGTCTATAAAACACATTAAACCTAACCTCAAGTCAAACTTTTACAGTTCGAGTCGAGTTCAGTACAATTCTGTCATCTCGATTGCCTAATCAGACCAATATCGAGTTTAAATTCAATTAAACTCTACCTAAACACTTAACAATTATCTTAGATAATTATATTATCAGTCAAAATATTTTTCATAAGCCCGTAATAATTTTTAGATAATTATTATTATTTATCATAAATTTTCAATTATTAATATCGTATTTATAAGAATTAAATACCACATAATTCCTTTATCATTAATATTTATTTAATACTAAATATTAATGAAAATCATAACATAATATTATAATATATTTATAATATCACAAAGTATTTTTAATACTTTAAAATCATATTTATATGATTTTTAAACAGTTAAATATAACAACCCGATATTTTCTATACAAATAAATCAGAAATTTTGTGTATAATTTTTTTTTTAATTTAAGGATGAGGATTTGTACAAGATAATGTGTATATGTAATTATGTGGTAAATAAAAATATATTTATTACATAAATATTTACAAATAAAGTTATTTTAGAATTATTGATTTTTATAAAGTATATTTTTATAATAATTAATTTTATAGTAGAAATATTTTTATTAACTATTTTCCATAAAAATATTTTCATATATTATTTAAATAATACATGGAGTGATTTTTAGAATAAATATAATAATTATTTTATTATATGAATTTTAGTACAGTTTATTAAGTGAATTATTTTACCTTAATTATTAAGGTTAAATATGAGGAATAAATCAAATATGGAATCCAAACCCTAATTTTGGATTATTGTCAAGGTATGAGAATAACAATGTAATATTAATTATATTTTGATTTTTCAGTGCTATAAATATGTATTGTATGTACGTATTAAGGATGGTTGGTCAATTATGGTGTTTAATTTCAAAACCCTTATATTAATTGGTTAAACCCTAATTTTGCTAGGGAAACCCCTAATTTGAAAATCAATTGTGGGTTCAAGACGATTATTTAACTGTGTTATATGTTTTATGTTAAGTGATTAATTAGGTAAACCCTAATTATAATTTAGAAACCCTAATTAATTTTTAGAAAACCCTAAGTTGTTATGAAACCCTAATTTTCTATTAAAAACCCTAATTTTAATTAGTATGTTTTAATTAAAATTTTGCTACACTTAAATTTTTAAATTTTCAAACCCTAGTAATTATTTGGGAAACTTTAATATGTAAAATCTAGTGAATAAATCATAGATTCAAGTGTCATAGACAAGAATACCCTTAAAATATTTTGTTAGTTTACTAAAATACCCTTTTTGGATAGGTTTCTTGCAAATATTATCCATATCTTGCAAGTCATCATTTCCCTAACCTAGATATGGGCTACAACACCAACACATCAGCTCTAGCTTATCCAAATTCATTGTATACATGTAGTATAAATAGATTAAGAGAGAGAAAGAATGCATTTGTTAGCTATTTTTTTTCAAACACTCAACCAAATTCTCTCAAGCTCAAGACCCACGAAAATATTTGCTAGATCAAATCCCAAGACCAGCCCCACGCATACCAGTAACTGATCAAGAAGCTAGAAATCAAAATTTATCAAAGAAAAGTATAAAACCCTACTCAAAAATCTGTCCAATATTCTGTTGTTAGATGTTATGTTGGAGTGTTAGAATATGTTGTTAGTAGTGTCTAATGACGATCTGGGTTGATGGATATTAGATCCATAACATCTAGAGGCTCGGATTTGAAGATCTACTAAATCTGGAAAAGTTCAAATTGTTGGTCTGACAACGAATGTCAGGTCGTGTAGATCTCTGTCCGTGTTTGATTTTTGTGTTTAAGTGTTTGATGTTGTAGTTTGTTATTTTGTCTTTGATCTGGATCAAGAAGCAAGCTTATATCTGGTCTAGATTAAAAGATATTTTTAGTCAAAGGCCGTTGACCGACCATGACTGGACAAAATCTGGGTAACCCAGATCTTGCCCAGAAATGGTCTGACAAAACCTTTGTTGCCTCTGATCTTGCAAGTTGTTGTTAATTTGTGTTTAGGTTTGTATTCAGGTTATAGTAGAGTAGTTATACTACATCGTAATGCTTTTAGATAGCTTATATCATGAACATACAGGAATTGGAGGGTGGTCAAACTAGGCAGAAAGTCCACGGATGAACTTTCTGGGTAACCCATAAAGTTCATGAGTGTGGTTTCTGACAACGTTTGACTGGACAAGATCTTGGTATTGTGTTATTGTTTTGTTGATTTTTTGTAATGGATCTCTAGACTTACATGTGTTCTACAATCTGAAAGCTTTAGATCACTAATACCTCACATGTACAACAAGTTATAGAAGCCCAAAGTAGGCCAGTCGTACTGTTCTTCATTTCTGGGCAACCCAGAAAATGAAGAACAGGTCTGACAGCCACTTTAGAGGCTCAGATCTCTTTGGTTATGCATATTATGATGATATTTATTGTTGGATCGTGTAGTCTTGTATTTGTACTGCATGCTCTGATCCACAAAACGCTCAGAAGCATAGCACACACGAAATTAAATATGGTCAGACATGGTCCCTCGAATCTGTGTATGAAGGTCCTGGGTTTAGTCAAGAAAACCAAAAACACCTATAGCGACAGTTGTAACGACCCCAAAATAGGTTCATTCCATCCAACCTATTCTGAGTCGCCAAATACATGGTACAGAAAACAACTACAACTTTATTACAACAATTGTCGTGCAAAATACAACAACACATATACTGTGAGTTTGGATACAAATATATACCAAATGTGACTCATGTTCCAACCGTGGACATCACCTCACAATAACACCTTACATAAAGGTATAGTCAAAAACTGTTTTAGAAATTAAAATCTTTGGGAAGTGCTCAAGGAAACCTTCGTACATGGGAGGCCACGCGTCTAGGTTATGATAGATATCATATGGCCACAGAATTATCCTTGGTTGACCCAATAGACCCCAAAGAAAAACGAGAAGATTACTATCATATTCTTCCCAATGGTGAGTCTTCTCTTGACATATCATTATCTCTACTGTCTCTAATTGAGAATTATACTTTAAACAAACACCAAGATTATATAGGTAGTGCTCGTATATATACTCAGCAAGTGGATGAGCACATCCCTGTCTTATGATGACACGAGGTTGTATGTCGTTAGACATCTTGTATGATAGTGGCAAACCACCCTTCCAACGTTGGGTACACCTTACCCTATTGGATTCACCAAATATAACTACTAAATGAACTTTTCTATACTGCTTCGGGAGAACATCCACAGCTAGAGACCACTGTTCTATTTCCCCGTTACCCTCGCTCGACCCAGCTACACTCTTATTACCTGAAAGGAATTGTGAAGCAAAAGGGTGAGCACAACTAGCCCAGTAAAGAATATCATGACTAAAGATAATTAAATTATCAGTAGCCTTCATCAATAATAAATCAGAGATTTAGAACATATGGTAAATGATAAAAATTTCAACCATAGTTGCAGCGGAACGAGCAATCCATTAGAAGAGTCAAATAGACTATAAAGTCTATTATCTTCTCCATGTTAAAAATCCATCAACAATGTTTTATCCCTGTAACATCAATCAACAGTTCCTTTCCACAATCATATGAATAACTCATAATCATAATTGTGATTCTAAATTTTTCTTCGCAACAAGGACGAAGAATATTTTCATCACATGTCTTTACCTGAAACATCAAAGATCATGGTTATACCAAATCACAGTTCCTGTTCATAATCATACTAATAAATCCATCTTTGCACTACGACCAAAGATATTCAACAACAGTTTATCTTTGCACTACGGGCCAAAGATATTCATCAACAGACCATCTTTGCACTACAGGCCAAAGATATTCATCTACAATTCATCTTTGCACTACAGGCCAAAGATATTCCTCAACCGTTCATCTTTGCATTACTGGCCAAAGATATTCAACAACAGGTCATCTTTGCACTACGGGCCAAAGATATTCATCTACAATTCATCTTTGCACTACAGGCCAAAGATATTCCTCAACAATTCATATTTGCACTACATGCCAAATATATTAATACCTCAAAGAATATATAATCATTTAAGAATTTATATAAACAATAATTATAACCATGTTGATCATTTCACCTTTGCACTTAAGCTAAAGATATTCAATTATAAATTCAATGGTCATGATCATACCAGTCAACAATTCAACTTTGCACTACTGGCCAAAGAGAACCCATAGTCATGATCATACCAATAATTTACCCATCTTTACACTCAAGCGAAAGAGAATTTCAACATCAAGGTTATAAAAATGTTATATATGATTATAAAAATAATATGGTCAAAACATGGATTTAATTTCAAGAGCAATATTCATAAATCAACTATAATTTGGTTAGAAAAAGAAACCAATTTTGTCGTGAATAGTAACTCATGAATAGTAACCTCGACTCAAAAAGGTAGAAATTCCACAATAAAATCTATACCAATATTTCGGTATAATGATATTGAAAGAATAACATTTCTTAAGCTTATAAACAATTTATTTAAATTGTTTACACTTTACTAATTAATGCATTTAATCATCATAAAATGTCAACTCTTAAGATTTCATCATCAATAGCCAAAACCCTCATCAAAAATCTGCATATACCTCATATAGGATTCTCAAGCCATAAAATCCTATTTTCCAATTTTCTTTCCTCACAAAACATATTTAATTCATTTACTCATAACTAGACCATTTTCATAAAAAATACCAAATCAGTTCCAAAAATATTTCTTTTCTGGGATTTAGCATAATATAGTCCCATAGTGAACATATATTTTTCTCAGAATTTTTAAAAGTCATTTACTATTTTTCATATGGCCAAAATAGCCGAATATTTAGACATTTATCAAAAATTGTACTTTTGTCTAAAAATTCTGAAATTTACAGAGTATACTTCTATCATATACATGTACTCCCAATAAAATTTTCATCAATTTTGGAGTTAACCACAAGGAATTATAAGCTGTTACTTTTAAAATAGTCTTTTCTCATAAAATTCATAACTCTCAATCTATACATCCAAAAATCACCATTTTTGGACACAATCAAGAAAACTCATCAAAATATCATTTCAAATTTTTCCAGAATTTTTGAAGATCAGAAAAATTACGAAACTGAAAATCATAACAACCCTTAAAATCCCTTAATATCCCTTACTATCCCTTACCTCAAAAGAGCAGTACTTCTGATCGGTATAAGGCTGAAGGAAACTTGCACTGATGAATAGCAACTCACCAAGTATCTAAATACTCACAAAATACACTCAATAATCTAGAGAGAGAAAGAGAGAAAGCTTATGTTTCTGGTGTGATTTTCAATTCTAACTTAGCCCTCTATTTATAGGAAAATTTTGGTAGGTTTGACCTGCAACCTGATGGCTTTACCTGCTACTATTCCCACCCACCACATTTGAAATATAATTCAGCACATTTCTTCACCAACCACAAGTGGGGCCCACCAATTCTAGAATTTTCCACCAAAATGATAAACTCCAAAAATTCAACAATTTCTGAACCAGTCATCTCGTAAAATTCATAACAAATCATACATTCATTTTTAACGGTTCAAAATTTGTGGACATATACTCAACTTATATATGTATAACATATCCAAATATTACTACGATCCAACGGTCGGATTAAAAATTATAACCCCCGCAAAATATCTCAAAAACCCTGATTTTTAATACCTCCATTCCGACAAAAATACTGATAAAAACCTCAACATTAACTCCTTCATTTTAACCACAAAAATATATCCCTCATTTATATCCACATAAAATAAATATTTTCTTATCATATAAATCAATAATTAATTATTCACAAATAATATTACAGAATCACATTTATGACAACCAGGCCGTTCCCAGGAAAGAGGGGGCTTTCCAATAAGGATTTCTCCTTACTAGCGCGCAATTAGATGACCAAACCTCTCCTTAGACAGAACTTTCTAGACATTGCCAATAATGCTATCTAATAATACTATTCAAATAATATGAATTATTGATCTGATAATGGAAAATACTGTGCAGCAACAATTATTGAACAACAATAATATAAAATTTCAACGTAGCAATTATTGAATCAATAAAATAAAATATTGAACAGTAATTACTGTAACAATTATTGAGTAGTGCCTTCTTACGTAAGAATCAATAATTTCAAAAATACTGTGCAATACCGTGTGCTACTGTGCAATAACGCGTATTACTGTATTTTAACCACCGGGTATTTCAACAGTATTAACGATAACAACTACGCCGTTATTTGTAAAAACTCAAATTTGTCGTTTTTCTTCACCCGACAGTTATTCGTTATGGGGCCCACAAATAGCTGCGCCGTCGTACGAATATTCTCCGACAGAAAGAATATTCCACGACCAAACGAATATTCCCCGACAACAATGATTATTTTATAACCACTTGCTTATTTTGAAAAAAAATTTATATTTCACCCATAACTTTAAACTTTTATCAATTTAACCATTTACTGAATAGTAATTATAAGAAAAATTGAATACTTTTATTTCATAAAATTCGGGGTCTTACAATCTCCCCTCCTTATGAAATTTCGTCCCCGAAATTTACGTACCTGGTATTTCGAAGAGTTGAGAATACCTTGCTTCCATTTCAGATTCTATCTCTCAGATCATCATGATTTCTCCATTGCTCATCTCCCATGATAACTTCATTTGGGTTCCTCATTTGTTGGGAAGTCATGACAACCGCCATCCCTCGAACTACTCGGCTTTGACTTGTCTGGAGCAGCATTTGGCGTCATCATTACCGTTGGAATATACCTTTCTATAGGACATATTCCTCCCTCAACTGCCTCTTCGTACTCCTCATTCATGATCTGAATCATCAATCTTCGATCCATATCGGATTCAGGTTGACCGCTATGTACAGGGTAATTCAAAACTCGATGTTGGGTTCTCCCAATTGCTTTCCAAAAAGAGAAATTCATATCATCTATTTTAGCCTTCTTAGATCGAACATCTCTTTCCACAATATCCACGTGTCGTGCGGCTTTTGCCCATGCATCACTTATTCTCACTCGTTCAATTTTTTCTTCTTTCAGCTCAGATTCCATTTTTATCATCTTATACTCTGCCAAAGAATGCTTCTGTTCAAGCATCACATATCGGGTAACACAAGCTTGAATTGTTGCATCCTTTTGTTCCACGACCGCCTGTCGTTCTTCTGCCTGCTCTTCTAACTCATGAATACGATTTTGAAATTCTACATTTTGATCATATAATACCTCTAATAAACTCTCCTCTGGAACTTCTTCTTCCTCTTCTTCCTCAGTCTCAGCTGTTACCTCTGCGACTATCTCGGGTGCAACTATCAATTCTTCACTCACCACATAGATATCTCTAATTCCTTCTTCGTCTGACATCACATTATCATGGTTAGTGATTAGAGGTATCCCCACAGCCTCATTCACTCCATTGTTAGCATTCTCAGCTGCCATTCTCAAATACTGCCATAAAATAAGGGTTAATTAAACAAATTAACATATCACATAATATCCCAATATTATGACTAACCAACAAATAAGCTTAGGTAGGACACACTAGCGAAGGATTTACGCATCTCTCCCCTCCTAGTTATATTCCCCGATCTCCACCAGAGATCATATCCCTAAGCTCTGATACCAACTGTAACGACCCCAAAATAGGTTCATTCCATCCAACCTATTCTGAGTCGTCAAATACATGGTACAGAAAACAACTACAACTTTATTACAACAATTGTCGTGCAAAATACAACAACACATATGCTGTGAGTTTGGATACAAATATATACCAAATGTGACTCATGTTCCAACCGTGGACATCACCTCACAATAACACCTTACATAAAGGTATAGTCAAAAACTGTTTTAGAAATTAGAATCTTTGGGAAGTGCTCAAGGAAACCTTCGTACATGGGAGGCCACGCGTCTAGGTTATGATAGATATCATATGGCCACAGAATTATCCTTGGTTGACCCAATAGACCCCAAAGAAAAACGAGAAGATTACTATCATATTCTTCCCAATGGTGAGTCTTCTCTTGACATATCATTATCTCTACTGTCTCTAATTGAGAATTATACTTTAAACAAACACCAAGATTATATAGGTAGTGCTCGTATATATACTCAGCAAGTGGATGAGCACATCCCTGTCTTATGATGACACGAGGTTGTATGTCGTTAGACATCTTGTATGATAGTGGCAAACCACCCTTCCAACGTTGGGTACACCTTACCCTATTGGATTCACCAAATATAACTACTAAATGAACTTTTCTATACTGCTTCGGGAGAACATCCACAGCTAGAGACCACTGTTCTATTTCCCCGTTACCCTCGCTCGACCCAGCTACACTCTTATTACCTGAAAGGAATTGTGAAGCAAAAGGGTGAGCACAACTAGCCCAGTAAAGAATATCATGACTAAAGATAATTAAATTATCAATAGCCTTCATCAATAATAAATCAGAGATTTAGAACATATGGTAAATGATAAAAATTTCAACCATAGTTGCAGCGGAACGAGCAATCCATTAGAAGAGTCAAATAGACTATAAAGTCTATTATCTTCTCCATGTTAAAAATCCATCAACAATGTTTTATCCCTGTAACATCAATCAACAGTTCCTTTCCACAATCATATGAATAACTCATAATCATAATTGTGATTCTAAATTTTTCTTCGCACCAGGACGAAGAATATTTTCATCACATGTCTTTACCTGAAACATCAAAGATCATGGTTATACCAAATCACAGTTCCTGTTCATAATCATACTAATAAATCCATCTTTGCACTACGACCAAAGATATTCAACAACAGTTTATCTTTGCACTACGGGCCAAAGATATTCATCAACAGACCATCTTTGCACTACAGGCCAAAGATATTCATCTACAATTCATCTTTGCACTACAGGCCAAAGATATTCCTCAACCGTTCATCTTTGCATTACTGGCCAAAGATATTCAACAACAGGTCATCTTTGCACTACGGGCCAAAGATATTCATCTACAATTCATCTTTGCACTACAGGCCAAAGATATTCCTCAACAATTCATATTTGCACTACATGCCAAATATATTAATACCTCAAAGAATATATAATCATTTAAGAATTTATATAAACAATAATTATAACCATGTTGATCATTTCACCTTTGCACTTAAGCTAAAGATATTCAATTATAAATTCAATGGTCATGATCATACCAGTCAACAATTCAACTTTGCACTACTGGCCAAAGAGAACCCATAGTCATGATCATACCAATAATTTACCCATCTTTACACTCAAGCGAAAGAGAATTTCAACATCAAGGTTATAAAAATGTTATATATGATTATAAAAATAATATGGTCAAAACATGGATTTAATTTCAAGAGCAATATTCATAAATCAACTATAATTTGGTTAGAAAAAGAAACCAATTTTGTCGTGAATAGTAACTCATGAATAGTAACCTCGACTCAAAAAGGTAGAAATTCCACAATAAAATCTATACCAATATTTCGGTATAATGATATTGAAAGAATAACATTTCTTAAGCTTATAAACAATTTATTTAAATTGTTTACACTTTACTAATTAATGCATTTAATCATCATAAAATGTCAACTCTTAAGATTTCATCATCAATAACCAAAACCCTCATCAAAAATCTGCATATACCTCATATAGGATTCTCAAGCCATAAAATCCTATTTTCCAATTTTCTTTCCTCACAAAACATATTTAATTCATTTACTCATAACTAGACCATTTTCATAAAAAATACCAAATCAGTTCCAAAAATATTTCTTTTCTGGGATTTAGCATAATATAGTCCCATAGTGAACATATATTTTTCTCAGAATTTTTAAAAGTCATTTACTATTTTTCATATGGCCAAAATAGCCGAATATTTAGACATTTATCAAAAATTGTACTTTTGTCTAAAAATTCTGAAATTTACAGAGTATACTTCTATCATATACATGTACTCCCAATAAAAATTTCATCAATTTTGGAGTTAACCACAAGGAATTATAAGCTGTTACTTTTAAAATAGTTTTTTCTCATAAAATTCATAACTCTCAATCTATACATCCAAAAATCACCATTTTTGGACACAATCAAGAAAACTCATCAAAATATCATTTCAAATTTTTCCAGAATTTTTGAAGATCAGAAAAATTACGAAACTGAAAATCATAACAACCCTTAAAATCCCTTAATATCCCTTACTATCCCTTACCTCAAAAGAGCAGTACTTCTGATCGGTATAAGGCTGAAGGAAACTTGCACTGATGAATAGCAACTCACCAAGTATCTAAATACTCACAAAATACACTCAATAATCTAGAGAGAGAAAGAGAGAAAGCTTATGTTTCTGGTGTGATTTTCAATTCTAACTTAGCCCTCTATTTATAGGAAAATTTTGGTAGGTTTGACCTGCAACCTGATGGCTTTACCTGCTACTATTCCCACCCACCACATTTGAAATATAATTCAGCACATTTCTTCACCAACCACAAGTGGGGCCCACCAATTCTAGAATTTTCCACCAAAATGATAAACTCCGAAAATTCAACAATTTCTGAACCAGTCATCTCGTAAAATTCATAACAAATCATACATTCATTTTTAACGGTTCAAAATTTGTGGACATATACTCAACTTATATATGTATAACATATCCAAATATTACTACGATCCAACGGTCGGATTAAAAATTATAACCCCCGCAAAATATCTCAAAAACCCTGATTTTTAATACCTCCATTCCGACAAAAATACTGATAAAAACCTCAACATTAACTCCTTCATTTTAACCACAAAAATATATCCCTCATTTATATCCACATAAAATAAATATTTTCTTATCATATAAATCAATAATTAATTATTCACAAATAATATTACAGAATCACATTTATGACAACCAGGCCGTTCCCAGGAAAGAGGGGGCTTTCCAATAAGGATTTCTCCTTACTAGCGCGCAATTAGATGACCAAACCTCTCCTTAGACAGAACTTTCTAGACATTGCCAATAATGCTATCTAATAATACTATTCAAATAATATGAATTATTGATCTGATAATGGAAAATACTGTGCAGCAACAATTATTGAACAACAATAATATAAAATTTCAACGTAGCAATTATTGAATCAATAAAATAAAATATTGAACAGTAATTACTGTAACAATTATTGAGTAGTGCCTTCTTACGTAAGAATCAATAATTTCAAAAATACTGTGCAATACCGTGTGCTACTGTGCAATAACGCGTATTACTGTATTTTAACCACCGGGTATTTCAACAGTATTAACGATAACAACTACGCCGTTATTTGTAAAAACTCAAATTTGTCGTTTTTCTTCACCCGACAGTTATTCGTTATGGGGCCCACAAATAGCTGCGCCGTCGTACGAATATTCTCCGACAGAAAGAATATTCCACGACCAAACGAATATTCCCCGACAACAATGATTATTTTATAACCACTTGCTTATTTTGAAAAAAATTTTATATTTCACCCATAACTTTAAACTTTTATCAATTTAACCATTTACTGACTAGTAATTATAAGAAAAATTGAATACTTTTATTTCATAAAATTCGGGGTCTTACAACAGTTTTGTCACTATAGGTGGCCTTTAGCGACAGACAGTAAATTATTTTTTAGAAATTAATTAATAAATAGAAAAAAATAGTTTTTAATTATTAAAAAAACAAAATAAATTATTAAAAATTATTTTAAATACCGAAAATTAGTTTTTAATTATTTTAAATATATTTCATATATATTTAATATTTTTAGAATATTAAAAGTATTAAATTTATTTAATTATAATATTAAATAAATTAGTTAAAAATGATTTTAATATTTGAAAAATCATTTAAAATTACATTATGATATAAGAAAATATTTTAAGTTATTTTGAATGACTTTTAATATTTTGTGATAAATTTCATTAATAAATAAATATTAATGATAATTAAGTTATTTACTAAATGAATTAAATAAATTAATTAAAAATGATTTTATTATATTAAAAATCATTTTAAATAATAATAAGGTATTTAAAAATATTTTAAGTTATAAAATATAACTTTCAATATTATTAATGATATTAAGGTTATTTAATAATTATATTAAATAATTTAGTTTAAAAATGATTAAAATATTGTAATAATCATTTTAATTGAAAATAAAGTGTTTAAAGATATTTTAAGTTATAAAACATAACTTTTAATATTTAAAGAATAATTTCATTAATAATTTAATATTAATGATTTTAAAGTTATTATTAATGATATTAAATTTATTTAATAATTATAAATAGTTTAAAAAATATTTTATTAATTTAAAAATCATTTAAAAAGGATATAAATGAATTAAAAATATTTTAAGTTATACTTAATAACTTTTAATATTTGGATAAATAAAGCATTAATACTTTAATATTAATGATAATTATTTAAGAATGATTTTAAATTTTTTAAAAATTATTTAAGGGTAATATAAATACTTTAAAAATATTCTAAGTTATTATAAATAACTTTAATATTTTAAAAATGGTTTCATTAATAGTTTAATAATAATTAAATATTAATGATAATAGAATTGTTTAGTTTTTAAATTATTTAATAATGATTCCGAGGTTTGAAAATTCATGATAAATTATAATAAATGTTTTAAAATTATTATAAGCCATTTAAAAATAATATGACCGATACTTACAGATATTGAGTTACAGATTGGAGTCTTAGACTCGATAATTACCCGATAAAGCTGTCGGTAGATCGGCATGTTTCAGAAATTGTTCTCGACTTAGATAAGGTGATTAGATAAGTGATTATTTGTGATTCAATGGTTATTAAACATATGTGCCAATGTGATTAGGGTATGTGCTGACTATAATAAGCAGTGTTATGTGTTATAGTATATTGTTCTAATCGAACAAATGATCTGATTAATGATAGGTCGTGCTATAAACGATAAAACTAAATTGTGAACTGTAAGCAGCGCATCAGGCAAGTATCTTACCTTTGCACTTTTTTATGCAATGGACATGAGTAAGAATATTTATGAATTATATTATTACTGTACAAATTATTAACTTTATATTATATACGCTCATTGATTATCAACATGTTAGTATATGATAATTCAGATTTATATTTTGTTTCGTTAATTTCTATAAATGGTTATACAAGTGTCCCCACTTGGATAATTATTGTATTTAATCACATGTTGATACACCTTTGTCAATTACCCGTATATATATATATATATATATATATATATATATATATATATATATATATATGTTGAATTATAGGTTATTGTTAAACAAGATAAAACCTTTAATTTGGAACCCAGACAAGTATGAACATCCCTATACGGGAAAACTTTTATGCGCCCAACACGGACAGAGTGAACGATACCATCGTTCTTGCATGTAGTATTGATTAATGCAGGGTACAATGGGCTGATCACCCCCGTGCCCGTAAGTTATGATGGTTTGCAGATGAATTTCTGTTTAACCTTTTCGAAAATAAAAACAATGTTCATAGTATGTTAATTTAATCATATTTATAGTCATTACGTAGTTTCAAAAATTTGAAATAAGATTGTTATGATATTATTATCATTGGTACAGATTACTTCACAATTATTGAATCGTTGTAGAAGAGTAGTGTAAATAAAACATTTAAATTCTTACAGCTATATATATATATATATCTGCTATTACTTGTTGGGCACTCAAATGTTCATCCTTGCTTAATTTAAATGTTTTCAGCTAAGTGTGAAGAATTAGAAAGCTCATGCAGAAACAAAGGAAAAAGAAAGCTAACCAAATAAGATTTGTGGTAGTTTATGTATTAGTTTGATATTATTAAGACAAGTATGATATTAATTATCTATCATGGGTTGTAAAGAATGTTTAAAGGTTACGTATTTGGGATTCAGACTCTGATGAATATGTAAATTAAGTTGACTTTTATATTATTGTTATTATTATTAGTATTATTCCGCTCATAGAAATGGTATCGTGAAGCACTGAGTTCGGGTTTCAAGTACATAGATTTGGGGGCGTCACAGTTAAATCCATTATCCGATAATTGCTATTAATATTAAAATATTAATATTTTCATGACAAAAATATTAACACCTAAAATATTAATATTATAACTTAAAATATTTTTATAACACTTAAATCATTTTTATATAATTTTTAAATCATTAATTCTACTTTTCCATAATTTTTTTAAAATATTTATTAAATAAACTAATTATCATTAATATTAATTAATTAATAAAATTCATCACAAAATATTAAAAGTCATTAAAAATAACTTAAAATATTTTCTTATACCATAATTAAATTTTTTAAGTATTAAAATCATTTTTAAATAATTTATTTAATATTATAATTAAATTAATTAAATACCATTAATATTTCAAATAAATAAAATATTTATGAAATATATTCAAAATAATAAAAAAATTCATTTTCAAGCTTTAAAATAATTTTTAGAAATTTATTTTGTATTTTTCATAATTTAAAACTAATTTTCTCTAATTATTAAATAAAATAATTGATTTTGGAAAATAACTGTCGCTAAAGGTGGCTTTCGTGACAAAACCGTGGCTATTGGTGTTCTTGGCCAAAACCCAGAAACTCATGTCAGTGTTCGAGTCACCATGTTTGGCCATTGCTAGATTCGTGATCATAAGAACTCTAGACTTGCAAAAGTGTTTATCATGTAGTAAAAGTGTAATACTATAATAATCAATCAATATCATGGCTAACATATATCTAATCAGCAAGATCTAAGCCTCCCTAATATTGTCAGTGGATGTTCTTCATTTCTGGGTTACCCATAAATGAAGAACAGCTCGAGTGATGTACTTTGGAGCTTCATGGTTTGCATTCTGGAGCTACTATGTGTAGTTTAATGGTTCAATATTGTAGTAGAGATGTCAAAGAACATATCTAACACACTAAGTCAGTCAAATAGCAACAGATCTAAGAGATCTTGTCCGGTCAAAGTAGTTGTCTTGAACCGCCCCTAGAAGATCTAGGTTACCCATAATCTTCATCCGGTGAATTGGTCAATGTAGGTTTGACCATGATTAATCGTCATCCTGGTCATGATTTGAGTAATCTAAAAGCATAGATGTGTAGTTCTCATGTCAGACTACAACAACAAAACAATAACTTGGCCAAGCTCTTTAAACACAACAAGATCTAGGGTCATGAATATCACTGTCAGAATTTTCTTGGTAATCTGGGTTACCCACAAACAGTCAGTCGTGGCCGGTCAAAGCAGTTTGACCGCTTATAACAAGAAATCTAGACATGATTCAATCCTGATTCAAGTTGCAGAACAAAGACCACATGGCATACTACACGTATAAAACTTCAAACACCATAAATCATTAACATAGAAGAATCTAGAGGCTCTGACTTTCGGTTGTCAGACAACATTTTTCAACTTTTCCAGATTTCTAAAAACTTCAATTTCGAGCACTTTGATGTTATGGATATGTGATCTAACAACCTAGATCACTAAATGACATCTTATTACACAACTTTAAACAACCAATTACAACACATAACATCAGATCATAAGATTTCTAAAATTTAGGGGTTTTATACCTTTTCTAGTTTGATCTTGATTTCTGATCCTTGATTCTGATCCTTGGCTTTCTATGAACTGATCATGGGTCATCTTCTCTCTCTCTCTCACTCTAAATTTTGAAAAGCTAAAGAGATAATGGGTTGGGCATATATGCTAAGTAAAGTAACTTTTTTATTTTTTTAATCTTTTAATTTCTTTAATTCAATGTATCCAAATGTGCAAGGTGGCAACAATCTGATCTTGAAAAGATTTAAGGCACATGGGATAAACCTTAGGCTTGATGACTCACAAGATTTGCCATATATTTTGCTTAAATTTTAAGAAAAGGATATTTTAGTCTTTTTCCTTTTAATTTTAACGGCATACTAGTCTTTTGCCATAACCATTAGGGTTTAGGGTTTAACCCTTAGATTTTTGAAATAGAAAATTAATATTTCTAAATTATAATTAGGATTCTATAATTATATTAAGATGTTTTAATCATAATTCAATCTTGCTAATTAGGATTAATATTTCATAATTAAAATTGCTAATTTAGCAAATAGGATCATAATTGTACGTTAGGGTTTCTAACGAAATAATTAGGGTTTTAAACTTTAAAATTAGGGTTTTCTAATTAATTATTAGAGTTCCCTAATTAAGTCTATAATCATAAATACGTACCTTTAAACTTCCCAATTTAGGGTTTTCAAATTCTGAATTAGGGTTTCAGATTCTCGAAACTGAAATTATGGTTTCTAGAAACGGTTTCTAGGGTTTATTATAAATCGATAAAATTTTCGAACTGAACGTTGACGCTCTTAATATAATATTATGGTTTGCCACATATATAGGTTATCTGATTAACCCTTGACCCTTAATCACATACTGTACACATATACAACCATATACACAGAATATATACACTTATACCCTTAATCTTGAATAATTCACCACAAAAATTCTAAATTCACAAAATTCCTTCCCGAAAATTTCAAATCCATTCACTTATTTTATGTCTAGGTTTATTATTTAACCTTAATTAAATATTTTAAGATTTTATAAATATCCAAATTCTTGGGTTGTCACAGAACGGGATGCGTATCTCTCCTATAGTGATTTTGCACTACAAGAAAAAGGCCTAACAGCGACCAATTATATTAGCGACCGCACTCCCGGTCGCTGATATTAGTACTAGCGTCCGACATCCGCGACCGTTATTTAATCAAGTCGCTATATTATGAGGTCGCTGAGCGGTCACTAGTATAAATTTGCCTTCTAAAATTTGGCTGAAAATGTTGGTGCGAATGTTTTGTGCGACCACTTAATATCAGCGGCCGCGTGCGGTCACTGATAAGTCCATGTCATTAAAAAGTAGAGACCGCATGCAGTCGCTGATGGCGGTCGCTGATCAAACTTAATGTTACCAGTTTCAGTAATTTGCTCGACATAGAGGCGAAGAAAAAAAAAGAGGGAGCAACATAGAGAGAAGAGGGAGAAAGGGGGAGAAAAGAAGAAGGAGAAGAAGGAGAAGCCACCCACCGCCACCGCCACCGCCCCACTCCGGCACCGCCTCTCCTCTTGACTGTCAATCTCGCTGTCTGAGGTATTCTCTCCCTTTACTTTCTGAACATCTTTAATTTCTGATTGGGGGCTAATGTCACTACTACAAAATAGTAAATAAATAACGCGGAAAAAACGTTATGGTTTTAATCAGAAAAACGTCGTGGTTAAGGGTATCATCTATTTGACACCCTTACACAACATTTTTAAAACGTTGTAGTTAGGGAAATTATACAATATTTTTTAAGAAAAAACGTTGTAGATTTGTTTTTCATAAATTAGCACGTGCTTGAAAACGTTGTAGAAGGTATGATTCCACAACATTTTATGGTTAAAAATGTTGTAGTTTAATATATCAGACAACGTTTATTTATACAAATATACAACATTTTTAAAATGTTGTAGATTGACTTGAAAAAGAAAAGAAAAAAAAGTTGTGATTCACCTATATTACCAGTACACCTGCAATCTACTAATGCCATGATATATAGCTAAAAGGTCTAAATTCTCATTTAAATTTAAAGCCAAAATGTATCAACCATTCAAAATACATCCCAATAATATCATCCGTTTACAGTTTCAAATTACTACATCTACAAAATATCTACCAAACTATCTATATATACATCTCAAATTCACTTTTCAATATAACCAAATATATACCAATCTGATCCCATGCTTACATAGCTCACAGTTGTAACTAACCAAATATGCTCAAGGGGCCTGTCTGGTTCGAAGAATCTAGACCATGATCAGCATTTTGCATTCCTGTAATCCATTTCCTGACCAAGGGGAAATAAAGATATAAAGTTCAGAATTTTATTCATAGTAGCTTGCTTGAATAAAAAATAGTCTTTAGGCATGCAGACAATTTTGCACCACCAAATTATAACCTAATGGTTAAAACACCAAAGCCAGGTTTCTAAATATGCTTTTTTTAAAAATCAAAAGTTGGGTCATAAGGTTCCAAATTATATCTTAATGTTTAATTATCAAATAATAATGTTAAACAAAAGATTTAGTTTACCTTCCAATAATAGTGATGCTTGAATCCATTAGAATTGTCAGCCGTTTTGCAATTTTCATGAACTCGCTGCAACACAAACAAGGGGAATATATAAATATATCAATGAAATGTAAAAATATGGTACTTCATTAGCCTTAACAATTTGGGCTTTTGAGGGCATGGAATCATATCACAAAGATAAAAGAACAAAGAACAATAATGGCACCTGAATGGTTCATCTCCAGTTTGCTTAGCAGCACCTGTATCATCTCGGTATATCACACGGGTCATCATCTCTGATCTTTCTATACCAAACATGTTTGTCAGTGTTCTATACCAATGGTACAGACAACCATGGGATCAGATTTGGCCAATCATTTTAGTCCTTCAAGAAGTTTGGGAAGGTCAGAGGCAACCTTGCACTGAACCGCAACACGCACAACAGGTGACACAGAAAGCAATAGTACCTTTCTCTAGGTAAACCAGAACATCACCAAAGAGGGGGATCCTCGTAGGTTGCCATGATGACATTTGCATTTTCAATAACTCTTTGAAATGTTTGGTAAGCCTCCTCACCGTCAACCGGTAGCTCCAGGAAACACCTGTCCATTTTGTTCACTGTCAAAATTCACTGCAATAGTCAGAAGATAACATGAGCCTATACATCCAACTACGCAAGAAATGTAACATAACATTCTCATTGATAACCTGTTGCACATTTGTACATAATTTTTTTAGATTTAATATGTAGTTTGTCAAGTTATACAGTGCAGCAATGGGCAGCAATAGGGAGGATACTTGAGGCCTGAGAGGTAATAATAGGTGGAAAATATCTCATAGTACCCTTCTTTCAGTTAATACACAATTAACTAACAATCATGGCAGTGAACCTAATGAATATATTACAGGATATACTCACAGGAATTCGTATGATGTCCGTTCTTTTCCACCCCAACGAATTGTAGGCAACAATAACCTACAAAAGAGAACATCATGAATGATCTAAATCAAGTATAAAATTTCATCCAAACAATAGAAAGCTTAAATCAACATTCTCTGTTTTCCTAAATAATGCATCAGAAGAGATAAACATGTCACTACAATATTTTCCATACCAATTTCTTTCCAAGTGATAAATCAACTTTAAGCGGAGGACAATAGCTTATGTTCAGAAGTGGACACTGAAAAGGAAAGAGGAAAATAATTAGTACTACATTCAATCTACAAACGGTTTGTTTTCAATAGAAAGATAAGTAACCTCGTGAGCAATAAACATGAAAGAAAGCACACACTAAAGAAAAGTTATTAGGAATAAACAATCAACAAACTAAGCATGAATGAGCATCAATTAGTAAACATGTACAACTGTTAAAAGAGGGAGAAACCGAGATTAAAGATGCAGATATTTCCAGTTCTTCAAGTACTACATGAAGATTATCAATAATCATAAAACATGCTTGATTCTATTTTAAATGATGCTTTATGTATGGAGTGAAGCTTAAAAATTTGATGTTTATGGAAACTGATGTTAACTGAAGCAACTCTAAATGAAGCCCTCTGCACTGCAAATAGAAGATTACTTTCAAGACTTTAAGCCCATACATGCATGCTTCCACGTCTCATATTGATTTCCAGTTTCTATAGGAACTAGGAACTGAACTTAAACAGAGATGCAGACTATTATAAATACAAGGCAGAAATAGCCAATTATGAAGGATAGAGATGTCATCATTTTTTACCTGTTGAAACTTAGTTGTCGGACTTCCACATCCAGATTTTGATGCCGAGTTAACCATACAAGCTAGTGAAGCTGCAACTACATCTTCAACCTACAAGAAAACTTAAATCAATGTTGATCATTTTGGGAATACTCAACTTACATCCTAAAGACCCGTAAAAGGACGAACTAGACCTCGTTCCCTCATAATTTTGTGGAACTCCTCAAACTTCCACGCACAATGCTCGGCCCCGATAACGTAGACATGCTTACTGCAAGAAGCCAAAAATAATAGTAAATAATTAAATTTGTGTTCTCTGACACAGCAATAAATAGATGATGAAAGAAGGAGAAAAGTCTGCATAAACTTCCTCCAGCCACTAAATTCCTTGGATTTGACAGAAACAGAAACATCAGAGAAAAATCTGAAAGTTTTTGTGGTCATTCTGTAGCACCCCAGACAAAAACTTACCTGTCCGAGACTTGAGCTCGAGCGACGTGTTCAGACCACTAAACTCACATGTACTGCTACAAGCTACCGTAGTAATTATCAACGGTCTCCCATTTGTTAGAACATCACAAGTAATCGGGCGGCGATTATAGGTGATGGTGGTCGTGGAGACTGAAGAAGAGAATCAAATCTTCACCGAGGAAGGTAACGATTTCAAAACGGAGGTATTATTGTATGAAAGGCAACAGTCCATCAACAAACACTATTTGTGTGTGTGTTTTAAGTGTGTGAGAGAGAAAGAGGGTTTCTTGACATTGCTATGTCAACTGACGAAGATGGGACTTTAGATTCGCCTTTTTTCTTGACATTGCTATATTTCTTTCCCATTTTTCATGCGAACCAGAAATAGAAGAGAAAAGGAGAGAGATTTGCGAATGGAGTTAGGGTTTGAGGACTTCAAAAAGGAGAAGGGAACAAATGAAGACCTCCGTATTTTTTTCTCTTACCCGACTCTCATACCTCCTTGTTTTTCTTCCTTCCGTGTTTTTTACATACATAACATTTTCTTTAAAAAAATTTATAACCTTAAATAGATAATGTTTCTTCATATGTATCTACAACGTTTTGTTAAAAAATGTTATAAAAAAAATACCACAATATTTTTTATAAAAACGTTGTGGTTTAAGTGTTGTCTATTTACCACTTGTACTAGTGTGTACTTGCACTGATTGGGGGCTAATATACTTGCACTATACTTGCTTATATATATTTTTATTGTAGTTGAGAGATTAAATAATTTTTGAAGGTGTACAATTTTCTGTAAATAGATTGAAGGCCAATATTCTGTCCTAAATTAGTTGTCCCAAATTGTCAGCTTAATTTCTATACAAAGATTAATGTTTCACTATTTTTTTTAAAGTGACTCCATCAACCTGATATGTGTACTCCATCTCAATCTCCAACTTTGAACTTAGTGTGGCCTACATTTTTCTATAAAATCATAGTATGAGACGTAATAAAAGGGAAAAGTTGAAACAAACATTGTGTATTTAGTTTCTAAAAATGTATCAAAACCATTTGTGAACAACTGAATTGGCCACCACTTGGAATCCTTTGATTTGTTCTGTTACTATTCTTGAAATAGTATGTTTGATAAGTATTGAGGATGTTGATGTTTAAATCATGTTTACTTGGTTTTCTCAAAAGACTGATATGGTCATTCATTTTGCACTAAGATTACCTTTTTCCTTTTAATAGAGCCTCAATTATTTTGAAACAAAAATAAAACTCAAATGTGAAACCTTTGTGAACTAATCGATACTTAATCCTTCTTCACCACTCCCAAAAAAGATACAAAAAGAAAAGGAATTTCGATATAGCTTAGGCAAGTTATTTTTATCCCCACATGATACCACAGTGCACAGTCATCTTCACCAAATACCTTAAACTCTAATGAAGTAAATATATTCTGATATTCCCAAAATAGGGGATTCTAATTCCCTTGAAATTCTACTCTTGGAATCCTTGATCACGTAATTAGGCATATCACGTAATTTCTGAAATTCCAGACAGGAGGATGCTCATGAATAATGATATGTTTCAAAAATGTCCAGCATTATCTAAATCTTCATATATAAGTCAAATGGCCATTTATGCATTCGTATTCATATATACATGTAATCAAATATAACTCAAAATAACATCTTGAAATTTGTAATATATAGATGGCTTCTGAAGTAGCGCATAAAAAGCGCGGCTTGGGTAGGGGGCCTAATCATGTGCCCAAGGCCCCTACTAATCGGAATGATCGGATTCTTATTCAGATTCATCCTCCTCCGAATAGCACGTACGTCCCGCATCATTTATATATAAGCATTTTAGATTCCATTTATATAAGATATATAGAACTTAGATGTAAATTGCTTTAATATATCTACTTATTGTTGATGTAAATTGTTGTATATTATAGTGATTTTTTAGATAATAAGATAGTCAAGTGCGTATCACAGCTATGCTTACAGATTTGGCCTACACCTATGATTATGTGAGCGAGCACACCTATCGCCAACAAGGATGCAATTTGGGCTAAATTTCAGGTATATTTTTTTAATTATGACAAATAATATAATATTCTAAGGATAATTATTTAATAATGTTATTATTGTTGTTTTATTTGCAGAAAAGGTATAGAAGGGAGGATGCGCAGGCTTCAGTGATACAGACATTATTCTGGCAGAAGTGCGCCATCCGCACCAAAGATAATTTGAACAAAGAACGACAAAAAGCCCTTCACATTGCATCGAATGACCATCCAGACCAAGGAGAGGATTACATGCACGAGCATAGCCCCTTGTGGTTCACCCAGTCCACATGGGCTGAGATGTGTGCCCAATGGAGAGCTGAGAGCTGGGTGAAAAGACGAAAGATTGCCGCCACCAACATATCCTCGGGTGTACCTGACGGCAAAAAGGCTAAAGGAACATACAAGGGCGATAATATTTCACAGTTGTAGCCTATCACTGCCAGGGTACGTATTTACAAGTTTTAATATGTTTACAATCATGAATTGTAGAATATATATCTCATTTTTACTTAGTAATATTGGAATATTTGTAGTATAGGAGTCTCAGTCTCAATGTCTGCATATCCATTGGCTGGATGTGTACGTGGCCACCCGTGATGGTCGACCTGATGCTATCCAGATAGCAGTAATAAGTTTTAACAACTTGATATTGTTTATCAATGCTTACAGAATTTATTTTTAACTATTTAATTGTTAACATGATGACATGATACTTATAAGCGTTTATTGAATGAGCGCTATCCTGAAGGCACTCCACGTCCGCAAATTGATCAAGAGTTATGGGAGAGGGCGTCTGTTGTGAAGAAGAACTACATCAAAGGTTAAGGTCAAGGACAACGACGACTCCCATCTTTCAGTGGCTCAGGCAACTCTGCTACCCAGTCTTCACAGTCATCGAGTCATCCAGCTGTTCATACTCCTGCTAACTATGTGAGAGCTATATGTCGAGATTGCAATCTTCTAAAGATACTGGGCGGGCATCTGGTGGCTCTGAGTCCTGATACGCTGGCTGATACAGTGGCGACAGCAGCAACAATACAACATGGGGATGGCGACGAGGTAATCAATATTATTTATTATAATCAAAGTAGTGACTTATATGTGTATATATATATATATATATATATATATATATATATATATATATATTGTTGTTGTTTTTAAAAACAACTGTATATTATCGTAACACCAGTATCAACATATATGTAACTTGTTTTATTATTTTGTTAATTATAGGGTGATCAAGATCAAGCAGAAACTAATTTGGACAATGATGCTTGACGACTATTTTAGTTGTAGTTATTTGAGAATTTTGTACTTTTACATTCATTCTTTGGATGTCTGTATGTTACTTAAACATTAGATTTGTTTATATTTATTCAATTCATATTGGTTTTTAAAGGTTTATATAGTTTATCTACTAGTTTGGTGTATGTGTTGGTATATGGAGGATGGATGTTATATTGTTGTGCATGTTTATATGTGTTGGGATAAAGCAGGTACAAAACAGGTACAATTTTTTGGAAATTCTGCAAAATAGGAAAAATCTGTTTTTCAGGTTTTTTAAATCAGTGACCGCATGTGATCGCTGATAAGTATTTGCAATCGCTAATCACATGAGGCTATTAGCGACCGCAAGTGATCGCTGATTGCAGTCGCTGACACATAGCCCAGGTCAGCATGTGCCCCTGAACCATGTTGACTCATCTTAGCAACCAAAATGACAATTTCGGTCGTTAATATCGGTTGCAGATAGGTCGGTGGCTAATAGTGGTCGCTGCTGTGCATTCTAGCAACCAAATTTTATGCGACGCCTATCAGCGACCGCAGTCAGTCGCAGATGATCAGCAGCGACCGAATGCAGTAGCTGATAGCCGATCGCTGTTAGGCCTTTTTCTTGTAGTGCTGATAGCACGCTCTCCTGGATAGAGCTCCCAACCTCTGTCAGTAAGGAGAGGAATCTGACGGGTGGAAAATACATACTCGACACCAGTAGGGAAACCACCCTCGAAGCCAACTGTTATATGGTCCTCGGAGTAAGGAAACTATGTAATGATATATGCAGTCAACAAGTCCAACTTTAGGTGAGAATGGGTAAAACCCTCAGCTAAGGGAACCTCCGCCATAGTGTAGTAATGTGATCACCATCCCCATGGATAGGTGTCCAAACCTAACGTGCTAACAAGACAAAGAAATGGAGCCTCTCGTAGGCCCAAAACTGCGAAAATAATGATCAAATATCTGTGGTTAGTCAAACTGGCAACACGAACAAAGGAAATTAAAAGAGAAAATGCTCACCAGCAGAAATGGGTAGAACCCTAACCAAGCCTCTGTAACGCCCTCTGAGCATAAGCGCATCCCCCTAAGGAAGTAGGCAAAGGTGTAGGATCCCCAATCAAACTTTTTGATACGGTCCACCTCCTGAGTGGCACTGACTAAAGTGAATTACAACGTCAAAAATTTATCCGCCAGGAAATAACCCCTGAGAATGATCAAAAATAGTCACCGAAGGATGGATCTCTAACCCTCCGATCATCAGGCAATGGCTCTGTCAAAGCCCCACTCATGGCATCTACACTCAAGGGACTAGAATGGACAGTTTGACCCTCAAGCACAGTGGCTGAGACTCCCAACAAGGATTTAATGGCAGTCGGGGAAATGTCAATCACCAAAGGCACTGGTGCCCCTTAAAACTCCAATCCAGTGATGAATTGCCAATCCATTAGTGTCATCATCACCTTAAAATTCAACAAATGGAGAAACTGGGTCTGGTGAAATAGTGCTTGGATAAAGCCCTGAGATAACGCTAAGGACAACGACGGGGGGTGGGGGGGATGGAAAAGAAAGCCTCGAAGCCCCAGGCATAAACAATCTCTCGATACTCTGGATGGAGAGTCTCATAGAGAGAATGTATGCTAAACAAGTTCCCTCTGGGCTACAAAAAGTAGGGAACCTGCATCAAAGTGGAAATCAAAATCAGAGCCCTTGCCCCCCATAAACGGGAAAAGGAAGATCAACACAGCTATTACCTCATTCGCAGGAAGATGGATCGAGGAGTGACAACTCAAGTCATCTAGAAGATCTGGAATTATCACATTTATAGATGGAAGCTCCCTACGGGGAATGGTATAAGAAGAAGTAGGATCTGCAACGGGTACATCCTCCTCATCATCCACAACATTCGGTCTGTCAATCTGGATAAGATAAATCACTAACCCAGTTTAACTGATGAGGTTGTTGGGCTGGGTGAGGCTGAGGAACATCTGAAGCTCTCCTCCTCACACTTGAAGAGGTCCCACGGGAGCCACTCGGCTGGTTTGGATCCATATATCTGGACAAAAGTCTCCAAATCACCTCAGAAAAGGTGTGGTAAATTCTAACCTGGAGCTCATTAAATTCAGTTCATACCTTCATGAATGCATGCATTACTTTAACATATATTTGTCGACGTCGAGATTTTTACTTGTCCCTTTTTGTTCTTGTTCTTTGGTGTTCTCATGTTAGGTGAGATTTATTTGAGAAAACAAGTGAAAAAGGTCTGACATGTATATGTCGACGATTAGACTATAAGACTCGCCAGTTTGTTTTTTAAATGGTTGTACCAACACAACCGAGAAAAGGTTTGGATATTGACCCAGTGATGTGACACTGCTAAATGGGTCTGTGAAACCGAGATTCATTAGCATCCGGAGACTTGCTTATGCGGAGGGAAGGTGTTAGGCACCCCCAACATCCATGTTACCACGGTGACCGCCACTTTTTAAGAAACTGTTATATAAATGTGTGTGTGTGGGTCAATGTGCAATTATTTGGAAGTAGTGCTATGCCTTGTTCGCACCTATATACATAGAGTTTGAATTTGTGTAAAAATTCAATTTTAAACAAGATATGGTAGTGATGTTTTATAAAAGAGGTTTTTCAAACCCTTGTGCTCAATAGTAATTGAGGCCTTTGATACTTCAATTTTATTAAATGTTCGGTTTGATTGCTTTTATTTTCGAGATGCGAAGCATCTTCGAGAAAAATAATGTACAAAGCAGCGCCGAACTCCTTGTGGGCATGAGAGCCATCTAAGGATATTCGAACACTGTGCATAATTTACAAGCCGTGTACAGCTGAAAATGTCCATCACGGGAACCGAATCTAGATTCAGTAGACTGAATCTGTGATCACATGATTCCTAGGCTCACATGTCGTAGCAATTTATATGAAAAGCTGTAAACAGTTATATATATAAAATTTGTAAATATATATATACAGACATGATCAACCACCACGAAGTGCCTCCATGGGGGATCGGAAATGTAAATATATAAAAGCGGTATATATATATATGTGTGTGTGTGTGTGTGTGTGTGTGTGTGCAAATAATCAACCACCACGAAGCACCTCCATGGGGGATTGAAAATGTAAATAAAGCAATAAAACGATCAGCCGTCTTGAAGTAAACTTCAGGCAGGACAAAATGTAAATAAAACTATAAAAATGGTCAACCGCCACAAAGTAAACTCCAGGCGGAACGAAATGTAAAGAAAGTTGTAAAAGCGGCCAACCGCCACGAATAAACTCTAGGCGGGACAAAATGTAAAGAAAGCAGTAAACACTGTCAACCGCCACGAAGTAAACTCCTGGCTAGACGAAATGTGTGTGTGTGTATATATATATATATATATAAGAGCGGTAAACGCACTGGATGTAAAATACAGGCTCATCGAACAGAGTTCGACAACAGTTCATATATATAAGTATATATGTATATAAAAGTAAGTAAACGCTCCGGATGTAAATCCAGGCTCATCAAACAAAGTTCGACTACAGTTTATATATATAAGAATATATATATAAAAGTAAGTAAATGCTCCGGATATAAATCCAGGTTCATCGAACAAAGTTCGACAACATATATATATATATATATATATATATATATATATATATATATATATATATATATATATATATATATATATAAGCAAATAAACGCTCCGGGCGTGAGTCCATGCTGAATCGAGGCATAACTCGATAATGTTAGTCCATATATAAATATATATAATATATACAAAAGAAATAAAAGCCATGAATCGAAGTCCGGGAAAACACAGGTAACACGACTCTCAACGTGAAGAACGGTGTGTGTAAAGATGAAGAGAAAGGCTTTAAAGTGTGTAAGAAGGCTTTAAAGTGTGTAAGAAGGCTTACAGTGGACTGCCAAAGAAGACTTCTATAGCTTTAAGTTGATGAACACTCGGCTCCCGCCGGTAGAAAAGTAGCTATATATGAGCTTACAAGTGTTTAAAATGAGAAAGCAATCAGCTTATAGTGTGTACAGAGCAAATTAGATAGGGCGTCCTCGCATTTTCTCATGCAAATATGGCCACCCCAAGCCCTCTATTTATAGAGGGGGGTGCCGCAGGTGTACCTGTGGCAGTAGTAGGTGTACCTGCGGCTGCTCGGGGTGGCCCGGGCAATATGGGTCTTGCTGTCTCGATATACGTGCACTCAAACAACGCGTTATTCGCTCGAACCTTCATAACTTTCAATCCGGGAGTCCGATGGAAGCGTGCCATACCATTCCGAAAGACTCTTTCCGAGAGCTGCATAATGACATAAATTTGCCCTTTTTTGATTCCAGGAAGATGGGTCAAAGACTGAAATGACATTTTCAGGTTTCTATTAGGTAGTTCGTTGAGCCGTTTTGCGTAGTTTGCGCTTGAAAGTTAAGATATTGTTCTTATGGGACTTCTATTGAAGTAATTTGAGTTGAAATAAGTGTACTTGATGTGAGTTTAAGTTGAGTGGGAAAAATGACCATTTCGCCCCTCACTGGGTTATCTCCGGTTTTCGCGTAGTTGTAGCAGTCTTTTCTCAGGGTTATCTCTAAGGTTGACTTGATGTTGACTTTGACTGTCCTCAGGGTTATCTCTGAGGTTGGTTTGACCTCCTGGGGTTGACTCCGGGCATGTAAACTTGATCTCTCGGGGTTATCTCTGGGGTTGGAATTGACTTTCCCGGTCTTATCTCTAAGGTTGGAAACTAATTTTCTGCGATTATCTTCGGGGTTGGAAACTAGATCTCCCGAGGCTTTCTCTGGGGTTGGACTTTATGTTGTGGTCCTCTAGGATTATCTCCGGAGTGTGAAAAAGATGTTTTTACCCTCCTGCATAGTTAGTAACAGGAAAATGAAATTTCGAGTGTCTACAAATGCTCCTCTTAATCATGTTCATGTTCATGCAATGCAATGGAATGGACTTGATAAAAATTACTAGACACTCAAAATATGGCAAGATATTTTATGATGATGCAAATTGCAATGTAATGAAGGTTATGATGAATGTTTAAAATGTTTTCGCAAATCACAGTTCGCAAATCACACATCGTATTTCGCAGTTCGCATTTGGCTAATCGCACATCGCAAATCACACATTGCATATCACATATCGTAAATCGTAAATCACACATCGGAAATCGTAAATCGCAATGTAATGAATGCTATGATGAATGTTAAAATATTTTTCGCAAATCGCTTTACCTTTACCGATCATTGTTGATGCATATGCTGGTGTTGACTACAACGGTTTGGCTTTTAATTGTTGTTGCTTGTTTGATGAAGATAAGTTGAGATGTTTTCCACATCTCTGATGGGGATGATGTTCTGAGATCACCAGACCTTCCCGATGTATACGCTGGTAGTTTACAACGGTGCCTACCCTGCTGATCGCCAAACTGTTTCGATTCCCACTCGAATGGTGGTATACAAAGCTTTCATCGTTGAACTGTTTTGACGTTGCCCTAAATTGATGCCAATGGTTTATAATATTGGATCATCTGATACCTTCGCTAAATTAATATTCAACGGTTTGCGTCGCCAGACTCTGCCTGATATTACGCTCACCCTTTTTGAGGTGATTTGGAGTTTCTTTTCGCTGTTGGGTGATTGTTTCCCATTTCCTTAAGCATTTGATTCGCAACCCGGCTGATCTTATGACCCGAATGTCGCTGACGTCCCTGGAGGGTGCGACTCATTCTTTCGCAGCCTAGCTTTGAACTTTGGTGTAGAGGCCTCAACTGATGAGGACTTGGCGTAAGTTAACATGTTTGATGGTGTAGATTTCCCTCACTTCGTCGTTGGCCTTCTACTCCTGAGTTAAGAACTGTTTTGAGAATTTTCCCCTTCTTTCGTAGGGGCACACTTATGTCGCCGTGATTTCTTTCAGGAGTTCTCCCATTTCTTTTTGATGAGAGGCTTGATCTCGTCTTAAGCTCCTTCCATTTCTTAGAATTGGACAATGCCCCAGTCCTTTCGAAAGTTGTTGCTGGGGATTCATATGAGAAACTCTCTTTGTTGACCAAGTCGCGAGTGAATAATATCTGAATCGCCATCGAGATGATGATAGACCATGCTGATGGTGCTGATTGGTGCTTTTTCCACTTTAGGATGGTTAATAAATGCCCCAGTGTTGAGTTGTTGCTACTTCTGAGATTGCCACAATTTTGTTGTAAGGGACCTAATATCCAATTGTCGCGAATTTTGAAATTACCCTAGCCTTGGTTATTGTCTGGGGTAGTTGCTTTGACAGATGGGCTGATAAGATGTCGAGATCGCGATAAGCTTTAACCTCTGTACCATATGATGAACAGGTAGTGGATTTGGGCTTTGATGTTGACAGTTTTTTCTAGTAGAGATGTCGCTCTAGTTGAGAGAGATGATGCTCTAACTCAAAGGGATACCGCTGTTGTTGAGCGGGATGAGGCCAGGTCATCCAGAGATGTATTTATTGTTGAGCGGGATAGCACTATATCTGCCTGAGATATCGTATGTAGTTGGCGGTGGATCTGTTGGCTTTGTGTATAAACCCTTGGGCAAGAGATCACAGCTTTACCTCCTTCTTTTGAGAGGGAATCCATGTTAGATTTGATGGCTCGCTTATCCACTGGTTTGTAGATTAGCTTTGATTTTCCTACATAGACTAGCTTAGCCATTTTTGTCATGTACAAGACACATTGTATATATCAAACAATATTATATGGCAGGGAAATATGTTTTGATTCACTTCCCTTTTAGTTATGCCTTGTTACTTGCTTGTTACTTGCCTATTTCTCCAGGGCTTTGTGATCTGGATGTATTCTGAACTCCTCCTTGATGGATGGACAGTGAGATGTCTCAGGATTTTCAGAATGGATCGTCGAGCTGTGTGTATTCCCTACCATCATTCGTGTCTTTGGACTAGTTTCTGTATGTGGTTATAGATAGGAATGTGTTTATTTTTGTTTTTTCTGTGGTGAGACTGGACCATAAAGATGGTTGACTACGTACTCTCGTGTATTGGGGAGATTAGGTTGACGTAGTTCGCCCCATGTATAGGGCAAATTACAGGTGAAAAGTTTAATCTCATGTATAGGATAAACTACGGGTGTAAAAAGTCTTATCCCTAGTGGGGAAAAACTATAGGTATGAAAGCTTCAATCCGTGGTGGGATAACCGAAGTTGAGTAAGGGTTCAAAACCAAGTTGAGAAACGGATAGAGCGATCCGAAAACCAGGCTGTTGGTTAGAAAAGTGCGTTTGTCCTTGAGGGGGCAGATGTGTGTGAAGAAAAGTTATATGTAGTGAAGAGTTAGAGAACCTGAAATGATTGGGGATCTGGTGATCCAAAACCAGGATGTTTGCTTAATGTTAACTTCAGACACAGTACCATTTCATAGTGTCCGAGTTGATGAGTTACAAAAATTCATCGACGTCCATTTCCTATAATCTAAGAGCACCTCCTGTCAATACCTCCTTGACAACAAATGGGCCTTCCTAGTTCGGGGAGAATTTTCCTTTAGATTGAGCTTGGTTGTCAATGATATTCTTCAAAACCAAGTCGTGTTGTTTGAACTGCCGTATTGGACTTTTCTATTGTAGGATCTTCTTTACAAGTAGAGGGTCGCTCATGTGTGGGCCACATACTCTCCCATGGATTTCATCCATGAGCCTCTGAGCTTGGTCCTCGTCAAGACATCTGAGGAGACCTCGTCCTGCATCTCTTTTGTAGAGTGCATCTCCGCTCAGGTAGAATTTCATAGCAAGTCGATGGATCCGCCTTCTTTTAGTCTGGCTCACCTCAGCGGGTGTAGATCTATCTTGTAAGTGCTCATTGATATGCTAAAATCAAGGGTGCTGGATGGGAGGTAGCTCATCAGATACTTCTACAATGTAATTCCCATTGGCTGGAGCCTTTTGTTGGGCAAATGTGATGTTTGGCATGTCTTCCTTGTCATGTATGTTGATCAAAGAGGCCAAGGTTGCTAGCGCATCCGCAAAATCATTCCTATTCCGAGGAATGTGGAGGAAGGATTTTTCTTCAAACTCTGAAGCCATCTGTAGAACCTGCTGATGTTAAGGCAACAACTGTAGAACCTGTTGAAGAGCTTTTTTCTTTTTCTTTTTTTTTTCATTTTTTATATGCATTAGATTGTGGAAAAGAGCCATATGGCTCACTGATAGGTAGCTAAGGCATTTATGAGGCTAAATGACAATCGTCTGTAGCAAAAGGTTCCCTAAGGAGTGATGAATGTAATTTTCTCACGATCCTTTCTAACAACCATGATTTGATGGTACCCCGCAAAGCAATCCGTAAAGGAGTACATGTCGTATTGAGCAGTATTGTCAATGAGAATGTGGATGAATGACACGGGAAAGCTATCTTTAAGGTAAGCTTTATTCAGATCCCGATAATCCATGCAAACTCGCACCTCTCCTCCGGGTTTTGCCACGGGGACTATGTTGGATAGCCATTCAGGGTATATTGACACCATGATGATGCCGACTTGAAATTGTTTCATAATTTCTTCTTTCACCTTTAAACTCCACTCAAGTTTCAATCGCCTGAGCTTCTGCTTGACTGGCATGAATCCCTCTTTAATGGGAAAGCGATGAAAAATAATGTTAGTGGATAAACCGACCATGTCTTCATGAGACCATGCAAACATATCCTGGAATATGGTCAATAGAATAACCATGTCATTCCTTTGGTCTGGAGTGAGGTTCATACTAATCTGGATTTGTTTGGGCTTTCTAAGGTTTCGAAATTGAAAAAGGTGGTTTGATCAAGGTTGGGCTTAGGTTTGTCTTCGACTCATTATTTGATCTCCTTAGGTATCTCATAGTCCTCTTGTATTTCCATCAAGTCTGAGTCTAACTTTACATCAAAGTTACATTCCTTGTGGAGAATAGGCACCTCATCAGTAAGTCTGGGCATATCTAACTTTAGATTCCTGAAATAAAATGCTTTCGCCTAATATATGAAACTGTTCAATCACACAAGTGTTAGCATGTAATGACAAAACTAAATGCTAATACTATACAGAAAAAGTAAGCAGTTATTACTATCTACAGGGCAGAATGAGTTTCTAGCCGTTTTACCCTTGTCGACCAATGCAATGAGTGCTGCTTCAATTGTCGAGGGAAAAGTCCTGGTGGATTGCAGTGATGGAGGGGCTGTCATCGTCCTACTTTTCCCAAATGATGACCATTATGTTTGGGCAATCATCGTCTGGGGTGTATCTGTTTGTGTGTTCATTATGGACAATGATGCGTACTTTGGACATCATTCTGACGATGTCTTGTTTAATTCTTCGTTCCTCTTCTTCCAATGCAGGATCTAGAACTTGGATTTCTTTCTCCATCACCGGCATCGGTTTAGGAAATAACATAGTCATTACATGGGTAGGAACCTTTACCGGAGACCGTACAGGCTCAGGAACTGTAGATGGAGATAATCGCCGTATGGTTGAAACTGAAGGAATTTGTCTGTGCTTGTGAGGACTCTTGCGACTGGAACTAGCAATATCCGGACCTTAGGTTCCTTCTTGTATGGAGGATTCAGCATGTACGGGTATCCTTGTACCCTGAGTAGATTGGTGTAGTTCTTTAAGCAGAACAGCTAAATCTGTGATTTGTTTACTTAATTCATCGAATTCTTCGCGAGAAACTGGATTAAGATCAGTCTGGTCAGATGAAAACATAATTGGCTGTAGGCTCGTGGCCTTTTTGGATTTTAACCGGGTTACTAGACCAATTATATCCCTACAAAAAAGACTTATGTAGTTTAGTCTTAGTGAATGTAGCAATATTACGTAATGTGTCCGTTTAGGAGTATCGTCCTATGAAATGGATTTCAGTTGACAAGATAGCATGTCAGGTTTTGATATAAAGGGAAGGCATGTACACATATTCGTTCATATTTTCCATTACATTGAGATTTACATGGAAATGAAATTACAAGTAATTGAATTTACAAGTAATTGAAATGTATATGAAGAGACTTTCCTCCGCGTTTGGTTTATTAGAGGCAGACCTATCTTAGGTTACTCTCGCAGTTTTTCGGAATGAAGGTTCCCAAATCATCACAATTTACTTGACGGGAAGTTAATCTGGTCTTTTAACTGGAGCGAATTTGGGTGGTGCCTTTCCTGAGCCTCATTGGAATTAGTCTTCCTATGAGTCCAGTAACAAACACCGACATGATAACCTCCTGGTGGAGGAACCACACAACATACATTCACATACAACGTGTCTCACCGTATGGAAATGATGACATGTGCGAAGCACTAATATCACAAGCAGATATGGTGCGAAGCACTAAGTGCAGTAAGTAAATGCATTAGTAAACATTCATTCAAATGTAAATGCAACATCCACACACAAGCAGATAACAGTTTTGAAAAGTTTGTAATAGCAGCTTAAGTCCTCTTACTAGAATCCCCAGCAGAGTCGCCACCTATCGACGTCGGAATTTTTACTTGTCCCTTTTCTATTCTTGTTCTTTTGGTGTTCTCATGTTAGGTGAGATTTGTTTGAAAAAACAAGTGAAAAAGGTCTGACATGTATATGTCGACGATTGGATTATAAGAGTCGCCAGTTGGTTTTTTAAATGGTTGTACCAACACAACCGAGAAAAAGTTTGGACATTGACCTAGTGATGTGACACTGCTAAATGGGTCTGTGAAACTGAGATTCATTAGGGTCCGGAGACTTGCTTATTCGGAGGGAAGGTGTTAGGCACCCCCATCATCCATATTACAACGGTGACCACCAATTTTCAAGAAACTATTATATGAATGTGTGTGTGTGGGTCAATGTACAATTATTTAGAAGTAGTGATATGCCTCGTTCGCACCTATATACACAGGGTTTGAATTTGTGTAAAAATTCAGTTTTAAACAAGATATGGTAGTGATGTTTTATAAAAGAGGTTTTTAAAACCCTTGTGCTCAATAGTAATTAAGGCCTTTGATACTTCCATTTTATTAAATGTTCGGCTTGATTGCTTTTATTTTCGAGATGCGGAGCATCTCTGAGAAAAATAATGTACAAAGCAGTGCCGAACTCTTTGTGGGCATGAGAGCCATCTAAGGATATTCGAACACTGTGCATAATTTACAAGCTGTGTACAGCTGAAAATGTCCATCACGGGAACCGAATCTAGATTCAATGGACTGAATATGTGATCACATGATTCCTAAGCTTACATGACGTACCAATTTATTTGAAAAGCTGTAAACAGTTATATATATATATATATGATCAACCACCAAAAAGCGCCTCCATGGGGGATCGAAAATGTAAATATATAAAAGCGGTATATATATATATATATATATATATATATATATATATATATATATATATATATATATATATATATGTGTGTGTGTGTGTGTGTGTGTGTGTGTGTGTGTGTGTGTGTGTGTGTGTGTGTGTGTGCAAATAATCAACCACCACGAAGCACCTCCATGGGGAATTGTAAATGTAAATAAAGTAATAAAACGATCATCCGCCTTGAAGTAAACTCCAGGTGGGACAAAATGTAAATAAAGCTATACAAATGGTCAACCGCCACGAAGTAAACTTCAAGTGGGACGAAATGTAAAGAAAGCTGTTAAAGCGGTCAACCGCCACAAAGTAAACTCTAGGCTGGACGAAATGTAAAGAAAGTAGTAAAAACGGTCAACCGCCACGAAGTAAACTCCAGGCGTGACGAAATGTATATATATATATATATATATATATATATATAAGAGCGGTAAACGCACCAGATCTAAAATCCAGGCTCATCGAACAGAGTTCGATAACAGTTCATATATATAAGTATATATATATATATATATATATATATATATAAACAAGTAAATGCTCCGGATATAAATCCAGGCTCATCGAACAAAGTCCGACAATAGAAATAAAAGCCACGGACCGAAGTCCGGGAAAACACACGCAACACGACTCTCAACGTGAAGAACAGTGTGTGCAAAGATGAAGAGAAAGGCTTTAAAGTGTGTAAGAAGGCATACAATGGACTGCCAAAGAAGAATTCTATAGCTTTAAGTGGATGAACACTTGGCTCTCGTCGGTAGAAAAGTAGCTATATATGAGCTTACAAGTGTTTAAAATGAGAAAGCACTCAGCTTATAGTGTCTACAGAGCAAATTGGACAGGGCTTTCTTGCTTTTTCTCTTGTAAATATGGCCACCCCTAGCCCTCTATTAATAGAGGGGGGTGCCGCAGGTGTACCTGTGGTAGCAGCAGGTGTACGTACAACTTCCCGGGGTGCCCTGTGCAATGTGTGTGAGACCCCAGATTTTATGAATAAATATTTAATTTTCTCGAAATAATTATGGTGTGGATTTGATATAATATTATAGTTGTGGGTATTATTTATAAATTTTGCAAAGTAAGCAAGTTGTTTTAAAATATTCGTTTGGTCGGGGAATATTCTTTTTGTCGGGGAATATTCGTACGACGGCACAATCATTGGTGGACCCCACAACAGAAGTATAGTCGTAGTTAGAAAACGACAAAATTATCTTTCTATAAAAATAACGGCTGAGGTGTTACCGTTAAAACCGTTAAAACTGTTGAACTACCCGGTAGTAAAAGTACAGTAATACGCGTGGTTGCATAGTAGCACACGGTATTGATTATTGATGCTTACGTGAGAAGTCACTCAGCTATACTCAATTATTACTACAATAATTGCTGCATCATATTTATTAAATTATTGTCATAGTATCATCTGTATAATATGTTATATTATTAAATCAATAATTGAGACGTTGTGGTAAGTTTGGTTACTTTTATGGGGGGCCATATGTCATCATCTAAGAGTCTCTTCGTCAATAGTAATTACCGTCGTCAATAGTAATTACCGTCGTCAATAGTATTTACCTTGGACAATAGTAATTACATTCGTCAATAGTATTTACCTCGGTCAATAGTATTTATCTTGGTCAATAGTAATTACCTTCGTCAATAGTATTTACATTGGTCAATAGTAATTACTTTCGTCAATAGTAATTGTCCCTTCAATATTACCAAGAGTCATTTGACCCTTCGTTAGGACCAAGAGTCATTTGACCCTTCGTTAAGACCAAGAGCCACCCTCAGTTTTTCTATAAATAGAGGCCTAGGGCTTCATTATTTTTCATGAATTCATTCAAGCTATAGAGAGAGAAAGTATAGAGAGAATAAGAGAGAGAGAATAAAAGTATTCTGCTACTTCACTTTTCCAATATCCAGTTCTTTTAAGGTAGGGAATATTATTTCTTTTATATTCATGAAGAGAACTTCTGTTATTCCATTCTTTATTATTCTGTTGGAATAACCAGTATACGCGGTCTACCCTATACTTGGTGACATTCTTCTATTATTCTGTTGGAACATCCTGTCTGTGTGTTTTACACCTGACCTGGTTCCGTTTTTATTATTATTCTGTTGGAACATCCTGTCTGTGTGTTTTACACCGGACCTGGTTCTATTATTTATTATACTGTTCTTTATTATTCTGTCGGAATATCCTGTCTGTGCGTTTACGCCGGACCTGGTTCCGTTATTTATTATTCTGTCGGAATATCCTGTCTGTGCGTTTACGCCGGACCTGGTTCCATTATTATTATTTTGTTAAGAATAACCTGTCTGTGCGGTCTATCGCATGCATGGTGATTTCTTTTGTTATTCCATTCTTTATTATACTCAGTTGGTTAAGTTTTGACTTCTATACTCCATGAAATTTGTGGAATATCCTTGATAATTGCGTTTCATCCAGTATCTTTTTCATGAAAATATTTTTTGAAGCATTCTTGAATTTTACTCCACAAAGCAGTATCATGTTGGCAATTTGGACGTTGTTAATTCCTGGATAAATTAATTCTTGAACTTATTTTATTGAATTCTTATATCATTGTCATCATCCTCATGTTTATAAATTGTTGAAAGTCATCTGTAGCCTGTAGTGCATAGATGGACTTGGTATGATTATGACCAGGGATTATTCGGTATAATCATGACCGTAATGTTACAAATGATGTGGTAAAAGTCCTCATTGGCCCGTAGTGCATTGATGGACAATTGTTGGCATGATCATGACCATTAATGAATACACGAATATCCTTGGCCGTAGTGCAGGGGTGATTCGATGATGTGGATTATTTTATTAAGCTGAGTCCCATCGATCACAGTGTTGAAAAACCTTTTAAATCATAAAAGATAGTAGAGTTTATTTTCTACTTGACTCTTTTAATGGATTGCTTGTTCCGCTGCAGTTAAACTTGATGTCTATTATATTTTATCAGTTTAACATTGTTGAAGGCTAATGATAATTTATTTTACATTATCTTAGTCATAATATTTCTTACTGGGCTAGTTGAGCTCACCCTTTCTTTCACTGTTCTCTTCAGGAAATGAGAACGTAGCTGGGGCAAGTCGGGGAATGGAGTGATGGTCCGAATGATAGTATTAGTTAGTGGTCCTCACTATTCTGTGTAATAGTGTGTTAATAAATGTAATGAGGCCTCCTTTTGAGTATGAATACTCTCTAGAAGATAATATTTGTATTCAAACTCATAGTTTATGTTTTGTCGTATTGTACACGACAGTTGTATTAGTAAGTTGTATTTGTATTTTGTACCAAGTATCTGACGACCCAAGATGGGTGATGTATACCTAATTTTGGAGGCGTCACAATGTGGGTCCCGCTGTCTCGACGTACGTGCACTCGAACAACACGTTCTTCGCTCGAACCTTCATAACTTTCAATTCGGGAGTCTGATGGAAGCGCTCCATACCATTCCGGAAAGCTCTTTTCGAGAGCTACCCAATGACATATGATTTGCCCTTTTTTGATTCTAGGAAGATGGGTCCCTGACTGAAATGACATTTCTAGGTCTCCATTAGGCTGTTCGTTGAGCCGTTTTGCGTAGTTTACGCTTGAAAATTAAGATATGGTTCTTGTGGGACTTCTATTGAAGTAATTTGAGTTGAAATTAGTGTACTTGATGTGAGTTGAAGTTGAGTGGAAAAAATAACCATTTTGCCCCTCCCGGGGTTATCTTCGGTTTTTGCGCAGTTGTAGAAGTCTTTTCTCAGGGTTATCTTTGAGGTTGACTTGATGCTGACTTTGACTGTCCTTAGGGTTATTTTTGAGGTTGTCTTGACCTCCCGGGGTTGACTCCGGGCATTTGAACTTGATCTTCTGGGGTTATCTCCAGGGCTGGAACTTACTTTCTCGGTGTTATCTCCAAGGTTGGAAACTGATTTTATGGGATTTTCTCCGGGGTTGGAAACTGGATCTCCCGAGGCTATCTCTATGGTTGGAATTGATGTTGTGGTCCTCCAGGGTTATCTTCGGAGTGTGAAAAGATGTTTTTGCCCTCCTGCATAGTTAGTAACGGGAAAACAAAATTTCGGGAGTCTACAATATCTATAGTAGAGTTAAAAATGCATGTTCATTCAATGCCCGAACTCGTGAACAAATTTCTGCAGAGTCTCCTTTGTAAAAAGGATTATCCACATGCATGTAGGCACGACTAGGTGGTCATTCAGTAGCACACCAACTCAAAGTCATAAACATGCTATATGCATGAAAAAACATCAGAGTCATATCCATCAGGGTAGCCTAATTACCATGATTGCTTTGCATAAAATTTTTTGCTCATTTGTCCTCAAATAGGATGAAAATATAGCAGAAAAGGGTGCCAATTAACTGTTTTAAAGTTAATTTTTTCACATCAATACGTTCAGTATGGTAAAAGACTAACATTTACTGCGTTGAATAATTTTTACCAAGTCAAATGAGCATGCATATTAACTACTATGTGTTTTAAAGCATTTTGTATGATACATAACTTTCCAACAGTCAAAACTGGAAAAGAAAACATGTATACATTACCAAGATAGTGCATAACGATTGTAAGGGCACAGATTTTGTCGAAAACAGCCCGAACTCAGTACATCTGAAGATGAAATCTCAGATTCTATGTGTGGCTTCAATTTGAAAATGACTTGTGAAGGATATGGGAGGTGGTATATAACCCACTTGTGACTGCGAGTCAACCCGCGACAATCGCGGGTCTACCTGCAACTACCCAGGGTGGTCCCAACCACCTTTGGCTTGATCAAATTTGAGTTACAAAGGAGGTCCCAAAAGTTGAAAAGTTAAATCAGGGAAAAAGGTGTTAAGCGGGTGAGCGAAAAAGCTGAAAATCCTGAATTCAGAGACCAAATTGCGGGTCTAAATGCCAGTCATTGGTATTTGCTCAGATACAACGTTCAGAAAGTCGATGATAAAAGCTATTGAAAGTGACCCTTATCAACACCTCACGAAAGTCTGATGCCATCAACCGGGGGTTGTGATTACAATCAAAAGCATACAAACTCGTCAAGAGTATAGCTCGTTAGAAATACATCCCTAGCGGAGATTTCAGACAACATTGACACTACAAGCCATTGGTAATAACTCCAATGAAGCATCATAAATAATTCGGTGATGTAAGCCGTTGAAAGCTACTTCAACGAGGGTCAGGCATCCCTTGTTAGGTTTGTAATATTCATGAACGCAATCAAATTGCACAAAATAAGTGGAAGCATGAAAATTAGAGTTTTAAAATTTTACAAATCATATACCTGGATCATCCTTTATACACAATTATTAATTAAACAAAAAGATAAAGAACAAGAATTATACCCTTGAAGATTCGAGCTTCCCCATGTACAAGTTTACCTCCAATCTTTTCGTGTTCAACGTGAGTCCACCGGGTTTGGTTCCTTCCTTTGATAAACGTTAGCCACCCAAGTGTTTGACCTTTTGAGGTGATCCACAAAGGAAGAAGAAATATTTAAGAAGAATTGTATTTGGCAAAACCCTAGTTTTTCTATCTCTCGTATAAAATGGTGTACTCTCCCAACTATTGGAATTACGTCTATTGTGAAAAGGTCAACCCCTTTCACCCATAATAAGACTCCTCTTATTTATACATTTGGGCAACCCTCCTTAACAATTAAGGAATTGAGTTTTAATTTAATTTAATTAATTATGCTCCCAATCTTATTGGGAATAATTAATTAAACTCTTTTAATTAATTAGCCTCCTAATCTTATTAGGATATATAAGAGTACTTTTATTAATTAATTCCCAAACTCTTTTAGGAATTAAATAATAGTAATAGTAATAATAATAATAAGGCTCCTCTTGTAAATTTATATTTAATATTTTTAAAATATTAAATAATAAATATTAAGCTATTTAATTTATTCTATCACCATAGATTAAATTAAATATACTTAACTTATTATTACGATTATGTCATTAACTTCTTAAATAATTATTCTTCCTTTTATGGTGTGACCCTTTAGGTTCTCCATATTAAACCGGCTGTGAATAAATCAATTAGAATAATTCTAATCTTATTTAAATAAATAAATTAAACTATTACTTTATTTAAATAATATTTATTCTACAATAGAGTTAAGCTTCCCTAACAATTATCGACTTTGCAGATAATATAGATTTCAACATTAATCATAAAAGAACCTCTGAGTAAATAGTTACCATGCATTTTCTACACACCTGTTACTGACATTACAGGAGGGCAGATTTATCTTTTAGAGATAACCCTGGAAGACAGCTCACATCAAGCCCGGATACTACCGGAAGTTCAATTTCAACCTCGGAACACACACACCAGGAATATAAGTTCCAACCTCGGAGACAACCCCGAGGCCTGCAGTTCCAATACCGAAAATTCCACCGGAGAAGGCCGATTTATCCCGGAGATAACCCCGAGATATTCATTCTCAGTCACGACACTGGGAATAGTAGCGCTAACCTTGGATATAACCCCAAGGAATGTAGTGGCAGTTCCAGCGATAACCTTGAAAATGCTTGTTTCAAATGCATGCAAATAGCTTCAGAACACTCGGCGCTCACACCGAGGCATTCAGTACAAGGCCCGAAGATAACACCGGGAAGACAGGCACACCTCAAAGATGACACTGAGGAACTTCAACACTTGTAGTAGTCCAATGTCAGAGATAACCCTGAGCAATGTTTGCTTTATCAGCCCAAATCGGAGATAACCCTGGTGAGGGGCAAAGTCGTCATCTTTTCACCTTAACGCCACATCGCATCGTCTCAACATCTCATACATACATTTCTACATAGTAATGTCCCATAAGAACCAAGGAAATCCAATCCCGAGTGACTATTACGTAGGGTAATGGATAAAATTTGAAGCTTGAAGACCGGAGGGTATAGTCCCATCTTCCTGTCTTCGTACAATCCCTAATTCCATGTTATTGCGTAACTCTCGACAACGACAGTCTGAAATAGGTCTTATACACCTCAGTCGGATGCCCAGATTGAAGTTTTGAAAGTTCGAGTGGACATCACGTTACATGCGAGCACATACTTCGAGATGGAAGGACCCACAAAGCCCGGGGCACCCCGAGCAGCCGCAGGTACACCTGCGGCTCCCCCCTCTATAAATAGAGGACTTAGGGTGGCCATTTTTTAAGAGGAAAAGGCGAGGAAGCTCTGTCCAATTTGCTCTGTACACACCCTAAACTGAGTGCTTTCTCATTTTAAACATATGTAAGTTCATATATAGCTACTTTTTACCGGCGGGAGCCTAGTGTTCATCCACTTCAAGTTATAGAAGTCTTCTTTGGCAGCCCACTGTAAGCCTTCTTACACACTTTATAGCCTTTCTCTTCATCTTTGCGCACACTATTATTCACGTTGAGAGTCATGTTGCGTGTGTATGCCCGGACTTCGGTCCGTGGTTTCATTTCAGTTTGTATATATATATATATATATATATATATAATATATATATATATATATATATATATATATATATATATATATATATATATATATATATATATATATAGGTAAATGAACCGGATGTAAAATCTAGGCTCATCGAGCATAGTTCGACACACAATTCATATATATATATATATATATATATATATATATATATATATATATATATATATATACATTTCGTCCTACGTCCTGCCTGGAGTTAACTTCGTGGGGGTTGACTGTTTTTTTATAGGTTTATTTACATTTTGTCCCGCCTGGAGTTGGTTCAAGGCGGCTGATCGTTTTGTTGCTTTATTTACATTTGCAATCCCCCATGGAAGTGCTTCGTGGTGGTTGATTGTTTGCACACACAAACACACACACACACACACACACACACACACACACACACACACATATATATATATATATATATATATATATTTACCGTTTTTATATATTTACATTTCTGATCCCCCATGGAGGTGCTTCGTGGTGGTTCATCATGTCTGTATATATATAATTACAGCTTTTATATATAACTGCTTATTGCGTTCATATTAATTGCGACATCATGTGAGCCTAGGAATCATCTGATCACAAATTCAGCCTACTGAATCTAGATTCGGTTCCCGAGATGGATATTTTCAGCTGTAAGCAGTTTGTAAATTATTCACGGTGTTTGGATTTCCTTAGATGGTTTTCATACCCACGAGGAATTCGGCACTAGTTTGTACATTATTTTCTCGAAGATGCTTCGCATCTCGAAAATAAAAGCAATCAAGCTGAACATTTAATAAAATGGAAGTATCAAAGACCTCAATTACTATTGAGCACATGGTTTGAAAAACCTCTTTTATAAAGCATCACTGCTATATCTTGTTTAAAACTGAATTTTTATACAAATTCAAACCCTTTGTATATAGGTGCGAACGAGGCACAACACTACTTCCAAATAACAGCACATTAACCCCACACACACACACACACACACATTCATATAACAGTTTTTTGAAAAGTGGCGGTCACTGTGGTTACACGGATGTCGAGGGGTGCCTAACACCTTCCCTCCGCATAAGCAAGTCCCCAGACCCTAATGAATCTCGGTTTTATACACCCATGTAGCAGTGTCACATCATTGGATCAATGTGCAAACCTTTTATCGGTTGTGTTGGTACAACCAGTTAAAAAACCAATTGGCGACTCTTACAGTCCAATCGTCGACATATGCATTGTGGACCTTTTTCGCTTGTTTTTTAAACAAATCTCACCTAACATGAGAACACAAAAGAACAAGAATAGAAAAGGGACAAATAAAAATCCCGACGTCGACATGTGGCGACTCTGCTGGGGACACCAGTAAGAGGAGTTAAGCCGCTATTACAAGCTTTTCAAAACTATTATATGCTTGTGTGTGGATGTTGCATTTACATTTATGATGAATGTGTACGAATGCATTTTTTTAAACTGCACTGCAAAATATCTATCTGTGATATTAGTGCTTCGCACATGTCATCATTTTCATAAACGGTGAGACACGTTGTATGTGAATGTATGTTGTGTAGTTCCTCCACCAGGAGGCTATCCTGTCGGTGTTTAATTACTGGACTCGTAGGAAGACTAATTCCAACGAGGCTCAGGAAAGGCACCACCTAAATTCGCTCTAGTTGAAAGACTAGATTAACTTCTCATTGAGTAAATTGTGATGATTTGGGAACCTTCATGCCAAAAAGCCGCAAGAGTAACCTATGATAGGTCAGCTACTGATAAACCAAACGCGGAAGAAAGTTTCTTCATGCTTTCTCATTTCAAATTACGTGTAATTTCATTCTATATTCATCTCCATGCAATGAGAAATATGAAGAAAAATGTGCATATTTAAATTAACATGCTATCATGTATTATAAACAGCTAACATCCATTTTGCAGGATAATAATCCTAAAACAGACACATCACATAGCATGTAAACATTTACACAATCCCTAATACTAAACTATGCAAGTTTTGTCGAAGGGAAGCATTTGGACCTATTACCCGGTCAAAATCCAAAAAGGCCACGAGCCTACAATCAATCATGTCTTCATCTGACCAATCTAATCAAGTTTCTCGCGAAGAATTTGACGGATTAAGTAAAAAAATTACAAATTTGGGTGTTCTGGTCAAAGAACTACATCAGTCTACTCAAAGTATGAGGATACCCATACATGCTGAATCCTCTGCATAAGGAAGAACCCAAGGTTCTGATAAAGTCATTACAGTACCTGAGCTCCAGTTGGATATAACCAACAAAATTCATGATACCACCAATCTCAATGGAGATCTAGACACCGGTGACATCGGGACAAAAGTCCTTTAAATGGAAGAAACACTTTGTTCTATCAAAGGAATTGGAGCACATGGGACTGTCTCATATGCTGACCTTTATACATTCCCTGGAGTTCATTATCTAGAGAAGTTCAAAACTACTGACTTCGAAAAATATGATGGGTTAGGAGATCCTTACACACATTTAAAGGTGTTCATTGGAGAACTTGGATCTTATATAGAGGACGAGAAGCTCAGAATGCAGTTGTTCCAAAAGAGTTTGACTGGAGAAGCCCGTTCGTGATATACCAGATTAGATAATTCAAAGATCCATAGTTGGGAAGAACTAGATCATGCCTTCCTCACACAATACAACTTTCAGTCTCAGATGGCTCCTGACCAGTATCAAATTGCCAAGGTCAAGAAACAGTCTAATGAGTCCTTCAGAGAGTATGTACAAAGGTGGAGGTGCCTTGTTGCTCAAGTGATTCCTTCTATGATTGAGTTAGAAATGGTCATGACCTTTGTCGATGTACAAGAAGCTCATTTCTTAAGAGAGTTTTAGCTGGCATTGGTAAATCATTTTCTAAAATGATTAAACATGGAGAGATGGCTGAGATGGGGTTAAAATCAGGAAAGATTCAAGACCTAACCGCTCTTAAAGATGTTGCTGAGCACATCCAATCCGAAACTTATGGAAATAACCCCCGGAGGGTCCATAAAAAGAAAGAGAAGGATGTTTCCTTGATACTATAAGGTCAAAAGGGCAATCAGAACATGCCTATTCAGAGGAGAAATTACACTCCCTTTCAAGCACAGTCTTCAAACCCTCCATTGCTTAAAAGTGGAGAAGCCAAACGCCCTCGAGTGTTCACACCCTTAGGGAACTCACTCGAGAACATTCTCAATCTTCTGACCACTCAGAAGAAAATTACCCATCTTCTTCCATTAGCCAACCCTAATGGGAGGGGTTTTAATGCTGCTCAAAAATGTGCTTATCATGCCGGGTCATCTGGACATTATACTCAAGATTGTTGGGCCTTGAAACATAAGATCCAAGATTTAATAGACAATGGTGAGATCGTGGTCACCAAACTAGATCAACCTCGCATACAAGACAACCGCCTTCCTCCACACATAGAGGAAGAAGTCAACATGATTAATTGGAGCAATGGACAGAGTTTCGAATTTAACTGTGAATCATCTCAGATCATCAAAGACGGTGTTGACAAATGGGACTATGCAAAGTTCCAGTTTATGATGAAACGAAAGATGAAAGCTCTGTGTAAACAGATGGAGCAATTGGCAGAACTGGTGACCTATCAACATCAAGTCACACCCTAATTAGTCAGCCAGGAGCATGCTAGTCTACTTCCCTTGGTTATGAATACTCTTTCGTCACCTTCAAAATATGAAACATTGTAGGACAAAGTGACGACGAGAGCAACTACCAAAGCCCGACGGGATTTTGCCAATAGAAGGGAATTTACATACCTGGGCCAATCTATGGAGAAGATACTTCAGATGTTAATCAATGAAGGAAAGATTACATCCCTTCTACCTCCAACCAATCCCCGTTCTGGACTGTTTAATTTTGATGGAGTATGTCAATATCACTCCCATTCTCGCGTTCACAGCACAAAAGAATGCTGGGCACTCTGCCACCTTATTCAGAATCTAATTGATAGTGGTGTCCTGCAGCTGGCAGACAATTATATTGTGCTATTTAAGAGTGAAAATACTTGTCCTACTAAATGGAAGGGACTGGTAGCAGATATATCCGCTGAGGCTGATGAGACTGTCAAACCATTCACAATACAAGCAATTCAACTTAAAGGAATTGACAATCCTTTGAAAGTGGCTGCTCCAAAGCCAATTAACTTATCAATCAGACCACAATATCCTGTTATCACCTTACAAAAAGTCCCCTGGAATTATGGAGAAGCTAAAGGATCCACCTCTCATACGACTGCTGCAGTGTCAAAGGAAAATCCACTATATCTTCCCCAACGAGTATTGAAGCCTACCATCAAATCAAAGGGAAAAATTCCCGTGGAGAAGATTGAAAAATTCCTCCATGTTATGGGTCATAATGAAGCCAAGGTGGTTTTAAGCTTAAGAGAAGCACCACATCAAATTTTAATACTAGACCTGGTTTTAACTTTCGAGGATCACCAGAAGATTCTATTGAATGTTTTGGAAGAAGCCTACTTGCCGAAATAAATTGATGTGGAAAAATTTCAACATCTGGTTGATCATATTTTCAATAACAATGTGATATCTTCCCCTGATGATGACATACCACCCGAAGGGATCGGTCATTGTAAGCCGTTACACATTGCAGTTTTGTCCTCCGGATACATGCTAGCTGGAGTCTCTATAGATGGATGTTCGTCTCTGAATATCTGTCCTTACGCTACGTTGTTGAAGATGAATATTAATCTTAAATGGATCCGAAGAAGCCATACGGTTATTATAACTTTTGATTGATCCCACCGAAATTTAGTCGGAGAGATGGAGCTGCCAATTGAGATTGGTCCCCATACATTCTGTGTATCTTTTCACGTGCTCAAAATAGATACAGGATATAACCTGCTTCTAGGGAGACCATGGATTCATATGGCCAGGGCAGTCCCCTCCACTCTTCATCAGCAACTTAAATACACTATCAACAATAGCCTAGTCACAGTCAACGCTGAGCCAGAATGTCCTCAACATGGTGACATGTCACTCATCAGTTTTAATTCCGATGTTGTGCAGGTCAACTTCCATGCTTTGGAAGTAAACAACACTCAATACCATTCCATTGGGACGCCATTTCCCGTACCCAAGATTTCTGCCGAAGTGATGGCAGCTACTCAAGAAATGATGTCAATGGGACACCAGCCGGGATAAGGGCTGGGTAAAAGTCATCAGGGTATTAAACACCCAATTCAAGTGGCCAGTCAAACTGGGACGGCCGAACTAGGATATTCTGCTAGTTTCAGTCACAGGAATCCACATAAGCAGAAGTAGATTCCTTCAAGTTTAGCCACACGACGATTATCTCCACCTGTAAATCTAGAGTCCGCACAATATCCGGTAAAGGTGCCAGCCAATGTAATGGCTATGTTATTTCCTTAGCCGGTACCGGTAAAGGAGAAGGAAGTCTTTGTCCCATATCCCAAGGTGGTAGAAGAGGAACGAAGAATTAAATAAGACATCGTCTGAATGATGTCAGGCATACGCATCATTGTCTATGATGAACATACAAATAAATACACCCCAGACGATGATTTCCCAGACATAATGGTTACAATTCGGGAGAAGGAGGACGATGACAGCCCCTCCATCACTGCAGTCCACCAGGACTTTGCCCTTGCCAATTGGAGCAGCATTCCTCGCATTGGTCAACAATGGTAAAATGGGCAGGACTTCTTTTTGCCCCATAGATATAATAACTGCTTATTTTTTCTATACAGTATTAGCAGTTGTTTTGTCCGCACATGCTAACACTTTGTATGATTAAACAGTGTCATATATAAAGCATATTTTGTTTTAGGACACTGAACTTAGATGTGCCTGTACTTGCTGATAAGATGCCTCTTCTCCACAAGGATTGTAACTTCGATGAAAAGTTGGACTCAGACTTGATGGAAGTACAACAAGACATTGAGGTGCCTCTGGAGATCAAAGAATGGGTCGAAGACAAACCTAAACCCAACCTTGATCAAACCACCTCCTTCAATCTCAGAACCATAGAAAACCCTAGGTTAATCCAGATTAGTTCAGACCTTACCCCAAACCAGAGGAATGACATAGTTAAGCTACTAACTCAATTCCAGGATGTGTTTGCATGGTCTCATGAAGACATAGTGGGTTTGTCCACTGACATTGTCCATCATCTCCTTCCCATTAAAGAGGGATTCATGCTAGTCAAGCAGAAGCTCGGGCGATTGAAACCTGAGTGGAGTTTAAAGGTGAAAGAAGAAATTATGAAACAATTTTAAGCTGGTATTATCATGGTGTCCACATATCCTGAATGGATATCCAACATCGTTCTTGTGCCTAAGCCTGGAGGAAAGGTGCGAGTTTGTGTGGATTATATCGATCTAAATAAAGCTTGCCTTAAAGATAGCTTTCTCGTGCCATTTATTCACATTCTCATTGACAGTACTGCTAAATACGGCATGTACTCCTTTGCTGATTGCTTTGCGGGGTACCATCAGATCATGGTTGCTGAAGAGGATCGTGAGAAAATTGCCTTCATCATGCCTTAGAGAACCTTTTGCTATAGACGGTTGTCTTTTGGCCTTATCAATGCCGGAGCTACCTACTAGCGAGCCATGATAGCTCTTTTCTAGGACTTAATGCCCAAAGAGATAGAGATATATGTGGATGACATTATTGTCAAGTACCGAAGGGAGAAAGACCTCCTAGACCATTTTAGAAAGCTTTTCAACAGGTTACGTAAGTACAACTTGAAGTTAAATGTACCCAAGTGCGCCTTTGGCGTTAAATCAGGCAAGTTGCTAGGATTCCTAGTCAGCCACAAAGGGATTGAACTGAATCCCACTAAAATCTAGGCCATCGTGGAAATGCCCATTCCTCAGACAGAGAAGGAAATACGGGAATTTTTGGGAAGAGTCAACTTCATTAGTAGGTTCATTTCTCAACTCACAGTAACCTGTGAGCCTATCTTCAAGTTGTTAAGGAAAAACTCCTCCGTGAAATAGAATGATGAGTGCCAGAAGGCATTCCTTTCAATCAAAGAGCAGCTAGTCAAAGCTCCTATTTTGGTACCACCCAGGGATGATGTTCCCATGTTCACGTACTTGTCCATAAGTGACAATGCCATGGGTTGCATGCTGGGTCAGAAAGACGAGAGAGGCTGAGAACAAGCTATCTATTACCTCAGCAAAAGATTCAGCAGCAGTGAACACAAGTACACTACGATTGAGAAGACTTGTTGTGCTTTAGCATGGGCTTCCATGAGGTTACAACATTACCTCCATGGGCACACAACCCATCTAATATCCCGCGTGGATCCTCTCAATTATGTGCTCAGCAAGCCCATACTGAATTGCCGACTGTCCAGATGGCAGTTGATTATGCAATAATTTGACATCGTTTACATGACGTAGAAGTCCATTGAAGGTCAAGGAATCGTGGATCAACTGGTCGCCGCACCTTCAGGGGATTTCAAACCCTTGGAATCATACTTCCCCGATGAAGGGGTAATGGCAATTAAACAACACCATCAGTACGATACACGCTAAACATGGAACATGTATTTTGATGGAGCTGTTAATATGGAAGGTTCTGGAGCTGGAGTAGTTCTAGTATCCGATACAGGGGAGCAATATCCCGTCGCCGTTAAATTATAGTTTGTCAGCACCAACAACACAACTGAGTATGAAGGTTGTATCATGGGGCTAAAATTTTCCCATTCAATGGGCATCATGCGGTTAACTGTCTTTGGGGATTCAGAGTTGGTAGTCAAATAATCCACGGGAATCAATCAAACCAAAGAGCTACATTTGCTGCCTTACCATCGGTAAGTTTTACAGATGGCTTTGGAGTTCGAAGAGATCTCCTTTCTACACATTCCTCGTAATAGGAATGACTTCGCAGACGCGCTAGCAACTTTGGCATCCTTGATTCATATACCTGACAAGGAACACATGCCAAGCGTCATGTTTGCCCTACAAAAGGTGCCAGCCTAAGGGAACTATGTTGGAGAAGTATCAGATGAACTACCTCTAATCCAACAACCTTGGTACCAGCATATCAAGGAGTACTTACGAGATGTATCTATACCTGCTGAGGCGAGCTTGACTGAGCAAAGGCGGATTCATCGACTTGCTATGAAATTCTACCTGAGCGGAGATGCACTCTACAAGAAAGATGCAGGACTAGGTCTACTCAGATGACTGGACAAGGTCCAAGCCCATAGACTTATGGATGAGGTCCATGGTGGAGTCTGTGGCCCACACATGAGTGGCCCTCTACTTGTAAAGAAGATCCTCAGAACGGGACATTACTGGCTCTCTCTCAATGCTGACTGCAATGACCACGTCAGGAGATGCTATCAATGCTAAATTCATGGGAATGTTATCCACGCCCCTCCACGGGAGCTCCACAATATGAGTTCGCCTTGGCCTTTCTCAATGTGGGGAATGGACGTGATTGGGCCCATCGAGCCTAAAGCCAATAATAGGCATCGGTTTATCTTCACCATGATCGACTACTTCACCAAATGGGTAGAAGCAACCTCCTTCCCCAGGGTTACAAAAAGAAGTCATCATTGCTTTCATCAGAAACAATATTATTTGTCGATATGGATAACCAGAGGTAATTGTATCAGACAATGCTAAGAACCTCAACAATAAAATGATGGAGGAGTTATGTAGTAAATTCCACATCAAACATCTTAACTCCGTCATCTACCATCCACAGATGAATGGTGTTGTTGAAGCGACTAACAAAAATATCAAGAAGATCATGCAAAAGATGTCCGCTAACCACAAAGACTGACCTGACTTATTGCCTCTTACTCTGTTAGCCTACAGAACATCAATGTGCACTTCAACTGGGGCAACCACTTATGCATTAACCTATGGTATAGAAGCAGTATTCCCCATAGAAGTAGAAATGGAATCCCTCATATTGCTGATAGACGCTCAGCTGGATGAAGACCAATTGGTACAAGACAGGCATCACCAATTGTCTCTAATAGACGAAAGGCAAATCGCGGCTATCTTCCATGGTCAGTTATATCAACAAAGGATCGCATGATCCTACAACAGCAAAGTTTGGCTACGGCAGTTTAAATAACATGACCTGGTTTTGAAGAAGATCATCAACAACCAAGATCAGTCTAAGGGAAAATTTTTTCCTAACTGGGAAGGCCCATTTATTGTCAAGGAGGTATTGACAAGAGATGGTCTCAGATTGCAAGAAATGGACGGCGATGAATTTCCACAGTTTAATAACTCGGACACCGTGAAACGGTACTATGTCTGAAGTTACCATCAAACAAACATCCTGGTGTTGGATCATCAGATCACCAGTCATTCCAGTTCTTTAACCCTTCACTACATACAACTCTTCTTCCACACTGCACCCCACAGGAAAACACACTTTTCAAGCTAGCAGCCTGGTTTTCAGATCATCAGATCCTTTCCTCTTCACTCAATTTTTTAACCCTTACTCAACTTCGGTTATCCCACTAGGGATTAAATGTTTCGCACTTGCAGTTTATCCCCAAACATGGGATCAAACTTTTCACACCTGCAAATTATCCTGAACTTAGGATTAAACTTTCTTCCCCACCGCTGTTTGTCCTCCACATAGGATCAAACTTTTTGTTGGCCACAAATCGTCCTGAGGGGCGAACTACGTCGACCTGATCTCCTTGATACATGGGAGTACGTAGGCAAGAATTTTATATGGCCCAGTCGCAATAAAACAAAAACAACAAAAAAATTTTTTTACACCATTCTCCTTATAAAAACAAAAACATTCCTACACCATTTCTACCACATACAGCGATGAACCTCTTACACCAGGCTCGAACTACGCAGACCTGATCTCCTCTTCAACAGGAGTACGTAGGTAGCCATTTATGGTTTGGTCTAAACCCCTACCAAAACATAAATACTTGTCAATGGTACTGGGATCATACTCAATCCACAACATTTCATTGGCTTTAGACCAAAGGGATGGAATTACTTGACCTCCCCATCTAAACGAGAGACTCGGCGATCACCTAAGCTGTGGTTGTTCCTTGAAGAGCAACACCAATCTATAAGAGATGGAATTAACTAGGCTCCTCCTAAATAGGAGTACTGGCGACCATCTATGGTGGGATCAATCTTTGAGAGGAAAGCCATATTTCTCTCCACATTTTCGTACAGAAACCAATCCCAAGACACCAAAGATGGTAGGGAACACACAGATCAATGATCCATTCAGAACTGTCTAAGGATAACACATTGTCCATCTAGCAAGGAGGAATTCAGAATAAATTAAGATCATAAGCCCTGAAGAAGCAGGCAAATATCAAGCAAGTATTCAGGCATATCTAAAAGGGAAGTGATCAAAAATATATTTACCTGCTATATATAATATTATTCGATATACACAATATAAACTGTATATGAGAAAATGGCTATGCTAGTCTGTGCATGAAAATACAAGGCTATCTACAGATCGGTATACATGCGGGCTAGCAGATCTAACATAGCATCTCTCTCTGAAGAAGGAGGTAATGTTGTGGTCTCCTATACAAGGATATCCACACGAGCCAGCAAGTTTGAGGCCATCTGTATGGTGACGCGATGCTCATCAATGTACGCACTCTTCTCGACAAGCATACCAGTGGTCAGGGATCTCACTTTGGTACTATATATGATGGCTACATCCCGGGCAGATATAGCGCTATCCCGCTTAATGATCACTGCATCTCTGGCTGATATGGCCTCATCCCGCTCAACAACAGCGGCATCTCTACGAGCTAATGCCTTGTCTCTCTCTAACAGAGTTGCGTCTCTCCCATCAAGTGATGTCAACATTAGGGCTCTAGCCTGATCTCTCTCAAAGGTCATCAAATGAAGACTCTGCTCAAAGTACTGTGCCGAATGTTGGATCACAATAGTACTAGAACGGGAAGAATCTTAGAGAGATGCTGGCAACCCAGTAAATGGCTCCTCCTCGGTGTGTGAATCAATGTCCTCCATGGACTCTCCACCATCAGAATTATTACCCGGCACTGTGGATACTACTGCAGCCGATGAAGTCTCTGTCTCTATCCACGCAGCATACTCTGGAGAATAACCCAGATGGCTGACAGAAAAAGTAGCTATATCACGCTAATCCCATCAAGCATACACTCGGGATCGGTCCTCTGCTGACAAGTGGTGAGAAGCTAAGCGCTGACCTAAAGCCCCATCAAAAGGATGGAAATCCTAGAACTGGTCAAACTACGACATCATGACCAGTGGGTGGTAGGTAGTCATGCCCCTCAAACTAGCCAGAGGGAGATAATCCATGCAGGAGCATGAGTAATGAAAATGTAGGGCGAACTGAGCCCTGTACGCTGCAAGATAGCAAACGGATCTCCAATCCCAGCTAGGAAAATGGACCAGGATGTAGGATCTGTACACTCCATAGGCTGGAAGGAATATGACATAGCTATCTCATAGGTGAAACAATACCCGTGTCATCTAAATGTGCCAATCGGTCTCAGGTGTGACATAAACCACACGTATAGAATGACCGAACTGCCTGTGAATACCCCTGTAGGGTAAGTCCTGTAGAATGTGGCCGACCTCAGTGTCTCTGCCATGATCATCGAAATAATGGTACGACCCTCCTTGTGAGCTCTCACTGCCATAATAACGCTGATATCCAACTCATCCATGCATCGTGGCATGTACACGTATGATAATATGCACAGCAGCAATACATCTACTCTAGCCAAATGCCATTGATCCTCTAGTATGGTGAAATCCCCAGAATATCGAGCATAGTTGTCCTCATAGCCAAATCTGTCAATCAGAAAATATTGGGATATCTCGTGGCCGGATGTGATCTCATCCTGCATAACTCTCCGCCTCAACCCAGTGAGAGTAATAAACTGTCGGCTCACGTCATCGATGGCCATATGCACGTAAGGTCTGTCAAGTGGTAGCATCGTCAAAGGAGTTAACTTCTAGGTCCCAAGCTAGAAAACCTGCCTCTTCGGTACCCAGTCCTCCAGCATACCCTCCCCAAATCCTGCAGGAACTTGAAACATCAAAAGGGTCATGGTATACTGCAATAGCTAATCTACGGTTACCCTATCTAAGGGTGACATACTATCATACCAATATCTCAGATGGGATGCCACCAATAATGGCGGGGTGTGATCTATGTGGCTGACTGTCGAAGAAGACATCTGTGTGGGTCGTATCATAATACCATCCAGGGGTCAATGCTGAATATCTCTAGACATACATAAATATGCACAGCATGATACATCCATAACAGATAATAGATGGCAATATGATGCAGGGAATAGAAGATAGTACATACATTCCTAAATACATCACCATCTATATACATCATCTTTGTACAGCTAAAAATACAGGAAAATGCGGCACATACGCCCTACTACTAACAGAGGCCTATCAAAAGATATAGCAAAAATGGGGTACAACCACCCAATATCTAACAAGAGGACTATCAAAAGAGATAAAGAGAATACACATCAAAAGAAGACAATGGTGTCAATATCTACATCATCAATCCTATCCACCTAATGTAACTCCTCATGAGTCACTGGATTTCTATCAATAGGGATGCCAGGCCTATACAAAGGAGGATCTACGCCGACAAAGCCAAATGGGTCATCTGAGGGGTCAGCTCCTGCGCTAGATGGATCAAATGAATCTGCCTCTACTGGATCTCTATCCAAATGCCGTATAAAAAAATGTGCTTGGTCCAGTCGCTTGGTCAAGCTGTCAATCTATGTCACATGAGTCAGATCTCGGACACAGGCTAGCCAATCTGTCATCATCACCTCACAGTCTAGCAAATGGAGAGACTGAGTCTGGTGAAACCAGCGCTCAGACAATGCCCTGAGGTAACCCTAACGATATCGGCGGGGAGGGATGGAAAAGAATGCCCCAAATCCCCAGTCATGCACAATCGCTCTATAGTCAGGATGCAGAGCCTGGTACATGGAGTGAATGCTGAACCAGTTCCCTCAAGGCTATGTAAAGTCGGGGACCTACATAAAATGTAGATCGATATCAAAATCCTTTACTCCTCATCAATAGGAAAGAAGGAAGATTAAGATCTAACTTCATACCTTGTTATCGTGGAGATACATCGAGGGATGTCAACTCAAATCACCCAGAAGCTCTGGTTTTCCACCTGAATACTCGGGAGGTCCTTATGGGAAACATGTGTAGCAGAAGCGGGGTCCGCGATCGGAATATCCTCCTCCTCGTCCTCAACGCCCGACACATCAATCCGAACTGGACGTATCACCGCCTCCACCAGACGACGTGGCTTTCTAACAGAACGCGGTCGAGTCACTTCAGAAGCCCTCCTTCGTACACCAGAAGTGGTCTTGTAGGAACTACTCGGCTGATCTAGATCCATAATATCTGGACAACAAGTCTCCAAATCACCTTAGAAAGGGTGTGGTAATTTTAAAACCTGGAGCTTCCTTTTCAAAATATATTTTATGACTACATGCATGCATGCATTACTTTAACATACATCTACAGTAGAGTTAAAAATGCATGACTACTTAATGCCTACATTTTGAAATTTTTTTGTCATAGTTTCCTTTATAAATAGGACTATCCACATGCACATAGGCATGACTAGGTGGCCATTCAATAGCACACCTGCCCATAGTCATATACATACTATTTGCTTTAAATGTCAAAGACATCCATCCATAGGGGTAGCCTAATTACCAGGACTACTTCGCTTTACTACATTTGCTCATTTGTCCTCAAAAAGGATAAGAAATAGCAAAAAAAGGTGCCAATTTGACTATTTCAAAAGTCCAATTTTTTCACATCATTATGTTCAACATGGTTTAATACTAATATTTAATATATTGAATATTTCTTCTTAAGTCATTTGAGCATACATATTCACTACTATGTATCTAGATGCATTTCATATGAAAAAGTCATTTTTCAACGGATAAAAATTGAAAAAGAAGACATGCTTGCGTTACCATAACAATGTAGAACACTTGTGCAGTGACAGAATTTTCAGGAAGATGTCCGAACTCAGTATATCTGAAGAATAGCTCTCAGATTTCCTTCGCGGCGCAACATAAAATGACTTGAGAAAGCAAACTGCAACATTAATAGCCATTCACGGCTGGTCGCAGGTCCACCTACGGCTGCTGTACGTGTACATGCGACACCCTTACATGAGGCCCACCCCTCCGGCTAGGTCCAATTCAAGTTGCAAAGGTGTCCTCACAAGCTGAAAAGGCCAAATCAGGGATAAAAATGCTACGCGATTGAGCAGAATAGCTTAAAATCCTGATTTTCCTGGACCCGACTATAGCTTTCATATCATTCATTGGTATTCGCCCAAACATAGGGTATACTATACCGATGATCTTAGTAGTTGCAAATCACATTCGGCAATAATGGACAAAGGTCAAATGTCATCAATTCAGGGTCGTCAGCCTAATCCTTTCAAGTAGATCCCCGACGGGGGTTACAACACATGGTCATCTATCCAAAAATAGATCCCCAGTTGGGGTTACAACGCATATTGTCCATTGACGCACACGTCAGCAGGGATTAAACAGATCCCCGGTGGGGGGTTACAATGCATACTTTCTATTGATACGCATGTCAACGAAGGTCAAGCAACCTTGACGTCAGTTCAGCCGTTGGTAAGTAAACCCAACGATGCATTAGAAGCCATCCAATGATTGCATCAGTTGATACACACATCAATAAAGTTCAAGCAGCGTTGACATCTAGCCCCGGTAGGGAGTTCATCCGTTGATGTACAAGTTAGTAGAGGTCAAGTAGATCCCAGGTGGGGGTTACAACGCATGGTCGTCCGTTGGTTCACACGTCAACGAAGGTTAGGCAACCCTGACAACACATATTGTTAGCAGTAAATCCGACAGAATATTGATATGTCCTGGCAAGACAAACCGGGAGAGATCAATATCATCGGAGAGGATCGATGATGGAATATGCTATACACATCATCAAACAGACAAAGCTTTATCCTCCCAGATCTCTTGTACACGAGAGGCACATCTTTGGAATAAAGTATGTATCAAGGATTTAAGACTTTGGTGATAGCCCCAACGTCAACATCCTAAGAGGTTTGGATCACACATCCAAGCTTATCATCATTGCCATCACCGGTTGAAGTAACAAGGAGTCGGCAATCATCCCCATCATGTGGGAAAGCAATCCATATGCATCATACATTTGCATCATGTTACTACACATATCATCATATTTATCTTGTTGCATTTCAAGTGTCTAGGATTCTTTATCCTATCCATGCCATTACATTACATGAATATGATAAAGAGGGGCATCTGTAGACACTCAAAATTTTCTACACACCTGTTACTAACATTGTAGGAGGGCAGATTTATCTTTCAAAGATAACCCTGGAAGACAGCTCACATCCAGTTCGGATACTACCGAAAGTTCAGTGTCAACCCCGGAACACACACCGGGAATATCAGTTCCAACCTAAGATAAAACCCCGAGGCCTGCAGTTCCAATACCAGAAATTCCACCGGAGAAAGCCAATTCATCCTGGAGATAACCCCGAGATATTCAGTCTCAGTCTCGATACCAGGAATAACAGCGCTAACCTTGGAGATAACCCCAAGGAATGCAGTGGCAGTTCCAGCAATAACCCCAGAAATGCTTGTTTTAAATGCATACAAACAACTTTAGAACACTCGACACTCACACCGAGGCACTCAGTACAAGACCCAAAGATAACATCAGGAAGACAGGCACACCTCAGAGATGACACTGAGGACCTTTAACACTTACAACAGTCCAATCTTAGAGATAACCCTGAGCAACATTTGCTTTATCAGCCCAAACCGGAGATAACCCCGGTGAGGGGCAAAGTCATTATCTTGCCACCTTGACGCCACATCACGTCATCTCAACATCTCATACATACATTTGTGCACAGCAATGTCCCATAAGAACCAAGGAAAGTCCAATCCCGAGTGACTATTACGCAGGGTAACGGATATATTTTGAAGCTTGAAGACCGGAGGGCATGGTCCCATCTTCCTGACTTCATATAACCTCTAATCTCATGTCATTGCGTAACTCTCGACAACGACGATAGAAAATAGGTCTTATACACCTCAGTCAGATGTCTGGATTGAAGTTCTGGGGTGGCCATTTTGTAAGAGGAAAAGGCGAGGAAGCCTAATCCAATTTGCTCTGTACACACCCTAAATTGAGTGATTTCTCATTTTTAACACTTGTAAACTCATATATAGCTACTTTTTACCGGCGGGAGCCGAGTGTTCATTCACTTCAAGTTATAGAAGTCATCTTTGGAAACCCACTGTAAGCCTTCTTACACACTTTAAAGCCTTTCTCTTCATCTTTGCACACACTATTCTTCACATTGAGAGTTGTGTTATGTGAGTATGCCCAGTCTTCGGTCCGTGGTTTCATTTCAGTTTGTATATATATATATATATATATATATATATATATATATATATATATATATATATATATATGGACTACCATTATCGAGTTATGCCTTGATTTAGCCTAAACTTATGTTTGGAGCGTTTAATTGCTTTTGTGTGTGTGTGTGTGTATATATATATATATATATATATATATATATATATATATATATATATATATATATATATATATATATATATATAATTCGTCCCGCCTGGAGTTTACATCGTGGCGAGTGACTATTTTTACATCTTTATTTACATTTTGTCCCGCCTGGAGTTTACTTCAAGGCAGTTGATCGTTTTATTGATTTATTTACATTTGCAATCCCCAACAGAGGTGTTTCATGGTGGTTGATTGTTTGCATATATATATATATATATATATATATATATATATATATATATATATATATATATATATATACTTCTTTTATATATTTACATTTCTGATCCCCCATGGAGGTGCTTCGTGGTGGTTGATCATGTCTGTATATATATATTTATAGCTTTTATATATATAACTGCTTACTGCGTTCATATCAATTGCGGCATCATGTGAGCCTAAGAATCATGTGATCACAGATTCAGTCTACTGAATCTAGATTCAATTCCCGTCACGAACACTTTTAGCTGTAAGTAGCTTGTAAATTATTCACGGTGTTTGGATTTCCTCAGATGGTTTTCATACCCACGAGAAATTCGGCACTACTTTGTACATTATTTTCTCGAAGGTGCTTCGCATCTCTAAAATAAAAGCAATCAAGCCGAACATTTAATAAAATAGAAGTATCAAATGCCTCAATTACTATTGAGCACAAGGTTTAAAAAACCTCTTTTATAAAACATCACTGCTATATCTTGCTTAAAATTAAATTTTTATACAAATTCAAACCCTTTGTATATAGGTGCGAACAAGGCATATCACTACTTCCAAATAACAGCACATCAACCCACACACACACACACATACATTCATATAATAGTTTCTTAAAAATTGGCGGTCATCGTGGCATCACGGATGTCAGAGGGTGCCTAACACCTTCCCTCCGCATAATCAAGTCCTCGGACCCTAATGAATCTCGGTTTCATAGACCCGTTTAGCAGTGTCACATCACTTGGTCAATGTTCAAACCTTTTATCGGTTGTGTTGGTACAACCAGTTAAAAAACCAACTGGCAACTCTTATAGTCCAATCGTCGACATATACATGTCGGACCTTTTTTGCTTATTTTTTCAAATAAATCTCACCCAATATGAGAACACAAAATAATAAGAATAGAAAAGGGACAAATAAAAATCTCGACGTCGACAATAAGACATGGAATTACTGTCAAGTCTTATTTTATTTAATTATATGTATTTCGACTCTTAAATGCACAACTCCAAATAATGCAAATTAGAAACTCCTTTCTAATTTCATTCTGCATTGGCCAAGGATTACTGGGTTGTCATTTATCGAATCACATAGGACATTTCTGTTCTTTTACTAGAAGCGGTAGATTCTTTATTGATCATACATTATCTCCATATATGACTTATTATACTTAAGCATACCCTTTGATATACCCTAAAGGTCTTAAGGAATAAGTCAAAGTATAACTCCTCATACACAAGATACTATGATGATCTCAAGTCCAAGGATCACTTGTACTACTATCACTACAGGAATTCCTATTGACAGGCAAGTAAAACTCCATTAGGTATTCCTTAGCGAGCCACGTTTAGTGAACTTATTCTCTAATAAGCACATACATACTTGCTTTAGTGTGTCCACACAAACGATCATGAGATCAATCATCCTCATCTAATGATCAAGCAATGTATATACCAATCTATCTGGATTCACTAATCCCCAATTTAGTAATCTAACGATTGGGAACTATTTTAGTTTTAAGCTTTTTAATAATTTAGATCTCATTAGAATGATCATCATCATTATTCTAAAAGCATTTCTTAAAACTATGGGTTTATCACATATTATAAAATAACATCATGTAGATAATTAAAATCCTTTAATAAATTAATACTTTTTATTAATAAATGAATAAGATTGTTACAAAGTATATGATTTATCATGAAACATGATTATCTTGTGTGCATACTACTTTCAATCTCCCACTTGCACTAAAGCCAATCGGCATGGTATCTCATACCCTTCTTCTCTAAGTGATGATTATCCTGCTATTGGATAAGCTTTAGTTAATAGATATGTAATGTTGTTATTGAGAGTCCACTATCTCTATAGTAATTTCTCATCTTTCAATGATTTCTATAATCAAATGAAAGTACCACAACATATGTTTAGACCCAAGATGAGACTTAGGATCTATTCCTAATTTTGTATTGAACTTTTCATCCAAACAATCAACTTGCAGCTTCATTTACAGCTATATACTTTGTCTTTATCACAAAACCATCAACCCTTTACTTTTTGGAACCTTTCCAATTCACTGCACCACCGTTCAAGGTAACGCTTTACCTTAAAGTGGATTTTCTGTCGTCTTGGTCTGTCTGAAAAAGTTGAGTCTGTTAAGCCCTTTAGTTTTAATTTAGACCCACCATAAATTTTAATCATATCCTTAGTGCCGGTTAAGTACTTTAAGATGTTTTTCACTGTCTTACAATGATCTACTCTAGAATATGACCGATCAACATCAAGTCTCGTATATTTAATTATATACATGACTGTCACTCATGCGATCTCTCTTTTAGGAGTCTTTGGGGACTATTAAAAGAGATACACTTCAGGGCTCATCTGCATGAGACATCTCTTGGAGTTTTCCATGCTAAACGACTTTAGCATCAATTGAATATACGTTCCTTGGGTTAAGTCGAGCATCCTCTTGAATCTATCTATATAGATTTGTATCCACAATTAAGATACTCTTCCCAAATCATTCATGGAGGAATGTTTAGATAACTTTATCTTTACTAATTATAGCAGTAGTATGTCATTCCTTATCCATAGTATATCAACATATAATATTAGGAATATCATGGCGCTCCCACTGGCCCTTTTGTACACACTAGGTTCATTCTTATTTTTGATAAAATTAAACTCTTTTGGTTGTCTCATCAAAACGAATGTTCCACATTTGAGAAGCTTGCTTTAATCCATTTCTCTGAGTGTCTACAACTCTTACCGCATCGTATGTAACTGGATCATCATCTTCTATGATGTGTACCTCATCATCATCATTTATGATGAATCCATACCTCCCATGTATCTTCAATACTATTCCAGATTTACGATTCGATTATGGTACAGTAGGTCCAACTACAGATTCCTCTTATTTGACTTATAGTGTTTTGTGGTTCTTGAACTCTTCAAGATCTATTATCCTCCCACTAGCTCTGTAATGACCCCAAAAATCTATACAATTTAAATCTCGACTTCGGTCGTTAACTATACATTCAACCTCTAATAATACATCATTATTCGATGTTAAACTTAATAAAATTGCGGAATATTTAAAACTTTTATACATTTCCTTCTTTCTTGCCCTGAATCACAACCATTACATTACATCTCTTTGATTCAATCTTATATCATGAATCATTACAACAAAATGACTATACAAAGTCTTACATCATAATTAAATATCCATATACATTAGATAGCTCAACTTACATTTCAACAACATGTTACGTTCAAAATATGAAATACATTTCTCATAAAACATAAGTAATCTTCGTGAATATAGATCTCTATAACTCACATAGCACGTATCTTTACCTTAAAATCTTGACCTACAAAAGTGGTTATTTGCAAGAGTGAGCTCGACATCCCAACAAAGTTTAACAGTTTTCATGCATCACATAGCACATAATAACATGCTCGACATACATCTCATTAAAGTAACATGGCATACATGCTTTTAATTCACATAACAAATATAAAGATTGAGTTCCTTACTCAATCATCATTACTTAGCCAAAACAATGCAGTCATATATTGACTTTAACATTTCATGATTTCAACATGCATAACATATCATGCAATTTAAAACAGTTCATCAAGTCCACATAGAAAATAGGAACCGAAAGACTTGTCTTGATCGTTGTTTACCAATAATAGCTTAACAGCTTATAGTTATCTGCACTTCACGTGCCCTACACAATTATATAATCATACACATCAACGATTAGTCACATAACAACACATAGCAATTGTAATGTAAACTCTACTCCACATCTCATAATCTTTCCTATTAATTAGCACACAATGTTCAATTAGATTGTGTTAACTTTTCGACTTATGACTCATTTCTTTTTAGTCAAACTCGATGTTCAAGTGCTTAAGTCTTGCTAGGACTACTTATTAGTTTTATATTAAACCCATTCCATATCTTATAATATCCATTTCAATGGAATTGAAACACTTTTTAAGTTCATTAACATTTGGCACGACGTTTCGACGTTCAATCGTCACACATCCGATTTGTCTCTCTTGTGTATGCTTACTATGCTTCTATAACTTATCTAATATATTATTTATTAATGTTAAGCATCATTATATTTACTAACATACATGTTATGTAACTTAGGACATCATCTTTTATCGTCAGGAGCACTACACATTAATATGTGCATGCTCGACGCCCTCCGATTGCCCCTAAAAACACAATAGTCCTAAAGATGACCATTTTGACTACTATTACAGACCTCAAATTGAAAAACTTAAAGCATAAAAGTTGTAGGTCTACTCGTCCTCGTTCCGGATCATCTTGAATTACCTCAATCGGAGTTCGTATGAGAAAGTTATGGCCATTTTCCTAAAGGAGGTTAAAACTGTCCGACTCAGACTTCTGTCCCCAACTAGGCTAACCAGTGGCACCGCAGCGTGAGATTGGCATTGGGGCTCGAATTTCAGCGCTGGGGCGCGAATTTTGGCTCCGGGGCGCGATTTTTGGCGCTGAGGCTCAAATTTTGGTGCTGGGGTGCCGAAACTTGCAGAACCCGACCATGAAGAACAAAATAACTAAACTCTGGACTAATTACTACTGCTAACATCTAAATTAAGACGTAAAACTTATAAAGATTACTCATAAACATTTAATTATCATACATATACCAATTTAGCACCACTTAACAACAATTTTAGAAAACTTAAATCCTTGAAAGCACTAGTTTTAAACCAACAATACTCCATAACCGACGTTTGTTTACACAGTGAACACTGTCATCCTACCAATTTGATTCCTTTAAACCATGTTCTGCTTAATATCTTACTCAATTAACGAATTCAAAGTTAAATTTTGCAATTAGTATACACCTCAACCACCAATTTTGCTACTGTCATTATCCATGTATAAGAACATACACTGATAAACAATTTCCCTTTCTTTTAATAAAATTAACATAACCCTTCATATTTAAACACTACTTCTAATATCATATACCCATAAAAACACCATAGTTCAATTATAGAACAATAACTATAGAATTTTGTAAAAACTTTATATTTACAGTGAAATAGAAGAACACGACTTAAGCATCACGATGTGAGACATATAAGATTATGGGAAAAAATACCTTCTTGTTGCTAAAGAAATTAACATTAATAGTAGACAATTCCCTCACCAGCCTTTCTCAAACGCTCACAACTCTATGTCAAACTCTCTGAGAACTCCTTCTTACTCTCAGTTTAGCAAATAATTCAAATGCGTAAAACTGATAACCAATATAAGTATAGTAAAAATAAAACCAACGCACACCCGTTTAAAACAAAACCGACGCCTACTAAATATCCCTATTCAATTATCAGTTACCAAATATATATATTATATTTAATTTAATTTATATTACTAGTAAATCAAATTTAAAAATCCAAAACCCATAGGGCTTTGTTTGGCAAAACACTTTAAAATTAAAGAATTAATATATTTAAGCCTTGTTTGGCAAAATAAATTAAAACTACTTTAATTTATTTTAATAACCATTTATAATATAGTTATTTGTCACACTTCTAATTAATTAAGTTTTCATACTTGATTTAATTAATTCTAATAACAATTCATTGCATAATATAATAATTTCTTTAACCATTATAAACTCTCTAACTTAATTATTAAATTAAATTAGATTACTATTTCAAAATAATTACTTTCCTTAACTCATTAATTATTTATTAAATAAATAAATAATCAAATTACATCAAATCAATTAAACAAATACTTATTCAACGATAAACACAACCATTAAATATTTATATAATTCAATAAATATTTAAATATTATAATAAAAAATCTGGATTGTTACAAGCTCCTTCAATGATAAACATATTTATCTTAGAAAGCAGCATATTTCGTAACAAACACATTTTTCTAAGTAAGATTATAGAACATATACCCTAAACTTACTTTAGGACGTCCCACAAATCTGTACTTGTCAAATCTTGTCCCAAGCTTATCGTTTGAAATCTTTTCACATAAGCTGGACAACCCCTTATCTTAACTTACTTAAAATTAGGAATCCTTCGTGTCCATAACTTTTATGGAGTCTTGTGGCCGTATTTTGAGGTTACATTTTTCGTAGATATGCAACCATTTCTAGGACATTATCCTAGAAGGATACAGAAATGTCGGTAAAATCATTATGGACCATACCATGTACAACAAGGTATGATTTTTTCTTTCAGATAGATCAATCAATTATTGCGTATCAGGAGGCGTCCATTGTGAGAAAATTATTTGAGATGATCTCGAAACTCATTGAACAAGTATTCCTTCCTTGACCAGATCAAAGAATCCTAATACTCTGCCAATTTGTTTCACTTCTGAATTCTTTGAACCTTTCAAATAATTTACACTTGTATTTCAATAAATACACACATTCAACTCTTTGAATGATCATCTCCTTTTCTTATACTAATTTGTTCAGTATGCAAAATTATTTTCACGTAAGTTAAGTATACTAAATCCATTAAGTAATATTCCAGTTCTATACAAAACATTATTATTATAAATAGAACAAAAATTGTTCTTAAATATAATACAAAAGATTTTATTGTCCAACAACAAAATAGAAATAATATTTCTAACAAGTACTGGAATACAATAACTTATTGACTTAATAGATTTGCCCGTAGGCATTGCTAAACTATAAGTTCCTATGGTTAATGAAGCAACCTTTGCTTCATTTACCAGACATAGGATTACTTATCCTTTGTTTAGCTTTCTACTTTTGCTTGGTCCCTTCATAAATCTATATTTATGATAACCAAAGCCGGTATCCAATACTTGGGTATAACCTTGACTTAAAGAAAAATTTATTTCAATCATGAACAAAAATTATATTTGTAACCGAATCTTCACTAAGCTTCTTCTGGTTAGCCTCTATAAGATGCTTCTTGTAGTCTCCTTTATAGTGTCCAGGCTTATTGCAATGGAAGTAAACTCCTTTGCTATCCACATCAGTTTTGTTCTTATTATAGTTTGTTTTTGCCTTTTATATTTACCTTCTTAGAATCGTTCTTCTTTTTAGAAGATCTTTTGAACCCTACTAGTAATACTTGGTCTTTCTTGGTTGGAAAATGACTCTCTTCATTTTTTAAAATGTTAAGCAAATCAGCGAAGCTGATATCTAGCTTGTTCATATGAAAAATTCACAACAATTGTGAAAGGACTCTGGGAGTGAGTGTAAAATAAAATCTTGGCTCAACTATTCGTCCATGAAAAAACCAGTTGTCCTAATTGATCAATCAAATTGATTATGTTAAGGACTTTTATCTGTATTGTAGTGTCATCGGTCATTCTAGATCGGAAGAGCTCCTTTGATATCTGATATCTATTAGTCCTACTTTTCTCACCATCAACTACTTGACGTGTTGAAGTATAGTAGGAGCATCTATAGTTTCATGCTGACGCTGAAGCTCGTTACTCATGGATGCGAGCATGATGCATTGAGCCAACTTTGCATCATCTTGCCACTTTCTAAAAGTAGCAATCTTTCCTCAGAGACAATGTCAGCAACTATTGCAGGGGTAGGCATATTAAGGACATAAGATAGCTTTTCAGCCGTGAGAACTATTCTCAATTTCCTTAACCAATCCATTTAATTCGGTCCGGTTAAATAACATCTAATATGTTACACAGTTATAGTAATTTAGACATTGTAAAATTATGTAAATATATTTGTTATTAACAACATTTAAGCATACATTCTTTTATTAATTACTAAAATAATTTAGGTCTTATTTTAAACTGGTATCTCCTACTATTTTCATCAAACTATATTACCCTCACTTATATAGTTCGGCAAAATCTATTTAAAGATTTGCTAGTGAGAATAAGGATCTCATTTCAAATGTATATAGCCTTGTGGTGACACAACAAACTATATATAAATAAATAGGTAAACAACTCTTGTCAATTACATCAACTATGCAATTCCTTGTATTTTGCCTCTTAGATCATAATGGTCAAGTCTGTGCACATCCGAACTAAAACGATTTAAGTTAAGTCCAACCTAGCACTCCATATATTAAAAAAAATATTGTCCTTGTGGTGACACAACAAAACAACATTATTTAATTTTCTTTATAAGCATAAAATTTGATAAAATTAACATCTCAAAGAATTAAGATAAGCCTTGTGGTGACACAATAAACTTATAATAATTAATTGATACTCTAATATTTTTATCATGCTAAAAGGCGACGTTCGATATTCTAAATATCTTTGAAAGCTTAGGACTTAATATAAAAAATTTGAGGGGTTTGCATGTTATTAAATTGTCTCATCTTGTTTAGCGTGCATGCACATATATATATTAAATACGCGTCATATTAATGAACATGCAAAACATGTTTGCATTATATATATATATATATATATATATATATATATATATATATATATATATATATATATATATATATTATAAGCATGTATATACAGAATACTATATTCTACCCGGATTGATTATGGACTTTTATTCTAGTTTGGTTTACTAGAGCCACCAAGTGAACCAAAAGGTCAAACTCTAGGGGTGCAAAAATTAATATTTAAATATAACTATTATATTTAAACCCGGGCTTCATTACAAATGAGTCTTCAAGCACTCCTTGCTCTTTACTCCTTGCTCCTTGCTCCTTGCTCCTTGATCTCAAATTCTTCAAAATTAATTCTAACTATTCCTATTACAAAACTATGTAAAATAAATAAAAACCTTGATCACCAGCCAAGGAGAAGTACATAAAAGGAGGATAGAATTTATATTAAGAAAAAAATTAGAAAAGACGAGGTATGCAGACGACATTTAATAAAACTCATACATTCATGCATCCAACTAAAATAAAATCCAATCACATTGGTCAGTAGTCCGTAATCAATCTCATTTATTATCATATACATCACCATATGCATCAATAAATAAATTTATCTCATGAATAATAAACATTCAATATATATATATTGATATTATTAAATGGGCAAATTTAGTTAGCATAAAATCTAATTTTAAATCTAAATAAACTCCTTTATTTTAATCCAAATTTAAATCAAAATAAACCTCTTTTATTTTTATTTATCCAATTTTGAATAAAATAAACTATTTTATATTAATCAAATTCTTTAATCAAAATAAACTCATTTATTTTAATTAATTATGGAATCCAAATCCAAATAAAAAAAATCCTTTATTAAAGAAAACGCGAATTCTCTTTCTCATTCACAAATAAACTCTTTTATTTTGAATTATATGAAATCTTATTCCATATCTAAATAAACTCATTTATTTAAAGAAATACAGATTCTCTTTCATATTCACAAATAAACTCTTTTATTTTGAATAATATGAAATCTTATTTCATATCTAAATAAATTCATTTATTTAAGGAAACATGGAATACAATTTCAACTCCAATTAGTTATCATAGAATCCAATTCCAACTCTAATTAGTCCGTATGAAATTCAATTTTAAGATTAAAATAAACTTTTTTAATTTAATTATAAAATAATTCAGAATAATATATATATATATATATATATATATATATATATATATATATATATATATATATATATTAACTTATGAATCAAGCCGGTAATACCTCAACTCATATATAGTTTTGATATGTATGTATAATATATCATATATCATAGATATATAATATATACTAACACGTTTATGGCTGTTCTATATATATCTATATATATATATATATATATATATATATATATATATATATATATATATATATCTTGTAACGTGTTTTCGCGAATCAGCCACGGTTCCGCAATTTTTTTTTAAAAAAAATAAATTTTAAACAACAAATTATGCCCAATTAAATTGTTCTGAATATATATCAATATATATATATCAAATTAAAATAATTAATAATTTGTATAAAGGTTTGGCTCTGATGCCACTGTTAAGTTTGTAATATTCATGAGCGCAATCAAATTGCACAAAATAAGCGGAAGCATGAAAATTATAGTTTTAAAATTTTACAAACTATATACCCGGATCATCCTTCATGCACAATTATTAATTAAACGAAAAGATAAAGAACGAGAATCATACCCTTGAAGATTCGAGCTTCCTCAGGTACAAGTTCACCTCCAATCTTTTCGTGTTCAACTTGAATCCATCGGGTTTGGTTCCTTCCTTTGATAAACGTTAGCCACCCAAGTGTTTGGCCTCTAGAGATGATCCACCAAGGAAGAAGAAATATTCAAAAAAAAAGATATTTGGCAAAACCCTAGTTTTTCTATCTCTCGTAGAAAATGATGTACTCTCCTAACTATTGAAATTACGTATGTTGTGAAAAGGTCAACCCCTTTCACCCATAATAAGACTCCTCTTATTTATAGATGTGTGCAACCCTCCTTAACAAATAAGGAATTAGGTTTTATTTTAATTTAATTAATTAAGCTCTCGATCTTATTGGGAATAATTAATTAAACTCTTTTAATTAATTAGCCTCCTAATTTTATTAGGATATATGAGATTACTTTTATTAATTAATTCTCAAACTCCTTTAGGAATTAAATAATAATAATAGTAATAATAATAATAAGACTCCTCTTATTAATTTATATTTAATATTTTCAAAATATTAAATAATAAATATTAAGATATTTAATTTATTCTATCACCATAGATTAAATTAAATACACTTAACTTATTATTACGATTATGCCATTAACTTCTTAAATAATTATTCTTCCTTTAATGATGTGACCCTTTAGGTTCTCCATATTAAACCGGTTGTGAATAAATCAATTAGAACAATTATAATCTAATTTAAATAAATAAATTAAACTATTAATTTATTTAAATAATATTTATTCTATAATAGGGATAAACCTCCCTAGAGATTAACGACTTTCCAGATAATATAGATTTCAACATTAATCATAAAAGAACCTTTGAGTAAATAGATACCATACAATTCAATCTTTTCACCATTCAATGTCCCAATTAAATATAAGACATTGAATTACTGTCAAGTCTTATTTTATTTAATTATATGTATTTCGACTCTTAAATGCAAAACTCCAAATAATGCAAATTAGAAACTCCTTTCTAATTTCATTCTGCCTTGGTCAAGAACTACTAGGTTGTCATTTATCGAATCACATATGACATTTCTCTTCTTTTACTAGAAGTAGTAGATTCTTTATTGATCATACATTATCTCCATATACGACTTATTATACCAAAGTATACCCTTTGATATACCCTAAGGGTCTTAAAGAATAAGTCAAAGTATAACTCATCATACACAAGATACTATGATGATCTCAAGTCCAAAGATCACTTGTACTACTATCACTACAGGAATTCCTATTGACAGACAAGTAAAACTCCATTAGGTATTCCTTAGCGAGCCACGTTCAGTGAACTTATTCTCTAATAAGCACATATATACTTGCTTTAGTGTCTCCACACAAATGATCATGAGATCAATCATCCTCATCCAATGAGCAAGCAACGTATGTACCAATATATTCGGATTCACTAATCCCCAATTTAGTAATCCAATGATTGGAAACTATTTTAGTTTTAAGCTTTATAAGAATTTAGATCTCATTAGAATGCTCATCATCATTATTCTAAAATCATTGCTTAAAACTATGGGTTTATCACATATTATAAAACAGCATCATGAAGATAATTAAAAGCTTTTAATAAATTAATATTTTTTATTAATAAATGAATAAGATTGTTACAAAGTATATGCTTTATCATCAAACATGATTAGCTTGTCTGTATACTACTTTCATCACTGATATAGCATGTCGTTGGTAATAACTCCAACGAAGTATCGAAAATGATCCGATGATGTAAGTCATTGAAAACTACTTCAACGAAGATCATAGTATTTGATATTGTAAGTCGTTGATGATAACTCCTGCGAAGCGTCAGAGAAGTCTGACGATATAAACCATGGAAAACCATCTTCATCGGGGAAGACCGATGATTGAATATGTTATACAGATCCCTAGTAAAAAAAGCGCTATCCCCAGAGGAACTATCAGCATCAACTTGGTAGAAAGTCAGAATGATAGTGATAATTCCAGCGTAATGGTAAGAAACAACGCATGGTGGCCACAAAGCCAAGCCATCATCTTGATGAAATAGCAACAATCCCCAAGAGTCACTCGCAAAAGAGAAGAACGTCTTCGGTGGAAAGTAATTCAAACGGATTAAAGACTTTGGTGATAACCACAATGTCAACATCATGTGGTCTCAATCATTGGAAAGCCTCTATTGCCGAGATCTTGAAGACATCTCTGCGACATGTCAGCAAATCAAGCTTAGTAAACACTAATGGACATTGCAAACCGCTGGCGATAACCCCAGTGTAGCATCAGAAGATTCGATGATCGAATCTTTGTAAACTACCAATCGAGCAGACATCAAAGAGGTTCAACAGAGTCTTCATTAACAAATCCATCCCCCAACAGAAATGGCAGTAGCCGACAGTTATTACATCCTATCGGAAAACATTCCAACAACAACATTCAGCATAATATTACATCATGATGTATTGCATTTCCATCATCTTAAGCTTGTCATATTTCAAGTGTCTAGTAGTCTTTATCATGTCCATGCCAATGCATTGCATGAATATGATAAAGAGGGGCATCTGTATACACTCAAAATTTTGCATTCCTGTTACAAACCTTTCAGGAGGGAAGAATCATCTTCCAGAGACAACTCCGAAAGTTAGATCAAGTTCCAGCCCTAGAGATAACCCCGAGAGACTCAATTCCAACCCCTGAGATATCCCTAGGAGACTCAGTTCCAACCCCAGAGATAACCCCATGAGACTCAGTTCCAACCTCAGAGATAGCCCCAAGAGATCTAGTTTCAACCCCGAAGACAACCCTATGAGATCTAGTTTCCAATATCTGAGATAACCCCAAGAGATTCAGTCCAAACCCAAAGATAACCCTAGGAGGTCAAGACAACCTCAGAGATAACCCTGAGGACAGTCAGAGTTAACAGCAGCCCAATCTCGGAGATAACCTTGACAAACGACTACTACAACTGTGCCAAAGCCGGGGATAACCCTGGGAGGGGCAAAATGGTTATTTTTCCACCTCAACATCACATCAACATCGTCTCAACCCAGTTTAACTCAAACTGTGTACAAAGATATCCCACAAGAACCATAGCTCAAAATCTCGAGTGACAATTGTACAAGACTACACAACGGATTGACAACGAAGACCTGGAGATCTGATCATTAACCCATCTTCCTAGCATCGGACAATCTCGAATCCCATGTATTTGTGTAGCTGTCGACAACGACTTTCTAAAAAGGTACATAACACCTTCATCGGATGCCCGAATTGAAAGATATGAAGATTCGAGCGGACAAGGTGTAGCCCGAGTGCATATACTTCGAGACGACGGGAGCTACAAAGCCTAGGGTAGCCCGGGCAACTGCAGATAGACCCGCGGCTCCTTGGTCTATAAATATGACATCACAGTAGCTCATTTGAAAAAAAGAAGAAGAAAATAAAAAAAAACTCAGTCCATTTCAGCCTTTAACTCATTCTGGAGTGCTCCAAACTGAGTGATTCTTCTTTCTAAACAATTGTAAGCTCGTGTTTTGTAACATACTGAAGTTTAACCCGTGGAAAACTGAGTTTTCAATCCCCAAAAGCTATCTAAAGTCTTCTTGGCAGCCCAATGTAAGATTTTTCATATTTTTAAGCTTTATAATACTTTAATATATGTATATATATATATATATATATATATATATGTATATATATATATATATATGCTTTTACTGCTTTCACAATGTAGATATTTAATTTTCTAGCCTATAGACTAGATTTGTCTAAATCTAGCTCTATCTAACTTTGACCTGTTCAAAAGTGACTAAAGTGGAACCGATAAAGCTATAATGGCTTAGATTTATTTAAATATAGTTTTCTTTTTGGCTTTTGTACATATTACTTTATCATGTGAGCCTAGAAATCATGTGATCAAAGATTCAGCCCGTGAATCTAGATTCGATTCCAACAATGGACATTATTTACTCAAAGTGATACTTAAAGTGAAGTTGTAAGCCTAATTCTCCATTATTTGCTTGAAATTACAGTTTTTAGCTTTGTTGATTGCTTAGTATTTTTATATTTTTAGTTTTTTATTAGTTATAATCATTGAATTGGATAGTTTAATAAAATTTGGATTAATATAAAGCTGGTAATTGTTAGGATTAATTTCATACTAGTCTCTGTGGGAACGATACTTGACTTATCATTATATTACTTGTTGACCACGTACATTTGCGTGTGAGCGTATTTAGATTTTACCCAATAAGTTTTTGGCGCCGTTGCCGGGGACCTAGTATAGATTTTAATATTTTTCAATATCAGTTTAATTAGTCTAGTTTTACTTAAACATTTTTTCTTTTGTTTTGTTCTTTCTTATTTCAGGTTCTTGAAGTCAGTTTATGCAAACTCGGTCTAAAAACCCAGACTTGCTTCCTTTTGAGGATGATATCAAGAAAATGTTTCAAAGGCTAAGTAAGTGGATAAAGGACACAAAGGAAAACTTTAAGAATTTTGAGACATAAGAAACAATGGCTATAGAAGACCAGAAAGCATTAGGGGATTATGCCACTCCCAAGGTGACGGAGTTACAGTCAAGTATCACCAGGTCGCCGATTGTTGCGAATACTTTGGAGATCAAGTCTGGGACCATACAGATGATTCAAAACTCGGTACAGTTTGGGGGACTAGCCAACGACGATCTGAATGAACACTTGGTCAGCTTTTTGGAGATATGTGACACCTTCAGATACAATGGGGAGTTGGATTAAGTAGTCAGACTTCACTTGTTCCCATTCATCTTGCGAGAGAAGGAGAAGAGTTGGTTACATTCTCTACCATAGGGATCAATAACTATATGGAAAGACCTTACTCAGAAGTTCCTGGCTAAGTTCTTTCCACCAGCTAAAACTATAAAGATGAGAAACGAGATCATCATGTTTAAGCAGCAGCATGGGGAGTCTTTATACGAGGCATGGGAACTGTACAAGGAATTTCTAAGAAAGTGCCCTCATCATGGACTACCCAAATGGCTGCAGATGAATTCGTTCTATAATGGGTTGAATGGGAGTCTCAGAATGAGCATAGATGCAGCTTCGAGTGGAGCATTTGTGGCCAAGAGTTATGAGGATACATATGAGTTAGTTAAAACTATGGTAGCTAATAACTATCAGTGGCTTACAGGGAGAATGACACAACCTAAGGTAGATGGGTTATTAGAGGTAGACGGATTAACAACTTTGGCGGCACATATTTCTTCCTTATCAAAGAAAATAGATACTCTGACAGGTGCACAACCACATCAGGGGGCATATATTTACGAGTTATGTGTTGGAAAACATGCTACAGAGCAGTGTGCCATCAACCCATCGTTGGGTTAGTTTGTGGGCAGCTATAATAGAATTTCGCATAACATGTATCAAAATGCATACAACCCGGGGAATAGGAACCATCCAAATTTTTCATGGAGCAACAATCAAAATTAGCAGGTTCCACGACCTTCTTATCCCCCGAGGTTCCAAAATCAGCATGAACAAGTAGCTCCGCATCAAAAGAAAAAGACAAACTTAGAAGAGCTTTTGTTGAAATACATATCGGGTAACGAGGCGGCAATGAAAACAAAAGTTGTGGCCATCAAAAATTTAGAAAATCAGATGGGACAACTTGCCTTAGCATTGAATAATAGGCCGCAAAGGACTCTACCAAGTGACACAGAAAAGAATCCGAAGGAGAATCATGAACAATGTCAAGCAATCACTTTGAGGAGTGGAAAACATCTTGATGGGAAACTTTCAGAAAATTCAGCACAATAGAATGTCATGGAGAATGAAAATAAAGTGGTTGTAGAGAAGCAGGATGGGGAAAAGCAAGGGGACAAGAACAAGTCAGATGCTGAGCCAATTGTGTATCCTCCACCATCGTTTCAGTAGAGGGTCCAAAAACAAAAATTAGATAAGCAATTCGCCAAATTTTTGGAAGTTTTCAAGAAACTTCAAATTAATATTCCGTTTGCAAGAAGCCCTAGAACATATGCCTAGTTATACCAAATTCATGAAGGGTATTCTGTCTAGGAAGAAAAACTTAGAAGATTATGAAACTATGGCTTTGACGGAGAAATGCAACATAGTTTTACAACGAAAGTTACCTCCAAAGTTGAAGGATCCGGGGAGTTTTACTATACCTTGCATAATCGGTAACATGGCCTTCAAAAAGTATTTGTGTGACTTGGGGGCAAGTGTAAACCTCATGCCATTATCCATTTATACTGAATTGGGTTTACCTGCTCCGAAGCCTATAAACATATCGTTGTTGTTAGCAGACCGATCGGTAACTTATCCGAGAGGAATTGTAGAGGATATATTGGTAAAAGTGGACAAATTCATATTCACAGCTGATTTCATAATTTTGGATTATGAGGAAGATAAGAACATCCCAATCATCCCAGGGAGGCCATTTTTGGCTATGGGTAGGAAGCTTATTGATGTTCAAAAAGGAGAATTAACTATGAGGGTTCAAGATCAGGAAGTTACGTTCAATGTGTTCAAAGCCATAAAGTTCCCTGCATATGAAGAGGACTGCTTCCAGGTGGATGTCATCGACCGGATAGTTAATAATGATATGGTAAAAGGTTTTGTCAGTGATCCATTGGAAACTACATTATTGGGGGATGAGAGTTTGGATGATCCAGAGTTTTTGGATTATTTACACATGCTAGATGCTTTTCCGCGAGTTAGTAGATTTAAAGTTCCATTCGAGCCATTAGACACGGAGGAAAAAGTTTTATCTCAGATGAAACCTTCACTTAAGGAGCCACCCCCTCTTGAGCTCAAACCACTTCCTAAACACCTCAGGTATGCTTATTTAGGTGATTTAAATACTTTACATGTTATTATTGCATCTGCACTTAATGAATTGCAGGAAAGTAAATTGCTGAGGATTTTGAGAGAATACCAGTCTGCAATAGGCTAGACCATTACCGATATAAAGGGGATCAGCCCCTCCTTTTGCATGCACAAGATTCTCATGGAAGAGGATGTGAAGCCAACAATGGAGCAGCATAGATGATTAAATCCAATCATGAAAGAAGTATTAAAGAAAAAATATTGAAGTGGTTGGATGCGGGAATTATTTACCCGATATCAGACAGTGCATGGGTCAGTCCAGTACAGTGTGTGCCGAAAAAGGGTGGAATGATGGTGGATAAGAATGACGATAATGAGTTGATTCCGACAAGGACAGTGACCGGATGGAGGGTGTGCATGGATTACAGAAAGCTAAATAAGGCAACCCGGAAGGATCACTTTCCTCTACCCTTCATTGATCAGATATTGGATCAACTAGCTGGACATGAGTACTATTGCTTACTGGATGGATACTCGGGGTACAACCAAATCGTCATAGCTCCCGAGGATCAAGAGAAGACCACCTTTACATGCCTATATGGAACCTTTGCATTTAGAAGGATGTCATTTAGGCTATGTAATACACCAGCTACATTCTAAAGATGCATAATGGCTATCTTCTCAAACATGGTGGAAAAAGAGGTAGAAGTTTTCATGGATAATTTTTCAGTCTATGGAAACACTATTGATAAGTGTCTAGAGAATTTGGTCATGGTCTTAAAGCGGTGTGTGGAAATGAATTTGGTACTCAACTGAGAGAAGTGTCACTTTATGGTTGAAGAATGGATAATTTTGGGGCACAAGGTTTCTGCCAAAGATTTAGAGGTTGATAAGGAAAAGTTGGACACGATCGAGAATCTTCCACCACCGAGTTCAGTAAAGGGAATCCGTAGTTTTCTTGGACATGCCGGGTTATATGGAAGGTATACAAAAGATTTCTCAAAGATTACAAAACCCTTGTACAATCTTTTAGAGAAGGATGTGATATTCAGATTTTATGAGGAGTGTAAAACAGCATTTGAACAGTTGAAGAAGAAGTTGATTATAGCGCCAGTGATCATCACACCGGATTGGACTATGCCCTTTGAACTGATGTGTGATGCGAGCGACTATGCAGTAAGGCCTGTTTTTGGCCAATGCCGAGAGAAAATATTCCACTCTATATACTATGCAAGTAAAACTCTTACAAATGCACAAATTAACTACACAATTGTGACAGCCCCAAATCTGGGTACTTCTTTCCCACAAAATTTGGTGCTCACTATCAAAATAATTACATCTAACTACCCATAATAAATGATAAAGACATCAAACAACTCAAACAATAATCTTTCCCATTAAAGGGTTACGTAATCTTAAAAACAATTCGAAGTACTCTAACTTTAATTTATTACATCAGTTTGCAGAATACATCATAAAATAAAACAATCTTATAGCATAATTCATTTAAATAAATTCTCATAAATCTTCAACACTTGGACATCTTGCCCTTTCCTTTGCTAGTAGATGGGTCATCGACTCTTTTAACTTTAGTTGCAGTGTTAATTGCAAGAGTGAGCAAACAATTGCTCACTGATATAAAAAGTAGTAATGATAACATGAGAATGAACAACGAATGTTGAACAACAATGAACTTGTTCTACGAATCAAAAATAAAAAACAAGTTCGAACTTTTAATGACTGAGGGTCTTAAGACCACGAACTATATCCACGGTGATTAGGTATTACAACCCTAACCTTAACAGTCAGTTAGACTATACAGATTCTGCTTAGCGTACTTATGGGGATCAGCCCTTTGTACCATGTATTGTGCACAAACATCTAAACGTTACACGTACAAAATCCCCTATGTTAGGGTTGTTCGTCTCAGTTTGAATTTAGAATTTCTGCACTAAAGAAAGTTTAGCTTGGAACTAACTTATCAGTGGTTCTAGAATTTTAGAACACTATTCATAATAGACTAGTTTAATCAATAAGAGTTTTCTTACTACTTGAAGGTTTAATATAACAATATTGAATTAAACAAGGTTATCAAAGTCAAAGACCGAATAATAACAATGTATAATTGAATAACTATGATATGCATGCAAAGTACTATATTCAAAAGAGTTAGAACAATCTAATTTGAATCGATGTATTAGAACAATATATGCTTCGAATAATATTAAGGAAAGTGAAACTTGCTCGATAAAAGTTTAGGATAAGAAACTTGCCTTGTATGTAAGCTACACAAGTATAATGATGTTTGCCAATTACCCTACAAATATCATTGAAATCACAATAACAATTAGTTGTATTAATATTAGTTTTAGGGGTTTATGTAACGATCGAGAAATTCGGATCCTTTGTAAAATACTTTAAAATAATTAAATAATGAATAAAATTATGTTATTTGTTATTATTATGTGTTAGTAAAATTAATGTCGTTCTATAACCTAGAAATGTCGGAATGTCATGGTATTTTAACTACGTGAAGGAATTAAAGTGTTTGAATTTTTAAGACGAAAATAAAAGCTTTCCGAGAAATTTTTCGAAAAACATTATTCATCATTTTTTGCTCGGAAATTATTTTTGAATTTCCGAGAAATACGCAATGTTAGAATATCAAGGTGAGATGGATTATGTAATAATAATTCATGTATGGAAAATCTAATATTTAGCATGCGGACTTAATTTGAGAACGTTAAGGATTTAAAATCAAAATGAAATGGAATTGTGGGATCTTGTATGAAGTACAAGTCCAATAAGAATTAATGTGTAAGCCCATGTGTGATTAATGTTAGAGCCCAAGTGTTTGTTAATGTGAAGCCCAAGTTAATTTAATGCAAGCCCAAAGGAATAAGTTAATCTAAGTGGACCTAAGCCATTTAATGATCCAATGGGTGAAGCTTGATCAATTGGGCAACCCATGGATGATCTTGGTGCCCGAGTGTTGTGATGACCAAGCATGTTATGTAATGGCCAAGTAATTATTGTGGTTAGCAAGTTTACTTAATAGTGAAGTAAGGCAATAGTAAGGAGGTTGCTAAGGAGGTGGATGACCTAATGACTATTATGCCCTAACTTTAGCAAGTCTGTAAATAGTAAGCTTAAAGTTCAGTTGTTGGATTGTTAATTTTCATCCAAGCTAAACAACTAATTGGTTAGAGAGAGTAAGCGCATATAAGTTATACTTCCATTGTTAGATTTTCAAGAAGAAGAAAGCTAGTCATCAAAGGTAAATGATCATATGCTATTAGTCTTCCATCTCTACCATTGTAGGTTGATAAGAGAAGTGTGAATTAATGGTCATGTATGCTATTAAATCATAAGAAGGGTTAATCTAAGGACTTAAGTATTAATAAGCCGAGAATAAGCACTTTATCCATGAATAAGCTATGAACTAAGGATGAGCTTGTAACATATTTACATGAATGAAATTAGTATGTTAATAAGATGTAAGAATGATGGCTAGAAGACTTTAACTATCATAAGACATGTGAAACAAAGTTATAAGTATTTGATACCTTAATAAGTTATAAGCTCACGAAGAACATGTAATGACTTACAATAAAAATAAGTTGTTGTAATATATAGGTTGAGATGTCTATATGATGGATTAAATCCATTTGGAACAAGGAACAAATCATAAGTAACGAAGTTTGCTGGAATTCACACGATTGGACGATAATGGTCGAATTCATGAAATTCTCGGAATGGAAGTCAGATTTTGTGTTTAAGCTCAGAAATGTTGGTTTTTGATGGAGACAAGTTTTATTTGGCATTATAGAGTTGCGGACTCAAAAATGACCGGATTCCGACTTAGAACGAAGAAACGAGTGTTGAATGTTCACAAACATTTATCGTTTCGTTAAAAATAAACCAATAGGTGAATTTTGAGCTAACAAAGTCAAAAATGTAAAATTCTTACATGAACATATAGAGTATGTGAATTGTGAATTAATGACTTTTGAACGAACCAATTCGTACTAAAAATGATCAAATTTGGAGTCCAGGAAGTTTGTTGTGCAAAATAAAACTGTCAAGAATCTGGTGCACAGAGCTGGCGCTACGGCGCCTGCCCAAGGCAAAAAGGGGGCGCTGCAGCACCGGTGCCATGCCCAGACCTACTGTAGAGTCACGCCGTGGAGCGGCCAAAGGTGCTATATATGGCGCCGCAGTGCCAAGGCCGAAATTTGGCTACTACTAACTCGTGCCGCGGCGTGACTTAGGGAAGAAAAGATAGCGCCGCAACGCCAACACTATATGGAAGGCAATAAAGAAAGCTTATAAGCAAGGAAAGAAAATAAATTGATTAGTAATGAACTACAACTTAATGTAACATTGTGGTAGACATTGTTAAAACCCTAGGTATGATATCTAAGGGTTGAAGATAATCAATCTAATATGAACGTAATGACAATGTAAGTTATAACGACAAGCCAGAACCAATAATACCAAATCTAATACGTAATTAGATTGAGAAGAAGGGTAAGATTCTTTAGGAACCATGTATATTATTTATGACCTAATGTGTTGTGTGATGTTATCCTCTACTGTAGAGACCTTAAAGACTTAAAGTGTACGTGTTATAACTATAGCAGACGCTAAAGGTAAGTATTCTAACCCTTGTTTCATTTCAATCTAGACAAGCTTTTGTGTTTCATGTATTTTTACGCATGAGTTAATGTCTGATGAAGTCAATGCCAATTCTTTCGGCTAGACTTACGAAATGTTGGATTTCTTATAATCTATCAAAGTATTGTCAATGATTTACCAAACTAATATTAGTGTGGTTTTCAAAAGGAGACTGAGTATGCTAAATTATTTTGTCGTCAAACGACAGGCATGTAAGGTTGCCACAATTTAAACGTACACACGTTTAATGAATGTAGTGTTGATCAACATAGAGTACTATAGGCTGATCACCTAGACGTGCTCGTAAACTATGCCGGACTTACAGACTTCGTGCCGGGATGTCCTTTTCAAAGAACTTATGAAATGCTCATGGTCTTAGACCGGAATTGATGTTTTACTGAATATTGTTATTGTAAAACGTTTTGAATGAAAAGAAGTGTTATTTTGAATTATCAATAGTACTTTATAACTATTGTCTAGTTATTGAAGATATGCAATTCCTATATTTCAAGCATGCTAGTTTTATGAGAATTGTTGTACTTACTGAGCTAGTTAGTTTCACTCTTGCTTGAACCATATGAATGCAGCTAAGATCGAACGGACCGACGGATCCGGCAAGGGTAAAGGGAAGGCTAAGGCGAACCCATAGATTACTTATGTAATAGTATAGATTTGTAATGATAATATTTGCTATTATGGCCAAAGACAAATGTAACAATTATAAAGAACCTGAGGGAGTTTTAATATTATTTTGAATATATATAAGACATATTTGTTCTTTTTAGGCATTTCAATTGAATGTTTGTGTGAACTGTAGTACCGTGTAGCACCATCTATCGGGTTGGAAGATACCCGGATTTGGGGGCGTCACATGTTAGTATCAAAGCATTAGGTTATAAAACTTAAGGGGGGATTTAAACCTTAAGTCATAACTTTAAGAAAAGTTAAAAAAATAAAAGATGAAAATTAACCCAATAAAAATGCATTATATATGTTATGTGTTTTTATTATTCTATTGATGTGTACTAATCAAACTAATTGGTGTTGTTGTAGCTGTCAGGAGAAATTGGAATGTCTAGAGACGTACAAGTGGTTAGTGAAGGATCGATTAATCATATAGAGATTATACCGAACTCCATAGCGGTAAAGCCCGAAGTTGTAGTGGTTAAGTCTGGAGACTCATAAAGCCTAGACCTAATGTCTGTGTTCGACGGCATGTTAGAAAAAGAGGCAGAGGTAGTGTCCTTTAACCCAGTAGCAATAGCAGTAGAGATGGCTCCAGGGGAGTCAATGATGTCACTTTTTATATCAGTGATGGATAGAAACATCCATTACTGCCAGGAGGTTAAGGAGCTGAAAGTAGAGCTCCAACCTGTCTTAGATGATAAGACAGACATGGAGTCCATGTGGAAGCAGGAGCATAATGAGAGAATTTTGGCCAAGGATAAGGTCCATGAGCTGAAACAGAAGGTCTTTGAGCTCAGGGGGAGCTAAAGATCGAGAAACAGAAGATAAGGAGAATGTCCTATATTCATACGAGTTATCATGCGGACTACCAGCAGCAGGTAGCTGGTTATCCCATAGAGACAGGGTAGACGCGACATACTGTCAACCGTGATATTATTGTCGGTCTTGCCAATGCAGATTTTGATAATGCCTTGAGGCAGATGTGATCTAGTAGTAGCTAGAGTAGTTTAGATATGTAAATATTGTGTATCTACCCTCTTTTGTATAACAAAGGGTAGTCTTTTGTAAATCCCAATTTTTGGAAAGCAATTGCGGGAAAGTAATGTAATCAGCTTAGGCTGTATAATGTAACCGATGTAGTATGATACTACAATGAATGACTCAATATAAGCCTTTTTCAGAACATATTGAGTAATGAATGTTTAAGTTATTGTTTAAATTGTGAATAATATCTAATTAACAGGAAACGAATAATAACGAAATGTGTTGTTCATTGTAACAGCAAAATGCCATCAAGAAGAGGACCACGTAATCAAGGCGTTAACGTAAATAAACCGGAGGACGGTCCGGTTAACCCATTACAGGAGTTTGTTAATCTTTTAACAGCAGCGTTTAATAAAAATGGGGCTAACATCCCCGTAAATCCCGGTGTTGTATGAGCTACTACATTTAAGGATTTCAAGAACGTGGGTCCACTAGAGTTTAAAGGAACTACATACCCTGTCAAAGCCCAAACGTGGGTGAAGGAAATTGAGAAGGCATTTGTCATAGAAAATGTCGACGATGGCCAGAAGGTTGCCTTCGCAACCTACATGATGAAAGGAGAGGCCAACTTTTGGTGGGAGGCTAATCAGGCTAGGACTGGGATAGAGATCCTAATGTGGGTGAAGTTCAAGGAGATATTCTTCGAGAACTACGTTCCCACAAGCATGCAGGGGAGAATGGAGATGCGGTTTTTGGATTTAAAACAAAGGGACATGACGGTTCCCCAATACGCAGCCAAGTTTAATGAACTGGCGAGGTTCGCTCCACACCAAGTAGACACCGAGGTGAGGAAGGCACGACGGTTCGAGTAGGGCTTGAAACCCTGGCTCTATAACCGTATTTCTGTGTTCCAAAGTACTTCGTTTGGGACCATTTTAGAGAAGGCGATAATCGCCGAAGGTGGTAGCGAGGCGTTGAGTTAGTACCACAATGATAAGAATAATAAGGGGAAAGTGGATGGGGGAGTGAAAATTGAGGGAGCCAGTGGGAGTGGTGAAGGGTATAAACGAAAGGTGGTTAACTCTGCGAATACCGGAGTGAAGCAAGGAGACCCGAAGAAGAGGATGGAGGCCAGCAAGACTTGTGGGAAGACTCATTTATGCGTCTATCTCAAGGAGAAGGCCGTATGCAATAATTATGGATAGGAGGGGCACATTGCGCCTAACTGTCGAAGTCCGAAGAAGAACTATGGATGCTTTGTGTGTGGGTCAACTGACCACATGGTAACGAACTGCCCGAAGAAGGGCACGGATGGGAACAAGGGCGCAAATAGTGGTAAATTAGTTTTTGGCGGTCCAGCGCAGCCGGGTAGGCCGATGGCCCGTACCTTTAATATGACAGTCCAAGATACAGTTGCATCAGGGGACGTAGTCGCATGTATTATTCTGATCAACGACCTAAATGCTTACGTGTTGTTTGACTCGGGTGTTACTTGTTCGTTTATCGCATGTGATTTTGCTAGACGATTAGGATTACTTCCCGAAAAGTTGCCTATACCTTATCTCTCATATTAAGGTAGCCAACGAAGAGATAATTCCTATTGAAGATATTCATAGGAGTTGTTGCGTAGACATATGTGGTTGTAAATTATCGGTAGATTTGTTACCGATAAAGTTAGGAGAATTTGACGTAATTCTCGGAACGGATTGGTTGGTTAACTATGGGGAAATTATAGATTGTCAGAAGAAATGTGTGAATATTAAAGCATTAAGACAACCTAAGGTAGTATTTTACGGTAATAAATTGCCGGGACGTTCGTGTTGTCTTACCATGACACAAACTAGGAAACTGTTAAGGAAAGGGTGTGTAGGTTATCTGTGCCATGTTGTCGATACCCAGAGAGTGGGAGCGACCATGGAACAAATACCTATAATGAGTGAATTCATGGATGTATTTCCAAGTGAATTGTCGGGTCTTCCGTCGGATAGGGAGACCGAGTTCGTAATAGACATTATGCCAGGAGCGGCACCAGTTTCCAGGGCACTCTATCGTATACTGCCTGTGGAGATGAAGGAATTAATGGTGCAGTTACAAGAACTGTTGGACAAGAAGTACATATAATCGAGTGTTTCGACATGGGGAGCACCGGTACTGTTTGTCAAGAAGAAGGACGGATCGTTAAGACTTTGTATCTACTACTGAGAGTTGAACAAGTTAACGATTAAGAATAAGTACCCATTGCCCGGGATCGATGATCTTTTTGATCAGTTGAAAGGGCAAAGTATTTTTCTAAAATAGATTTAAGGACGGGGTATCATCAGCTAAAGGTTAGAAATGAAGACATACCGAAGACAGCATTCAGGACTCGTTATGGTCATTACGAGTTTTTGGTGATGTCATTTGGGTTAACTAATGCACCAGCCACATTTATGGATATGATGAACAGAGTGTTCAAACAATATTTTGACAAGTTAGTCGTGGTGTTTATCGATGATATTCTAGTCTATTCTAAGACACCAGAAGATCATGCTGACCACCTAAGAATAGTGTTGGAGACATTAAGGAAGGAGAAGTTGTATGCAAAATTCAGAAAGTGTGAATTTTGGTTAGAGAGGGTACAGTTTTTAGGTCATGTCATTGACCACGAGGGATTTTAGTAGATCCAATGAAGGTGGAAGCCGTGATGAATTGGGAACAACCGAAAATGCCGACTGAGGTGTGGAGTTTCCTAGGGTTAGCGGGATACTATTGGAGATTCATCCAGGATTTTTTGAAGATAGCTACTCCGTTGACTAACTTGACAAGAAAGACGGTGAAATACGCGTAGACTGAGAAATTTGAGGACGTTTTCAAGAACTGAAGAAGAGGTTGAGTGAAGCGCTTGTTTTGTCATTACCCAATGAAACATGAAATTTTGCAGTTTATAATGATGCTTCACATAGAGGACTTGGTTGCGTGCTCATGCAGCATGACAAGGTCATTGCGTATGCATCAAGGCAGTTGAAGGATTATGAGAAAGTTTACCCTACTCATGATCTAGAAATGGCCGCGGTCGTATTTGCCTCAAAGATATGGTGACATTATCTTTACGGGAAAAAATGTGAGATATACACGGACCACAAAAGCCTAAAATATATCTTCACACAGAAGGAGTTGAATATGAGGCAGAGGAGATGGCTGGAGTTGATAAAGGATTACGACTGTGAAATCATGTATCACCCTGGGAAAGCCAATGTAGTTATCGATGCCTTAAGTAGAAAATGTCGGGAGAAGTTGTCTATGTTAACGGCTCAAACCGTGTTAATAACAAAGATGGCTAGGATGGAAATAGAGGTGAAATTGCTGAACAATTTGGGACAGAGACTGTTTGCGACAGAGATATAATCTACCATCGTAGAGAGAGTCAAGGAGGTGTAGCTTAAAACTAATAAGGGTGACCAGATGAAGAAGCTATTAATCAATGAAAAAGATATTAAGTACAGTCTTGATAATGAGGGATTATTAAGATTTGAAGGAAGAATTTGGTTTCCGAATCAGACGGAATTAAAGGAGTAAGTATTACAAGAGGCTCACAGTTTGAGGTACTCAATTCATCCTGGTAGCACTAAGATGTATCAAGACCTTCGACAGAGTTTTTGGTGGCCGAACATGAAGAGAGAGATAGTCGAGTATGTTAGTAGGTGCTTAACTTGTCAAAAAGTTAAGGTCGAACATCAATGACCTAGTGGCTTATTGTAGTCATTGGAGATTCCAGAATGGAAGTGGTAGCATATCACGATGGACTTTATGGTGGGACTTCCGACTACTCAGAAGGGGTATGATGTGATTTGGGTAATAGTGGAACGGTTGTCGAAGTCGGCTCACTTTTTGTCAATTAGAGTTAAGTATAACTTAGACCAGTTAGCTAAACTTTATGTTAAGGAAGTTATTTCTAGACGTGGAGTACCAATTTTGATTGTGTCAGATCGTGACCCACGATTCATGTCGAACTTTTGGAGGAGTCTGCAAGAACAGTTGGGGACGCAATTAAAGTTGAGTACGACATATCATCCACAAACCAATGGATACAGCGAGAGGACAATTCAGATGCTAGAAGATATGTTGAGATCTTGCGTCATGAATTTCAAAGGTAGTTGGGATGATCACCTACCATTAGTAGAGTTGCGTATAACAACAGTTACCATGTAAGCATAGGTATACAGCCTTATGAAGCTTTATATGTAAGGAAGTGCATAACACTGTTGTGCTGGGACGAAGTGGGAGAATGTCGAATGCTAGGGCCAGAATTTGTACAGCAAACATCAGATGTAGTGAAGTTGATACGGATGCGTTTCGTAGCAGCTCAAGACAGAAAGAAGAAGTACGAAGACTTACATCGAGAAAATAGAGAGTTTGAGGTAGGATCGTACGTATTTCTAAAGGTATCTCCATGGAAAGGAAAGATACACTTTGGAAAGAAGGGAAAACTAAGTCCAAGTTTTATCGGACCTTTTGAAGTGTTAAAACGGGTAGGTGAGGTAGCTTATATGGTAGTGTTACCTCCAAACCTAGATCGAATACATAATATATTTCACGCATCAGTGTTACGTCCTTATAAACCAGATTATAAGCACGTAATAGAGTATGAGCCTATTCAGATCGAGAATGACTTAACGTACGAAGAGATGCCGATTCAAATCATTGATAGAAAAGAGTAAGTTCTGCGGAACAAAGTCATACTTTCGGTTAAGGTATTATTGAAGAACCACGATGCCGAAGAAGCAACGTGGGAATTGGAAGAAAAGATAAGGAAGAATTACCCTCATTTGTTTGTGTAATGTAAGGCGAGATTCTGGGGACAGAATCTTTATAAGGGGGGGAAGAATGTAGCGATCGAGAAATTTGGATCCTTTGTAAACTACTTTTAAATAATTAAATAATAAATAAAATTATGTTATTTGTTATTATTATGTGTTAGTAAAATGAATGTCGTTCTATAACCTAGAAATGTCGAAACGTCGTAGTATTTTAACTACGTGAAGGAATTAAAGTGTTTGAATTTCTAAGACGAAAATAAAAGCTTTCCGATTTTTTTTTCGAAAAACACTATTCATCATTTTTTGCTCGGGAATTATTTTTGAATTTTTGAGAAATATGTAATGTTAGAATATCAAGGTGAGATGGATTATGTAATAATAATTCAAGTAGGAAAAATCTAATATTTAGCATGCGAACTTAATTTGAGAACGTTAAGGATTTAAAATCAAAATGAAATGGAATTGTGGGATCTTGTATGAAGTACAAGTCCAATAAGAATTAAGGTGTAAGCCCATGTGTGAAGCCCAAATTAATGTGAAGCCCAAATTAATTTAATGCAAGCCCAAAAGAATAAGTTAACCTAAGTGGACCTAAGCCAATTAATGATCCAATGGGTAAAGCTTGATCCATGGGGCAACCCATGGGTGATCTTGGTGCCCAAGTGTTGTGATGACCAAGCATGTTATGTAATGGCCAATTAATTAGTGTGGTTAGAAAGTTTACTTAATAGTGAAGTAAGGGAATAGCAAGGAAGTTACTAAGGAGGTGGATGACCTAATGACTATTATGCCCTAACTTTAACAAGTCTATAAATAGCAAGCTTAATATTCAATTGTTGGAATGTTAATTTTCATCCAAGCTAAACAACTTATTGGTTAGAGAGAATAAGCACATATAAGTTAAACTTCCATTGTTATAATTTCAAGAAGAAGAAAGCTAGTCATAAAAGGTAAATGATCCTATGCTATTAGTCTTCAATCTCTACCATTGTAGGTTAATAAGAGAAGTGTGGACTAATGGTCATGTATGCTAAGAAATCATAAGAATTGTGACGCCCCCAAAATAGGTATACATCACCCATCTTGAGTCACCAAACACATGGTACAAAATTCAAATACAACTTAATAATACAATTGTCGTGTAAAATACGACAAAACATAAACTGAGTGTTTTAAAATGAATAGTCTTCTAGACAGTATTCAACTCAAATGGTGTCCTCAATACAATTATTATCACACTATTTCATAGAATAGTGAGGACTACTAATGCTATCATCTGTACCGTCACTCCATTCCACGACTAGTATTGGCTACGTTCTCATTTCCTGAAGAGGACAATGAAAGCAAAAGGGTGTGCTCAACTAGCCCAGTAAGAAATATTATGACTAAGATAATGCAGAATAATTTATCGTTAGCCTTCAACAGTGTTAAACTAATAAAATATAATAAACATCAAGTTTAACTACAGCGGAATAAACAATCCATTAGAAGAGTTAAGTAGAGAATAAAATCTACTATCTTCTATGATTTAAAAGTTTTTTCACCACTTTTATCGTAGAGACTCAGCTTAATAAATAATCCACATCATCCCTGCACTACGGCCAGGGATATTCATTAGTATTGCGACCACAAATTATCCATGCAATATAGGCCAAGGATATTCGTATATTCATCAATGGTCATGATCATGTCAACAACTATGCATCAATGCACTACGGGCCAATGAGGACTTTTACCACATCATTTGTAACATTACGGTTATGATTATACCGAATAATCCCTAGTCATAATCATACCAAGTACATCAATGCACTACAGGCCAACTGGTAAGAACTTGTCCCAACTTCCCTTGAAGTCAAGGACACAGAGTCTTAATAGATCTTCAAGAGTTTGAATAGTCCTCTCTGACTACCCGTCCATTTGAGGATGATAAGCAGAATTAAATCGTAAATTCGTGCCCATAACTTTTTGCAAACTAACCCAAAATCTAGTTAAACTTGTTTTTTTAGTACAAGTTTTACGTTACCATACACATTTCAAAATCACAAGTGTAATTTCATAACACTTATTCATTATTCACGAAGTTTCTTAAATCATAACATATCATTTTACAACATAGTAATTTTACATTTTAGAGTTACTAACCATATGATACTATTTTGTTTTAACCTTTTTCATTACCATCACTAAACTAGGTTACATTAAGGTTTCAAAGTCTGCAGAAATAACAAACTTCACTGGGTCTGGCAGACTATTGGCGCGGTCGCGCCAGTATTTCCTTATATTCCTGCGCGCCCGCGCGGTAGCACGCCCACGCCAAGAGGCCGCGCGCCCGCGCTATGCACCAGTTCCAGTTTTGCAGAATGTGATTTCGACACTGTTCTTTAGCCAACTAACACGAATTTCACCCACAAAACAGTAAATTAAGCATATGTAATTGGTACAAAGCTAACACAAACATAATTCCTTACATATTCAACCATTTAACACAATTAAACAACAACTTCAACTAATTTAAATTCTTAAATTTCATGTTTTCATATAAAAACACTATTTTTGATATTCTTTACAAAAATCATTACTGTGATCAACATTCTTGTCCAAATTAACTCATTCAAACTACGTTCTCTTCGTTTCTTAATGGACTAGCATAATCAAGACTCAATTTACAGATTAACATACAAATTAACCACTAACTTTTGTATTTTCATAGCCATATGAAAAATATTCACTGTAAAATACTTTTCTTCATTTTAAAACCGTAATTAACATAACAATTCCAGTTTAAACACTAGTTCTAACATCACAAACACATACAATCACCATAATTTAGTTGTATAGTAACAATTAGAAAAATGGAATTCATAGAATATAAAAATTTTGCCGCCAAACATATATATATATATATATATATATATATATATATATATATATAATATTAAAGTTATGTAAAAATACCTTCTTATGCTCGAACAATCCTTGCTAAACACAAAATTTTGCTTGAAAATCTCAAGAAATCTCTCTCAACTCTCTCTCTCAATTCTCTGCAACTTTCTTCCTTAGTGTAGAAAATAACAAAACTGATAACTCAAGTATACGTAAAATAAAAGAAACCGATATGGCCTTAATATCCATACTAAATATATCAGTTACAATATAATAAATGTATAGATTATAAATATATTTTATTATTTTATTTATTTTATTTATTTTAATTATTATAATAAAATTTAAAATTCAAAAATCCAAAAGCCATAAGGCTTTGTTTGGCAAAAACTCTTTAAAATTTAAAGACTTAATATCCTTAAGCCTTGTTTGGCAAAACTAATTTAAACTCTTTTAATTTTAATAAACAATTTAGTTTATAATTTATAATCACATACTATTTATTTGGATTTCCATATTGAACATTAATCAAATAAATTAATTACTCATACTATATTTTAAATAATTTTTCACTAAAACAATTATCACCAAAATTATAATTTCATTATAATTTTAGTTAATAATTTAACATACCATTTAAAAATATTTATTCAACAATTTCAACAATAAACCCATCAAATAAATATTTATGTAATTCAATAAATATTTAAAATTACAATTTAAAATTTCAGATTGTTACATCATTCTCTCCTTATAAGGATTTTGCCCCTAGAATCACAACTCAAACAATAAAACCGTCACATTCTTCCCTTCTTACAAAGATTCTGTCCCCAGAATCGAAGACACAGACTAAACAAATAACTCTGGGTAATTCTTCATCATTTCAGCTTCGAGTTCCCACGTCGCCTCTTCGACATTGTGGTTCCTGCATATCACCTTCACATAAGGTATCACTTTATTCCTGAGCACTTGTTCTTTCCTGTCAACTATCTAGATAAGAATCTCTTCATAGGACAAGTCTTTACTGAATTGTAATGGTTCATACTCGATCACATGTTTGTGCACATGTTCTAATTCTGGAGGTAAATCTACCTCATAAGCTACTTCTCCCACTCTTCGTAGTATCTCGAAAGGTCCAATAAACCTTGGGCTAAGCTTTCCTTTCTTGCCGAAACGAATTTTCTCCTTGCAAGGAGAAACTTTCAGGAAAACAAAATTTCCTACGTCAAATTCGCGATTTTGCCTGTGTTGGTCAGCATACTTCTTCTGTCGATCTTGAGCAGCTACTAGTCTTGCCCTAATTATTTTGATAACTTCTGTGGTATGTTGCACCAGTTCTGGTCCTAACAGTTGACATTCACTAACTTCATCCCAACATAGTGGAGTTCTGCATTTCCTACCGTATAATGCCTTATATGGCGGCATGCCAATGCTTGCGTGGTAACTGTTGTTGTATGCAAATTTCACCAACAGTAGATGATCATCCCAGTTTCATTTGAAATCCATTATGCACGCTCTAAGCATATCCTCTAACGTCTGTATTGTTTGTTCGCTTTGCCCATCGGTTAACTGGTGATATGTTGTACTCATCCTCAGTTGTGTTCCCCCATTCTTGCAGTTTCTTCCAGAAATTTGATGTGAACCTCGGATCTCTTTTTGACACAACTAATATTGGAACTCCATGTCTTGAGACAATCTCCTTAACGTACAGTTTTGCCAGATGCTCAAGATTATATCTAATCTTTATGGGCAAAAGGTGTTCTGATTTTGTCAGTCTGTCCACTATCACCCATATCGCATCGTATCTTTTATGAGTTATTGGAAGACCTACCACAAAATCCATTATGATATGCTCCCATTTCCATTCCGATATTTCCAACGGCTGAAGTAATCTGATTAGTCTTTGATGCTCGGCCTTCACTCTTTGAGATGTTAAGCACTTTGCAACGCATTCTGTAACATCTCTTTTCATAGTTGGCCACCAAAAATATCGTCGCAACTCTTGATGCATTTTCATACTTCCCGGATGAATATAATATCTTAAGCTATGAGCTTCTATCAAGATTTCTTCTTTAATATTTGGTACTGTTGGAACCCAAATTCGTCCCTTGAATCTTAGCATTCCTTCAGTATCAATCTTGTACTTAACCTCTTTACCCTCGATCACAATTTCCTTTATTTTTCTGCATTCTTCATCATGTAGTTGAGCATTCTTCACCCTGTCCACTAAAGTTGGACTAGATTCTATCTGGTACAATTTTTCATCGGATTCTTTTGGAAATTTGATTTCCAACTCTAGCCTTACCATTGCTGAAATGAGCTTCTCCTGGTTGGTTAACAACATCAACCTCTCACGACCCTTTCTACTCAAGGTATCCGTAACAACATTTTCTTTGCCCGAATGATAAAAGATCGCACAATCATAATCTTTTATTAATTCCATCCATCTCCTTTGACGTATGTTCAGGTCCTTCTGTGTGAAAATATACTTCAGACTCTTATGGTCTGTGTAAATCTCACACTTCTCTCCGTATAGATAATGTCTCTATATCTTCAGAGCAAACACTACTGCAGCCAACTCTAAGTCATGAGTCGGATACCCTTTCTCGTAATCTTTTAATTGCCTTGATGCATACGTAATGACCTTGCCGTTCTGCATAAGGACACAACCCAATCCTTTGTGTGAAGCATCACTATACACCACAAAATTTCATGTATTATTTGGTAATGACAAGACAGGTGCTATACTGAGCTTCTTCTTCAATTCGGTAAAACTCTCCTCACATTTTTCCGTCCAAGCAAATTTAACAGATTTTCTCGTCAAATTTGTCAACGGAGTGGCAATCTTGAAAAAATCCTGAATAAACCATCTATAATAACTTGCCAATCCTAAAAAACTTCTTACTTCAGATGGAGTTCATGGTCGTTCCCAATTTATCACAACTTTGACTTTTGATGGATCCACTAAAATTCCATCTTTGTTAATTACATGCCTAAGAAATTGTACACGTTCTATCCAAAATTCACATTTAGAGAATTTCGCGTACAACTTTTCTTTTCTTAGCGTCTCCAGCGTCAAACGTAAATGTTCCACATGTTCTTCTTAAGATTTGGAGTACACCAAAATATCATCGATAAATACCACCACAAACTTGTCTAAAAATGGTTTAAACACCTTATTCATCAAATCTATGAATGCAGCAAAGGCATTGGTCAAACCAAAAGACATCACCAAGAATTCGTAATGTCCATACTGAGTTTGGAATGCTGTCTTCGGTACATCCTCATTCCTTACTTTCATTTGGTGATACCCACTTCTTAGATCTATTTTTGAGAAGTATTTGGCACCCTTCAACTGATCTAACAAGTCATCTATTCTTGGCAATGGGTATTTATTTTTAATAGTGACTTTGTTTAATTCTCTATAATCAATGCAAAGACGCATTGACCCATCCTTCTTCTTCATGAATAACACCGGCGCTCCCCATATTGATATGCTCGGTTGAATATACTTCTTATCTAATAGTTCTTGCAGTTGTACCATCAGTTCCTTCATCTCTATCGGAGCCATTCTGTACGGGGCCTTCGATATTGGAGCAGTCCCTGGCACTAAGTCAATCACAAACTCAATTTCTCTGTCAGGTGGAAGTCCTGGCAAATCTTTCGAAAACACGTCTACAAAATCCCTAACCACTGGTATCTCCTCCAGTTTCACACCCTTCTACTTTTGAGTGTCGACTACGTAAGCTAAGCATCCTACACAGCCTTGACTCAATAACTTCATGTCCTGCATAATCATCAGACATCTCATTTGTCTAGGCGATTTGGTACCATAGAAAACTACCTCTGACGGAGTCATAAGGTTTACACATTTTTTTTGGCAATCAATTATCGCTCCATAATTGAATAGCCAATCCATTCCCAATATGACATCAAACTCTCCAAGTTTTATCGGGATTAAATCTACTGTCACAACATTCCCCTTAATATTCACCCTACAATTCTTGAATACGAATTTAACAGGAATTATCTCCCTATTAGCAATTTCTATTTGTAAAGGGAATTCCAACTCTTCACTAGGTAATTCTAATCTCTTAGCAAATTCATCAGATATAAACGAGCAAGTAGCACCCGAATCAAATAATACATATGTATTTATATTATTGATTGGGATAATACATGACACGATATCTTTTGATTGCACCGCATCCTGCACCGTCATGTTGAAGGTTCTGGCTGTGGGCTTATTTGATGACGTTGGTCCAGCAATAGTCAATGTACCTCCACCGCCATTTCCCTTGCTTCCAGCTGTCTCACCAGATTTCTTCTTTGGACACTCGCTAGCAAAATGATCCTTTGACCCGCAGGTTTAGCAAACATTCTTCTTGGGTTGGTTGCAGTTTGGGGCAATGTGACCCTCCTGGCCACAGTTAAAGCATACCTGCTTCCCCCTTAAGCACACACCAGTGTGAAACCTCCCGCACGCAGCACATGCGTCAATCTTCTTCCTCTGTTGGTTACCTTGTTGATTTCCTACCCCCATATTTGCATTACACTTCCTCTTCAAATTATTGTTACCATTTCCACCACCATTCATAGCTTCACCCTCATTCTTCTTCTTTATCTGCTCTTGGTTGTGCTTTGTTACAGCCTCGCCTCCACTCTCAACGAGAATTGCCTTCTCCAGCACTATTGTAAATGTCTTCAGCTGAAACATGGATACTCTACTGTAAAACCATGGTTTCAGTCCCTGCTCAAACCTCCTAGCCTTGCGCTAATCTGTATTGACTTGATATGGCACAAACCTCGCTAACTCGTTAAATTTCGTAGCATATTCTGACACTGTCATTGTGTCGTGTTTCAATTCAAAAAACTAAACCTCCATTTGATTCTTCGAACTCTCCGAAAAATAAGTCTCAAAGAATATCTCCTTAAATCTATCCCAAGTCATTACCCCTTGACCTCGTCAAGTTTTATTGGCTTGCCACCAATAACCAGCCTCTGCATTCAATATGAATATTACAAAAGCAGTCTTATGATTATCCCCTACCCTATAAACATTAAAAACTTTATCTATCTCCATGATCTAGGTATATGCCTCAACTAAATTCATAGACCCATGGAATTCTGGTGGTCCAACTGCCTTAAAATCCTTAAAAGTTGTAGCTTGATTATGCGATTGATTCTACAATGCACCCGTCAGTAACATCACCAGCTGCTGAATTGGGTTAGCCTCAACATTGTCGTTATTGGTAGTTCCCTCAGTAGTTCTTTGTCTGGGTTGACGTCTTGGAGGCATTTTTTTTGTTAAAATACACCTTTTAGATTGTTTCTCAATTCTTTTTAAGTATTTTCTACATAACTTGTATCTCATAAAAGAAATCATCACAGAACACATAACATATTGAATAAAATAAAATAATAACTTTTATTCCTTCATAATCTTTTTGAAAACATCATAACACTAGCATCTCTGCTATATACATTACTTTCCTGAACTACTAAAGTTTCAGGATAACATCAACATCATATCTCATTGATTACACATCACTAGGGATTTATATATTATTTAACATTTATTAATCGCATCTCATGTACATTCCCTATGATGTCCTACTAAGATATTGCGTAGCCTTACAACGCTCTTCCTCTATAATCTGAAATAATGTCTGCGATCTAATATGAATGATGGCAGCGTCTCGAACTGAATCGGATAACCCATGACCTGATCTTGAGCTCGATTAATCACGGTGTTGAATACGTTATTCATCTCCTCCATCTTCATCCTCTTTGTGTGTGCATCTCTCTCTGCTATACCGGCTCATTGATAAGCTTCCTCGTATGCGTCTTTGGCTCTTGCCCTCTTAGTAGATTCTTCCTTCAGCTTGTTCTTCAGTTCTGTGATCTTCTGGGTCAGTTGCTCATTCTCTTCTTCAGTGTGGACCAGCTTCTCTTCGACATTATTCAGATGTTCCTCTCGATCCTGAATCTCGTCGTCCTTCTGTGCCATCGAAGTTTGTTGTTCAGCTACTATCTCTTTCAACTCGTCGAATGTATCTTGAAGTTCCACATTGCGGTCGTAGACTTCATCGTACATACGAGCAGCGATCTAGTTCAGTGGAATCTCTTGTTCCTCGTCCTCATCATCCTCATTTGACTGTGGTAGCTTGACGGGATCCTCCTCATCCATCTCCACATCACCATCCTCATCAAGTAAACCTTCCTGCTCAACCACTATGACCAACGGGGCGACTCCCGTTGAAGTAGTTGTTCCCAAACCACCTGAATGTCACGAGACTCCTCCTCTCTAGGCATCTGAGGTCCTTCCTCCCTAGCCCGACTAGATTCTCCTACATTAGTCATCTTGACAATAAAAAATTATAAGTTTTAATTACTAATCATTAATACTCGACACTCACGAGCACATAAGTTGTAATCACATAAGCACATAAGTGTTTTATTACTTCTTTCTTAAAACTCGATAAGAGTTTATCACTACTGTCTTTTCAAAGGTTACTTCATAAGGCTTTTCCCCCCACCTAAGGTTCATAACCTAAAGCTTTGATACCAACTTGGGACACCCCCAAATCCAGGTACTTCATTCCCACAAGATTTGGTGTTCACGTTCCATACATTCGTACTATCTACCCAATTATGATAACATTTAAACCATAAATCCTCCCATTAAAGGGTTACATCATTAATCAAAAGTCTTCATAAGTTGTCTAACCTTAAACATCAATCAAGTGCTGAAATAAAATAATTGCATCACATCATTAACTAAAAAGTCTATCATCATGACAATAAATGAAATTACAAGTCTTCATCACTTGTACATTTTTCCCTTTCCCTTGTCAGTTGTAGGTTCATCGACCTTCTCAACTTTAGCTGCAATGAGTGTATATATATGCAAGAGTGAGCAAAACAAATTCTCATTAGATATAGCAATGAATTAACAAAAGAATAATAACTGCCAATGAATAGGCTCAACAAAACTGAATAGTACTCTATCAATGATAACCAAAATCTGAAATCCAAATGTGAATGTATCTGAAGGTCATAAGACCACGAACTATGTCCACGGTTACAAGTAATCTTTCAACTTTAACCTAAACAGCTATATTGTAGGGACTTCACGTACTTAGGGGGATCAGCCCTTCGTACCACGGATTGTGCACAAACATCTAAACGCATTGCGTATCCCCTATAATAGGGTTGTTCTTCTCAGTTTTAGAGTACAAGTCCGCACCAAAGAAAGTTTGATTTGGATAAGCTTCAAAGGGTAATTTAAAGTTTCACAATCATCAACTAAGGGATTAGTTGAATCAACAAGACTTAACAACACTACAAGTGGTCAATAACAGTGTAAGGTAAAATATTAAGAATAATAGGCATGCGTAGAGATAATCATAGTATAAGCATTAAGTGAAAAAATCAATCTTGCTTGAACAATATTAAGCTAAGGCTATAATCTTATTAAATAAGATATAGAATTATTGAACATGTATTAACTAATAGCAAGCTGAAAGTAAAACTTGCTCAACATGATAATAACTTGTGCAAAGTAATTGAAATAAGATAATTCAACATTGGGAATTGGAATTCAAGAAATTACATTCACAATACAATAATGAAATTAAAGAAAACTTGTCTAACAATAAACAAGTTAGAATAAATCAATAACTATTGGAATTCAAAACTTGTCCGAATAGGGTTAAAGTTATAGCTTGCTCAAGTAAAATTTAGGAACAAAGCTTGCTCAATAAAAGTTTAGAGTAATGAACTTGCTCAATATAAAGAGGTAGGGTTTAGAAACTTTCCTCGTGCGTAAGCTATACACGTTCACCTACACATAGTATTAGAACCACAATATCTATTAGATATACTAACATTCACTTATCAAATTAACACTCCTCTAGTTAAACTTGTTATTTTAGTACATGTTTTACGTTACCATACACGTTTCAGAATCACAAGTGTAATTTCATAACACTTATTCATTATTCACGAAGTTTTTTAAGTCATAACATATCATTTTACAACATACTAATTTTACATTTTAGAGTTACTAACCACATGATACTATTCTGTTTCAACTTTTTCATTATATGTTTCTCACATTAACACATCACTAAACTAGGTAACATTAAGGTTTCAAAGTCTGCAGAAATAACAAACTTCATTGGGTCTGGCAGACTATTGGCGCGACCGCGCCAGTATTACCTTAGATTCCTGTGCACCCGCGCGGCAACGCGCCCGCGCTATGCACTAGTTCCAGTTTTGTAGAACGTGATTTTGACACTGTTCTTAAGCCAACTAACACGAATTTCACCCACAAAATAGTAAATTAAGCATATGTAATTGGTACAGAGCTAACACAAATATAATTCCTTACATATTCAACCATTTAACACAATTAAACAACAACTTCAACTAATTTAAATTCTTAAATTTCATTTTTTCATATAAAAAGACTATTTTTGACATTCTTTACAAAAATCATTACTGTGATCACAATTCTTATCCAAATTAACTCATTCAAACTACGTTCTCTTCGTTTCTTAATGGACTAGCATAATCAAGATTCAATTTACAGATTAACATAAAATTAACCACTAACTTTTGTACTTTCATAGCCATATGAAAAATATTCACTGTAAAATACTTTTCTTTATTTTTAAACCATAATTAACATAACAATTCCTGTCTAAATGTGAGGACCCCGAACTCAGGTACATGAAATCCGAACTCGGTTCATCACGATACCATTTCTATGAGCGGAATAATACTAATAATAATAACAATAATATAAATATCAAACTTAACTTACATTTATCAGAGTCTAATCCCAATTACGTAACCTTTAAACATTCATTACAAACCATGATAGATAATATATATCATACTTATCTTAATAGTATTAAACTATTACATAAGATAACGTTCATTCATTCATTCAGCAACCTTTTCCCTTTCCCTTGTTCTTAGCAGAGCTCTCTGATCATTCACACTTAGCTGAAAACATTTAAATTAAGCAAGGATGAGCGTTTGAATGCCCAGCAAGTAATAGCAATTATATATATATAATCTGAAAGAATTTAAATATTTTCTTTGTATTATTCTTCTACAACAGTCAATACTTGTGAAGTATTCTGAACCGATAATAATAACATAACAACTATCTTTCAAATTTTTGAAACTATATATTGACTATAACTGGGGTTATGGTGACATGCCATGAACATTATTTTTATTTTCGAAAAGGTTAAACAGAAATTCATCTGTAAACCGACATAACTTACGGGCACGGGGGGTGATCAGCCCGTTATGCCCTGCATTGATCAATACTACATTACAATAACGATAGGATCGTTCACTCTGTTCCGCCTTGGGCGCATAAAAGTTTTTCCGTGTAGGGATGTTCATACTTGTCTGGGTTCCAAATCAAAGGTTTTATCTTGTTTCAACAATAATCTATAATTCAACATATATATATATATATATATATATATATATATATATATATATATATATATATATATACGAGTAATTGACAAAGGTATATCAACATGTGATTAAATACAATGATTATCCAAGTGGGGACACTTGTTTAACCATTTACAGAAATTAACGAACAGAATATATATATCTGAATTACCATATACTAACATGTTGATAAGCAATGGGTGTATATAATATAAGATTAATAATCTGTACAGTAATAATATAGTTTAGAAACATTCTTACTCATGTCCATTGCATAAAGAAAATGCAAAGGTTAGATACTTGCCTGAAGCGCTGCTTACAGTTTGCAATTTAGATTTATCGCTTATCTCACGACCTATCATTAATAAGATCGTTCGTTCTATTATAACAACATACTATAACACATAACACTACTTATTGCAGTCAGCACATACCCTAATCACATTGGCACATAGATTTAACAACTATTGAATCACAAATAATCACTTATCTAATCACATTATCTAAGTCCAGATCAATTTCTGAAACATGTCGGTGTACCGACAACTTTATCGGGTAATTATGAAGTCTAAGACTCTATTCTGTAACTTAATATCACTCATATTATTTTTAAATGACTTAATTTAATTTTAAAACATTTATTATAATTTATCACGAAATTTCAAACATCGGAATCACATTAAAATGATTTAAATATTAATCAATTCTATTATCATTAATATTTAATTAGTATTAAACTATTAATGAAATCATTTCTAAAATATTAAAGTTATTTATAATAACTCAAAATATTTTTAAAGTATTTATATTACCCTTAAATGATTTTTAAAACATTTAAAATCATTTCTAAATAATTACCATTAATATTAAAGTATTAATGTTCTATGTATCAAAATGTTAAAAGTCATTATTCATAACTTAAAATATTTTTAATTCATTTCTATCCCATTTAAATGATTTTTAAAACCATTTTTAAACTATTTATTTAATATAATTATTAAATAAATTTAATATATTTAATAATAATTTAATAATCATTAATAATAATTTATTAATGAAATTATCCTTTAAATATTAAAAGTTATATTTTATAACTTAAAATATTTTTAAACACTTTATTTCCATTTAAAATGATTTTTATAATATTAAAATCATTTCTTAAACTAAATTATTAAATAACTTTAATATCATTAATAATAATTAATTAATAAAATTTATCTTTAAATATTAAAAGTTATATTTTATAACTTAAAATATTTTTAAATACCTTATTATTATTTAAAATGAATTTTAATATAATAAAATCATTTTTAATTAATTTATTTAATTCATTTAGTAAATAAATTAATTACCATTAATATCAATTTATTAATAAAATTTATCACAAAATATTAAAAGTCGTTAAAAATAACTTCAAATATTTTCTTATATCATAATATAATTTCAAATGATTTTTCAAATATTAAAATCATTTTTAAATAATTTATTTAATATTATAATTAAATAAATTAAATATTTTTAATATTTAAAAAAATATTAAATATTTATAAAATATATTTAAAATAATTAAAAACTGCTTTTCGGAATTTAAAATAATTTTTAATAATTTATTTTGTATTTTTAATAATTTAAAACTAATTTTTCTATTTTTTTTTATTAATTTTTCAAAAATAATAAGTTGTCTGTCGCTAAAGGCCACCTATAGTGACAAAATTATCGCTATAGGTGTTCTTCATGATCTTGGCCAAACCCAGAAATGCATAGTCAGTTGCTAAGGTGTCACGTTTGACCAACAATAATTCAGTGTGTAGTGTGATTCTGGACCAACTAAACATTAGAGCGTGTTGTACTAGTGTAACACTTCAGGCTACAACAACAATCATGACCATACTACATAAACCGAACGAGATATGGCCGTCCTAAAACCTTGTCAGAGCTGTTCTTCATTTCTGGGTTTTCCAGAAATGAAGAACAGTTCATACTGCGTTCTATCGATCTTTATATCTTGCAACACATGAACGGGTTTCGTGATCTTAGGCTTTCAAGTTGTAAAATACATGTAAGTATAGAGATCTATTACATAAAATCACAATAACAATAACAAAATAGTAAGATCTTGTCCGGTCAAACAATGTCAGAAACTGTAGCAGCCCCAAATTCGGGTACCTTTTTACCACGAATCTGGTATACTAAATCCATAATTATTGCGGAAGATATAAACATAAATTGTTTATACATTAAACTTTTACAACAAAAATCCCAAGGTCTACAACCTTAACTTAATACATACCTTCAATATCTTAAAGGTTTACAATATCATTTGTATCAGAAAATTTAATAGTTCTAACTGCATCAAAAATTAATCTTGCACTTTGTCTTTGTTTCTATCTTTACTCGAGCTCTCATCTTAATCTGAAAATTTTTATCATGATATAGCAAGGGTGAGCATCAAATTTGCCCAGCAAGTTAAATTTATTTGAGGATATATCATGATTGAAAGAATATGAATAAAAGGCTAGCTACGTCCAACAATATAATTGTGAACTAGCAGGAATCAAATTTCATAATTGAATGATCAGGACGACATGAATAAATGTCAATAATGAATATGAATAATTCAACTGGAGCAGATGGTAATGAAGGTGATCAACCTTTCATACCTGATGAACATATGTAACATGCACTAAGTGCGAATCAATAATCAGTATAGATGTGAATAATCCACAATAATTATTCACTAATATGCTTTGAAATATAACTCGAGTTTGAGTTAAGGAAACTTGCCTGCATAGTCGATTACCGCTACGCAATTTAATTTATTCTCTTCATTGAAAAGACCTATCAGGTATAAGATTGATCTTTCAATTAGCATATCATACTTTATTTCATAATACTATCTAACACTTAATCACATAGTCAAATATTAGATAATTTTAACACCCTATTCATTTACTTACTTATAATCTCATCACCTTATATTAACTTGTCTAATCTTTACTCACAAAGTTAAGTATTAGACATCACACCTTAGTCTTAGTAGGATCATTATACTTTTGATAATCTTACAACTTATACTTTATAAGTTTTTCCCTTTAGATGTTATCTTAGTAAGCGAGAGAACCTTTCAGTAAACTGAAATATCATTTCAGTAAAATGAATTACATTTCAGAATCCTGAAATCACTATTTCAGGAAACCAAAATCAGATTAGCATACTAAATTCAATTTCAGCAACCTGAATTCAAAATCTTCAATTTCAGCAACTTGAATTCACTATTCTTTTGCACGAAAATAACAAATCAACTTATTATTTTTCTATCTTTTGGCCAATCATATACACATGTATTCCATACACAAAAAAAAAATTCCGTAATTTTTCAACTCCCTTAAGTATTTTTCAAAAATCAATTTGTAGTTAATTTCTTAAGAAATTAGCTACCTCGTTCTTAACTCCAGAAATTCCCATCTCTTGACGTAATGTTATACATGTTAACGTGACACTCCAGTTTAAATTTCGTGACCATCGGAGTTATAGAACTCCGGTTATAGCGATTTTCGTCGGAAAATCACAGAAATTGAAATGGTCATAACTTGCTCAATTTAAGTCAGAATGAGCTCATTTTTGGACACAACCTACTTTATCCCATATATTTTCATCCCCCAAAAGGCCGGATTTTATCTAGATAAATAAGTTGCCGAAACAGCCCTTTTAAAGTTTTGGGCAGAAGCTAAATTGCCATTTTGCAGTTTTTCGTCCTTTGCTAAAAATGGTCCATACGGAAATCTACAACTCCTTTTTTAGTGATTCGACTTGGAGATGTTAGAAAACTTATAGATATAAATCTAGGACTTGACCACACTCAAAAATTCGAAATACAATAGGAGATATGGTCATTTGAATTTTATGTTCCGTTTTCACAAAAATCTGATTTTTAACTATTGGTGAGTTCTAAGAAAACTTTCATGTTTTCACATAATATCAACTTAACTCATCATAATACTTAATAATACCTCATACACCCATGTATCTACCATGATGAATGATCTATTCCATAAAAAAAATCATCAAACACAAAATAAAACACAATCAATGTAAGGAAAAATTAGGGTTTTCTACATTTCTAGAAACCTAGTTTCATTTCTCTCCTTTTGATCCACCTTTAAATACTTTAACAAGTTAGATTCATACATGAATCTACATAAAACACATAAATAAAAGGGTCCTAACTTTCAAATCACAAAAACCTTTTCTCCATCAAATCCATAAAAATACATAAACTAAGTGTTTAGGGTTTATTCCTTTTAAGTCTTTCTTCTTCTTCTTCCTTCACAAAGTAACTTCATGATTCTTGGAGACATGAAAATCTCCTCCCTTCTACTTCACAAAGTCGGCAGCCCCTTGGGCTCTCTCTCTCTCTCTCTCTCTCTCTCTCTCTCTCTCTCTATTTTCTCTCTCCTTTAGCTCTTAAGTTATTTAGAAAATGATGAAAGAGAAAAAGAGTAAACTTGTGGCAAAAAAAAAATAAAAATAAATAGATATGATATGTGTATGCATATAACTGAATATCTAATTAAAATCTCCCAACATATCTAGCTCTTCTCTCTCCACTCAATTACCAAGTGGTTGCTTGGAAGAAACAACAAAGTGTTGTCTCACTAAAAATATGCCACATATTAAAGTAATCTAATAACTAAAGTTACATGATCATCAAATACCTCCCCCCTTTCTCCTTTAAGTAACCGGCCATGTAGCCTTAATAACTCCACTATATCTCATCCTTTCTCTTACCTACTCTCTCATCATAGCAAAACTAACTTGCAAGCAACATCTAAAGTGTTGTCCAAATAAAAAGTTGACAACTCATGAAGTTGTTTACCTACTAAAGTTATCTCATCATTACATACCACTCCTTTTCCCGCTCCACCAATTTTGGCCACATGTCCTCTTCATTCACCCATTTTATTTTTATTAGCTAGCTTAATTAATGATCATAATGCCCCTCCTTAAGTGGACTTTAATTGGGCCAAGCTTGGGCTCCCTTTTTAATTTTTTTTTGGGCTTGCACTTTCTTATTCCTTTGTCTACTAATTAAAATGAGATTGAGCTCCTCCACCAAATAAATTGGGTCATCACTAAACTTGCCATTTATATTAAATATTGGGCTAACTCAATAATTTAATTGTTCTTAAATTAATTAACTACAAATCTCATGCTTAAATAAACACTTGGGCTACAAATTAATTTTTTGAGCCTAAAAATCAACTTAGTTCTATACTTCTTAACTTTTTATCCATTTCCCATTATTTAATTAGAGTTCTCTTACACACATTAGTAAGTTAATTTCTTACTCATACACACTTATTTTCTTAACCCAATTAGACTTGCTATAATTAGGTTATAAAATTAATTAATTGAGATGTATAAAATAAATCTTTTAATGTTAGTATATATATTTATATACTAATATTCTCTCATATTATAACCTCTTAGGTTATTTACTTATTACACCTAATATATATATTAAGTTACATAACTTAATTCTTAATTCACTTACTCGCATATTCATACAAAATAAATTATTAAATTGAGACATGGTCCACAATTCTTAGATTTGGTCACTAGTATATAATTAAAATACTAGAACCACATACACATAATCTTATGACTCATACACTAAACATATACCTCATTATCAGACTATCACTTATAGTCTACCAAATCATTCAAGTTCTTATCCAAAAATTTTGAAATTCTTAAAATTCCTTTACAGAAACGTCAAATTCATACACTCATTTTCTGTCTAGGTCTATTATTTAACCTTTATTCAATCTTTTAAGATTTTATAGAATTGTCCAAATTTTCGAGTTGTCACAGAAACCACGCTCATGAACTTTCTGGGTTACCCAAAAAGTTCATCCGTGGACTTTCTGCCTAGTTTGACCATCCTTCAATTCCTGTTTGATTGTGATATAAGCTATATAAAAGCATCAACATGTAGTACATATACAACTCTACAACTTAGATAACACAACAACAATAAAACCTTAATACACTGACAGATAAAGACGGTTTAAAATGTTGTCAGGCCGATCTGGGTTGTTTCTGGGTTACCCAGAAACTTGGCAAGTCATGGTCGGTCAACGCAGTTTGACCTTTCATAACTTGCAATCTACATCTAGTCTAAGCCTGATTTCAAGTTCAGATCGCAGAGCACGTATCAGACTACAACTACAAAGTTTCAAAACACAAAATTCGTAACAGATCACAGAGATATAAGGTTTGACATTCGTTGTCAGACCACCAATAACAAATTTTCCAGATTTTTGAAAAACACAAATCCGAGCTTCTAAATGTTATGGATCTAACATTTAGCAACCCAGATTGTCAAAATGGACTACAACCAACATATTTTAACAATAAAAACTAACATCTAACACAAAATCAATGGACAGTAATTATGCTAGGGTTTTATACCTTTAATGATCAATTTTTGATTTTGTGTTGCTGATTTGTTTATTGTGAACGTGGAGCTGTGTTTTGGGACTAATATAGCTTATATTTTCGGAGGTGAGAGTTTGAGAGAGTTTAGTTTGAGTGTTGTGAAAAATATAAGTAATAAATGTTATTTCTCTCTCTTCCAATCTATATATAGAAGTGTATGGTGCATGAATGGCTGGTGTATATTGCTTGTTGTTAGCATTCTAAGCATGTGGGATTGGTATGAGTTGGTTAACAACTCAACCTATTGTCAAAACCTACACATATTAGCATCTTTAATGCACAAAAGGGCAAAATGGTCTTTATGCTTGCAATTTTAATGGCATAATTGTAATCTTGCCCAAACCCTTAGGGTTTAACCCTAAGATTTAGCACAAAGTATTTTTAGGATTTAGCAACAAGGGTTTGTACAAAAACTAAAATAATTTTAGTTTCTAAAATTTGAAAATTAAGATTTGTTAATTAGATTATGTGAGTAATTATATTATATATGAACATTAAGGATTATCATCACTAATCATAATTAACCATGCCAAAATGGCAATTAGGGTTTATGGTTTTAATAATTAAGGTTTCCAAATACAATTAGGGTTTTATAAAATAAATATTAGGGTTTCTAAAAATTTATATTTCTAATTATTAATTAGGGTTTACCTAATCAATATAAAATTATATAATACATAACATACATCCTATATCACAGTTATCTACAGTGTCGAACTCAACTTGAGTTTTAAATTAGGTTTTTCCGTTTAGCAATTAGCTAAATATTATTTAGGGTTTTTAATTCAAGAAATTAGGGTTTTAATTTACAATTAATGTCTCCTATATTTAGGGTTTTTCCTAATTAGCATCAAATATTCATAATACACATCATACACCACATAACACAGTATCTTAACAGATTTTAAAGTCTAATATGACTTCGAAATTAGGGTTTAACAGTAATACTAGGGTTTTAACATTATACACATAATTCAACCGACGTTACCAGCCCACACACATACAGTGCATATTCACAGCACTGATAAATCAAAATATAATTAATATTATATTATTATTCTCATACCTTGACAATAATCCAAAACTAGGGTTTGGATTCCATATCTGATTTATTCTTCCTATTTAACCTTAATAATTAAAATAATTAACTTAATAATTCATATAATAAAAAAAGTACTATAATTATTCTAAAAATCACTTCATATATTATTTAAATAATATATCACTATATATTCATGGAAAATAAATAATAAAAATATTTCTACTATAAAATTAATTATTATAAGAATGTACTTTATAAAAATCAATAATTCTAAATTAAAATTATTTGTAAATATTTATGTAATAAATATATTTTTATTTACCACATAAATACATATATATATTATCTTGTACAAATCATCATCCTTAAAAAAAATTATACGCAAAATTTCTTATTTATTTATATAGAAAAATATCGGGTTGTTACACTAAACACTAGTTCTAGCATCACAAACACATATAATCACCATAATTTAGTTGTATAGCAACCATTCGAAAAATGGAATTCATAGACTATAAAAATTTTGCCGCGAAATATATATATATTAAAGTTATGTAAAAATACATTCTTATGCTCGAACAATCCTTGCTATACACATAATTTTGCTTGAAAATCTCAAGAATTATCTCTCAACTCTCTCTCAATTCTCTGCAACTTTCTTCCTCAGTGTAGCCAATAACAAAACTGATAACCCAAGTATACGTAAAATAAAAGAAACCGATATGGCCTTAATATGCATACTAAAGATATTAGTTACAATATAATAAATGTATAGATTATAAATATATTTTATTATTTTATTTATTTTAATTATTATAATTAAAATCAAAAATCCAAAATCCAAAAGCCAAGAGCCATAAGGCTTTGTTTAGCAAAAACTCTTTAAAATTTAAAGACTTAATATACTTAAGCTTTGTTTGGCAAAACTAATTTAAACTCCTTTAATTTTAGTAAACAATATAGTTTATAATTTATAATCACATACTATTTATTTGAATTTCCATATCTAACATTAATCAAATAAATTATTTACTCATACTATATTTTAAATAATTTTCCACTTAAACAATTATCACCAGAATTATAATTTCATTATAATTTTAGTTAATAATTTAACATACCATTTAAAAATATTTATTCAACAATAAACCCATCAAATAAATATTTATGTAATTCAATAAATATTTAAAATTACAATTTGAAATTCCAGATTGTTACATAGACACCTCTATGTTTTCTGTCTTCTTAAAGGTTACTTCCTAAGGTTTTCCCACCTAGGTTCATAACCTAAAGCTTTGATACCAACCTATGATACCCTCAAATCTAGGTACTTCATTTTCACATAATTTGGTGCTCACTATCAAAATAATTATATCAAACTGCCCATGATAAATGATAAAGACATCAAACAACTTAAACAATAATCTTTCACATTAAAGGGTTACATAATCTTAAAAACAATCCCAGGTAATCTAACCTTAATTTATTACATCAGTTTGCGGAATACATCATAAAATAAAACAAGTCTTGTAGCATAATTCATTTAAGTAAATTCTCATAAATCTTCAACTTGGATTATGAGTTTCAAGGGTCTATGAATCTAGTGGAAGCCCAAACCTGGATTATGGAAATGGAGAAGGTATTTGATGTTGCTAGAGTCAACGAAGATCAGAAGATTGCGTTTGCGACGGTCACGCTGAAGTCTGAGGCTAGCTACTGGTGGCAAGCAAATAAGGTTCGTGGGGGACAAGGAGTGATAACGTAGGATAGATTTAAGGAGATATTTTTTGAAATGTACTTTCCAGTGAGTTCTCGAAATAAGTTGGAGGTGCAATTTCTGGAGCTGAAATAAGGAACCATGACGGTGCCAGAATATGCTGTAAAGTTTAACGAGTTGGCAAGGTTTGCCACTTATCAAGTCAATACAGATTAGTGTAAAGCGAGAAGGTTCGAACAAGGATTGAAACCCTGGCTGTATAGCAAAGTTTCAATGTTCTAGTTAAATACATTTGCGACTGTACTGGAAAAAGGCAATTATCACAGAAGGTGGAAGCAATGCCTTGACCAGGTACAATCAAGAATAGAAGAAGAGGAAGAATGAGAATGAAAATAAGACTAGTGGAAGTAACAATCAGAAGAGGAAGTGGAGCGAGAATTCGACTACGGGAGGACATCAAGGAAGTCAGCAGAAGAAAAACTTTAAAGCTTGTGCGACGTGTGGAAAGAACCATACTGGGGTATGTTTGAAGGGAAAGCGGGTGTGTTTCAACTGTTGTCAGGAGGGACACATTGCACTGAACTATTTTAGTCGAAAGAAAGGAGCATGTTTTACCTGCGGTTCGAAGGATCACATGGCTCGGGATTGCCCTAAAAAGCCAGGGGGAGTGCAAGTGGAGGAAAGGGAAACAATAACGGTGGTGGTGCATTGACTATCACTAGACCAGCACAGTCAAGCCGACCTACTGCGAGGACTTTCAATATGATCGTGCAGGATGCTGTATAATCTAAGGATGTGCTGTCAGGTATCATTCTAATTAATGGTATTAATGCTTATGTACTGTTTGATTCGGGTGCTACTTGTTCATTTATATCCAATGAATTTGCTTAGAACTTAGATTTGCCTCAGAAAAAACTAGATTATCCTTTAAGCATAGAAATTGCGAATAGGGAAGTGATTCCTGCTAGATTCATATACAAGAATTGTAGAGTGGTTATTAAGGGTCAAGAGATGATGATAGACTTGATACCAATTAGACTAGGTGAGTTTGATATTATCCTGGGAATGGATTGGTTATTTAATCACGGAGTAATAATTAATTTCTAAAGAAAATGTGTTAACCTTATTACTCTGTCAAAGTTTGTGTTATGTGGCAGTAAGTCACCTCGACAAGCAAGTTGTCTGACGGTGATGCAAGCCAAGAAGTTGTTAAGACAAGAATGTGTAGGATACTTAGCCTATATAGTCGATACACAAAAGAAGAGTGCGAAGTTAGAAGAGATACTGATCATAAGAGATTTTGCAGATGTATTTCCAAACGATTTGTCACGTCTTCCGCCAGATCGACAAATCGAGTTCGTGAATGATTTAGTACCAGGAATGGCCCCAATATCTAAAGCCCCATACAGAATGGCTCTAGTAGAGATGAAAGAATTAATGGTGCAGTTGCAAGAATTTCTTGATAAGAAGTATATCCAGCCAAGTGTTTCGCCATGGGGAGAACCGGTGTTATTTGTTAAGAAGAAAGATGGATCGATGCGGCTCTACATTAATTACTGAGAATTGAATAAGGTCATGATTAAAAATAAGTATCCATTACCAGGAATCGATGACTTGTTCGATCAAGTGAAGGGTGCAAAATATTTCTCAAAGATAGACTTAAGGAGTGGTTATCACCAACTGAAGGTGAGGCCAGAAGATGTACTGAAGATGGCATTCAGAACTCGGTATGGTCATTACGAGTTTCAGGTTATGTCATTTTGTTTAACCAATGCACCAGCAGCGTTCATGGATTTGATGAACAGAGTGTTTAAACCATTCTTAGATAAATTTGTGGTGGTGTTTATCGATGATATTTTGGTGTATTCTAAAACCAAGGAGGAACATGTTGCACACTTAAGAGTGACATTGGAGACATTGAGAAAATAAAAGTTGTATGCAAAATTTTCAAAATGTGAATTTTGGGTGGAACGTGTATAATTTCTCAGGCACGTTATTGATAAAGATGGAATTTCGATAGATCCATCAAAGGTTGAAGCTGTAGTAAACTGGGATCAGCCGAAGACACCGTCAGAAGTAAGGAGTTTCTTAGGATTGGCAGGTTGCTACAGGCATTTGAGATTTTTCCAAGATCGCTTTGATGAATTTAACTAGGAAGGCGGTTAAGTTTTTTTGGATGGAGAAGTGTGAGTAAAGTTTTCACGAATTAAAAAAGAGGTTGAGTACGGCACCTGTACTGTCCTTGCCTAAGGATATAGGGAACTTTGTGGTGTATAGTGACGCATCACATAAAGGACTAGGCTGTGTGCTTATGCAGAACGACAGAGTTATTACGTATGCATCACGTCAATTAAAATATTATGAGAAAGGGTATCCAACTCATGATTTAGAGTTGGTTGCGGTGGTGTTGTAGACACTCAAAATTTTCTACACACCTGTTACTGGCATTGCAGGAAGGCAGATTCGTCTTTCAGACATAACCCTGGAAGACAGCTCACATCCAGTCCCGATACTATCGAAAGCTTAGTCTCAACCCCGAAACACACACCCGGAGCATCAGCTCCAACCTCGGAGATAACGCCAAGGCCTGCAGTTCCAATACAAAAAATTCCACCGGAGATGTTCATCGTGGAGATAACCCCGAGATATTCAGTCTCAGTCCCAACACTGGTAGTGGCAGATTCTAACCTTGGAAATAACACCCAAGGAAGGCATTTGCAGTTCTAAAGATAATCCCAGAAATGCTTATTTCAAATGCATGCAATCAGCTTCCACCTCGGTGCTTACATCAAGGCACTCAGTACAACACCCGGAGATGACATCGAGAAGATAAGCACACCTCAGAGATGACAATGAGGACCTTCAACACTTCAAGCAGTCTAATCTCAGAGATAACCCTGAGCAATGTCTTCTTTATCAGCCCAAACTAGAGATAACCCCGGTGAGGGGCAAAGTCATCATCTTGCCACCTTGACGCCACGTCACACCGTCTCAACATTTTAGACATACATTTCAACACAGCAATGTCCCATAAGAACTAAGGAAGTCCAATCCTGAGTGATTATTACGCAGTGTAACGAATAGAATTTGAAGCATGAAGACAAGATGGCATAGTCCCATCTTCCTGACTTCGTACAACCTCTAATCCTATGTCATTGCGTAACTCTCGACAACGGCGGTCCAAAAATAGGTCTTCTACACCTCAATCGGATGCCCAGATTGAAGTTCTGAAAGTTCGAACGGACATCACGTTACGCGCGTGCACGTACTTCGAGATGGCAGGACCCGCGAATCCTGGGGCACCCCGGACAGCCGCAGGTACACCTGCAGCTCCCCCCTCTATAAATAGAGGGCTTGGGGTGGCCATTTTAAAGAGAGAAAAGGCGAGGAAGCCTTGTCCGATTTGCTCTGTACACACCCTAAACTGAGTGCTTTCTCATTTTAAACACTTGTAAGCTCATATATAGCAACTTTTTACCGGTGGGAGCCGAGTTTTCATCCACTTAAAGCTATAGAAGTCTTCTCTGACAGCCCACTGTAAGCCTTCTTACACACTTTAAAGCCTTTCTCTTCAACTTTGCACACACTATTCTTCAAGTTGAGAGTCGTGTTGCGTGTGTATGCCCGGACTTCGGTCCGTGTTTCATTTCAATTTGTATATATATATATATATATATATATATATATATATATATATATATATATATATATAGTAAATTCAGGTTCATCGAACATAGTTCGACACACGGTTCACACACACACACACACACACACACACACACACACACACACACACACACACACACATATATATATATATATATATATATATATAAAAGCATGTAAATGCACCATATATAAAATCCAGGCTCATCGAACAAAGTCCGACAACAATTCATATATATATATATATATATATATATATATATATATATATATATACATATATATATATACATATATATATATATATATATTTATATTTTGTTCTTCTTGGAGTTTACTTCGTGGCGGTTGACCGTTTTTATTGATTTTTGTACATTTCGTCCGGCCTGGAGTTTCCTCCGTGGCGGTTAATCGCTTTTACAGCTTTATTTACATTTCTGATCCCCCATGGAGGTGCTTCGTGGCGGTTGATCATGTCAATATATATATATATATATATATATATATATATATATATCGCTTTTATATAATTACATTTTTGATCTCCCATGGAGGTGCTTCGTGGTGGTTGATCATATCTGTATATATATATATATATATATATATATATATATATATATATATATATATATATATATCTACACCTTTTATATATATAACTGCTTACAGTTTTCACATAAACTGTAGTATCATGTGAGCCTAGGAATCTTGTGATCATAGATTTAGTCTACTGAATCTAGATTCGGTTCCCGTGATGGACATTTTTAACTGTGAGCAGCTTGTAAATTTATTCGCGGTGTTGGATTTTCTCAGATGGTTTTCATGCCCATGAGGAGTTCGGCACTATTTTGTATATTATTTTCTCGAAGATGCTTCGCATCTCAAAAATAAAAGCAATCAAGATGAACATTTAATAAAATAGAAGTATCAAAGGCCTCAATTACTATTGAGCACAGGGTTTGAAAAACCTTTTTTAAAACATCACTGCTATATCTTGTTTAAAACTGAATTTTTACTCAAATTCAAACCCTTTTGTATATAGGTGCAAACGAGGCATATCATTACTTCCAAATAATAGCACATTGACCCACACACACACACACACACACACATATTCATATAATAGTTTCTTAAAAACTGGCGGTCACCGTGGCAACACGAATGTTCGGGGGGGGTGCCTAAAACCTTCCATCCGCATAAGAAAGTCCCCGGACCCTAATGAATCTCGGCTTCACAGATTCGTTTAGCAGTGTCACATCACTAGGTCAATGTGTAAACCTTTTCTCGGTTGTGTTGGTACAACCAGTTAAAAAACCAACTGGCGACTCTTAACAGTCCATCGTCGACATTATACATGTCGGACCTTTTTCACTTGTTTTTTTAAACAAATCTCATCTAAAATGAGAACACCAAAAAAAAAAGAAAACGAAAAGGGCCAAATAAAAATCCCGACGTCGACAGGTGTTTGCCTTGAAGATTTGGAGACATTATCTTTATGGAGAGAGGTGTGAGATATATACTGACCATAAAAGTCTTAAGTATATCTTTACACAAAAAGATTTGAATATGAGACAAAGAAGATGGTTGGAGTTGATCAAAGACTATGACTGCAATATTTTCTATCATCCTAGAAAGGCGAATATTGGTGTTGATGCTGTAAGTAGGAAGGGACGAGAGAAGTTAATGAAGTTGACTACTCAGGAGAAGATAGTGACGGAAATGACAAAGATGGAATTGGAAATTAAATATCCGACAAAATCCAACGAAAATTTATTCTAGATAGGAAACGGTTTAACGTTGGTGGATAAGGTGAAGAATGCACAACTTCAGGATGAAGACTGTGAAAAGATAAAACAGAAAGTATCTGAAGGGGAGGAAATCAAATTCAAAATCGATTCAGAAGGGTTACTTCGATTCGAAGGGAGAATTTGGGTTCCCCAAGTACTAGAAATTAAAGAGGTAATTCTGAGTGAAGATTATAACTCAAGATATTTGATTCACCTTGGGAGTACAAAGATGTACCAGGATCTTAGACATCATTTTTGGTGGCCGAATAAGAAAAAGGATGTGGCTGAGTGTGTGGCGAAATGCTTAACGTGTCAGAAAGTTAGAGCTGAACACCAGAGGCCAAGTGGGTTATTGCAACCGTTGGAGATACCAGAATGGAAATGGGAGCATATCACAATGGATTTTGTGGTAGGTCTTCCTATGACTCAACAAGGTTATGATGCCATCTAGGTGATTGTTGATCGATTGACGAAGTCAGCACACTTTTTACCAATCAAGATTAGATTTAACCTAGATCAGTTTGCAAAACTTTACGTGAAGGAAATTATTTCAAGACATGGTGTACCCGTGTCCATTCTATCAGACAGAGATCCGTGTTTCACATCTAATTTCTTGAAACGATTACAAGAATGTTTGGGAACACAACTGAGAATGAGTACGGCGTACCATCCTCAAACTGACGGACAGAGTGAGAGGACCATCCAAACATTAGAAGGAATGCTCAGAGCATGTATCATGGATTTCAAAGAAAGTTGGGATGACAATCTGTCATTGGTGGAATTTGCCTATAATAATAGTTATCACGCGAGTATTGGCATGCCGCCTTACGAAGTGTTATACGGCAGGAAATGCCAAACTCCGTTATTCTAGGATGAGGTAGGCGAACGTCAGCTATTGGGTCCAGAGTTGATACAACAAACCGTCGAGATCATGAAGGTGATTCGAGCCAGATTGATAGCGGAGCAAGATAGACAGAAGAAATATGCTGATGAACACCAACAAAATTGGGAATTCGATGTTGGTAGTTATGTTTTCTTGAAAGTATCTCCCTGGAAGGGGAAAATTCGGTTTAGCAAGAAGGGAAAATTAAGCCCTAGGTTTATAGGATCTTTTGAAGTGCTTCGATGCGTTGGTGAAGTGGCATACGAGGTAGCTTTACTTCCAAAGTTGGAGCATATTCATAACATTTTTCATGTCTCGGTATTAAGACCATAAAAGCCTGATTAAAACATGTAATAGAATATGAGCCCTTACAGTTTGAGAAAGACTTAACATATGAAGAAGTCATTGTTCAAATCATCGACAGGAAAAAGCAAGTACTAAGGAATAAAGTGATACATTATGTTAAGGTAATTAGGAGGAACCATGTAATAACCCTATATTTTCTATATAAATAAATAAGAAATTTTGCATATAATTTTTTTTATTATTTATTTTAAAGGTGGGAATATGTGCCAGGTAATGTTTATGTATATTTGTGGTAAATAAAAATTTATTTATTTCATGAATAATTACAAATAAATTTTTAAAGAATTATTAATCATTATAAACTTTATTTTTATAGTAATTAATTTTATAGTAGAAATTATTTTTTTATACTTATTTTCCATGAAACAAAATTTATATATTATTTAAATAATATATGAAATGATTATTGGTATTATTATAATAACTATTTTATTATGTGAATTTATTTAGATTAGTTAAGTTAATTATTTTAACTTAATTAATAATGTTATATATGCAAGATAAATCAGATATGAATTCTAAACCCTAATTCTGGATTTTGAATAAGGAATGAGATTATTAATATAATATTATACTAATTATTCCAGTGCTATAAATATGTATTATTTGTATAGACCGATAGTGGTTGCTCAATTATGGTGTATAATGTCAAAATCCTAATATTAAATTGTTAACCCCTAATTTGAAACTCAATTATGAGTTCAAGACTGTATATTAATGATGTTATATGATTTATGTTGTGTATTATTAAATTTAATATTAATTATAGAAAACCTTAATTAATATTTGAAAACCCTAATTGTTAGAAACCCTAATTTCTAAATTAGTAATCCTAATTTGCTAAAATAAAACCCTAATTGCTAATAATTAGTCTTAATGCTAATTATGGGGTCTTAAACCCTAAATGTTCAAGTAATGTAATTAGAAAACTAATTATAATTAGTAAATTCTAAATTTCATTTTTAGGAAACTAATATTTATTTTTTTATTTAAACCTAAGTTGAAATCCTATAAATACATTTTTTGAAAACCTTAGGGTTAAACCCTAAAGGTTAAACCCTAAGGGTCCAACCCTAAGGGTTTGTCAAGATTACAAGTGTGTCATTAAAATTGCTAGCCAAAAGACATTTTGCCCTTTTTGCATTTTATATTAGGAAACTTGCAAATCTAGCTAAGAGATCTTGCTAGATCTAATGACTCACCATGCTAAGATCTCCCATGTGCTCTAAATCTCAGCCAATCTTATCCCTTTTGACACCTTGCAAGTAAGATTCAATGCAGATACCTTATAGAAATAGAATTGGAGAGAGAAAGTGCACATTTTTGATTATATTTGCACAAACACTCAACCAATTGCTCTAAACACAAAACCCACGAATTTCCAGTGCTAGATCAGACCCAAAATAGGCCCCACTAACACCCATAACCAAATGAGTAGCCAAGAATCAGAAATCGTTCATCAAGGTATAAAACCCTAATTTAAAAATCTGACTTTGATCCTCCGTTAGATGTTAATTTTTTTTTTGTTAAACATGTTGTATGTAGGGTATAATAATGATCTGGGTTGCTAGATATTAGATCCATAAAATCTAGAGGCTCAGATTTGGTGATTTTAAAAATCTGGAAATTTTCTTTTATGTCGACTGACAATCATATGGCAGGTCTTCTAAATCTCTAGCAGTTAATGATTTTTGTGTTTTTAATGTTTGAACATGTAGTATGCTATGAGATCTTGGATCTGGAACTTGAATCAAGTCCAGATCGTGTACAGATTGATAGATATATGTGGTCAAACCACGTTGACCGGCATTGACCGAACGTTTCTTGGTAACCCAGAACGTGCCCAGAAAGTCTGACAGCATGTTCGTGCGTCTTGATCTTGCTTGTGTTTATGTTTTAGACCTTGTTATTGTTGTAATGTTGTTATTTGACGTGTAGGCTACATGACCATGACTCTAGAATATTTAGATCCTTCTCTGAATCAAAATAATCAATGGTCAAAGAGGTGTGGACGAAACTGCCGAATGAAGTTTCTGGGTAACCCAGAAACCTTCATAAGCAGTTTCTGACCACAACTTTTACTGGCCCATATCTGCTTGATGTGATGCTGTTAAACTGTTTTTATGTTATGGATCTGTTGTCTTACATGTGGCCTACATACTGAAACTCTAAGATCACAAAAACACTACACAAGCAACAAGTTGTGGAAGCCCAAAAGTGGACAGTCGAACTGTTCTTCATTTCTGGGTAACCTAGAAATGAAGAACAGCTCTGACAGCTACTTTATGGGCTGAGATCTCCCTGGTTTTATGCTTGTTGGTCATGTTTGTTGTTGGATCGTGTAGTCTGACATTAGTACAACAACCTTTAATCAATTACTTGCCTAAAAACACAATAATCAGAGAGGAATGCTTGGTCAAACGTGCTTACTTGTTAATTGCTATAAATGTTCTTGAGGACTCAAGAACACCTAAGGCGACAGATTTTGTCGCTAAAGGCTATAGCGATGGTTTTATTTATTTTATTGAATTTATTTTCTAAAACTCATTTAAAATAGAAATTAATTATTAAAAATTCCAAAAATAGTTTTAAAAATTATTTTAAGTTATAAAAATTAACTTTTAATAATTTGACATATTTTTCATAAATATTAGTATTTATTTAAATATTATTGATATTTAATTTATTTAATAAATGCATTAAATAAATTAATTAAAAATGTTTTGTATTATATTAAATATCATTTTAAATGATAAAAAGGTATTTAATAATATTTTAAGTTATGAAATATAACTGTTAATATTTTAAGACAAATTTCATTAATTATTTAATATTAATCATATTATATTTATTTAATAATTATATTAAATAAATTAATTAAAAATGATTTTAATATTAGAAAAATCATTTTAAATGAAAATAAAGAGTTTAAAAATAATTTAAGTTAATTATAGAATATAACTTTTAATATTTAAAGGTAAATTTCATTAATAATTTAATTGTAAATGATATTAGAGTTATTTAATAATAATATTAAATAAATAGTTTAAAAATAATTTTATTAATTTAAAAATTATTTAAAAAGGAAATAAATATATTAAAAATATTTTAAGTTATAATTAATGACTTTTAATATTCTGATAAATAATACATTAATACTTAAATATTAATGGCAATTATTTAAAAATAATTTTTATTATTTTAAAAATTATTTAAGGGCAATAAAAATGTTTTAAAAATATTTTGAGTTATTATAAATAACTTTAATATTTTGACAATGGTTTCATTAATAATTTAATATTAATTAAATATTAATGATAATAGAATTATTTAATATTTAAATCATTTAAAAATGAATCCAGTGTTTGAAAAATCATGATAAATTATAATAATTATTTAAAAATTATTATAAGGATATGAAAAATAATATGACTAATATTTACATTTATTAAAATGTAAAATAAAGTTTTAGACTCGATAATTACCCGATAAAGTCGTCGGTACACCGGCATGTTTCAGAAATTGATCCGGACTTAGATAATTGGACTAGATACGTGTTTGTTTGTGATCCAATGACTGTTAAACTTTTGTGACAATGTGAGTAGGTTATGTGTGGACTGCACATAGTAGTACTATATGATATGATATATTATTCTAATTGAACGGATGGTCTTTTTAATGATAGGTTATGATATAGAAGATAAAACTTGTTGCATTATTGTAACCAGCAGCTCAGGCAAGTATCTTAACTTGCATTTTCTTTATGCAATGGACATGAGTAAGAAAGTTTTAGAATTATATTATTATTATGCCAGATTATTAATTCTATTGTTATCGATTATGTATCCAATCTTTGTATTCATGCAAGTTCTTAAATTATCCGATCATTGTTTATCAACACAGTATTACTGTATAATTCAGATATTTATTCTGTTCGTTAATTTCTAAGTATGGTTAGACAAGTGTCCTTACTTGGATAATCATTATATTTAATCACATGTTTTATACATACTAGTTAGTTTCCAGTATGTATACGTTGACTTAAAAGTCTTCTAGGCTATCTGTTTCGGCTAGACACAAACTTAAAAATATTGTTGAACAAGATAGAACTTTATTGTATTCAACCAGATTATTTTGGTTCGGAATCCCGACTAAGTATGAACATCCCGTACAAGGGAAACTTTTGTGCGCCAACGGCGGATAAGATGAACGATAATCTCATTCTTGCATGTAGTATTGATCAATACAGGGCATAACGGGCTGATCACCCCCCGTGCCTGTAAGTTATGGCGATTTGCATATGAAGTTCTATTAAACCTTAACAAAAATTAAAAATAATGTTCATAGTCTGTCGGTTGATCTCTAGTTATAGTCAGTACGTAGTTTCAAAAATTTGATATGTTATTACAATTAGTTCAGCTTACTTCACAACAGTTGATTCATTGTAGAAGTGTCATTTAAAGAAAATATTTACTTCTTTCAGCTAATAATTGTTGTTGCTATTACTTGCTGGGTAATGAAATGCTTATCCTTGCTTTAAATTAAAATGTTTTCAGCTAAGCGTGATCAACTAGAAGGTTCAGGCAAGAACAAAGGGAAGGGAAAGATGGCAGAATAAATTTGTATTCTCTTATGTAATAGCTAGACTTTATTAAGACAACAATATTTATTATTATCATGTAATGTAATGTTTAAAGGTCGCGTACCTAGGATTTAGACTCTGATATGTAAATTAAGTTTGGTATGTAATAGCTAGACTTTATCATGTAATTGTTGTTGCTAATTACCCTACACATATCATTGAAATCGCAATAACAATTAGTTGTATTAATATTAATTTTAGGGGTTTAACCCACCATTCAAGCCACAACCTTATCTTAATGTCAACTCATGTTGGTTAACATCCTTAACGAATCTGAAATCTCACTATAAACTAACATAAACCTTATCATTTATCTTTAACTTTTGAAAACAATACATTTGGTTCATTACATAACTTACTAATTCATAATCTATAGTTTCAACGTTATGATTACAACACATTACTACGTCTTGTAACATGTTTTAGGTCCTTTACAAATCATTACAATACGTTAAGTTAACAATTTCCTAGCTATGCTGTTAACAGCTCAACTCTAGGTCTGATTGACAACTGGCGCGGCCGTGCCATGTTTCCCTTTGAACCCGGCGCGCTCGCACCAAGTGGCAGTGCACCCGCGCTAGACACCAGAATATGTTTTGCAGAAACTCGAAATCAGACTCTGTTCTAGGCCAAAATCCCAATTCCACAGAAATTCACAAACCTAAACATCTAAAACTCTGTAATAACATAGTTAAGCATGATATACACCATTCTTAATACATAAACATCATGTATACACAAATTTGGAGAATTAAAACCATAATTTTCTAAATTTCTTTAATTTTGACACTTTTAGCGAATTCGATCGCCACGAATTCGTTTCTTAATCAATTGACACGATTCGAACTACGCCGCTTCCGTTTCTTAACGTACTAACATAATCCAACATCAATTTTCAGATTATCATATATATTAAACATAAAATTTTATACTTTCTAAAGTTATTTTTCATAAACATACACTATTATTTTCTTTTCTCGCTACAAACCCAAATTCATGTGTTTTAATCATCAAACAACACTCACATACAATGATTAACAGATTCTAACACCTTACTTATATATATACATATCAATTCAACGTAATTTCCAAATCATATAGAATATATAGTACCAAAATTAAGAGTTAACATCAAGAATAGTTTATACCTTGATTTAGCAAAACGATTAGCAAACCCTTCTCTTCCACTTGACAATCACAGAAAATTCTCTCAAGCTCCCACTCTTAATCTCTTCTGTCTTTTTTTTCTCTCTTGTTTCCTTCAACCCTCTATTCTTAGTTTAGCCTTAGTGTGACGCCCCCAAAACAGGTATACAACACCTATTCTGAGTCGTCAATAACATGGTACAGAAAGAACTACAACTTTATTAATACAACATAAAAACTGTGAGTGTAAATACAAATATTGTCATCTAGACAATATCCATCCTCAAATAAGTCCTCATTACAATTATTGGAACAATATTTTACAAAAAAAATGGTGAGGACTACTAAAACAACTTCCTAGAACCTTCATTCCATACCCCGACTAGTACCTGCTACATTCTCGCCTCCTGAGATGAAAATGGAACAACAAGGAAAAGGGTGAGCTCAACTAGCCCAGTAAAGAATACTATGACTAAGATAATATATAACAAATTATCGTTAGTCTTCAACAGGGAAAAATTTAATAGAATACAATAGACAACAATTTTTAATTCAATATTCGCAGCGGAAAATAATAATTCATAGAGAAGTTACGTAGAGAATGAAATCTACGATTATCTATGAATTTAAAAGCCCATCATCAACATTTTATCCCTGTAACATCAATCAATAAATATCTTGAATTAAATAGTCATCTTTGCACTACAGGCCAAAGATATTCATCAGTTGGTCATGTTCACCTCAACACCTGTTCATCTTTGCACTACGGGCCAAAGATATTCATCAGAAATTATTCATCTTTGCACTACAGGCCAAAGATATTCAGTTATATCATCATTTAAGACTGAGGATGATGAAAAATATTTTAAAGAAAACGAATCTAGTGAAGCAAAATAACAAATATTAAGGATTCGTATTCCGATTTATCCATGTCCAAAAATACCTTATCATAGTGAAGTAAAATTCAAGAATGATCAAAACATGGATACAATCAAAGCTAGTATCCAGAATAGATATTTGGACGAAAAGAAGGAAATTTCATTTTTCGGTGAATAGTAACTCGTGAATAGTAACTCGTGAATAGTAATTCATGAATAGTAACCCCGACATGAAAAGTTCCAAATTTGATAAAAATTCAGATCAATACTTCGGCATAATGATATTGAAGAAAATAATATCATTTAAGAAGAAATAACATCCCTTACCTCGGAAAGACGGTACTTCTGACTGAAATACTAGATATAGTGCTGAAGGAAACTTGCACCGTAAAGCAACACTCAAAGTATCAAATACTCACAAGAATACGCTCGTTATAGAGAGAGAAATAGAGAGAAACTTGTGTTTCTGGTGTGATTTCAATTCTAACCTAAGCACCCTATTTATAGGAAAATGCTTAGAACACCAAAGCAGAAAATTTAATATAATAATAATATATTTATCAAATTTTCCTTAGCCCACCTCTAGACATCTGATCTCAGCCCATTTATATCACATGTTAGCCCACTTAAATGTCAAAAAACGTTTTTCTTCAAAATAATAAATAAAACTTCCAAAAATTAATTATTTCGGAACTTCAGAACTTCTATAATTCATAATAAATAGCCCTTTTATCAGAAAATTCGAATCTCGCGAGTTTTTATAGGAAACTCAATTCTCTACAACTTTGCAGAAGAAAGTTTTTCCAAATTCTAAATAGAAATTGACCGAAATTCACAAACGGGCGATTTTACAGTCAATAATAAATTTTCGGTCAAGAATTATGTCCACCAACACACAAAACATGTGTTAATCATTTAATGCCACAAAAATACTCTTCCTCCTCATATACTCATATATCCTACATTCATTGTAAAAATACCACCATCAATATATTATTAAAATAATATATTTAAATGAATTATTTTATCAGAAAAAGATAAAATATTAATTTTCAACAATTGTCACATTAAAATTTTTCTCTATCTATATCCACATAAAATCACTATTTTCCTCATCATATAAATCAATAATTAATTATACACAAATAATATTACAGAACCACAGTACTGGCAACCAGGTAGTTCCCAGGAAAGAGGGGGCTTTCCAATAAGGATTTCTCCTTACTGGCGCGCAATTAGATGACCAAACCTCTCCTTAGACAGAACTTTCTAGATATTACCAATAATGTTATCTAATAATATTATTCAGATAATATGAATTATTGCTCCGATAATAGAAAATACTGTGTAGTGACAATTATTGAAACAATAGTAATATAAAACATCAACGCAGCAATTATTGAATCAATAAAATACAATATTGAACAGTAATTACTGTAACAATTATTGAGTAGTGCCTTCTTACGTAAGAATCAATAATTGGTGCAATACCGTGTGCTACGCGTATTACCGTGTTTTAACCACCGGGTATTCCAACAGTATTAACGGTAACAACTACGCCGTTATTTATAAACAACTTATTTTTGTCGTTTTCTTCATCCAATCGTTTTCTGTTATGGGGCCCACACAAGGCTGCGCCGTCGTACGAATATTCCCCGGCAACAAGAATATTCCACGACCAAACAAATATTCTCCGACAACAATGAATATTTTAGGACCACTTGCTTATTTAAAATTTTTGCGCATTTTACCCATAACTAACCACATTAATCAAATCAACTCTTACTATTTCAGAATAATAAATAGAGGAAATTAAATTTCATTTATTAATAATTTGGGGTCTTACAACCTCCCCTCCTTATGAAATTTCGTCCTCGAAATTGACATACGTACCTGGTGTTTCGAAAAGATGAGGATACTTCGCTTTCATTTCCGTTTTCAACTCCCAGGTCATTTCCTCAATAGCATGGTTTCTCCACAAAACTTTAACTTGTGGTATGACCTTCGTGCGTAGGACATGCTCCTTCTTATCCATGATCTTGACAGGTATCTCCTCGTACGTTAAGTCTTCGGCTATCTCGTCCGGTTCTAACTCAATAACGTGGTTCGGGTCTTTCACATATTTACGAAGCACATATATATGAAAAACATTATGAACACGAGACATACTTGGAGGTAACACAAATCTATAGGCCACATTTCCTACTCGGTCAAGAATCTGAAATGGACCAATAAATCATGGATTGAGCTTTCCTCTCTTCCCAAATCTTGTAACTCCTTTCCATGGAGCTACACGTAATAATACATGATCCCCAATGTCAAATTCCACGTCCTTTCGATGAAGATCCACATAACTCTTTTGTCAATCCTGTGCCGTTTGTATACGTTGTCGAATCGTTTGGATCTTCTCTGTAGTCATTCGTACTAACTCTGGTCCCAACAACATTGCTTCTCTCACCTCATCCCAACATACTGGAGAGCGACACTTTCGTCCATACAATGCTTCAAATGGTGTCACGCCTATGCTCGCCTGATAACTGTTGTTGTAGGAGAATTTCATCAATGGTAGGTACTTATCCTAACTCCCTTTGAGATCTAGGACACAAAGTCTTAATAGATCTTCAAGAGTTTGAATAGTCCTCTCTGATTGTCCGTCCGTTTGAGGATGGTAAGCTGAACTAAATCGTAAATCCGTGCCTATTGCTTTTTGCAAGCTAACCCAAAATCTTGAAGTGAATCTTGGGTCACGATCCGAAACTATGGATACTGGCATGCCATGCAACCTTACAATCTCATTCACGTACATACTAGCAAGACGTTCAAGGGAATAAGTCTCCCGTATCGGCAAGAAATGAGCAGACTTGGTTAATCTATCAACTATAACCCAAATAACATTTATGCCTTGAGAAACCGTGGGAAGACCCGTAACGAAATCCATGGTAATGTGTTCCCACTTTCATTTCAGAATCTCAAGTGGTTGCAATGGACCCTTTGGTACTTGATGCTCCGCCTTTACACGTTGACAAGTTAAACACCTCGAGATAAACTTTGCAATCTCTCTCTTCATATTGTTCCACCAAAATGTATGTCGAAGATCACGATACATTTTAGTACTTCCAGGATGGATTGCAAATGGTGTATTGTGTGCCTCCATCATGATCTTGTACTTCAAATCAGAATCGTTAGGAACACAAAGTCTGGAGTGAACTCGAAGTATTTCTTCTTCATCGATTTTTGCTTCTAGAATAGCACCTTCTTGCACTTTCTTCTTCATACGCATCAGCTCCGGGTCTGTAGCTTGAGCAACTTTAACTTTATCGATTAAAGTTGGTTCTACGCGTATACTTGACATCATCGCACTCGTTCCTGCATATGATCTTCTACTCAATGCGTCATCTACCACGTTCATTTTTTCAGGATGGTATTATCGAAATCTTTCAACAGCTCGAGCCAACGTCGGTGTCGCATGTTGAATTCTTGGAAGCTCTTCTCGCATTCCTCGGTCCATTCGAAGTTTGTATCTTTTCGAGTCAGCTGAGTTAATGGAGTAACGATTCGATAAAATCCTTTTACAAATCTCCGATAATAACCAGCTAAGCCTAGAAACCTATGTATTTCGATTACTGACTTAGGTTGCTCTCAACTGTGACTCGTATCCCAATCTTGGATAGCACGTCACAATGACACCTATCAGTTTACTACCGCACGAATATGGCGTCCCTTATGGAGAGTCTGGATTCAGTGCATTCCACAAAAGAAGTCACCAGATAAAGGCTCGGGTACAAACTTCTACAGTTGGGTTTTTAACTCCTGAAGTTAAATAGGAGCCATTCGATATGAGATTTTAGAAGTGAGTTTTGTACCAGATTCAAAAATGATACAAAATTCAATATCACACGTAGGCCAAGAGATTCTTCAGGAAATACGTCAGGGATTTACTAACAATAGAAATATCATTCAAATCTGACATATTTTGTTCAAGTCCATAACATAGCTAAGAAAGCTTGACATCCGTTTTTCAATAAACGAATGACTTTACGGCTTGATATGAAAGAGTTTGACTTCAATGGTTTGGTTGCTTGAATTTGAATAACAGGTTGCTTAGGAATATGAAAACTAACAACCTTACGAAAGCAATCAATTTTGGCATGATGAGTAGTTAACCAATCAATTTCTAAAATCACATCAAAAGCAAGTATCTTTAAAGAGATAAGGTCAACAGGTAATGTGATGGTGCCAACTTGGATCAAACAAGATTTATAAACAATGGATGTGATGAAAGTTTCCCCTAACGGAGTCTCCACAGATAAATCAAAGTCTAATTTCTCCGGAGTTAAGTTTAAACGTTGAGCACAAGCAGGAGAAATAAATGAATGGGTAGAACCGGTATCTAGTAAGGTATAAACTTCACATGAATTTATGATTAGCTTACCCGTGATCACCTCATTTGGGTTCCTCGCATGTTGACCAGTCACGACAAACGCTCTTCCAGGAACCGTTGACTTTGACTTTTCTGGGGCAGCCTTTTGAGTCACCGTCCCCGCTGAACTTGGTTTCGCTATCGTACAATCTCGAGCGATATGTCCTTCCTTTCCACAATTATAGCATACCTTGAACTGTTGTGGACAGTATGGGCTGATATGTCCCTCTTTTCCACACTTATAGCATATGACCGGTGGTCGTTCTCCTCCCTTGGAACCAATTGCTGCCGGTGCTGACGTCTTCGTATTATCATTGTTGAATCTCCTCTTTTTAAAATCTCCTCCCGACTCGCTTCTTCTATTTTCATAGCCATGATTACCACCAGAGTGGTTGCCGTTCTTGTCTGTACTTTTCTTTCTCCGCTGGTTATCATTATTCTGATGACTGTTGTCACCGATATGATCCTGGTTGTGGTCCCTCGGTTGACCGTACTCGTTATCTCGCTCCAACAATTGAGCCATGTTGACAACATCTGAATAGAGAAAAAATTTATGAGAAATGAGATATTGACGTATGCCGGGTTTCAAACCTCTCAGAAACATCCGCGTCATACGTTCCTCATTCTCCACCAAATGAGGTGCAAACCTGGACAACTCCGCAAACTTCGCCTCGTACTGGGACACCGTCATGTTATTCTGCTTCAGTCTAATAAACTCTACCTCCTTCATATGACGAATACTTTCAGGAAAGTACTTGTCATTGAATAGCTTCTGAAATATCTCCCAAGACATGCTGAGTGCAGCTGGATGGGTACGCTTCACAGATTCCCACCAGTAGTCTGCCTCGCCACGGAACATAAAGGTGGCGAATGGAACCTTCTGTTCCTCCATGCATCCCAAGACATCAAATATCTTGGTAATTTGCTTGACCCATGTCTCCGCCTTAATCGGATCTGGCTTTCCCCAGAATTCTGGTGGTCCCAACTCTTTGAACTGCTTGGCTGTGACCAGCTGTGCGTTGCCATTGTTTCTTCTTATATTTTGAACAGGAATCTCCTTCGTCTGGTTTTGCATGAATCGCAAAAAGCTTCTAAACATCTCATCGTTCACCGTCTGCTCAGTGGTGTTGTTCACAGGAAGAACATTGCCAGCCTGTTGCACGTTCTCCTCGTTGGTGAGTACAGGTGTCTCCACGGTTTCATTTACTCCACTGTTAACATTCTCAGTCGACATTCTCAAATACTGCCATAAAACAAGGGTTAATTTAACAAATTAACAAATCACATAATATCCCTATATTATGACCAACCAACAAATAAGCTTAGGTAGGACACACTAGCGAAGGATTTACTCGTCTCTCCCCTCCTAGTTCTATTCCCCGATCTCCGCCAGAGATCATATCCCTAAGCTCTGATACCAACTGTGACGCCCCCAAAACAGGTATACAACACCTATTCTGAGTCGTCAATAACATGGTACAGAAACAACTACAACTTTATTAATACAACATAAAAACTGTGAGTGTAAATACAAATATTATCATCTAGACAATATCCACCCTCAAATAAGTCCTCATTATAATTATTGGAACAATATTTTACAAAAAAAATGGTGAGGACTACTAAAACAACTTCCTAGAACCTTCATTCCATACCCCGACTAGTACCTACTACATTCTCGCCTGCCGAGATGAAAATGGAACAACAAGGAAAAGGGTGAGCTCAACTAGCCCAGTAAAGAATACTATGACTAAGATAATATACAACAAATTATCGTTAGTCTTCAACAGGGAAAAATTTAATAGAATACAATAGACAACAATTTTTAATTCAATATTCGTAGCGGAAAATAATAATTCATAGAGAAGTTACGTAGAGAATGAAATCTATGATTATCTATAAATTTAAAAGCCCATCATCAACATTTTATCCCTGTAACATCAATCAATAAATATCTTGAATTAAATAGTCATCTTTGCACTACAGGCCAAAGATATTCATCAGTTGGTCATGTTCACCTCAACACCTGTTCATCTTTGCACTACGGGCCAAAGATATTCATCAGAAATTATTCATCTTTGCACTACAGGCCAAAGATATTCAGTTATATCATCATTTAAGACTGAGGATGATGAAAAATATTTTAAAGAAAACGAATCCAGTGAAGCAAAATAACAAATATTAAGGATTCGTATTCCGATTTATCCATGTCCAAAAATACCTTATCATAGTGAAGTAAAATTCAAGAATGATCAAAACATGGATACAATCAAAGCTAGTATCCAGAATAGATATTTGGACGAAAAGAAGGAAATTTTATTTTTCGGTGAATAGTAACTCGTGAATAGTAACTCGTGAATAGTAACTCATGAATAGTAACCCCGACATGAAAAGTTCCAAATTTGATAAAAATTCAGATCAATACTTCGGCATAATGATATTGAAGAAAATAATATCATTTAAGAAGAAATAACATCCCTTACCTCGGAAAGACGGTACTTCTGACTAGAATACTAGATATAGTGCTGAAGGAAACTTGCACCGTAAAGTAATACTCAAAGTATCAAATACTCACAAGAATACGCTCGTTATAGAGAGAGAAATAGAGAGAAACTTGTGTTTCTGGTGTGATTTCAATTCTAACCTAAGCACCCTATTTATAGGAAAATGCTTAGAACACCAAAGCAGAAAATTTAATATAATAATAATATATTTATCAAATTTTCCTTAGCCCACCTCTAGACATATGATCTCAGCCCATTTATATCACATGTTAGCCCACTTAAATGCCCAAAAACGTTTTTCTTCAAAATAATAAATAAAACTTCCAAAAATCAATTATTTCGGAACTTCAGAACTTCAATAATTCATAATAAATAGCCCTTTTATCAGTAAATTCGAATCTCGCAAGTTTTTATAGGAAATTCAATTCTCTACAACTTTGCAGAAGAAAGTTTTTTCAAATTCTAAATAAAAATTGACCGAAATTCACAAACGGGCGATTTTACAGCCAATAATAAATTTTCGGTCAAGAATTATGTCCACCAACACACAAAACATGTATTAATCATTTAATGCCACAAAAATACTCTTCCTCCTCATATACTCATATATCCCACATTCATTGTAAAAATACCACCATCAATATATTTTTAAAATAATATATTTAAATGAATTATTTTATCAGAAAAAGATAAATTATTAATTTTCAACAATTGTCACATTAAAATTTTTCTCTATCTATATCCACATAAAATCACTATTTTCCTCATCATATAAATCAATAATTAATTATACACAAATAATATTACAGAACCACAGTACTGGCAACCAGGCAGTTCCCAGGAAAGAGGGGGCTTTCCAATAAGGATTTCTCCTTACTGGCGCGCAATTAGATGACCAAACCTCTCCTTAGACAGAACTTTCTAGACATTGCCAATAATGTTATCTAATAATATTATTCAGATAATATGAATTATTGCTCCGATAATAGAAAATACTGTGTAGTGACAATTATTGAAACAACAGTAATATAAAATATCAACGCAGCAATTATTGAATCAATAAAATACAATATTGAACAGTAATTAATGTAACAATTATTGAGTAGTGCCTTTTTACGTAAGAATCAATAATTGGTGCAATACCGTGTGCTACGCGTATTACCGTGTTTTAACCACCGGGTATTCCAACAGTATTAACGGTAACAACTACGCCGTTATTTATAAACAACTTATTTTTGTCGTTTTCTTCATCCAATCGTTTTCTGTTATGGGGCCCACACAAGGCTGCGCCGTCGTACGAATATTCCCAGACAACAAGAATATTCCACGACCAAACAAATATTCCCCGACAACAATGAATATTTTAGGACCACTTGCTTATTTAAAATATTTGCGCATTTTACCCATAACTAACCACATTAATCAAATCAACTCTTACTATTTCAGAATAATAAATAGAGGAAATTAAATTTTATTTATTAATAATTTGGGGTCTTACACTTAGATAAAATAAAATGCGTAAACATATACTGACTCCCACTAACCCACGTATACTTTAGTTATAAAACCCAACAGGCGTCAGTTCAAATAAGCTAAAGGCCACAAGGCCTTGTTTGGCTACCACCTACTCCCCCAAACTAGATTATTTTAATAATATTATATTATATGATTTCATGTGTTACACTTTAGTTAATTTAAATAAGTTTAGTTTAGTTAATTTAAATAACTTAAAATAGTAATTATAATAATTTCTATTATAATTATATTTATAATTAGTAAATAATTATATATCTAATGTAATTAATAAATTAGACTAAAATCTTACTTATTTTAATTTACTTATTTTCTTAAATATTAAACAATTCATTTAATTTAACTTTTTCATTGAATTAAATCTTCAAATAAAAATTACCATTATTCAATTTCATTACTAAATTAATGCACCACAATTCATCAATCATTTATTTTCCTCAATAAATAAATTATTAAAAATATTTATTTAATTCAATAAATATTTAAATTGAATTATAAATTTCTCGATCGTTATAACAACTACCGAGAAGGAGTTACTTGCAGTGGTATATGTCTTTGACAAATTCAGAGCATACTTGATTGGGACATAGGTGGTGGTTTACACGGATTGTGACGCCCCCAAAATTACGTATACATTACCCATCTTGGGTCGCCAGATACATAGTACAGAATACAAATACAACTTACTAATACAACTGTCGTGCACAATACGACAAAATATAAACTGTGAGTTTGAATACAAATATTATCTTCTAGAGAGTATCCATACTCAAAAGGAGTCCTCATTACAATTATTATCACAATATTACATAGAATAGTGAGGACTACTAATACTATCATCTGGTTCATCACTCCGTTCCCCGACTCGTCCCAGCTATATTCTCATGTCCAGAAGAGAACAGTGAAAGAAAGGGTGAGCTCAACTAGCCCAGTAAGAAATATTATGACTAAGATAATGCAGAATAAATTATCATTAGCCTTCAACAGTGTTAAACTGATAAAATATAACGAACATCAAGTTTAACTGCAGCGGAACAAGCAATCCATTAAAAGAGTCAAGTAGAAAATAAAATCTACTATCTTCTATGATTTAAAAGGTTTTTCAACACTGTTATCGCTGAGACTCAGCTTAATAAAATAATCCACATCATCGAATCACCCATGCACTACGGCCAAGGATATTCGTGTATTCATTAATGGTCATGATCATGCCAACAACTGTCCATCAATGCACTACGGGCCAATGGGGACTTTTACCACATCATTTGTAACATTACGGTCATGATTATACCGAATAATCCCTGGTCATAATCATACCAAGTCCATCTATGCACTACAGGCCACAGATGACTTTCAACATTTTATAAACATGAGGATGATGTCAATGATATAAGAATTCAATAAAACAAGTTCAAGAATTAATTTATCCAAGAATTAACAACGTCCAAATTGTTAACATGATACTGCTTTGTGGAGTAAAATTCAAGAATGTTTAGAAGAATATTTTCATGAAAAGATACTGGATGAACCGCAATTATCAAGGATATTCCACTAATTTCATGGAGTATAGAAGTCAAAACTTAACCAACTGAGTATAATAAAGAATGGAATAACAACAGAAATCACCGGCATGCGATAGACCGCACAGACAGGTTATTCCAACAGAATAATAAATAATGGAACCAGGTCTGGCATAAACGCACGGACAGGATATTCCGACAGAATAATAAATAATGGAACCAGGTCCGGCGTAAACGCACAGACAGGATATTCCGACAGAATAATAAATAATGGAATCAGGTCCGATGTAAAACACACAGACAGGATGTTCCAACAGAATAATAATAAAAACGGAACCAGGTCCGGTGTAAAACACACAGACAGAATATTCCAACAGAATAATAATACAAACGGAACCAGGTCCGGTGTAAAACACACAGACAGGATGTTCCAACAGAATAATAGAAGAATGTCACCAAGTATAGGGTAGACCGCGTATACAGGTTATTCCAACAGAATAATAATAAATGGAATAACAACAGTTCTATTCATTAATATGAAAGAATAACACCCCTTACCGTTTTAAAGAAGAGCTGAAATAAGGAAGTAGTTAAGTAGCAGAATACTTTTCTTATCTCTCTCTCTATAGTTTCTTTCTCTAGAGTTCAGTGAATTCGTAAGAAATAATGAAGAAATGAGCTGCTATTTATAGAAAAATAGAATGCATAGTAACTAATCAATGAACGGTCCAGATTGATTACTTTAATCTGACGGTCCATATTTAAAGAAAAATCTTTTAAATAAAATATAATATATTCTATTTATAACTTTAATAAAGTATTCTGTTTTATATAAAAAGATGTTTCTGTTTTATTACGTTAATAATACGAATAAAACAAAACGTCATTATCGCTAAATAATTCATATTATTAACTGACAATAATTGAATCAAACCGAGTGACTTCTCACATAAGCATTAATAATCGATACCGTGTGCTACTATGCAACCACACGTATTACTGTACTTTTACTACCGAGTAGTTCAACAGTATCAATGGTAAAACTTTCGCTGTTATTTTTAATAAAATATTTTTGTCGTTTTCTCAATCCGACAATAATTCCATTGTGGGGTCCACCAATGATTGTGCCGTTGTACTAATATTTCCTGTTAAAACGAATATTTCCCGACCAATCGAATATTATATAACAACTTGCGTACTTTGCAAAATTTATAAATATTACCCACAACTATAACATTATAACAAATTAACTCCATAATATTCAAAAATGATATTTATAAAAAATTCATCTTTATTTATAAAAGTTGGGGTCTTACAACCTCCCCTTCTTATGAAATTTCGCCCTCGAAATTAGGGTACGTACCTGGTATATCGAAGAGGTAAGGATACCTTGATTTTATTTCAGATTCTAACTCCCAAGTCATTTCCTCAACATCGTGGTTTCTACACAAAGCTTTGACTTGAGGTATAACCTTGGAGCGTAGAATATGTTCCTTCTTATCCAAGATTTGAACATGAACTTCTTCATACGTCAAATCCTCCGCTATTTCGTCCGGTTCTAACTCAACAATGTGGTTCGGGTCTTCCACATATTTACGTAACATGGATATGTGAAAAACGTTATGAACACGAGACATACTTGGCGGTAAAGCGAGTCTATAAGCCACAGTTCTTACTCGATCGAGGATTAAAAATGGACCGATGAATCGAGGATTGAGCCTTCCTCTCTTTCCAAATCTCGTAACTCCTTTCCATGGAGCAACACGTAAGAATACTTGATCTCCTATATCAAATTCCACGTCCTTTCGATGAAGATCAGCATAACTCTTTTGTCGATCTTGTGAGGTTTTTATACGTTGTCGGATCGTTTAAATCTTTTCTGTAGTCATACGTACCAACTCCGGTCCCAACAACGTTGTTTCACCCACCTCATCCCAGCATACTGGAGAACGACATTTTCTTCCATACAATGCTTCGAATGGAGCCATGCTAATACTTACTTGATAACTGTTGTTGTAGGAAAACTCCACCAATGGTAAGAACTTGTCCCAACTTCCCTTGAAGTCAAGGACACAGTCTTAATAAATCTTCTAGAGTTTGAATAGTCCTCTCTGATTGTCCGTCCGTCTGAGGATGATATGCCGAACTAAATCGTAAATCTGTGCCCATAGCTTTTTGTAAACTAACCCAAAATCGTGAAGTGAATCTTAGGTCTCGATTAGAAACTATGGATACTGGCATACCATGCAGTCTTACAATCTCGTTTATGTACATACGAGCAAGACGTTCAAGTGTATAAGTTTCTCGTATCGGTAAGAAATGAGCACACTTGGTCAATCTATCAACAATGACCCAAATCGCATCAATACCTTGAGAAACCCTAGGAAGACTGGTAACGAAATCCATGGTAATGTGCTCCCACTTCCATTTTGGAATTTCAAGTGGTTGCAATGGACCTTTTGGTACTTGATGCTCCGCTTTGACTCGTTGACAAGTTAGACACCTTGAGATAAACAGCGCTATCTCTCTCTTCATATTGCTCCACCAAAATGTATGACGAAGATCATGATACATTTGGGTACTTCCAGGATGGATTGCAAATGGTGTGTTGTGCGCCTCCATCATGATTTCATACTTTAAATCAGGGTTGTTAGGAACACAAAGTCTGGAGTTGACTCGAAGTATTCCTTCTTCATCGATTCTTGCTTCCGACATAGCACCTTCTTGCACTTTCTTCCTCATACGCATCAGCTCCAGGTCTGTAGCTTGAGCAACTTTAACTCTATCGATTAAAGTTGGTTCTAATCGTATATTCGTCATCATCACATGGGTCCCTGGAGTCTTTAACTCTATCTCTATCCTTTGCAAGTCACACAAAATGGGCCTTTGTGTTGACAATATCGCACTCGTACTTGCATATGATCTTCTACTCAATGCGTCAGCTACCACGTTCGTTTTTCCAGGATGGTATTGAATGGTATGATCATAATCTTTCAACAGTTCAAGCCAACGTCGTTGTCGCATGTGGAGTTCCTTTTGAGTGAAGAAATATTTGAGGCTTTTATGATCCGTACAGATCTCCACCTTCTCCCCATACAAGTAATGCCTCCAAATTTTAAGTGCAAAGACAACAGCTGCCAACTCTAGATCATGAGTAGGATAATTCCTCTCATATTCCTTGAGTTGCTTTGATGCATAGGCTATGACTTTTCCATGTTGCATAAGAACGCATCCCAACCCTTTGCTCGAAGCATCACTGTAGATGACAAATCCATCCGAGCCAGATGGTATTGTTAGAACAGGTGTTGAAATGAGTCTCCTCTTGAGTTCTTAAAAACTCTTCTCACATTCTTCGCTCCAACCGAACTTTGTATCTTTCCGAGTCAGCTGAGTTAATGGAGTAGCGATTCGAGAAAATCCTTCCACGAATCTCTGATAATAACCAGCTAAACCAAGAAAGCTACGTACTTCGGTCACTGATTTAGGTTGCTCCCAGCTTTGAATAGCTTCAATCTTTGTCGGGTCAACCGATATTCCACGACTTGATACTACGTGCCCAAGGAATGCTACCTCCTCCAGCCAGAACTCGCATTTCTTCAACTTGGCATAAAGCTTGTATTCACGAAGCTTTTGGAGTACCAGCCTCAAGTGTTGCTCATGATCTTCACGGCTTTTGGAATAAATAAGGATGTCATCAATAAAGACGATCACAAAGTGATCCAAATATTCCTTGAATACCCGGTTCATCATATCCATGAAGGCAGCAGTAGCATTAGTCAATCCAAAGGACATGACTAGGAATTCATAATGCCCGTATCGAGTTCTGAAAGCCGTCTTTGGAATATCCTCAGTTCTAACCTTCAGCTGATGATATCCAGAATGAAGATCGATCTTTGAAAAGAATTGTGCTCCTTGCAACTGGTCAAACAGGTCATCAATACGTGGCAATGGGTACCTGTTTTTGTTGGTGACATGATTCAACTCCCGATAATCAATACAAAGTCGCATACTTCCATCTTTCTTCTTCACGAATAGCACATGAGCACGCCAAGGAGAAGTACTAGGACGAATAAAGCCAATGTCTAACAATTCCTGCAGTTGGATCTTTAACTCCTGAAGTTCAATAGGAGCCATTCGATATGGGGCTTTGGAAATGGGTTTTGTACCGGGTTCAAGGTCGATACAAAATTCAATTTCACGCTCTGGGGGTAGGCCAGGAAGTTCTTCAGGGAATACGTCAGGGAATTTATTAACAATAGAAATATCATTGAAAACTGACGTATTTTTGTTTAGATCCGTGACATGAGATAAGAAAGCTTGACATCCGTTTTTCAATAAACGAATAGCTTTATGGCTTGAGATGACAGCGATTGATTTTAATGGTTTGGTTGCTTGAATTCGCATAATAGGTCGATTAGGAATATGAAAGCTAACAACCTTACGAAAACAATCAATTTTGCATGATGAGTAGTTAACCAATCAATCCCTAGAATCACGTCAAATGCAAGTATTTTTAATGAAATAAGATCGACAGGTAATGTGTGGGTATCAACTTGAACCAAACAAGACTTATAAACCATGGATGTAATGAAGGTTTCTCCCAATGGAGTTTCAACAGATAAGTCAAAGTCTAATTTCTCCGGAATCAAATTTAATCGATGAGCACAAGTAGGAGAAATAAAAGAATGGGTAGAACCGGTATCAAATAAAGTATAGACTTCATTAGAGTTTATGATAAGCTTACCCGTGATGACCTCATTCGGGTTCCTTGCTTTCTGGGAGGTCACAACAAACGCTCTCCCTTGCACTACCGGTTTTGACTTTTCTGGGACGGCCTTTGGTGTCTCCATCTTGGCTGAACTTGTTTTTGGTAAACGACAAAATCGAGCTAAATGACCTTCTCTCCCACAATTATAACATCCTTTAGACGGTATCGCTCAGTTTGGACTGATGTGCCCCTCCCCTCAGCATTTGAAACATATGATAGGTGGTCGTTCTCCTTCCTTAACAACGGGTGCTGGTGCTGACGTCTTTCCATCATTGTTGAATCTCCTCTTCTTGAAATGACCATTCTTATTGTTTTGGCCCTGATTACCACCGAATTGGTTACCATTTATGGCCTATTGATTCCCTCCACGCTTGTTGTCACCGCTTCGATGACTGCTCTCACTAGTATTATCATTTTGCCGACTGCTCTCTTTTGGTTGCGTTGACTCGTTATCGCGCTCCACTAACTGAGCCCTATTCACAACATCTGAATACAAACACAGTTTATGAGAAATAAGATGTTAACGTATCTCAAGTTTCAAACCTCGCAAAAACATTCGCGTCATTCGCTCTTCATTATCCACCAAGTGGGACGCAAACCGGGACAACTCAGCAAATTTAGCCTCATACTGCGACACGGTCATATTATTCTGCTCCAATTTGATGAACTCCACCTCCTTCATGTGACGAACACTTTCGGGAAAGTATTTGTCATTGAACAGCTCTTGGAACTTCTCCCAAGACATCTTCAGTGCGGCAGGTTGAGTACGCTTAATCGATTCCCACCAGTAATCTGCCTCTCCTCGCAACATATAGGCGGCAAAGGGAACCTTTTGCTCCTCGGAGCATCCTAAGACATCAAATATCTTGGTAATCTGCCGCTCTCGCCTGCTGTTGCATGAACTTCATAAAGCTTCTGAACATTCCATCATTCATCATCTGGTCAGTGTTGTTGTTTGCATGAGGATTGTCACCTTCCTGATGCACATTATCCTGATTATTGATATGTGGTGAATCAACAGTCGCCTGTGCTCCATTACTATTCTCAACATTCTCGGATGTCATTTTCAGATACTGCCACAAAACAAAAGTTAATTGATATGTCATATATTATCCTTATATTCTGACCGACCAATTAAATACCATGCAAATAAACTTAGGTAGGTCATACTAGCGAAGGAATTCCCCATCTCTCCCCTCCTAGTTCTATTCTCACATCTTAGCCAGGGATCATATCCCTAGGCTCTGATACCAACTGTGACGCCCTCAAAATTAGGTATACATCACCCGTCTTGGGTCGTCAGATACATGGTACAGAATACAAATACAACTTATTAATACAATTGTCATGTACAATACGACAAAACATAACTGTGAGTTTGAATACAATTATTGTCTACTAGAGACTATATAAACTCAAAAGGAGTCCTCATTACAATTATTGTCACACTATTTAACAGAATAGTGAGGACTACTAATACTATCATCTGGTCCATCACTCCGTTCCCCGACTCGTCCCAGCTATATTCTCATTTCCTGAAGAGAACAGTGAAAGAAAGGGTGAGCTCAACTAGCCCAGTAAGAAATATTATGACTAAGATAATGCAGAATAAATTATCATTAGCCTCAACAGTGTTAAACTGATAAAATATAACGAACATCAAGTTTAACTGCAGCGGAACAAGCAATCCATTAAAAGAGTCAAGTAGAAAATAAAATCTACTATCTTCTATGATTTAAAAAGTTTTTCAACACTGTTATCGCTGCGACTCAGCTTAATAAAATAATCCACATCATCGAATCACCCCTGCACTATGGCCAAGGATATTCGTGTATTCATTAATGGTCATGATCATGCCAACAACTGTCCATCAATGCACTACGGGCCAATGGGGACTTTTACCACATCATTTGTAACATTACGGTCATGATTATACCGAATAATCCCTGGTCATAATCATACCAAGTCCATCTATGCACTACAGGCCACAGATGACTTTCAACATTTTATAAACATGAGGATGATGTCAATGATATAAGAATTCAATAAAATAAGTTCAAGAATTAATTTATCCAAGAATTAACAACGTCCAAATTGTTAACATGATACTGCTTTGTGGAGTAAAATTCAAGAATGTTTAGAAGAATATTTTCATGAAAAGATACTGGATGAACCGCAATTATCAAGGATATTCCACTAATTTCATGGAGTATAGAAGTCAAAACTTAACCAACTGAGTATAATAAAGAATGGAATAACAACAGAAATCACCCGGCATGCGATAGACCGCACAGACAGGTTATTCCAACAGAATAATAAATAATGGAACCAGGTCTGGCATAAACGCACGGACAGGATATTCCGACAGAATAATAAATAATGGAACCAGGTCCGGCGTAAACGCACAGACAGGATATTCCGACAGAATAATAAATAATGGAATCAGGTCCGATGTAAAACACACAGACAGGATGTTCCAACAGAATAATAATAAAAACGGAACCAGGTCCGGTGTAAAACACACAGACAGAATGTTCCAACAGAATAATAATACAAACGGAACCAGGTCCGGTGTAAAACACACAGACAGGATGTTCCAACAGAATAATAGAAGAATGTCACCAAGTATAGGGTAGACCGCGTATACAGGTTATTCCAACAGAATAATAATAAATGGAATAACAACAGTTCTATTCATTAATATGAAAGAATAACACCCCTTACCGTTTTAAAGAAGAGCTGAAATAAGGAAGTAGTTAAGTAGCAGAATACTTTTCTTCTCTCTCTCTCTATAGTTTCTCTCTATACTTTCTCTCTCTAGGGTTCAGTGAATTCGTACGAAATAATGAAGGAATGAGCTGCTATTTATAGAAAAATAGAATGCATAGTAACTAATCCATGAACGGTCCAGATTGATTACTTTAATCTGACGGTCCATATTTAAAGAAAAATCTTTTAAATAAAATATAATATATTCTATTTATAACTATAATAAAGTATTCTGTTTTATATAAAAAGATGTTTCTGTTTTATTACGTTAATAATATGAATAAAACAAAACGTCATTATCGCTAAATAATTCATATTATTAACTGACAATAATTGAATCAAACTGAGTGACTTCTCACATAAGCATTAATAATCAATACCGTGTGCTACTATGCAACCACACGTATTACTGTACTTTTACTACCGAGTAGTTCAACAGTATCAATGGTAAAACTTCCGTCGTTATTTTTAATAAAATATTTTTGTCGTTTTCTCAATCCGACAATAATTCCGTTGTGGGGTCCACCAATGATTGTGCCGTTGTACGAATATTCCCTGTTAAAACGAATATTCCCCGACAAATCGAATATTATATAAAAACTTGCGTACTTTACAAAATTTATAAATATTACCCACAACTATAACATTATATCAAATTAACTCCATAATATTCAAAAATGATATTTATAAAAAATTCATCTTTATTTATAAAAGTTGGGGTCTTACACGGATCACTCAGCAATTCACTACTTCATTTCGAAGAAGGATGCTAAGCCTAGATTAATTAGACGGATCCTTCTCCTCCAAGAATTTGATTTGGAAATAAAGGATAGGAAGGGGATATAAAATCAAGTAGCAGACTGTGACGCCCCCAAAATGGTATACATCACCCATTCTGAGTCACCAAATACATAGTACAGAACAACTACAACTTTATTAATACAATTGTCGTGTAAAATACGACAACAAATAAACTGTGAGTTTTAAAAACAAATATTGTCTTCTAGACAATATCCACACTCAAATAAGTCCTCATTACAATTATTGATACACTATTTACAAAATAGTGAGGACTACTATAACAACTATCTTGGAACATCACTCCACACCCGACTACTTTCCGTTATATTCTCGCTTCTTGAGAAGAAAAATGGAACAAAAAGGAAAAGGGTGAGCTCAACTAGCCCAGTAAGAATATTATGACTAAGATAATATAAAACAAATTATCGTTAGTCCACAACAGGGAAAAATCCGATAGAATATAATAGACAATAAGTTTTAGATCAATATTCGCAGCGAAAATAATAATTCATTAGAAAAGTTCAGTAAAGAATGAATTCTACTATCTTCTAAGATTTAAAAGTCCATCATCAATATTTTATCCGTGTAACATCAATCAATATACATCTTGAATCAAATATTCATCTTTGCACTACAGGCCAAAGATATTCATCAGTTGGTCATGTTCATCTAAACATCTGTACATCTTAGCACTACGGCCAAAGATATTCATCAGGAAAGCATTCATCTTTGCACTACATGCTAAAGATATTCAGTAATATCATCATTTAGGACTGTGGATGATGAAAAATATTTTAAAGAAAACGAATCAAGTGAGATAAAAGAATAAGGATTAAGGATTTGTATTTTAGTTCATCCATATTCAAAAATACTCCATAATAAACCATTGTGGAGCTAAATTTAAGAATGAGGATCAAAACATGGATACAATCAAAGCTAGTAATCATAATAAATAACTTGGACAAAGAAAAAAAAATTTTAATTTTTCTGTGAATAGTGTTGTATACATAAATAGTGTCGTATACGTGAATAGTAACCTCGACACAAAAAAAAAAGAATTTCACAAGAAAAATCTTATCAATATTCTGGTATAATGATATTAAAAGAAATAACATCATTTATAAAAAAAAATAGCATCCCTTACCTCAAAAGGATAATACTTTTGACTTGAATACAGGATATAGTGCTGAAAGAAACTAGCACCGTATAGAAACACTCAAAGTATCAAAATTCTCGCAAAAATACGCTCAATAATATAGAGAGAGAAAATTTTAATTTCTGGTGTGATTTTCAATTCTAACATAAGCACCCTATTTATAGGAAAATGCTTAGAATACCAAAGCAGTTAATTTAATAAAATGTTAATATAATTAAAAAAATTTCACGCCCACCTTAGACAAACTAATTTCAGCATGTTTACAACACCTGTGGGGCCCATCCAATTGAAAAAAATGTTATTACTAAAAAAATATTTAAAACTTCAAAAATCAATTATTCCGAAACTTTAATAATTCATAATAAATAGCCCTTTTATCAGAAAAAATTGAATCTTATGTCCATTCCATAGAAAATTCAATTCTGTACAATTTTGTAAGTTTAAGTTTTCTCAAATTCCAAATAGAAATTTACTGAAATCAATATACGGACGATTTTACAGGCTATAATTAAATTTCAGTCAAAAAGTGTGCCCACCGACATGTTTAACATGTTTTTATCATTTATTGCAATAAAAATACTTTTCCTCCTCATTTATTCATATATCACACATTCATCATAAAAATATCATCATTATTATATTATTAAAATATAATAATATATTTAAATGAATTATTTTATCAGAAAAGATAAACTATCAATTTTCAACAATTGTCAGTTTTCTAAAAATTCCTCCATTTATATCCACATAAAATAAATATTTTTCTTATCATATAAATCAATAATTAATTATTCACAAATAATATTACAGAATCACAATACTGACAACTAGGCAGTTCCCAGTAAAGAGGGGGCTTTCCAATAAGAATTTCTCCATACTGACGTGCAATTAGGTGACCAAACCTCTCATTAGACAGAACTTTCTAGACATTGCCAGTAATGCTATCTAATAATATTATTAAAATAATATAAATTATTGATCTGATAATGGAAAATACTGTGCAGTGACAATTATTGAAACAATAATAATATAAAATATCAACGTAGCAATTATTGAATCTATAAAATAAAATATTAAACAGTAATTACTATAACAATTATTATGTGATGCCTTCTTACGTAAGAATCAATAATTGGTGCAATACCGTGTGCTACTATGTAACACCACGTAGTACTATGTTTTAACCACTGGGTATTCCAACAGTGTTAACGGTAACAACTGCGCCATTATTTATAAAAACTCATACTTGTCGTTTTCTTCATCCAATTGCTTTCTGTTATGGGCCCCACACAAGGTTGCGCCGTCGTACGAATATTCCTCAACAATAAGAATATTCCACGACCAAGCGAATATTCTCCAACAACAATGAATATTTTATAACCACTTGCTTATTTAAAATATTTGCGCATTTTACCCATAACTAACCACATTAATCAAATCAACCATTACTATAATAAATAGAGGAAATTCAATTTCATTTATAAAAAGTTGGGGTCTTACAACCTCCCCTCCTTATGAAATTTCGTCCTCAAAATTGACGTACGTACTTGGTGTTTCGAAAAGGTGAGGATACCTAGCTTTCATTTTCGTTTCCAACTCCCAGGTCATTTCCTCACTAGCATGGTTTCTCCACAAAATTTTGACTTGTGGTATAACCTTTGTGCGTAAGACATGCTCCTTCCTATCCAATATCTTGACAAGTACCTCCTCATATGTTAAGTCTTCAGCTATCTTGTCTGGTTATAACTCAATAATGTGGTTTGGGTCTTTCATATATTTACGAAGCATAGATATGTTTTAAACATTATGAACACGAGATATGCTTGGAGGTAACGCGAGTCTATAAGCCACATTTCCTACTCGGTCAAGAATCTGAAATGGACCAATAAATCGTGAATTGAGCTTTCCTTTTTCCCAAATCATGTAACTCCTTTCCATGGAGCAACTCACAATAATATATGATCCCTAATACTAAATTCCACGTCCTTTCGATTAAGATTCACATAGCTCTTTTGTCGATCCTGTGCCGTTTGTATACGTTATTGGATCATTTTGATCTATTTTTGTAGTTATACGTACCAACTCTGGTCCCAACAATATTACTTCACCCGCCTCATCCCAACATACTGGAGAGTGACACTTTCATCCATACAATGCTTTGAATGGAGCCACACCTATACTTGCCTGATAACTATTGTTGTAGGAGTATTCCACCAATAGTAAATACATACGTATATACGAGCAAGACATTCAAGGGAATAAGTCTCTCGTATTGGAAAGAAATGAGCAGACTTAGTTAATCTATCAATAATAAATCAAATCGCATCTATGCCTTCAGAAACCTTGGGATGACCTGTAACGAAATCCATAGTAATGTGTTCCCACTTTCATTTTGGAATCTTAAGTGGTTGCAATGGACCCTTTGGCACTTGATGCTCCGCCTTTACACGTTGACAAGTTAAACACCTCGAGATAAACTTCGCGATCTCTCTTTTTATATTGTTCCACCAAAATGTATGTCGAAGATTGCGATACATTTTGGTACTTTCAGAATGGATTGCAAACGGTGTATTTTGTGCCTCCATCATGATCTTGTACTTCAAATCAGAGTTATTAGGAACACAAAGTCTGGAGTGGACTCGAAGTATTCCTTCTTCATCGATTCTTGATTCTGGAATAGCACATTCTTGCACTTTCTTCTTCATATACATCAGCTCTGGGTCAGTGGCTTGTGCAACTTTAACTTTATCGATTAAAGTTGGTTATGTGCTTATACTTGACATCATCACATGGGTCCCCGGATTATTGAATTCTATCTTCATCTTTTGTAAATCGCACAAAATGGGCCTTTGTGTTGACAACATCGCACTCGTTCTCGCATATGATCTTCTACTCAATGTGTCAGCTACCACGTTCACTTTTCCAATATGGTATTGAATGGTATGGTCGTAATCTTTCAACAGCTCGAGCTAACGTCGTTGCTGAATGTTGAGTTCTTTTTGGGTGAAGAAATATTTGAGGCTTTTATGATCCGAAAATATATCACCTTTTTCCCCATATAGATAGTGCCTCCAGATTTTTAACGCGAAAATGACTGTTGCCAACTCTAGATCATGAGTAGATAATTTCTCTCATATTCTTTGAGTTATCGCGAGACATAGGCTATGACCTTCCTATGTTGCATGAGAACACATCTTAACCATTTTCCTGAAGCATCGCTGTAAATAATAAATTCATCCGAACCGGACGGTATTATCAGAACAGGTGCCAAAATGAGTCTCCTCTTAAGCTCTTGGAAACTCTTCTCGCATTCCTCGCTCCATACGAATTTTATATCTTTTCAAGTCAGCTGAGTTAACGGAGTAGAGATTGGAGAAAATCCTTCCATAAATATCCGATAATAACTAGCTAAACCCAGAAGGCTACGTACTTCGGTCACCGACTTCGGTTGCTCCCAACTTTGTATTGCTTTAATCTTCGTCGGGTCAACAGATACTCCACACTTTTGACACCACGTGCCCAAGGAATGCTACTTCCTCAAGCCAGAACTCGCATTTCTTCAGCTTGGCATATAGCTTGTTATCGCGTAGCCTTTGAAGTACTAGCTTCAAATGGTGCTTATGATCTTCACGACTTTTGGAATATATGAGGATGTCATCAATAAAGACAACAACGAACTGATCCAAATATTCATTGAATACTTGATTCGTCATATCCATGAAAGCAGTAGGAACATTAGTCAATCCAAATGATATGACTAGGAATTCATAATGCCCATACCGAGTTCTAAAGGCAGTCTTCGGAATATCCTCAATTTTAATCTTCAGCTGATGATATCCAAAATGAAGATCGATCTTTGAAAACAATTGGCTCCTTGCAACTGGTCAAATAGGTCATCAATACGAGGTAGCGGATACCTATTCTTTATGGTGACATGGTTTAATTCCCGGTAGTCAATACAAAGTCGCATACTCCCGTCTTTATTCTTTACGAATAAAATAGGAGCACCCCAAGTAGATGTACTAGGACAAATAAAATCGATGTCCAACAACTCCTGTAGTTGGACCTTTAACTCCTGAAGTTCAATAGGAGCCATTCGATATGGGGTTCTAGAAATGGGTTTTGTACCAGGTTCAAGATTAATAAACAATTCAACTTCATGTTCTGGGGGTAGACCGGGAAGTTCTTCAGGAAATACGTCAGAAAATTCACTAACAACAGAAATATTATTCAAATCTGACATGTTTTTGTTCAAGTACATGACATGGGCTAAGAAAGCTTGACATCCATTTTTTAATAAAATGAATGGCTTTATAATTTGATATAACAGTGATTGACTTTAATGGTTTGGTTGCTTGAATTCGCATAACAAGTTGGTTAGGAATATGAAAACTAACAACCTTACGAAAACAATCAATTTTGGCATGATGAGTAGTTAACCAATCAATCCCTAAAATCACATCAAAAGCAAGTGTCTTTAAAGATGTAAGATCAACATGTAATGTGATGGTGCCAACTTGGATCAAACAAGATTTATAAATAGTGGATGTAATGAAAGTTTCTCCAAACGGAGTCTCCACAGATAAGTCAAAGTCTAATTTCTCCAGAGTCAAGTTCAAACGTTCAGCACAAGCAGGAGAGATAAATGAATGGGTAGAACCGATATCTAGTAAGGTATAAACTTCATAAAAGTTTATGATTAGCTTACCCGTGATCACCTCGTTCGGGTTCCTTGCATTTTGGCCAGTCACGACAAACGCTCTTCTAGGAACCGCTGACTTTGATTTGTCTGGGACAGCCTTTTGAGTCACCATCCTTGCTGGACTTGGTTTCGCTATAGTACAATCTCGAGCGATATGTCCTTCATTTACATAATTATAACATACCTTGAACTGTTATGGACAGTTTGGGCTGATGTGTCCCTCTTTTCCACATTTATAGCATACGACCGGTGGTTGTTCTCCTCCCTTAGAACCAGTTGCTGCTGGTACTGACGTCTTCACATTATCATTGTTGAACCTCCTCTTTTTAAAATCTCCCCCCGACTCGCTTCTTCTATTTTCATGGCCACGATTACCACCAAAGAGGTTATCGCTTTTGTCCGTATTTTTCTTTCCCCGCTAGTTATCGTTGCTCCGATAACTGCTGTTACCGGTATGACTCTGGTTATGGTCCCTAGGTTGAATGTACTCGTTATCTCGCTCTAATAATTGAGCCCTGTTGACAACATCTGAATATAGAGAAAATTTATGAGAAATGAGATATTGACGTATGTCGGGTTTCAAACCTCTCAGTAACATCCGCGTCATACGTTCCTCATTCTCCACCAAATGAGGTGCAAACCTGGATAACTCCGCGAATTTCGTCTCGTACTGGGACACCGTCATGTTATTTTGTTCCAGTCTAATAAACTCCACCTCCTTCATATGACGAATACTTTCAGGAAAGTACTTATCATTGAACAGTCTCTGAAATGTTTCCTAAGACATGTTGAGTGCGGCTTGCTGGGTACACTTCACAGATTCCCACCCGTAATCTGCCTCACCACGAAACATAAAGGTGAAAAATAGAACCTTTTGTTCCTCTGTGCATCCCAAGACATCGAATATCTTGGTAATTTGTTTGACCCACATTTTTGCCTTAATCAAATCTGACTTTCTCCAGAATTCTGGTGGTCCCAACTTTTTGAACTGCTTGGCTGTGACAAACCGCGCGTTGTTATCATTTCCACCTGTATTTTGTACACGAGTCTCCCTCGTCTGATTTTGCATGAACTGCAAAAAGCTTCTAAACATCCCATCGTTCATCGTCTGATCAGTTGTGTTGTTTATAGGAAGAACATTGTCGTCCGTTGCACGTTCTCCTAATTGGTGATTAAAGGTGTCTCCATAGTCTCACTTACTCCATTGTTAACATTCTCAGTTTCCATTCTCAAATACTGTAATAAAACAAGGATTAATTAAAGAAATTAACATATCACATAATATCCATATATTCTGTCCAATCAATAAATAATCTTAAGTAGGATACACTAGCGAAGGATTTACTCGTCTCTCCCATCCTAGTTCTATTCCCCGATCTCCGCCAGAGACCATATCCCTAAGCTCTGATACTAACTGTGATGACCCCAAAATGGTATACATCACCCATTCTGAGTCGCCAAATACATAGTACAGAACAACTAAAACTTTATTAATACAATTGTAGTGTAAAATAGGACAACACATAAACTATGAGTTTAAAAAAATAAATATTGTCTTCTAGACAATATCCACACACAAACAAGTCCTCATTACAATTATTGATACACTATTTACAAAATAGTGAGGACTACTATAACAACTGCCTTGGAACATCACTCCACACCCCGACTACTTCCCGCTATATTCTCGCTTCATGAGAAGAAAAATGGAACAAAAAGGAAAATGGTGAGCTCAACTAGCCCAGTAAAGAATATTATGACTAAGATAATATAGAAAACATTATCGTTAGTCCTCAACAAGGAAAAATCTGATAGAATATAATAGACAATAAGTTTCAGATCAATATTCGCAGCGGAAATAACAATTCATTAGAAAAGTTAAGTAGAGAATGAATTCTACTATCTTCTAAGATTTAAAAGTCCATCATCAATATTTTGTCCATGTAACATCAATCAATATACATCTTGAATCAAATATTCATCTTTGCACTAAAGGCCAAAGATATTCATTAGTTAGTCATGTTCACCTAAACACCTGTACATCTTAGTACTACGGCCAAAGATATTCTTCAGAAAATCATTCACCTTTGCATTATAAGCCAAAGATATTCAGTAATATCATCATTTAGGACTGAGAATGATGAAAAATATTTTAAAGAAAACAAATCCAGTGAGATAAAAGAATAAGGATTAAGGATTCGTATTTTAGTTCATCCATGTTCAAAAAATACTCCATAATAAACCATTGTAGAGCTAAATTAAAGAATGAGGATCAAAACATGGATACAATCAAAGCTAGTAATCATAATAAACAACTTGGACAAAGAAAATAAAATTTTAATTTTTCTGTGAATAATGCTGTATACGTGAATAATGCCGTATACGTTAATAGTAACCCCGACACAAAAAAAAAATAATAATTTCACAAGAAAAGTCTTACCAATATTCTAGTGTAATGATATTAAAAGAAATAACATCATTTACGAAAAAAAAATCATCCCTTACCTCAAAAGGACAGTACTTCTGACTGAAATACCGGATATAGTGCTGAAAGAAACTTACACCGTGTAGCAACATTCAAAGTATCAAAATACTCACAAAAATACGATCGATAATATAGATAGAGAAAACTTCAATTTCTAGTGTGGTTTTTAATTCTAACCTAAGCACCCCATTTATAGGAAAATGCTTGGAACACCAAAGTAAAAAATTTAAAAAAATATTAATATAATAAAAAAAAATCACACGCACCTTAGACAAATTGATTTCAGCATGTTTACAACACCTGTGGGGCCCAACCAATTGCAAAAAAATGTTTTTATTAAAAAAAATATTTAAAACTTCAAAAATTAATTATTCCGGAACTTCAATAATTCATAATAAATAGCCCTTTTATCAGAAAAAATCGAAGCTTATGTCCATTCCATAGAAAATTCAAATCTCTACAACTTTGTAAGTTTATGTTTTTTCCAAATTCTAAATAAAAATTGACTGAAATCCACATACGAACGATTTTACAGGCTATAATTAAATTTCAGTCAAAAATTAGGCCCACCGACATGTTTAACATATTTTTATCATTTATTACAACAAAAATACTATTTCTCCTCATTTATTCATATATCACACCTTCATCTTAAAAATATCATCATTATTATATTATTAAAATATAATAATATATTTAAATGAATTATTTTAATAGAAAAGATAAAATATCAATTTTTAACAATTGTCACTTTTCTAAAAATTCCTCTATTTATATCCACATAAATAAATATTTTCCTTATCATATAAATTAATAATTAATTATTCACAAATAATATTATATAATCACAATACTGACAACTAGGTTGTTCCCAAGAAAGAGGGGCTTTCCAATAAGGATTTCTCTTTACTGTCGCGCAATTAGGTGACTAAACCTCTCCTTAGACATAACTTTCTAGAGATTGCCAATAATGTTATCTAACAATATTATTAAAATAATATGAATTATTGATCTAATAATGAGAAATAATGTGTAGTGACAATTATTGAAACAACACTAATATAAAATATCAACGTAGCAATTATTGAATCAATAAAATAAAATATTGAACAATAATTACTGTAACAATTATTGAGTAGTGTCTTCTTACGTAAGAATCAATAATTGGTGCAATACCGTGTGCTACTATGCAACACAGTGTATTACTGTATTTTAACCACCGGGTATTCTAATAGTGTTAACGGTAACAACTATGCCATTATTTATAAAAACTCATACTTGTCGTTTTCTTCATCTAATCGCTTTCCGTTATGGGGCCCACACAAGGCTGCACCGTCGTACGAATATTCCCCGACAGTAAGAATATTCCACGACCAAACGAATATTCCCCAACAACAATGAATATTTTATAACCACTTGCTTATTTAAAATATTTGTACATTTTACCCATAACTAACCACATTAATCAAATCAACCCTTACTATAATAATTATAGGAAATTCAATTTCATTTATAAAAAGTTGGGGTCTTACACAGACCATTTATCGAGGCTGGAAAATTCGGATAAAGATGAAGAAGATAAGTGTGTGATCAATGAATCATTCCCGGATGAACATCTATTTGGACTTAATTCAGACTTTTCATGGTATGCGGATTTTTCTAACTATTTGGTGAGCAACATCATTCCCCCTGATTTGAGCCGACAACAAAAAAAGAAATTCCTACGTGACATCAAGTGGTACATGTGGGATGAACCATATTTATTCAAACAGTGTGCCGACAAGATGATTCGAAGGTGTGTGCCATACAGTGAAGTGAAGAATATTCTACACGAATGTCATTCATCTGCATGTGGTGGACATTATGATAGTGAGCGGACAGCGTCTAAGGTACTACAAGTAGAATTTTATTGGCCTACGGTGTTCAAGGATGCCTACTAGTTTGTGAAAACATGCGACAGATGCCAAAGGGTGGGCAATATTTCAAAGAGGAATGAGACACCACTACAGACTATCATGGAGGTGGAAAATTTTAACGTATGGGGGATAAATTTTATGGGACCGTTTCCTCCATCTTTCAACAACTTGTACATCTTACTAGCTGTAGATTATGTGTCAAAATGGGTTGAAGTCGTAGCACTCCCCATAAACGATGCCAAAGTGTTTCTCAAGTTCTTACATAAGAATATATTTACAAGATTTGGCACGCCAAGAGCAATGATTAGTGGTGAGGGTAGTTACTTTTGCAACAGATCATTTACAGCTCTTTTGGCAAAATTTGGGGTCAACCATATGGTGACTACAACATATCACCCCCAAACAAGTTGTCAAGCTGAGGTTTCGAATAGAGAGGTGAAGAAGATTTTAGAGAAAGTAGTGAATCCGAGTAGAAAAGATTGGTCTCTAAAATTGGACGACGTACTGTGGGCATATAGGACAGCATATAAAACATCGATTGTGTAACGCCCGAGAAAATTGAATTTTTATGTGAATTAAATTTTTATTTGATTATTTGAATTAAATGAATTTAATTGTTTGTTCATGTTAGTAAGCTATTTGAAGGTCGTTCTATGACCTAGAATGTGCGGATGTGGTTAGTATTCTAGCTACGTACTAGGATTAATTGTTATGAATTTTCAAGACAAAAATGGAAGTTTTCTGAGAAGTTTCGGTAAAAACACTATTCATCCATTTCCGCTCAAAAATTATGTTTGAATTTCTGAGTAACGCATAATGATAGAATACTAAGACGTAATGGAATATCTAATAATATTTCAGTTATGGCAAATGAAGTTTTCACCTGCGGACTTAAAACCTAAAGGTTAGGAAAAGTGAGTTTCGAGAATTTAATGGTTACGCATAATGATTAGGGTTATTATACGTAAGGAATACGAGTATGATACTATTTATTATACGAGTATTGTATGAAGATTATTACGACGTATAATACGAATATCGTACGAATAGTATACGAAGAGAATACGAGAATTATACGAGTAAAATACAAATAGTTCTTCATGGACTTTAGTAATTGGATTTTGTAGAATCCAATTGAACTTGGATTATGGCAAGCCCAAACTTATGTTAAGACAAGCCCAAGATAGGCCCAATAAGAATTAATTCTAAGGCCTAAACTAAGAAAAACATACCGCAGATCGAACTGATGGGTTACTGGTTGGGCAAACCCATGGGGATACTCATGGACCTTGTGGGCCGGCCACTTGGAGGCCAAGTAAAGTGGTTTTACTTGGTGGCTACACAAGTGAATAGTAAGGAGGTTGGTATTTTGACCATTTCACCCTCTATTAGGTTTTCCTATATAAGAGAAGTTAGGTTGGTTCATTTTATTATTTCACCAACTCTAGATAATATATTGAGAGAGAGAAAGAGAGCTTTAACAAGTAATCAAAAGGAGTTAAGAGCAAAGTATACAAGCTTTGTTCAAGAATGCGAAGAACGTTAAGGTAATATACGTAAACCTAATTCTTCGATCCTTTTCTATTTCTTTTTCTTAAAGAAGTATGAATTGGTGGAGCATGCCTCTTCTAAAGTAATAAGGATGGATAATAGTAGATTAAAACATTATAAGTTATGTATGATTAATAATTATAAGCGTTTAAGTAATTTTACGCGCGAAGAAAACTGATAAGTGTTTTTTTAGTTGTTAATGGACAAATTGAAAACCATCATAGGTTATGTGCATCTTGTTTGGTTAGGATGTAGATGATGAATCAAAGGAGTTTTTCCATTTGATTTGGCATAGAAAACTCGAGTAACGAAGTTATGGCGAAATTTATGAGATTAGGTGTTAAACGCTGAAATCATAAAATTTCCAAAATTATAGTCAAAAGTTGCCGTGTAACTTGACGTGTAACTTGAAAACCTGGTTTTCGATGGCATATCGTAGAACAACGTATTTAAGAGTCGTAGACTCAAGAATCGTCGAAATCCGACTTAAAACAAAGAAAACGAGTGATGAATGCTCACGAGCGTTAAATGAACGCGTAATCAAAAGTTAATTAGTGAATTCATTGTTAACAGATTTCAAAATTTCTTTTGTTTTGATGAAATCGAAGTATATGAGATATGTAAGATAATGGCTTTTGAACGACCCAATTCTGACTTATAACGACTGAGTTACGAGTCCAGAAAGAATCAAATTGGAAAATTTAGAAATTTTCTTAAGGGCTAAGGGTCTGCGCCGCAGCGCCGCCCAAGCACAGAGCACCCGCGCTGCAGTGCCGGGGCGAGGGGAGTGGCCACTGTAGAGTCGCGTTGCAGCGCCACTCGTAAGTGTGAGTCTCGCGTTGCATCGCCGAGACTTGGGTTTGAGTACTGGGAAGTGGCGCCGTAGCGCCACTATTCTACTAGAAGTTGGCACCGCAGCGCCGAGTGAAGAAAAATGTCTGACCAAAGGCTTTTGAACACAATTGGTTGCAAGACAAGTATGGGACATGTATATACTTAATATACATAGTAAGACCATTACTATAACACATATATAGTGATGACCTTAGGAATTTAATATTGTTGAATGGGTAATTGAACGAAGAACGTAAAGTGTAAGAAGTTAAACCGTAATCAATTACGATGATACTTAACCAATGGTTAGTGGGTGTTAGTTTAGTAAACGTAAGAACGTTAATAAGCTTTCAGGAATAATAATTAACTCGAAATGAGTTGTATTAATGAAATTTGTAGACGCTCGAAATTTTTTACACACCTGTTACTGACATTACAGGAAGGCAGATTCGTCTTTCAGAGAAAATCTTGGAAGACAACTCACATCCAGTCCGGATACTGCCGGAAGTTCAGTTTCAACCCCAGAACACACAATGGGAGTAACAGCCTCGACCCCAGAATACACACCGGGAGTAACAATTCCAACCTCAGAGATAACCCCGAGGCATGCAGATCCAATACCAAAACACAAACTGGAGAAGACCGATTTCATCTTGGAGATAACCCCGAGATGTTTCGTCTCAGTCCCAACACTTGGAATAGCAGATTCCAACTTTGGAGATAACCCCAAGGAAGGCATACATTTCTACACATCTATGTCCCACAAGAGCCAAGGAAAACCAATCCCGAATGACTATTGCGTAGGATAATAGATATAATTTGAAGCTGAAGACTGGAGGGCATCGTCACATCTTCATGACTTCGTACAACCTCTAATCTCATGTCATTGCGTAACTCTCAACAACAACGGTCTGAAATTGGTCATACATACCTCAGTCGGATGCCCGGATTGCAATTCTAAAAGTTCGAGCGGACATCACATTACATGCGTGCACGTACTTCGAGACGGCGGGACTCGTGAAGCCTGGAGCACCCCGGGCAGCCTCTGCTACACCTGCGGCCCAGCCGCAGGTACACCTGTGGCTCCACCCTTTATAAATAGAGGGCTTGGAGTGGCCATTTTTGTAAGAGAAAAAGGCAAGGAAGCCCTGTCCAATTTGCTAATTCTGTACCGGCAGATGCCAGTGTTTTTCTAATTTAAAGTTATTGAAGTCTTCTTTGGCAGCCCACTGTAAGCCTTCTTACATATTTTTAAGCCTTTCTCTTCACACTTGCACACACCCTTCTTCACGTTGAGAGTCGTGTTGCGTGTGTTTGCCCGGGCTTCGGTCTGTGGTTTTATTTTGATTTGTATATACATATATATATATATATATATATATATATATATATATTATCGATATTATGGACTAACATTATCGAATTATGTCTCGATTGAGCCTAAACTTCGGTCTGGAGCGTTTATTTGCTTATATATATATATATATATATATATATATATATATATATATATATATATATATATTCGAACTCTGTTCGATGAGCCTAGACTTCGGTCTGGAGCGTTTACTTTTTATATATATATATTTATATATTAACTGCTGTTGGACTTTGTTCGATGTGCCTGGATTATATATTCAGAGCGTTTACTGTTTTAATATATACATATACTTATATATATTAACTGTTGTTGGACTTTGTCCGATGAGCCTGAATTTTATATCCGGTGCATTTATCGCTATATATATATATATATATATATATATATATATATATATATATATATACATTTCGTCCGACCAAGAGTTTACTTCATGGTGGTTGACCACTTTTACTGCTTTCTGTACATTTCGTCCCGCATGGAGTTTCCTCGTGGCGGTTGATTGCTTTTACAGCTTTATTTACATTTTCGATCCCCCATGGAGGTGCTTCGTGGTTGGTGATCATATATATATATATATATATATATATATATATATATATATATATATATATATATATATATATATTTACAACTTTTATATATATACCTGCTTACTGCGTTTATATCAACTGCGGCATCATGTGAGCCTAGGAATCATGTGATCATAGATTCAGTCTACTAAATCTAGATTCGGTTCCCATGATGGACCTTTTCAGCTGTAAGCAGCTTGTAAATTTATCTGTGATGTTTGGATTTCCTCAGATGGTTCTCATACCCACGAGGAATTCAGCACCTTTTTGTACAATATTTTCTTACAGATGTCTCGTATCTGTAAAATAAAATCAATCAAGCCGAATACGGAATAAAAGGGAAGTATCAAAGGCCTCAATTGCTATTGAGCACAAGGTTTTGAAAAATCTCTTTTCTAAAACATCACTGCTATATCTTGTTTAAAATTAATTTTTTTACATAAATTCAAATCCTTTGTATATAGGTGCAAACGAGGCATATCACTACTTCTAAATAACAGCACATTGACCCACACACACACACACACACACACATTCATATAACAATTTCTTGAAAAATAGCGGTCACCGTGGCAACACGGATGTCGGACGGTGCCTAACACCTTCCTTCTGCATAAGAAAGTCCCCGGACCCTAATTGAATCCCGATTTCACCGACCCGTTTAGCAGTGTCATATCACTGGGTCAATGTGCAAACTTTTTCTCGGTTGTGTTGGTACAACCAGTTAAAAAACCAACTGGTGACTCTTATAGTCCAATCGTCAACATTACATATGTCGGACCTTTTTCACTTGTTTTTTCAAACAAAACTCACTTAAAATGAGAACACAAAAGAACAGGTAACGAAAAGGGACAAATAAAAATCCCGACGTTGACAAGTGGCGACTCTGCTGGGGACTCCAGTAAGAGGACTTAAGCCGCTATTACAAGCTTTTCAAAACTTTATGATGAATGTGTACGAATGCATATCTTTACTGCGATTAATGCTTTACACTATATTTGCCTGTGATATTAGTGCTTCGCACATGTCATCATTTTCATACATGGTGAGACGCGATGTATGTGAATGTATGTTGTGTGGTCCCTCCACCAGGAGGCTATCCTGTCGGTGTTTGATTACTGGACTCGTGGGAATACTAATTCCCCGAGGCTCAGGAAAAGCACCACCCAAATTCAATCCAGTTCAAAGACCGGATTAATTTCCCGTCGAGTAAATTACGATGATTTGGGAACCTTCATGCCGAAAAGCCGCGAGAGTAACCTAAGATAGGTTAGCCTCTGATAAATCAAACGCAGAGGAAAGTCTCTTCATGCTTTCTCATTTTAAATTACTTGTAAAACCAATTACTTGTAATTTACATTCCATATTCATCTCCATATACTGAGAAATATTAAGAAATATGTGCATGTACATATTTACATTAGCATGCTATCATGTATTACAAACAGCTAATATCCATTTTGCAGGACAAAAATTCTTAAAATGGACACACCATATAGCATGTTAATATTTACACATTCCCTAAAAACTAAACTATGCCAGTTTTATCGCATGGAAGCATTCGGACCTATTACCCGGTCAAAGTCCAAAAAGGTCGCAGGCCTACAGCCAATCATGTCTTCATCTGACCAATCTAATCTAGTGTCTCGCGAAGAATTTGACGGATTAAGTAAACAAATCATAGAATTGGATGTTCTACTTAAAGAACTACATCAATCTACGCAGGGTCCAAAAATATCGGTACATGCTGAATCCTCCACACAAGGAGGAACTCAAGGTCTTGATAAAAGCCATTACAGTACCTGAAATACAGTTGGATACAACCAACAAAAGTCATGATGCCACCCATCTCACAGGAGATCCCAACCCCAGTGACATCAGAAAGAAAGTTCTTCAAATGGAAGAGACCATGCATTCTATCAAAGGAATTAGAGCACACGGGAGTGTGTCATATGCTGACCTTTGTATATTCCATGGGGTACATTATCCAAAAAAGTTCAAAAATCCAGACTTTGAAAAGTATGACGGGTTAGGAGATCCCTACACCCATTCGAAGGTTTTCATTGGAGAACTTGGATCTTATGCAGAGGACGAGAAGCTCAGAATGCAGCTGTTCCAGAAAAGTTTAACTGGAGAAGCCCGTTCGTGGTATACCAGATTAGACAATTCAAAGATCCATAGTTGGGAAGAGCTAGCTCACGCCTTCCTTACATAATACAATTTCCAATCTCAGATGGCTCCTGACCGGTACCAGATTACCAAGGTTAAGAAATAGTCCAATAAGTCTTTTAGAGAGTATGCTCAAAGGTGGAGGTGCCTTGCTGCTCAAGTATTCCTTCTATGACAGAGTCAGAGATGGTTACGACCTTTATTAACATACAAGAAGTTCCTTTCTATGAGAGAGTCTTAGCTGGCATCGATAAACCATTTTCTGAAATGATTAAACACGGGGAGATGGCTGAGATGGGATTGAAGTCAGGAAAGATTCAAGACCTAGCTACCCTTAAAGCTGTTGCTGAACACATCCAATCCGAAAATTATGGAAATAACCCCCGAAGGGTCCATAAAAAGAAAGAAGAGGATGTTTCCCTGATACTATAGGGTCAAAAAGGCAATCAGAACATGCCTATCCAGAGGAGAAATTACAGTCACTTTCTAGCACAATCGTCAAACTCTCCAATACCAAAAGGTGGAGAAGTCAAACGCCCTCGAGTGTTCACACCCTTAGGGGACTCTCTCGAGAATATTCTTACTTTTCTGACCACGTAGAAGAATATCATGCATCTTCTTCCACCAGCCAGCCCTAATGTTAGGGGTTTTAATGCTGCTCAGAAATGTGTTTATCATGTCGAGGCACCTGGACATGATACTCAAGATTGTTGGGCCTTGAAACATAAGATCCAAGACCTGATAGACAACGGTGAGATTGTGGTCACCAAACCAGATCAACCTCACGTGCAAGACAACCCTCTTCCTCCACACAAAGAGAAAGAAGTCAATATGATTAATTGGATCAGTGGACAAAGTTCCAATTCTAACGGTGAAGCATCCTAAATCACCAAAGACGGTGCTGACCAATGGGATTATGCCAAATTCTAGTTCTCAATGGAACGAATGATGAAAACTCTATGCAAGCAAATTGAGCAATTGGCAGAACTGGTGACATACCAGCATCAAGTCACACGGCAATAAATCAGCCAAGAGCATGCTAGTCTCCTTCCTCTTGTCATGAATATTCCCTCTTCACCTCTAGAAAGTGATACAATGGAGGACAAAGTGGCAAAGAGAGGGAATTCTAAAGCTCGTCGGGATTTTGCCAACAGAAGGGAATTTACTTATCTGGGCCAACCTATGGAGGAAATCCTTCAAATGCTAATCAATGAAGGAAGGATTAATTCCCTTCTACCTCCAATCAATCCCCATTCAGGACGGTACAATCCTGATGGCGTATGTTAATATCACTCCCATTCTCGAGGTCACAGTACAGAAGAATGTTTGGCACTCCGCCACCTTATCCAAAATCTCATTGATAGCGGTGTCCTACAACTAGCGGATGATTATACTATGCTCCGTGGATGTGAGAATACCTGTCCTAATAAATAAAAGGGATTGGTAACAGTTATCTCTACTGAGGCTGACGACATTGTCAATCCACACTCTATAACTACCATTCAACTCAGAGGAAGCAACAATCCTTTGAAAGTGGCTGCTCCAGAGCCAATTAAATTACCCTTCTGACCACAATATCCTATTGTCAGCTTACAGAAAGTTACTTAGAATTATGGAGAAGCTGAAGGATCTACCTCGCATACAACTGCTGTAGTGTCGAAGGAGAATCCACTGTATCTTCCCCAACGGGTGATGAAGTCTACCATTAAATTAAAGGGAAAAATTCCCATGAAGAAGATTGAAAAATTCCTCTGTGCCATGGGTCATAATGAAGCCAAGGTGGTTTTAAGCTTAAGAGAAGCTCCACACCAAATTTCAATCTTGGACTTGGTTTTAACTTCAGAGGATCATCGAAAGATTTTGTTGAAGGTTTTGGAAGAAGCCTACTTGCCAAAATTGGTGGATGTGGAAAAATTTCAACATCTGACTGATCACATTTTCAACAACAATGTGATCTCTTTCAATGATGATGACATACCGCCCGAAGGGACCGGTCATTGCAAGCCGTTACACATTGCGGTCTTGTCCTCCGGATATATGCTCGCTAGAGTTTTAGTAGACAGAGGCTCATCTTTGAATATCTGTCCATACGCTACATTGTTGAAGATGAATGTCAATCTCAATCGAATCCAAAGTAGCCATATGATCATCAAAGCTTTTGATGGATCCCGCCAAAATTCAGTCAGAGAGATTGAGTTGCCAATTAAAATTGGTCCCCATACATTCTACGTGTCTTTCCACGTACTCAAGATAGATTCGGGATACAACCTGTTCTTGGGAAGACTGTGGATTCATATGGCTGGGGTAGTCCCCTCCACCCTTCGTCAGCAACTGAAATACATTATTAACAATAGTCTAGTTACAGTCAACGCTGAACTGGAATGCCCTCAACCAGGTGACATATCATTCATCAGTTTTAATTTCGATATTGAGCCGGTCAGTTTCCATACTTTGGAAGTAAGCAACCCTAACTTTCATGCCCTGGGAATGCCATTGCCCGTACCCAAGATCGCTGCCGAAGCAATGCTGGCTACTCAGGAAATGATGTCTTTGGGTCATCAGCCAGGACAAGGGCTGGGTAAAGATCACCAGGGTATCAAATACCCCATCCAAGTAGCCAGTCAAACTAGGACAGCTGGACTAGGCTATTCTGCCAGTTCTAGTCAAAGGAATCCACATAAGCATCAACAGATTCCTTCAGCTTCAACCATACGGCGTTTATCTTCGCCATCAACCTTTGAGTCTGCACAACCTCCTGTAAAGGTGCCATCCAGCGTGATGGCTATGCTATTTCCAAAACTAGTGCCATTCAAAGCAAAAGAAGTCTTTGTTCCAGATCCCAAAGTGGATGAAGAGAAACAAAGAATCAAACAAAACGTCCGAATACTATCGGGCATGCGCATCATTGTTCATGATGAACATACAAACAGATATACCCCAGACGATGATTGCCCAGACGTCATGGTCATCATTCGAGAAAAGGAGAACGATGACGGCCCCTCCATCAATGTAGTCCACCTGGACTTTATCCGTGCCAATTGGAACAACACTCCTTACATTGGCCGATAAGGGTCAAACAGGCAGGACTTCTTTATGCCCTGTAGATATAATAACTGCTTATTTTTCTGTATAGTACTCACAGTTGTTTTGTTCGTATATGCTAACATTATGTATGATTAAACAATTTCATATATATTAAGTGAAAGCATATTTTGTTTCAGGACTCTGAACTGAGATGTTCATGTACTTGCTGATAGGATGCCTCTTCTCCACAAGGATTGTAACTTTGATGAAAAGTTGGACTCAGACTTACTAGAAATATAAGAGGACATTGAGGTGCCTTCAGAGATCAAAGAATGGGTCGAAGACAAGCCTAAATCCAACCTTGATCAAACCACCTCCTTCAATCTTGGAACTTTAAAAACCCTAAATTAATCCAGATTAGTTCACACCTGTACCCCAAACCAATGGAATGACATGGTTATATTATTAACCCAATTTTAGGATGTGCTTGCATTATCTCATGAAGACATGGTGGGTTTGTCCACTGACATTGTTCTTCATCGCCTTCCCATTAAAGAGGGATTCAAGCCAGTCAAGCAGAAGCTCAGGCGATTGAAACCTAACTGGAGTTTAAAGGTGAAAGAAGAAATTATGAAATAATTTCAAGCTGGCATTACCATGGTCTCCACATATCCTGAATGGATATCTAACATCGTTCTCGTGCCTAAGCCTGGAGGAAAGGTGTGAGTCTACGTAGATTATCGGGATCTGAATAAAGCTTGGCTTAAAAATAGCTTTCTCGTGCCCTTTATCCACATTCTCATTGACAATACTACTCAATACGGCATGTACTCCTTTGCTGATTGCTTTGCGGGGTACCATCAAATCATGGTTGCTGAGGAAGATCGTGAAAAAACTGCTTTCATCACGCCTAGGGGAACCTTCTGCTACATACGGTTGTCATTCGGCCTCATCAATGCCGGAGCTACCTATCAGAGAGCTATGATGGCTCTCTTCCACTACTTAATGTACAAAAAAGATCGAAATCTACGTGGATGATATCATTGTCAAGTCCCAGAAGGAGGATGACCACTTAGACCATCTCAGAAAGATATTCAACAGGTTGCACAAGTACAACTTGAAGTTAAATCCAGCCAAGTGCGCCTTTGGCATTAAATCAGGCAAGTTGCTAGGATTCCTAGTCAGCCAAAAAGGAATTGAGCTGGATCCTACCAAAATCCAAGTCATCACGAAAATGCCCATTCCTCAGATAGAAGGAAATATAGGGATTTTTGGGAAGAATTAACTTCATTAGCCGATTCATTTCTCAACTCACAGCAACCTGTGAGCCTATCTTCAAGCTATTAAGGAAGAACTCCTCCATGAAATGGAATGATGAGTGCCAGAATGCCTTCCTTACCATCAAAGAACAGCTAGTCAAAGCTCATATTTTGGTACCACCCAGGGATGATGTTCCCCTGTTCATGTACCTGTCCATAAGTAACAATGCCATGGGCTGTATGCTGGGCCAGAAAGATGATAAAGGCCGAGAATGAGCTATCTATTGCTTTAGCAAAAGATTCAGCAACAATGAACACAAGTACACTCTGATTGAGAGGACTTATTGTGCTTTAGCATGGGCTACCACGAGGTTACAACATTACCTCTATTGGCACACAACCCATCTCATATCCCGCGTGGATCCTTTCAAGTATGTGTTCAGTAAACCCATACTGAATTGTCGGCTGTCCAGATGGCAGTTGATCCTACAACAATTTGACATTGTCTACGTGACTCAAAAGTCTATTAAAGGTCAAGGAATTATGGATCAACTAGCCACTGCTCCTTCAGGGGGTTTCAAACCCTTGGAAACATACTTCGCCGATGAAGGGGTAATGGTAATTCATCCACAACAGCAGTACGATACACGCCAAGCATGGAAGATGTATTTTGATGGAGCTATTAATATGGAAGGGTCTGGAGCTGGAGTAGTTCTAGTATCCAGTACGGGGGAGCAATATCTCATCACCGTTAAATTATAGTTTATCAGCACCAACAATACAACTGAGTATGAAGGCTGTATCATAGGGCTAAAACTTGCCCGTTCAATGTGTATCAGACGATTTATTATCTTTGGAGATTTAATGTTGGTAATCAAACAATCCACATGAATCTGTCAAACCAAAGAGCTGCGATTGCTGCCTTACCATCAACAAGTTTTATAGATGGCTTCGGAGTTTGAAGAAATCTCATTTATACACATTCCTTGTAATAGGAATGACTTTACGGACGCATTAGCAACTTTGGTCTCCTTGATTCACATACCTGACAAGGAACACATGCCAAGCATCACATTTGCCCTGTAAAAGGCACCAACCTATGGGAACTATATTGGAGAAGTATCGGATGATCTATCTCCCATCCAATATCCTTGGTATCAGCATATCAAGGAGTACCTACAAGACGGATCTACACCCACCGATGCGAGCCCTACTGAGAAGAGGCGGATCCATCGAATTGCTATAAAATTCTACCTGAGCGGAGATGCACTCTACAAGAGAGATGCAAGACTAGGTCTCCTCAGATGTTTAGACAAAGACCAAGCTCAGAGATTCGTGGATGAGATCCATGGTGGAGTCTGTGGCCCACACATGAGTGGCCCCCTTGATGATTGGGTAATATACACATGACTTGGGTATACTTGGGCTTAGATTTGTGTATTCTCGAGTCCTTTCATAGCGTTTTTACTGTGTTTAGTTGTGCTATTGCAGGTTTGGGAGCTATAGGAACATTTGGGAGCATTTGGACTAAAACAGGGCATGACTGGCACTTTCTGCTTCCTAGCGCTGGGGCGCTCTGGCTAGTACTATTCCCAGCGCCGGGCCGCTGGGTCGGGATTTTAGTTGACCGAGTTTGCGCATTGACGAAGGGTTTGACTATAAATTGGGAGCTTATTTGGGAAGTTTTTTTGGACTAGGATTGGGAGAGGCTATATAAGGTTTATGTGGCTAAATTAAAAGGGGGATTCGACAGAATAGGGGATTGATCAAGGAGGAAGAGGAGATCTGAAGGCTTGAAACTTGGAGTTCTTCTTCTTCTTTATTCTTTTAAATTGTGTAACTCATTAAGGATGATTTATCAATTATTTGTGGTTTTTATTTCCGTCATGAACTAATTCCTTTTATTAATATTCCAATGGAACCTTTTATGGTTATGAATTGATTATCTAATTTATTCCAATTATTTATGTTGAAGCAAATTGTTCATCATGCCTTGTATTTATTGATTAATTATCTGGTCAATAATTACCGTGTTACTCTAGAAGGAATCGAGAGAGGAATTTTAGAGTTGGAACTAGGTAGGGTGACATGTGACTTAGTTATTTGCACAGTAAATAATTAGGTTTGTGAATAGAATGAGAATATCTATTTGCCACATGTAACATAAAAGGAATTAGGTTTGTAACGAGTTTAATTCAATTGTTTTGCATAGAGATATAGCAAAATTAATATGGGTTAAATAGAAGGCAATTGATCACTCGAAAGAGAGCTTTTGGCATTTGAGAATTCCTGTTAACAATTCAGTAGATTTAATAATTGGGATAATTGGATAATTGATTTAATAATCATAATTGGGGAAATTGGAGTCTTAATTATCATTTATTTGCATTCAAATAATTCTTGATTTGTTCTTTGTTTTCTTTTAGAATAATTTCTTGCTTTATAAAAATTTGTTTTCTTAGTTTTAAGAATCACAATTTTTGGTTGTTTAAATAAAATTGAATTGATACAATACTAGTAGTTGGAGTTTATTAATTGGAATTCTTTAAGGGATCGACACTCTAATCTATCACTATATTACTTGTTGATCGTGTATACTTGCACGTTTGTTTTGATTGTGAAATCAACCAACAAGTTTTTGCCACCGCTGCCGGGGAACTCCTTTGTTAATATTAATTCCATATTAGTTATAATCAATTCGGTCTTAATTTAAACGTTACTTATTTTTCTTCTTGTCTTTGCAGGAATTCTTTGCAAGTGTATGCAGACTAGATCAAGGGCGAGAAAGGAACTTATTCCTTATATGGACGAAATTGAAAGGAAGTTCCGGAAAGCGCAATCGACTAGTGCGGCACCACCCGAGGAAGAAAAACTGGCAGAACAAGAAATTCCAGTGAACATGACAGGGAATGATCAGAAATCACTTCAGGACTATGCCATGTCGAATGTCACGGATATTAAGTCGAGTATTAGGAGGCCGACAATCAATGCTAACACCTTTGAGATCAAACCAGCAACCATTCAAATGCTTCAGAATCAACGTCAGTTTGGGGGTAGTTCATTAGATGATCCGAATGAACATATCTTAAGTTTCTTGGAAATTTGTGACACCTTTAAATTCAACAACGTGTCAGAAGATGCTGTAAGGTTGAGAATGTTCCCATTTATCTTGAAAGATAAAGCATGAAGTTGGTTACACTCTCAGCCTTCAGACTCAATCCTCACTTGGGACGATTTAGCTCAAAAATTTCTAGCTAAGTTTTTCCCACCAGCAAAGTCAGCAAAACTACGGAATGATATTCATACCTTCGCACAGTTTGATTTAGAATCGTTGTATGAGGCGTAGGAAAGGTTTAAGGATATGCTCTGCAAGTGCCCACACCATGGAATTCCACAGCGGATGCAATTGGGGATATTTTGTGATGATTTACAAGCATCCACGAGGGAAAGTATAGATGCAGCAGCAGGAGGAGCGATTATGTCTAAAAATTTAAACGAGGCATATTAGTTGTTAGAAACGATGGCCACCAACAACTATCAGTGGCCCGTGACAAGGACTAATCCTTCGAAAATAGCGGGAAAGTATGATGTGGATGCGTTAACATCATTACAAGTGCAAATGACCGCAATGGCTAAGCAGATAGAATTATTGCGTCCACAATCCACTCAGCAAGTAGCGATGGTTTGTGAAATATGTGCTAGGGGTCATACTACGGATCAATGTGCCATAAATGCTAAAGCAGCACAGTATGTGGGGAGTTATAGTCGGTCCACTCAGCCTTAATCGAATCAAAATGCATATAATCAGGGGTGGTAAAATCATTCGGGGTTTTCATGGAGTAACAACCAAGCTGCAGAATAAGCGTCGAGACAACAAAACAATTTCGGGTTTCAAAACTAGACACAACAACCTGTGCGGAAAGCAAGTTGGGAAGAAGCCTTGGAAAGATTTGTTAAAGCAACTGAGAAAAAGAGTGAGGAGAGTGATAAGAGAATTAATCAAATGGAGCTAAGTATACAAAGTCAGAATGCATCAATCAAAAATCTGGAAAATCAAATGGGATAAATGGCACATGCATTGAATAACCGACCACTTGGAACACTTACGAGCGACACCGAGAAAAACCCGGGCAGAGATGAGCATTGTAAGGCAGTAAATCTACGAAGTGGAAAAGAACTACAAGAGTCAGTCACGGAAAAGGAAAAGGAGGACAAGGCATCAATTGAAACAGAGGAAGTGGTGGAAACTGAAAAGCATCAAGATGAGACCTTACAACAGAAAAATTTGGAACCAACTAGTACAATGCCTCCCATACTATATCCGCATAGATTTCAGAAATCCAAGTTGGATAACCAGTTCTTACGATTTTTGGATATCTTCAAGAAGCTGTATATCAACATCCCCTTCGCCGAAGCCTTGGAACAGATGCTGAGTTTATCGAAGTTTATGAGGGAGGTTTTGTCGAAGAAGAGGAAATTGGGTGAATTCGAAACAGTAGCATTGACCAAAGAATGCAGTGCCATCATTCAGAATAAGTTATCGTCGAAGCTCAAGGATCCAGGTAGCTTTAATATACCGTGTGAGATTGGAAATCAGTTTTCGGGACGAGCATTATGTGATTTGGGGGCCAGTATAAATCTAATGCCATTATTCATCTACAGCCAGTTCAGACTTCAGGCTCCACGCCCAATAAATATCAGTTTACAATAAGCGGATAGATCGGTTACATATTCACGAGGTATTGTTGAAGATGTGCTAGTAAAAGTGGATAAATTTATCTTTCCCGCGGATTTCTTTATTCTGGATTGTGAAGTGGACAGTGAAATCCCGATCATTCTTGGGCGACCATTTTTGGCAACAGGTAGAACACTGATTGAAGTTCAAAAAGGTGAATTGACAATGCGAGTTGAAGATCAACAGGTCACCTTTAACGTTTTCTAGTCAATGTCTTACCCAAAAGAAAAAGGTGAATGTATGCGGGTTGATGTCATGGAGGAATGGGTGAATCATAAATTCAACACAACTTATTCGGAGGACCCACTTGAATCTATTTTGCTCGGGACAGACGAATATGGTAGTGAAGAGGATATCGAATATGTCAAATGGCTAGACACACCATCAGTCGTTCGGAAGAGCACTCAATCTTTCGACACCATAGAGAGGCCCGAAGTGGAAGGTTAAAAGTTTAAACCCTCAATAGAAGAACCACCGGTGCTGGACTTAAAGCCATTACCATCCCACTTGCAGTATGCGTATTTAGGAAAAGACGATACCTTACCAGTGATTGTTTCGACAAATTTGACTGATACGTAAAAGGAGAAACTGCTACGGGTCGTGCGAGAATTCAAAACAGTAATTGGGTGGACTATAGTGGACATTCAAGGTATTAGCCCGTCATTCTGTATGCATAAAATCTTAATGGAAGAGGGGGCAAAACCAACCATCGAGATGCAAAGAAGGTTAAACCCCATCATGAAGTTGGTGGTGAAAAAGGAAATTATAAAGTGGTTGGATGCTGGCATTATTTACCCGATCTCAGATATTTCATGGGTAAGTCCTGTACAATGTGTACCAAAGAAAGGGGGTATGACAGTGGTGAATAATGAAGCTAATGAGCTCATCCCGACTCGAACAGTTACAGGATGGAGAGTATGCATGGACTACCGCAAGCTAAATAAAGCCACACGCAAGGATCATTTCCCCTTGCCATTCATTGATCAGATGTTGGATAGGCTAGCTAGACATCAGTTCTATTGTCTCTTGGATGGTTATTCTGGATATAATCAAATTGCTATAGCACCGGAGGATCAAGAGAAAATGACATTAACATGCCCATACGGTACGTTTGCATTTCGGCGTATGTCTTTTGGTTTATGCAATGCACCGACAACCTTTTAACGGTGCATGATGGCAATCTTCTCCGATATGGTCGAGAAAAATTTGGAGGTATTTATGGACGACTTTTCTGTGTTCGGTGATAGCTTTGATCTTTTCCTGAAAAATCTGATTTTAGTGTTGAAACGTTGCGTGGAAACTAATCTAGTTCTCAACTGGGAAAAATGTCACTTAATGGTGAAAGAAGGGATTATTCTAGGGCATAAGGTTTCTGCAGCAGGATTAGAGGTGGATAAGGCAAAGATAGAGACTATTGAAAAATTACCTCCTCCATTATCAGTAAAGGGAGTCCGGAGCTTCTTGGGGCATGTAGGTTTCTATAGACGCTTCATCAAAGATTTTTCACAAATTTCAAAACATTTATGTTCCCTGTTGGAGAAAGATGTCCCTTTTAAAATGGATCAGTAATGTATCGAGGCATTCAAGATTTTAAAGAAGAAGTTGGTATCTGCTCCGATCATTATGGCGCCCAATTGGTCTTTACCATTTGAATTGATGTGGGAGCAGTATTGGGACAACGTCACGACAAGATCTTTCACACAATCTACTACTCTAGCAAAACGTTGACAGATGCTCAGTTGAACTACACAACCACCGAAAAAGAACTACTTGCAGTTGACTTAGCCTTCGACAAATTCAAAGCATATCTCATTGGGACCAAGGTCATTGTCTACACAAATCATTCTGTAATCAAATATTTGATCAAAAAGAAGGATGCCAAACCGAGATTAATAAAATGGGTGTTACTTCTACAAGAATTTGATTTGGAGATCCGGGATAGAAAGGGTACAGAAAACCAAGTGGCGGATCAACTTTCGCGGTTGGAAAATGCAGAGGTACAGAGCCAAGACAATGCACTGATTAACGAGAAATTTTTGGACGAACAACTTCTCTGAGTAACCACAACACTGCCTTGGTATGCTCATTATGTGAACTATGCGGTTGTTAAGGTGTCACTACCAGATTTGAACTCGCAACAACGAAAGAAATTCATCCATGACGTGAAACAGTACTATTGGGATGAACCGTTCTTGTTTAAAGCCTGCGCATATCAAATGATTCGACGCTGTGTGCCACATGAAGAGATGGACAGCATATTGGGTCATTGCCACTCATCAAACTATGGAGGTCATTATTCTGGTGATCGAACGGCAGCCAACGTGTTACGATCAGGATTTTACTGGCCGTCGTTATTCAAGGTTGCGTATCTCTATGTGCTAAAGTGTGATCGATGCCAACGCGTAGGTAATATCTTCAAGCGAAATGAAATGCCACTCAACTCTATATTGGAGGTAGAACTGTTCGACGTTTGGTGAATCGATTTCATGGGACCGTTCCCCTCATCTTTTAATAATCAGTATATTTTGTTGGCGGTGGATTATGTGTCCAAATGGGTAGAAGCCGCAGCTTTACCCACAAATGATGCCCAAGTTGTTCTTTGATTCTTAAAGAAGAACATCATCACACGATTTGGGACTCCCCGAGCAATAATAAGTGATGAGGGAACGCATTTCTGTAATAAGCAGTTCACAAAATTGTTGGTGAAGTATGGGGTTCGTCATAAAATCATAGATGTGTATCATTCCCAAACCAATGGCCAAGCTAAGGTCTCGAATAGGGGGGTCAAGAGAATTCTAGAAAAAGTGGTCAATCCGTCACGAAAAGATTGGTCTTTAAGTCTTGACGATGCTCTATGGGCATATCGTACAACATACAAGAATTCGATCGGCATGTCACCTTATCGAATGGTTTACAGAAAGGAGTGCCACCTCCTAGTCGAGCTAGAACATAGTGCACACTGGGCCATTCGAAAGCTCAATTTTGATGTATAAGCAGCGGGTGAGAAAAGGTTGCTGCAGCTCAACGAGATGGATGAATTCCGATTCAACGCCTATGAAAACACAAAACTCTACAAGGAGAAAGTCAAAGCTTGGCATGATAAGAAAATTCCCAATAGGACGTTTGAACCGGGTCAACAAGTCTTGATTTTTAATTCTCGACTGCGGTTATTCCCTAGAAAACTGAAATCTTGTTGGTCGGGAACTTTTAAAGTCATGTCTGTTGCACCACATGGTAACATCGAGATCGAAAAACCAAATTCAAATTGCACATTCAAGGTTAACGGTCAAATACTCAAACATTACTGGAGTGGACCCATTGAACGTCAAACTGCGGTCATGAACCTCTCTGACCTAGTGGACAAGTGAGCATACCAGCAAAGTCAGGCTGACGACAGTAAACCAAACGCTTATTGGGAGGCAACCCAATTATTTTATATTTTATTTTATTTTTATTTTTATTTTAGTTTATTTTATTTTATGTTTTTTTTAGTCAGTGCATATCATTTATCTATTTTAGTTTTAGGTAGTAGAGCTAGTTAAAAAATTTGGGTGATTGAGTCTTGAGTTGTATCATGGTTGCATGGCCTTATTTACTTAGTCTCAATTTGCAAGTTGGAGAACATGTGCTTGATTCTCGAAGTCACAGCAGCCCAGCGCCCCGGCGCTCCATTTGAACTAGACTCCAGCGCCCCGACGCTAGGGAGTTCTTGAAGCTACTGATCACTAGCGCCCCGACGCTTAATATTGCTTATTCTCCAGCGCCTCGGCGCTACCCTTGCACATGAGCCCCTGTTGCCCAGCGCCCCGGCGCTTGTTTCAAGTCTTATCCCAGTGCCCCGGTGCTGGGGGCGGTTCCGAGTCCTACACGTTTGTAAACTGCTGAACAGTTACTTCTATTATTCCTTTTACTTAGCACGTCTCCACCCCTCCCTCTCATACACGACTTTTCTTCTCTCAATTGGTAACACCGAAAATTGTAAGCGTTGTCCATACAATTCTAGGGCTAAGTTCCTGCGATAGTGCAACCATTCTCATCTCTCTAACAATCATCTACCAAGGTATGTTGTACGCTATAAGTCCATTTTTTTGTGCAACAATCATGTTTATTGATGTAATTGGTAAGTTTCTTCATCCGGATATGCGTCATCCTTCATCTAGAAATAAGGGTTCATGTTTCTATACTGCATAATGGACATAATTTGCTCACTTGTAAGTAGTGATTGCATTCATGGAATATTTTTGACAATTAAGAGGTATGAATTGATAGCAACTTAGTGAGATTCTAAGTAATTTATGAGTTGCCTCTTAGATATTTGATGAATTGCCTGAGTCAATGATCATGTCCAAATTCAAACACATCAAACGTACATGCACATGTTTGTGGCATACCTTGACACCGTCATACTATCAAACTAGTTTATGGGAAGATTTACATGGTATTGATGCATACTCTAAAACATGCTGCTTTGCACGACACACTTTGTGAACGACTTATGCATGTTGCTCTCAAAATGCAGAATTTTAATAGTACAGGAACCTAGTCTATATGATTGTCATCCTCATACCTCCTCTCCAACCTTGTACTCAACATATACACATATTATAATGTTTGGGGGCAAAGTCATACATAAGTTTATCCACACTCAAATTCTGTTCAATGCTAATATATAAATATGTCTATAATTGCAGAATTTCTGACATGGCATCCAAACGTCAGCGTGGTGATGGTTCAGGAACCACGTCAACTCCACAACCCAGATTTGATAGCCGTCGATTTGTCTCCGCCGCGGTACAAGAACGCTATAACCGCATGGTTACCCGCTCACTAGTTCCCGAACGTGGTTTAAGACCTGATCAATCAAAGGATAGAGGAAATAGTGGTAATGATTGCTGAGCGAAACTGGTTTGCCCTAACTGAACAACCTGATCCGGCAGTGATTGCGGTCGTGAAAGAATTTTATGCCAACGTTCCCGAACACGATCACTATGAAGTGTTTGTCAGAGGAAAAACTGTGGAAATCGGAAAAGAGGATATAAATGGGTGCTATCAAATGGATTTGGAGGATCTTAACGACGAATATACCGGTCTTCTAAGGGAGTGTTTGATAAAAATTGAATGAATCTGAATCTAAATCTGAATTTGAATCTAAATCTGAATGAGCTGAATCTGAATGAAAAAAACTGTTTGATAACTGACATAATGACATATTTTTAATATTTTACCCCTTTGAAAAAATTCAAAGTTGTTGTAAATTTATTTAATATTACATAATATAATAATTAATATTTTTATTATTATTTTTATTATTATTATTAATTTTTTTTACTTCATTCAGCCAACCATTCAGCCATTCAGACCAAAAATTTGGACTTAACCATTCAGCCAACGCATCTGACCGATTCAGCCATTCAGACAATTTTTTTCAGAACAAACGCACTTAATGATTCAGCCACTTACCGATTCAGCCATTCAGACCCATTAAGTTCTAAACAAATAGCCCCTAAGTCAAGGTCCAGACTATGAGAAGATAATATGTGAGCTTTGTCAACCGGGTACCACATGGACAGTGCACGAACGTGGTAGCATGACCTTCCCCCTTTCTCATCTCAGTCAGTATGGGAAGGCATGTTATGCCTTTATCTATGCCAAACTCATGCCCTGCACACATGTGAGCCATGTCACCAAAGAAAGAGCGGTGTTGCTATATGTCATTATTCAAAGCTTGCAAATTGACGTCGGACACGTCATTCAGCAGTCTATTCTCCGAGCATCCCGAGGAGGGACCACAGGAGGGTTACCACATCCATTACTCATTTGTGTTTTGTGCGCTAAGTTCGGAGTAAAATTGAAATCGGATGAGATGATCCAAACGCCTATGCCAGTTTTGGACCACAAGTTGATCAGCAGGTATAAAGTGTGGACATGTGGGGAAAATCACCCTAGGCGATTGGGTTTCATAATTCCCCAAGTTGCACCTACACAAGCACCACCACCTCAGGCTTCACCTATTTATAGCCCATCTACAGCAGCTCATCGTGGTGTGGTCCCCGAAGCTGTCCAGCAGGAGATAGATGGCTGGTTTTATAATATGGAGTCCCATAATGTGCGCTTGTCAGAACGGCAAGACGTGATTTCCAAATTTTTAGTTGACCAATTTACTGCCCAGAATGCGTTGACCGTCCAATCACATACAGGCGTTCAACTTAGCCATTTCCCAATTGCTCCTGTTCTGCCAGTATTTCCCCCATCCGATCAAGAGATGAGCGAGGACGATGATGCTCCACCCGAGGCTTAGGCTCATCAGGGAAGTCCTCAGTTTTATTTTGTTTTATCTCCCGCATGAGGGCATTGCTCTAGATAAGTTTGGGGGTAGTTGTTTAATGTTATTTTTATTTCATGAGTAAACTATGATTGTTAATAGCTTGTGGATGTTTTAATTTTTATAAATGTTGCATTTAAGATTGCATGTAATTCCAACTTTTGATAGTGAGTATATTTGAAGGCCAATGATGAAATTAGAATTGCATGAACAAGTATAGTAAGGATTGTTGAGTCAGTAATATGATGTTCTTGACATGATTTGAATCTCTATCTGTTTGACACTGATATTTTAAGGATAGCACATTTGGAAAGATGACCATGCTAGATATGATAGTTTAAATGGATATATAATAGAGGTCTAAAGGATGAATGCTAGTGAAATAAAAGAGCAAGTTAAATAGTTAGTGAAGCCTGAATTTAGATATGAACTCAAGTTTGGGGAAAAAATATATGGAGTATATAAGCTATAAAAACAACACCGTGGCGTGCTTGTCTAGTTTTGTGGCCTTTGTTACTTGAGCAAGTAAGCCCGAGGGGACTGTCTCTTCACCTAGAACCCTAAGGTCTTAATGGCTTGGGAGTCGTTGGTCGAAAGCTCGTTAAGGTAGCAATGAAAAGCCTAAGGGAATAAGACAATGCATAGTCATGAGAGAAAATAATAATAATAATAATAATAAAGCGGGAAAAATGCAAAATGCCCCCGTCTGAAAAAATAATAATAATAAGCATAAGTATTTCATGTTGACCCCTGAATTTTGGTGAATGTTTAATTTCAGTTGAATCTAGTTTATTTGATGAACTCTTGATTAGAACTGTATGAAGCTTTTTATGAACTTTATTATCTTTCAGCTTTTTGCTTTTCATTAGTTAGCGTGGTTGTTGAACACACGCTCACAATATCAGAAATAACAGATTTGGATTGATTGATTGTTGGACTATTATTGAGCTGCAAGTAACATAATGTATTAGCATGTTTTTGTGATTTTTCTGAGGCCTATATACGTGAGCTATTGGATTGCTGGAATTACGATCAGTTAGTTAGTTGCATTTGCTTGAGTTGTCGTTTTCGTATTATTATTATTAATTTGTGTTTTGTTGCTTGAGGACACGCAACGATTTAAGTTTGGGGATATTTGATGATTGGGTAATATACCTATGACTTGGGTATACTTGGGCTTAGATTTGTGTGTTCTTGAGTCCTTTCGTAGCATTTTTACTGTGTTTAGTTGTTCTATTGCAGGTTTGGGAGTTGTAGGAACATTTGGGAGCATTTGGACTAAAACAGGGCATGACTGGCACTTTTTGCTTCCTAGCGCCGAGGCGCTCTGGCTAGTACTATTCCCAGCGCCGGGGCGCTGGGTCGGGATTTCAGTTGACCGAGTTTGCGCGTTGATGAAGGGTTTGACTGTACAATGGGAGCTTATTTGGGAAGTTGTTTTGGACTGGGATTGGGAGAGGCTATATAAGGTTTATGTGGCTGAATTAAAAGGGGGATTCGACATAATAGGGGATTGATCAAGGAGGAAGAGGAGATCTGAAGGCTTGAAACTTGGAGTTCTTCTTCTTCTTTATTCTTTTAAATTGTGTAACTCATTAAGGATAATTTATCAATTATTTGTGGTTTTTATTTCCGTTATGAACTAATTCCTTTTATTAAGATTCCAATGGAACCTTTTATGGTTATGAATTGATTATCTAATTTATTCCAATTATTTATGTTGAAGCGAATTGTTCATCATGCCTTTTATTTATTGATTAATTATCTGGCCAATAATTACCGTGTTACTCTAGAAGGAATCGAGAAAGGAATTCTAGAGTTAGAACTGTGTATGGTGACATGTGACTTAGTTATTTGCACAGTGAATAATTAGGTTTGTGAATAGAATGAGAATATCTATTTGCCGCATGTAACATAAAAGGAATTGGATTTGTAACGAGTTTAATTCAATTGTTTTGCATAGAGATATAGCAAAATTAATATGGGTTAAATAGAAGGCAATTGATCACTCGAGAGAGGGCTTTTGGCATTTGAGAATTCCTGTTAACAATTCAGTAGATTTAATAATTGGGATAATTGGATAATTGATTTAATAATCATAATTGGGAAAATTGGAGTCTTAATTATCATTTATTTGCATTCAAATAATTATTGATATTTTCTTTGTTTTCTTTTAGAATAATTTCTTTCTTTATTAAAATTAGTTTTCTTAGTTTTAAGAATCACAATTTTTGGTTGTTTAAATAAAATTGAATTGATATAGTTCTTGTAGTTGGAGTTTATTAATTGTAATTCTCTGAGGGATCGACACTTTAATTTATCACTATATTACTTGTTGATCGTGTATACTTGCACGTTTGCTTTGATTGTGAAATCAACCAACACCCCTCCTTATCAAAAAGATCCTCAGGACGGGACATTATTAGCTATCTCTCAAAGTTGACTGCGATGACCACGTTAGGAGATGTTATCAATGACAGATTCATAGGAATTCTATCCACGCCCCTCCAAGGGAACTCCACAATATGAGTTAACCTTGTCCCTGCTCAATGTGGGGAATGGACGTGATTGGGCCCATCGAGCCCAAAGCCAGTAATCGACATCGCTTCATCTTCACCATGATCGACTACTTTACCAAGTGGGTAGAAGTAGCCTCCTTCCCCAGGGTTACCAAAGAAGTCATCATTGCTTTCATCAAAAACAATGTCATTTATCGATACGGACAACTAGAGGTAATTGTATCAGACAATGCTAAGAACCTCAACAACAAAATGATGGAGGAACTATGCAGTAAATTCCACATCAAACACCCTAACTCCGTCATCTATCGTCCAAAGATGAATGGTGATGTTGAAGTGGTTAACAAAAATATCAAGAAGATTATGCAAAAGATGTCCGCCAATCATAAAGGATGGCCTGACTTATTGCCTATTACTCTGTTCGCCAACAGAATATCAATGCGCACTTCAACTGGGGCAACCCCTTACGCATTAACCTATGGGATAGAAGCAGTACTCCCCATAGAAGTAGAAATGGAATCCCTCAGAGTGTTGATGGACTCTCAACTTGGCGAAGATCAATGGGTACAAGACTGGTATCACCAATTGTCTCTGATAGACGAAAGGCGAACCGCGACTATCTTCCATGGTCAATTATATCAATAAAGGATCGCCCGATCCTACAACAGAAAAGTCTGGCTATGGCAGTTTAAACAACATAACTTGGTTTTGAAGAAGATCATTGACAACTAAGATCAGTCTAAGGGAAAATTCGCTCCTAACTGGGAAGGCCCGTTTGTTGTCAAGGAAGTATTGACAGGAGGCGCTCTCAGATTGCAAGAAATGGATGGTGATAAATTTCCACAACTCATCAACTCAGACACCGTGAAACGGTACTATGTCTGAAGTTACCATCAAGCAAACATCTTGATGTTTGATCATCAGATCATCAGTCATTCCAGTTCTTCAACCTTTTACCACATACAACTCTTTTCCACACTTTGCCCCTCAGGGAAACATACTCTTTAAGCCAGCAGCCTTGCTTCACTGCGCTCATACAACTTAGGTCATCCCACTACGGATTGAACCTCTCACGTTTGCAGTTTGGCTACCCATACATGGGATCAAACTTCTCGTACCTGCAGTTTGTCCTCAACCTAGGATCAAACTTTCTCTTCCCCGCAGTCTATCTTGCATATGGGATTAATCTTTCTTCCCCACACTTTGACCTGTACATGGGATTAATCTTTCTTCCCCGCAGTTTATCCTGCACATGGGATCAAGCTCTTCAACTCACCCTGAGGGGTGAACTATGTCGACCTGATCTCCTTGATACACGGGAGTATGTAGGCAACCATATTCTATATGGCCCGGTAGCAATAAACAAAAAACAACAAAACACTGCTACAACATTTTTCATCAATAAAGCGTCTACACCCATCTGCCTTTCATAAACAGCGTTGAACCTTTTACACCAGGTTTGAACTATGCATACCTGATCTCCTCTTCAATAGGAGTACGTAGGCAACCATTTATGGTTCGGTCTCACCCCCTACCAAAACACAAATACCTGTCAATGGTACTGGGATCAAACTTCAATCCACCACATTTCATTGGCTTTAAACCAAAGGGATGGAATTACCCAACCTCTCCTCGTGAATAGGAGATTTGGCAACCATCTAAGCCGCGGTTGTACCTTGAAAAGTAACACCAATCCATAAGAGATGGAATTAACTAGGATCCTCCTAAATAGGGGTACTGGCGACCATTTGTGGTGCGGTAAATCTCAGAGAGGAAAGCTACAACCCTCTCCATATTTCCATACAGAAACCAATCCCAAGACACCGAAAAATGGAAGGGATACATACAGATCCATGATCTATTATGAGCTATCAAGAGATAACTCAATGTCCGTCCAGCAAGGAGGAATTCAGAATACATCAAGATCACAAGCCCGGAACAAGCAGGCAAATATCAAGCAAGTATCAGAACATATCTAAAAGGGAAGTGATAAAAAATATATTTCCTTGCTATATATAATGTTGTTTGATATACACAATGTAAATTGTACATGACAAAATGGCTAAGCTAGTCAGTGCAGGAAAATACAAGCCCATCTACAAATCGATGCATATGCGAGCTAACAAGCACAACATGGCATCTCTCTCAGCAGATTGAGGTAAGGTTGTGGTCTCCTGTACGAGGATATCCACATAACCCAACAGATCTATAGCCATCTTCATGGTGACCATATGCTCATCAATATATATGCTCATCTCTGCAAGCATGCCAGTGGTAAGAGACCTCACCGTAGTACTGTCTGTGATGGCTACATCCCGGGAAAATATGGCACTATCCCGCTCAACTATCACTGCATCTCTGGCTGATCTGGCCTCATCCTGCTCAACAACATCGGTATCTCTACTAGCTAATGCCTCGTCTCTCTCTAATAGAGCTATGTCTCTCCCATCAAGGGTAGTCAACATCAAAGATCGAGCTTGATCTCTCCTGAAGGTCATCAGATGAAGACTCTGCTCCAGGTACTGTGCTGAATGCTGAATCACGACAGTGCTAGTACTGGGATAATCTAAAGGAGATACTGGCAACCTAGTAGATGGCTCCTCCTCGGTGGGAAAAGAAATGTCCTCCATGGGCTCTCCACCATTTGAATCAATACTCAGTAATATGGATACAACCGCAACCGGTTCAGTCTCTGTCTCCATCCATGCAGAATACTCTGCAGAATAACCTAGATGACTAATAGAGAACGAGGATATCTCGCGCTGATCCCAACATGCATACACACGGGATATGTCCTCTGTTGAAAGATAGCGAAAAGCTAAACGCTGGCCCAACGCCCCCTCGAAAAGATGAAAATCCTGAAACTGGTCAAACTGTGACGTCACAGCCAGTGGATGGTAAGTAGTCATACCCCTCAAACCAGCCAGAGGGATGTAATCCATGCCCGGATCATGAGTAATGAAGCTGTAAGGTGAGCAGAGCCCTGAGCACGACAATATACTAAACGGGACTTCGATCCCAGCTAAGAAAGCGGACCAAGATGCAACATCCGTACACTCCACAGGCTGAAATGAATATGATCTGGCTATATCATGGGTGAAGCAGTACCCAAGCCGTCCGAAAGTACCAATCGGTCTCAGATGTGACATAAACCACACGTATAGCATGACCGAACTGCTCGTAAATACTCCTGTAGGATAAGTGCAGCAGTATGTAGCTGACCTCAATGTCTCGACTATAATCATAGGTATGATGGTACGACCCTCCCTAGGAGCTCTCACCGGCATGATAACTCCTATGTCCAACTCATCCATATACAGTGGCATGTAGACATATGACAGTACACACAATAGTAGTACATCTACCCTAGCCATACGCCAATGACCCTCCGGTGTGGTGATATCCCCGGAATCTCATCTATAACTATCCTCAGAGCCAAATCTGTTAAACAGAAAACACTGGGATATAATATGGCCAGATGTAAGCTCATCCTGCACCATTCTACGCCTCAGTCCAGTGAGGGTCATGAACCGTCGACTCATGTCCCCCAAAGCCATATGCACGCAAGGTCTGTCCAGTGGCAACATCATCAACCGTGTATACTCCTCCATAGTGGGAGTCAACTCCTGGGTTTTAAGTCGAAAAACCCGCCCCTCCGATACCCAGTGCTCTAGCATGCCATCCACGAATCCTGTGGGAACCTGAAACATCAATAGGGACATAGTATACTACAACAAATGATCTATGGTCACCCTATCTGATGGTGACATGCTATCATACCACGATCGCCTACAAGATACCACCAATAATGGTGGGGTATGATCAATACGGCTAACTGTCGAAGAAGACATCTGCATGGGCCGTGTCATAAGAACATCCAGGGGTCAATGCTGAATATCTTTGAACATACATACATATGCATAAAATGGTACGTGCATAACAGATAATAGATGTCAATATGATATAGGGAATGAAAAAATTCTACATACATTCCTAAGTATATCATCATCTAATACATAATCTTTGTACAGCTACAAATATAGGGAAATGGGGCACATACGCCCTACTACTAACATAAGCCTATCAAAAGATATAGCGAGAATGAGGCACAGCCACCCAATAGCTAACAGAGGCCTATCAAAAGATATAACAAGAATACACATCAAAAGAAGACAATGGTGTCTATGTCCACATCATCAATCCGATCCACCTAATGTAACTCTTCCTGAGTCACTGGATCTCTATCAATAGGGATGTCAGGCCGATACAAAGGAGGATTTACGCCAGAAAAACCAAATGGGTCATCTGAGGGGCTAGCGCCTGAGCTAGAAGGATCAAATGAATCTGCCTCTACCGGATCTCTGCCCAAATGCCGGATAAAGATATGTGCCTGGTCTAACTGCCAGGTCAAACTATCAATCTGTGTCACATGAGTAGGATCTCGGACACAGGCTAACCAATTCGTCATCATCACAAATCCTAGAACCATATCCCCCATGAACTGAGTGGCGCGGGTCTGGGCTCCAATAGTACGAGGGATCCACCAGTGCTGGAATACATCCCGAGTACAAGGACCCTCTGATAATGCAAAACCATCAACACTCAACAATGGGATATCAATAACGGGTGACTGCGACACGGGCCAATAACGCTTGATAGGAGGCAAGATCGGTATACGGATCTTTCCTGTGGTGCTCCTAATAGCACGCTCTCCTAAATAGAGCTCCCATCATCCATATGTAAAGAGAGGAACTCTCCGGGTGGAAATCACGTACTCGACACCAGTTGGGTATCCATCCTCAAATCTGATGGCCAAATGCTCCCCAAAATAAGGAATCTATATGATAATGTCAGTTGTCAACAACTCTAGCTGCAAGCGTCAGTGAGTCAAACCCTCAGCTACAGGTACCTCCGCCAATATAGAATGATGCCATCGCCGTCCTCGTGGGTAGGTATCCAATCCTAGCACACTCACTGGACGTAAACATGGGAGCCTCTCATAGGCCCAAAACTACCAACACAAAGGCAAACATCTGCTGTCAGTTAACATTCTTAACCTATATATGGTAAATGACAAGAGAATACTTACCAGCAGAAATGGGCAAAATCCTAACCAAGCCTCGGTCAAGCCTTGTGAGCGCATACGCATGCCCTTGAGGAAATAGGCAAAGGTATAGGAACCCCAATCATACTCTCCAATACGGTCCACATATCGAGTGGCGCTGATCAAAGCGAACGACACTGTAGAGGAGTTATCTGCTATGAAGCAGCCCCTAATGATCATCAGGAATAATCGTCGAAGAATGCGATCCCTGACTCTAACATAATCTGGCATGGGCTCGCTCAATAGCCCACTCATAGCATCTACACTCAGAGGACCCATACGGACAGTCCTGCCCTTGAGTGCCTCCGTCGAAACTCCTAACAAAGATCTGACGGTAGTCGGGGTAATATCAACCGTGCAAGGCACTGGCTCCCATCTAAACTCCATACCTGTGATAAATTGCCAATCCATCGGTGTCATCATCACATCACAGTCCAGCAAATAGAGTGACTGAGTCTGGTAAAACCACCGCTCAGACAATACCCTAAGTTAACCCCAGGGACAACGACGGGGAAGGATGGAAAAGAATGCTCCAAAACCCCAATCATGCACTACCACTCTATAATCAGGATGAAGAGCCTGGTACATGGAGTATATATTGAACCAGTTCCCTCGAGGCTGTGTAAAACCAGGAACCTGCATGAAATGCAAATCAACATTAAATCCTTTTACTCCTCACAAATAGGAAAGAAGGAAGATCAAGTTCTAACGTCATACCTCGTTAGTGTGCAAATACTTCAAGGGATGTCGACTCAAGTCACCTAGAACCTCTGGGTTTGCTACCTGGATACTCGGCAGTTCCCTACGGGGAATATGCACAGCAGGAGCGGGGTACGCAACCGGAACATCCTCCTCCTCGTCCTATACGTCCGGCACATCAACCTGGACTGGACGTATCACCGCCTCTACCAACCGATAAGGTTATCTAATGGAACGGGGTCGAGGCACTTCAGAAACCCTCCTCTGTACACCAAAAGTGGTCCTACGGGAACTACTCGGCTGATCCAGATCCATAATATCTAGACAACAAGTCTCCAAATCACCTCAGAAAGGGTGTGGTATCTTCTAACCTGGAGCTTTTCTAAATACATCTTATGACTACATGCATGCATACATTTACTTTAACCATACAACTGTAACGACCCCAAAATTTATACAACATAATTCTCGACTTCGGTCGTTAACCACACATTAAAACTCAAATTTTACATCATTATTCGATATTAAAAATACTAAAATTACGGAATATTTAGAACGTTTATACATTTCCTTCTTTCATGCCCTGAATCGCAACCTTTACATTACACCTCTTTGATTCAATCTTATATCATGAATCGTTACAACAAAATGACTATACAAAGTCTTACATCATAACTAAACATCCATATACATTGGATAGCTCAACTTACAATTCAACAACATGTTATGTTCAAAATATGAAATACATTTCTCATAAAACATAAGTAATCTTCGTGAATATAGATCTCTATAACTCACTTAGCAGATATCTTTATCTTAAAATCTTGACCTGCAAAAGTGGTTATTTGCAAAAGTGAGCTCGATAGCCCAGCAAAGTCTAACAGTTTTCATGCATCACATAACACGTAATAACATGCTCGATATACATCTCATTAAGGTAACACGGCATACATGCTTTTAATTCATATAGCAAATATAAAGATTGAGTTCCTTACTCAATTATCATTACTTAGCCAAAACAATGCAGTCATATATTGACTTAAACATTTTATGATTTCAACATGTACAACATATCATATAATTTAAAACAGTTCATCAAGTCCACGTAACAAATAGGAACTGAAAGACTTGCCTTGATCGTTGTTTACCAACAACAGTTTAACAGCTTATAGTTATCTGCACTTCACGTGCCCTACACAATTATATAATCATACACATCAACTATTAGTCACATAACAACACATAGTAATTGTAATGTAAACTCTACTCCACATCTCATAATCTTTCCTATTAATTAACACACAATGTTCAATTAGATTGTGTTAACTTTTCGACTTATGTAATATTCGAAATTCATTAAAGTGTTCAAATTTTGCTGGGAATCATTATTGGTTTTATATTAAACCCATTTCATAATTTATAATATCCATTTCATTTGACTAAAAATACTTTTTACGTTCATTAACAATTATCACGGCGTTTCGACGTTTATTCGTCACACGCCCGATTGCATCTTTTGTGTATGCTTACTACGCTTCTATAACTTATCTAATACATCATTATATTAATGTTAAGCATCATTATATTTACTAACATTCATGTTTTATAACTTAGAACAACATCTTTTATCGTCAAGAGCACTACACTAGCATACGTGCATGCCTGACGCCCTCCGATTGCCTTCGAAAACACAACAGTCATAAAGATGACCATTTTGACCCTTCATAACGATTTCAAATTGAAAACCTTAAAGAATAAAAGTTGTAGGCCTATTCGTCCTCGTTCCGAATCATCTTGAATCGCATCAATCATAGTTCGTATGAAAATGTTATACTCATTTTAGTAAACTACGTCCGGTCAGTTTTTTTTTTTTCAAAATTTTGGCTTGACAGAACACCCCCCGGCCGGGGCGGGGGTTTTTGCACTAGGGGGGCCCGCCGGGGGGGGGGGTCACTGCTACGACTTCGCGATTACAGCTCTAGAATACTACGGAAAGCCAAATTAGGCCTCCAAGCTCCTTTCTAACAACCATACCAACCTACCCAATGTGTAATAGGTTTACAGAAACATAATCTCCATATTTTCTCCTAATTCAACTTAGAAAGGTATCAAACTAACACTTATACTAAATTAAGATGTTATGTATTTAGTCTTTATAAAATTAGGTTTTCATGATTATGTATTTATATGTATATATGGTGTTCATATGTGATTGTATGCCATGAAAGGATTTTCGCAATACAAGTGTTGTAAAAACAAGTTTTAAAATCATGTAAGAATGGCGGGAGTAGGAAATATAAAACCTATATTAAGGTCATGTGTTGAAGTTATTCAACGAAGAGATTTGGTGAAAACATGAGGAGGGTAGGGTTTCAGTGATTCTGAGGACGAAATCCTTGTAAGGAGGGAAGAATGTAACAATCCAAATTTTTATTTATAATTTTAAATATTTATTGAATTAAATAAATATTTTTAATTGACGTGTTTGTTGTTTAGTAGATATTTATTGGACTATTTATTAGTAAGTAAATAATCCATGAGTTATAGAAATTAACTTAATTAAGATAAGAGTGAAGAATGTGGCGATTTGATTATTTGAGTTGTGATTCTGGGGACAGAATCCTTGTAAGGAGGGAATGATGTAACAATCCGAAATTTCAAGTTGTAATATTAAATATTTATTAATATATAAATATTTATTTGATGCGCTTATTGTTGAAATTGATGAGAAAAATATTTTATTGATGTAATGGTTGCTAGTAAATATTTACTAATCTAAATTCATTAGATAATATTCTAAATTAAATTAATTTATAATTTAGAGAGTTATAATATAACATGAGATGTTATATTATTGTTTTAATTTAATAATTTAAGGTAGTATATTAAATTATTAAATAAAATTATAATGAGATTATAATTTTGTGATATTTGGTCAAGTGGGAAATTTATTTAGTATGTGGTAATTAGTTATTTAATTAGGATTGGATATGGAAATCCAAGTAAACAATGTGGGACAATAAACTATATTATAAATAACTTATGAAAATAAATTAAAGGAGTTATTAAAATAAATTGTTTAATTTAGTTTTGCCAAACAAATCCTAATGCCTATTAAGTCTTTAATCTAATTGTGTTTTACCAAACAAGGCATAAGGATTAATTGATTATTTTTTTAGTGGTTAGCCAAACAAGCCTTATGGCTTTTGATTTTCAAAAACTTACATAACTGATATAAGTTATATCTATATTTATATTATATCATTAATATATATTATTGCTATATACGTTATACTATTCTACGTATGTTAGAAGAGAAAAGAAAGACTCAGCTGAAGAAAAGGGAGAGAAGAAGAGAGAATGCAGAGAAGAAGAGAGAATGCAGAGAAGAAGAAGAAGAAGAAGAAGAAGAAGGAGAAGAAGGGGAAACCTTGAGAAAACAAAAGAAAAGCTTTCATCATCTCCATATTTTCTCCTAATTCAACCTAGAAAGGTATCAAACTAACACTTATACTAAATTAAGATGTTATGTATTTAGTCTTTATAAAATTAGGTTTTCATGATTATGTATTTATATGTATATATGGTGTTCATATGTGATTGTATGCCATGAAAGGATTTTCACAATACAAGTGTTGTAAAAACAAGTTTTAAAATCATGTTCTTCTATGTTTTCATAGTTTTAGAGTTTTATAGTTGTTCAAAAGTTTCAATTCACAAAGATATGATGAACATGATGAAATCATGTTCATAGTGTTTGATTATAAGTTATATGGTTGTTCTAGCAATTCAATCCATGTAATTTTGATGAACAAGAGGAATTGGGTTCATAATGTTTACTATGAAATAATTTCTGAAAAATAGCTTTTTAAACTATTAAATTGATGTTTGGTTATGATTTATTATTGAAATTGATCGTGTATTGTGTTAGTATGTTAAGAATATGAGTTATCACAATTGGAATTACTTGAATTGGTTTAAAAACGAATTCACAGTGAATAATTTCGCTATAAATGTTAAAAGAAGAAGAAAGAAGAGAAATAGTGAAATTAAAGGTTTTAATCTTTGATGTTTACGTTGTTTATATGGTTAGAAACGTGTTAGAAACATTAGATTATGTTTATGTAAACCTATTTACTCATTGGGTAGTTTGGTATGGTTGTTAGAAAGGAGTTTGGAGGCCTAATTTGGCTTTTCATAGTGTTCTAGAGCTAAAATCGCATAATTGCAGCAGTGACCCCCGCCCCGGCGGGCCCCCCTAGTGCAAAAACCCCCGCCCCGACGGGGGGGTGTTCTGTCAAGCCAAAATTTTGAAAAAAAAAAAACTGACCGGACATAGTTTACTAAAATGAGTATAACTTTTTCATACGAACTATGATTGATGCGATTCAAGATGATTCGGAACGAGGACGAATAGGCCTACAACTTTTATTCTTTAAGGTTTTCAATTTGAAATCGTTATGAAGGGTCAAAATGGTCATCTTTATGACTGTTGTGTTTTCGAAGGCAATCGGAGGGCGTCAGGCATGCACGTATGCTAGTGTAGTGCTCTTGACGATAAAAGATGTTGTTCTAAGTTATAAAACATGAATGTTAGTAAATATAATGATGCTTAACATTAATATAATGATGTATTAGATAAGTTATAGAAGCATAGTAAGCATACACAAAAGATGCAATCGGGCGTGTGACGAATAAACGTCGAAACGCCGTGATAATTGTTAATGAACGTAAAAAGTATTTTTAGTCAAATGAAATGGATATTATAAAGTATGAAATGGGTTTAATATAAAACTAATAATGATTCCTAGCAAAATTTAAATACTTTAATGAATTTCGAATATTACATAAGTCGAAAAGTTAACACAATCTAATTGAACATTGTGTGTTAATTAATAGGAAAGATTATGAGATGTGGAGTAGAGTTTACATTACAATTACTATGTGTTGTTATGTGACTAATAGTTGATGTGTATGATTATATAATTGTGTAGGGCACGTGAAGTGCAGATAACTGTTAGCTGTTAAACTGTTGTTGGTAAACAACGATCAAGGCAAGTCTTTCGGTTCCTATTTGTTACGTGGACTTGATGAACTGTTTTAAATTGCATGATATATTATACATGTTGAAATCAAGAAATGTGAAAGTCAATATATGACTGCATTGTTTTGGCTAAGTAATGATGATTGAGTAAGGAACTCAATCTTTATATTTGCTATGTGAGTTAAAAGCATGTATGCCATGTTACTTTAATGAGTTGTATATCGAGCATGTTATTATGTGCTATGTGATGCATGAAAACTGTTAGACTTTGCTGGGCTGTCGAGCTCACTCTTGCAAATAACCACTTTTGCAGGTCAAGATTTTAAGTTAAAGATATGTGCTAAGTGAGTTATAGAGATCTATATTCACGAAGATTACTTATGTTTTATGAGGAATGTATTTCATATTTTGAACGTAACATGTTGAATTGTAAGTTGAGTTATCCAATGTATATGGGTATTTAGTTATGATGTAAGACTTTGTATAGTCATTTTTGTTGTAACGATTCATGATATAAGATTGAATCAAAGAGATGTAATGTAAAGGTTACGATTCAGGGCACGAAAGAAGGAAATGTATAAATGTTTTAAATATTCTGCAATTTTAGTGTTTTTAATATCGAATAATGATGTAAAATTTGAGATTTAATGTGTGGTTAACGACCGAAGTCGAGAATTAAGTTGTATAAATTTTGGGGTCGTTACATCCTCTTTCAATGATCTCTCTGATCAAATGAAATCGCCGTAACACGTGTTTGGATTTCTGATGAGACCTGGGTTCCTTAGCCTGTGCAACAGCTCCAGTGTTGTCACAGAATAAAGGCACTGGTCCTGTAATGCTAGGAACCACACCAAATTCGGTAATGAAGTTCTTCATCCAAACAGCTTCCTTTGCAGCTTCACTTGCAGCTATGTACTCTGCCTCTGCCACTGAATCAACAACTGTTTGCTATTTGGAATCTCTTCTAACTCACTGCACCACCGTTTAAGGTAAACACATACCCCGAAACGGATTTACTGTCATCTTGGTCCGTTTGAAAACTTGAGTGTGTGAAGCCATCTAGTTTTAATTTAGACCCACCGTAGACAAGAAATACATCCTTAGTTCTTCTTAAGTACTTTAGGATATTTTTCACTACCTTCCAGTGTTCTTCTCCTGGATTCGACTGATATTTGCTTGTTACACTAAGTGCATGAGCGACATCTGGTTTAGTACATATCATACCGTACATGATAGATCCTATTGCTGAAGCATAAGGAATCTTGCTCATACGGTCTCTCTCCTCAGGTGTCCTTGGGGCCTATTTCTTAGAGAGATTTATTCCATAGCTCATCGGCATGAGACCTCTCTTGGAATCTTCTGTGCTAAACCTCTTTAGCATCAAGTCGATGTACGTTCCTTGGGACAAGCCAAGCATCCTTTTAGATCTATCTCTGTAGATCTTTATCCCCAAAATATAGGATGCTTCTCCGAAGTCCTTCATGGAGAAGTGTTTAGATAACCAGATTTTAATTGGTTATAGCATAGGAATATCATTCCCTATCAGTAATATATCATTAACATATAATACGAGGAATGAAACAGCGCTCCCACTGACCTTCTTGTACACACATGGTTCATCCTCATTTTTGATAAAATCAAACTCTTTGATTGTCTCATCAAAACGGATGTTCCACCTACGAGAAGCTTGCTTCAATCCATAAATGGATCGTTGTAGCTTATAGACTTGATTTGTTCCAACCTTGGAAACAAATCCCTCTGGCTATGTCATATACACATCCTCCTCAAGTTTCCCATTGAGGAAGGTCATTTGCACATTATCTGCCAAATTTCGTAGTCATGGTAAGCTGCAATCGCAAGTAAAGACTACTACGAAACAGTAAATAGACAACGCGAAAAAAACGTTGTAGTTTCAGTCAGAAAAACGTCATGGTTAAGAGTGTTATCTATTTGACACCCTTACACAACGTTTTTTAGGAAAAAAATGTTGTAGATTTGTTTTCTAAAAATTAGCAGATGCTTAAAAACGTTGTAGAAGGTATGATTCCACAACATTTTTTAGATAAAAATGTTGTTGTTTAGTATATCAGACAACGTTTTTTAAATGTTGTAAATAAAAAAGAAAAAAGAAAAAAAAAGATGTGGTCCACCTATATTACCAATGCACCTGTAATATGCTAATGCCATGATGTATAGCCAAAATGTATCAACCATTCAAAATACATCCCAATAATACTATTCGTTTACAGTTTTAAATTACTACGTACACCCACAAAATATATACTAAAATGTCCATACATACATCTCAAATTCACTTTTCAATCCACAAAATAAACCACAATAAACTAAACTATTCATAAAATTAAGCTACTACCTAAGCATGTGCAAAAAAGCCTAGGTTCTCCCAAAATATGCCAGTAACTTTTGCTCTAGAACTAGCCATGGATGGCAGTAACTTTTGCTCTAGCACTAATAGATTCTTGAGAGAAGATTAACCTGCTTCTGTTGCTTCTGCTACACTGCTTCTATTGCTTCTGCTACACTGCTTCTGTTGCTGCGACACACTTTTTGCTGCTGTTTACAGCGAAGTGATGCTGCCAAACATTTATAAACTATTATAACATTTATAAACTTTGTAAATTACATTTATAAACTGTTCTTACCATCATTGTACCTTCACAAAGAGTCGTCAGTCAGATTGATGTTCAACTTTTTAGTCTTTCTTTTCCTAAAGGAAATCATCAGTTTTCAAGGGGAAAAACTGCCAATTAAGTGGCTAAAAATTAAAACAATGAATAAATAAATCGTTCTCAACATGACAGAGGCCTTAGTTCTAGTTCAAGAGCTTACACTTTGTGTGTGCGCAAATTTTTATTCAAGTATTTGTTTCCTATTCAAGACCACGCTCAGCAAACTTATCAATGAAGTCATGAGCTCTCTTCTTAACATCTTCCTTAAGGTTGCAAATTTCAATAATCTAGCAAAGTTTTAGATAGATAAGCACATTCAATGCAGGTGAGAAATGATAAAGTGCATAACAAATTAATTAAAGGTGAAGAAAGAACACATGCTCAGGTGCACCTTTGCTAACTCGGTGCTAATTGCCGTTGGAGTCGGAGTATGTTATGGCAGTGCACTTATCCACTGGGTTTAAAGGCAGGAAATGAATCTCATTGATCCCTACTCTGGCCTGCAGCGTCCATCAAAGATAGCAGTTCAATTAAGTTTGCAAATTGATATCCTAATTACTGTAGTTAGTTGGTATCTGTTGTACGCCTTCACCGCCTTTTGGGAAATATAGAAAATTAAAAAAAATGCTTTGATACCTATTCGCGAGAAAAGGATGCAGTGAATATCATATAATCACTTTACTAAAAGCATTACAGTGTCCTTGTCCATGTCCCTTGCAAACACCTGAAACAACATACAATCACTTTACTGATTAGCAAATTGCAGAATCAAACACAAAAGCTTTTTTGGTCACAAAAGTAGGTAATCTGGCTTCAACAGAAAGCCTAAGAAATAGCTATGACTAATCATTATTATCAGAAAGATAATAATAAAAAAGTAAACATGTAACTGCATCTTAATACAGCTTCCGTTACCTCTTTTATACTTGGAATTAGTTTTAATCTTGAATCACGAAACATGTCAGTCCCATTGACAAATTGACCCAGCAACGAGTTTTCCTTTACAGGCCTGTCAGCGGCATAGTAGAGAACCAGACTGTAGTTTGGACTAGCATGAACCTGAAACAAAGAAACCAGAATATAATTTCTTACTAGACCAACGAGTGTGCTGTTCATATGTTGAAAAAAATGCTACATAAAGAAACATTCCATGAGAAGGTCTATTATGCTTAACGACTAACTGATATTGCAGTTCATCAATGAAATGGTCAGATTAGCAAATATAGTTCCAGGAATATTCAGAAAAGCACTAAAGGATATTAAGTTTAAGGGTAAATACTTAATATTAACTTGAAATTTTTATAATAGTTCCAGCTGTGCACTTGAATCCTTCCACATACGAAGACCCCCTTAACTTTAATCCACTGAGATGGGAGGTAAGTCAAGGATCTCACACAATCCTGTGCTCTATATATAAATTTAGCACCTGCAAGAGTTTTGAGTAAACACCTGTTACCTACGGCTCAATAACACTGAGAAAAAAGAACTGAGGGCTGAGATTGAGATCCTGAAGTCCAGTCAATGAGCCAAATCCATCAGGGAAATAGCCAAGTTCACTCAACATGTATGCCTCCCTTAAATTCATTAGAAGAAAGATTCCTGAGGTGTTATACAAAAATTAATTCACCAAAGTACAAGAGAAAGGTACAATTCTGATGCATAAATAAATGTAAATCAGAAATTAGCATCAGAGCTGATAAGAACATACAGATATGTTAGGCTCTCCAGATTGCGAAAACTCAAAGGAATAGATCCGTTCAAGCGGTTACCATGCACGTTGCTAGAAAGTAGAAACAAATTAAGAAGAATAAACTGAGCAACAACTAATACAAGTGGTCATTTAAAGGAAAAATAGAGTACATCTGTTGCTGGAATTTAGATTTCTTACAACTGATTCAATGCTAATTAAATAATAATAAACATGCCTGCATCCTCTTCCTCGCCAATTCATCCTCATAACGAGCCATCTGTGATTTTATATGTGTCTGCTGCAAAGCTAACTTTTTCTGTTCATCATATATTACCTTTTGCCTCTCTTACAAAATAGCAACATTATAATGACAATAAAAATCAGGAAAATAGTTTTGAAAACATTGTAATACTGGAAGCATGTAGTCAAAGTAAGACACATTAAAAATCATATTATCTATTAATCATTCTAAGAATTGCAGCTCATAATTCGAGTAAAATTTAATGCAACAGTTTATGGCTTTAACCATTATCAGAAAAAAGTGAAAAGGGGTATGACTACTTAAAACACATAATTGCCCCAAATGAATCAAAAAGCACAATTAATTAAATCTATACAGTGAAATAAATGAATCAAAAAGCACAATTAAGGGTGTCATTGGGCATGTACCCAGCAACAAGCACCCTCTCGTCACCATCATAGTAATACCCAATCAAATTCGCTAACCTATTGTATCTCAGCTTCGCAACACCCCAAGCTTCATCCTTCAAAAAGAAACCCAAATTTAAAAAACCCATTTACCACAATAAACCCTAAGGCTTCAATTCAATTCCATCAATAAGCAAGTAGTTAAAAATTATTACTACAAACTGTTTAGGATCAGGCCATGCCATTTTGCTAAATTTCTTAATAGCAATCCACCTCCGATTCTGCAGCCGACCCTTGTATACCACATTTTGGGCTTTTTCGCCACTCTCAGAAATAATAAACTCCGGGCTGAAATTGTTGGTGGCAGCTTTCAGTCGACGAGATTATGAATCGGAGCCTCCGAGGGTATTTAACTACATGAACGGGGTGGGAGTGACACGGAGTTTCCTGAGGGGTAACCGGGACTTGGCATCGAAGACTTGAACCAGATCTGAGTGGGATCCGGCGGCGAGTAAGCGTTTATCCGAGCGAAAAGAGGCGATGTGGCTGTATCTTTGAAGGCGGAGATGGTGGCTATGGGTGTTAGGCTTGGAGACGGTTGCGGAGTGAGTGGCGGCGAAGTGGTGAGGAGAAGTTGGCGAGAACGAGAGAGAAGTGGATGGAGAAAGTACAGAGATAGAGATAGGAGAGAGAAGACATTCTGTGTTTTTCAATTCCGTGTTTTTATATTTTGAGCTCCGTGTTTTTTATATACACAATTTTTTTTAAAAAAAACGTTACGTAGTTAAAACCAAAAAATACCCTTTTAAAATAGATAACGTTTTTTCACATATATTTATAACGTTTTGTTAAAAAACGTTGTGGAAAAAAATACCACAATGTTTTTATAAAAAACGTTGTGGTTTAAGTGTTGTCTATTTACTGTTTTGTAGTAGTGAAAATCTGAATAGACTTGAGCATTGCTACTGGTGAAAAGGTTTTGTCATAGTCAACTCCTTGTCTTTGTTTGAAATCTTTTACGACCAGTCGGGCCTTATAAGTCTCTACCTTCCCGTCTGCTCCAGTGTTTCTTTTAAAGACCCATTTACACCCAATAGGCTTAATGCCTTCAGGTGGTAAAACAAAAGTCCATACTTGGTTCTCATACATGAAGTCCATCTCAAATTTCATGGCTTCTTTCCACTTCTCTGAGTCTTTACTACTCATAACATGTTCGTAATTCAATGGATCATCATCATCTATAATGCGTACCTCATCGTCATCCTCTATGACAAGTCCATACCTATCAGGTATCTTTGGTACTCTTCCAGATTTACGAATAGGGTGTGATACAGAAGGAATCTCTACTTGGACAGGTTCATCCATTTGATCAGTAGTGGTTTGTGGTTCTTGAATTTTTTCAAGATATATTTTCCTCCCACTGGCCCCTTCAAGGATAAACTCCTTTTCCAAAAAGGCAGCATGTTTGGCAACAAACACCTTTTATTCAGTAGGATTGTAGAAATAATATCCTAAACTTTCTTTAGGATATCCCACAAAAGTACACTTATCAGATATTGTCCCAAGCTTATCATTCTGAAACCTTTTCACATAAGCTGGACATCCCCAAACCTTAACATGCTTAAGACTAGGCTTCCTCCCTATCCACATCTCATATGGAGTCTTAAGGACGGATTTTGAGGGAACCTTATTTAGTAGATATGTAGCTGCTTCTAGGGCATATCCCTAGAATGACACCGAAAAATAGGTAAAACTCATCATGGAACGAACCATGTCCAACAGTGTTCGATTTCTCCTTTCAGATACATCATGCAGCTGTGGCATCCCTGATGGAGTCCATTGTGAGATTATACCATTTTATTTGAGACAATTGAGAAACTCACTGCTTAAGTATTCACCACCTCGATCCGATCAAAGAATCTTAATACTTTTGCCCGTTTGTTTATCTACTTCACTTCTGAACTCTTTGAACTTTTCAAATGATTCAGATTTGTATTTCATTAAATACACATATCCAAATCTTGAGTGATCGTCAATGAATGTAATAAAATAAGAATACCCTCCTCGTGCATTCGTTGTCATAGGTCCACATACATCTGTGTGTACCAACACTAACAACTCTGTAACTCTTTCTCCTTTTCCACTAAAAGGAGATTTAGTCATTTTTCCCATGAGACAAGATTCACAAGTTGGATATGATTCATAATCAGATAGCTCTAGAAGCCCATCTTTATGTAACTTGGATAATCTTGTTTCATTAATATGTCCGAGTCTACAGTGCCACATGAAGGTGTAATTTACATCATCTCTTTTCCTTTTCTTAGTTTGTTCAATTTGAAGTATATTTTCATGCAAGTCAAGAATGTAAAGTCCATTTTGTAAATCACCAACACCATATAAAACATTATTATTATAAATAGAACAATTGTTGTTCTTTATTATAATGTTAAAACCATCCATATCTAATACATAGATAGAAATAATATTTTTAATAAGTGACGGAACAAAATAACAATTATTTGAACTAATGGACTTGCCCGTAGGCAGTGCTAAACAATAAGTCCCTACAGCTAATGTAGCAACCTTTGATCCATTTCCCACTCGTAGGACGACCTCATCTTTGCTCAGCTTTCTACTTCTGACCAGTCCCTGCATATTATTACATATGTGAGAACCACAGACGGTATCCAATACCTAAGTAGAAGATTGACTTTTAGAAAAATTAATTTCAATCATAAACAAAACTTGATTAGGATTCGAAGCTTATCCAAGCATCTTCTGCTTTTGTTCCGCAAGATAATCCTTGTAGTTCCTCTTCCAGTGACCCGACTTGTTGTAATGGAAGCAAATTCCTTTGTTAGCTGAATCAGGTTTCTTTTGATCCTTCATTTTTGCCTTTCCCTTAGCCTTCTTGGATTTCTTCTTTTTAGAAGATACCTTGGGCCTCTTCCTTTTCTTGGAAGAATCATCCACCAGTAAGACATGGTTCTTCTTGGATGGGAAGTGACCTTCAGTAGTTTTTAACATGTTAAGTAACTCAGACAAGCTGACGTCCAACTTATTCATGTAAAAATTTACAAAAAATTGCGAGAAGGTGTCCGAGAGTGACTACAAGACTAAATCTTGACTCAACTCCCCATCCATGACGAACCCAAGCTGTCCAAGACGTTCAATCAGATTGATCATCTTTAACACATGAGTCTCAACGGTAGTACCCTCGGTCATCCAAGATTGGAAGAGCTCCTTATATATTTCATATCTAGCAGTTCTACTTTGCTCACCATACAACTCTTGAAAGTGCAGTAGCATAGTAGGAGCATCCATGGTCTCATGATGACGCTGAAGCTCGTTACTCATAGATGCGACCATGATGCATTGAGCACACAGATGCATCATCTTTCCAACTTTTAAAAGTAGCAATCTCTTCCTCAGAGGCTGTCTCTGCAACTTTTGCAGGTACGGGTGAATTTAGGACATAAGAAATCTTTTCAAGAGTGAGAACAATTCTTAAAATCCTTAACCAGTCCGTGTAATTCGATCTAGTTAATTTGTTAGCATCAAGTACGCTACGCAGTGAAATTAGTGAATGTGACATTTTTAACATTTTGCATGTAAAAAGACAATATTTTAGCAAATATTTATTTAATTAATTAATAAAATAAAATAGGTCTTATTTTATATTGGTATCTCTCACTATTTTCTTCAAACTATATTACCCTCATTTATATAGTTCGGCAATATCTAATTAAAGATTTGCTAGTGAGAATAAGGATCTCATTCAAATGTATATATCATTGTGTGTGCACAACAAACTATACATAAATAAATAAGTAGACAACTCTTGTGAATTACATCATCATGTAACTCCTTATATTTTGCCTCTTAAATCATAATGGTCAAGTATGTGCACATCCGAACTAAAATGATTTAAGTTAAGTCATACCCAAAATTTTTATATATATGAAGAGAAAACTACAACCCTTGTGTGTGCATAACAAAGCGGTAATGTTCAATTCCTTATAAACATCAAGTGTAATAAAAACAACATCTCAAATATTTAATACTTGTCTTGTGTGTGCACAACAGACTCATATTAAATATTTAATACTCTATTGTTTTAATCATGTTAGAAGGCGACGTTCGATATTCTAAATATCTTTGAATGCTTAAGACTTAATATGTAAAAACTTTGAGGGATTTGTTATTATTTGTCTCATCTTGTTTAGCGCGCATGCATATATATATATATATATATATATATATATATATATATATATATATATATATATATATATATATAATACGCGTCATATTATTAAACATGCGAAGCATATTTACATAATATATAATATATATAATACTAGCATGTACATATAGAATACTATATTCTACCTAGGTTGATTATGAACTTTTATTCTAGTTTGGTTCACTAGAGCTACAAATTGAACTAAAAAGTTCAAACCCTAGGGTGCAAAAATAAACATTTAAATATAACTATTACATTTAAACTTGGGCTCCATTACAAACGGGTCTTCGAGCGCTCTTTTCTCCTTGATCTCCAGTTCTTCGAAAAAAAAATTCTAACTAATCCTATTATAGAAACTATTTAATTTAAATAGAAACCTTGATCAACAGTTAAGGGGAAGTACATAGGAGAGAGATAGAATGTCATCAAGAATAATATCAGAAAAGACGAGGTACGCAAACCCCATTTAATAAAATTCATTCATTCAAACATCCAACCAAAATAAATCCAATCACATTGGTCAATAGTCCATAATCAATCTCATTTATTATCATACATATCATCATATGTATCAATAAATAAAATCATTCCATATATATATATATGAATATCATTTAATTGGAAATTTTAAGTTGCATGAAATTCAATTTCAAAATTAAAATAAACTCTTTATTTTAATTATAAAATTATTATTATTATATATTGTTATATATATATATATATATATATATATATATATATATATATATATATATATATATATATATATATATTAGTTACCATGTGATTCACGAAGTATATACCATATATAATAGTTATCAGGTGATTCATATTAGTTAACATAATAATAACACGAAGCCTTTTTTTTTTTTGAAAACGTTAATCCTACAAGAATCACATGAATCACAGCAATATTATATATATAACACGAATCACGGAACTTATATAATTCCTTTTTAAATAAATTTTATACAAAAAATTATACCCAATAAATTATTCTAAATACATACCCATACATATATAGAATCAAAATAATTAATAATTCGCATAAAGTTTGGCTCTGATGCCACTGTAAGGTTTTGTGAAAATCAAAGTAGCAATCAAATTGCAAAATAAGCGGAAGCAATGTAAAATCAAATTTTAAAATTTTTTATAAACCAATTACCCGGATCATCCTTTATGCATATTATTAATTAAAATAAAGAACAAAAAGTTATGGAATCATACCCTTGTAGATACGAGCTTCCACATGTACGAGTTCACCTCCTACTTCTCCGCGATCTTCTTGAATCTCCGGGTAGATTCCTTCCTTTGATCAATGTTAGCCACCCAAGTGTATGGCCTATAGAGGTGATCCACAAAAAAAAAAAATTCAAGAAGAATGGTGTATTGACTCAAACACTAATTTTTTCTATCTCTATAGAAAAAGGAGCATACTCTCCAATAACTTGGAATTATGTATATCTGATATCTGATATCTGATATAAGACTCCTCTTATAAAGATATTAGGTAACCCTATTTAATTAAAATAAGGTATTATTTATTTAATTAAACTCTTTTAATTAAATGGGCTCCCTAATCCTATTAGGAATAATTAATTAAAATCCTTTAACTAATTTTTCATCCTAATCCTATTAGGAATAAATGAGAGTACTTATATTAAATTAATTATTAAACTCTTTTAGAAATTAAAATAAAAATAATTGAAATAATATTAATAAGACTGGTCTTATTAATTTATATTTAATATTTCTAAAGTATTAAATAATAAATATTAAGCAATTTAATTTATCCCACCACCATAGATTAAATTAAATATACTTAACATATTATTACGATTATGCCATTAACTTCTTAAAAAATTATTCTTCTTTTATGGTGTGACCCTTTAGGTTATCCATATTAAACCGGTTGTGAATAAATCAATTAGAACAACTATAATCTTATTTAAATAAATAAATTAAACGATTATTTTTTTAAATAAATAATATTTATTCTACAATAAGGATAAACCTCCTTAGCGATCAACGACTTTTCAGATAATATAGATTTCAACATTAATTATAAAAGAACCTTTGAATTAATATTTACCGTACAATTCAATCATTCCACCATACAATGTCCCAATTAAATATAAGACATGAAATTACTATCAAATCTTATATTATTTAATTATATGTATTACGATTCCTAAATGCACAACTCCTAATGAATGCAAATTAGAAACTACTTTCTAATTTCATTCCACTTTGGCCAATGATTACTGGGTTGTCATTTATCGAATCACATAGGTCATTTATCTTCTTTTATTAAAAGTAGTAGATTCTCTATTGATCATTCATTATCTTTATATATAACTTAGTATACCCAATCATACCCATTGATATACTCTAAGAGTCTTAAGGAATAAGTCAAAGTGTAATTCATTATACGTAAGATACTATGATGATCTCAAGTCTAAGAATTATTTGTTATAACGATCTAGAAATTTAAATTTGAATTTAAATATTTATTGAATTAAATAAATATTTTAAATAATTTATTTATTAAGCAAAATAAATAATTGATGAATTGTAGTGAATTAATTTACTAACTAAATTGATTAATGTTAATTAAATTGAATAATGTTAATTTTATCTGAAGGATTTAATTTAAGAAAATAATTAAACTAAATCAATTGCATAATATTTAAGAAAAAAAATTAAATTAAATAAAATGTTGTTTTAATCTAATATATTAATTTAATTAGATAAGTAAAGATTTATTAAGTATATTACAATGGAAATTATAATTATTATAATTTTAAGTATGAGTTAATTAAATTAACTAATGGTGTGACATGAAACTATGTAATAAAATAATGTAAAATAATAATTTGGTATGGGAATTAGGTGGTAGCCAAACAAGGCCTTGTGGCCTTTGGCTTATTCAACTGACGCAAACCTTTTATTTTATAACTGAAAGAGAACGTGGGTTAGTGGGAGTCAGTTTATGTTTTACGCTTCTTATTTCCCTAAGGCTAAATAATATAGTAGTACAAAGAGTTTGGAGAGCTTGGAAGAAGAGAAAAAAAAAACTCAGTAATATAGAGAGTTGGAGAAGAAGGGTTGGGAAGGATTTCTATCATCTTTTGCTAGCCAACAATCAAAGAATAAGGTATAACCAATTCTAATTTTTAACTCTTGTTTTCTTGAAATTTCTATGGATAGTGGTGTTAGATTGATACACATATATGTATATATGATTTATAATCTGTTATCTAGCATATGTAAGTGTTATTTGATGATTAAAAGCATGAAATTGGTTGTAGTAGAAAGAGTTCACATAATAGTGATACATTTTTGTGATGTGGCTTTAAAAAGTACCAAATTTTGTGCCTTATATGTGTTGTAATCTACGAATTGAAGTTGGATTGTGATACTATGATAAGAAACATAAGCGGCGTTGTTCGAATCGTGTCAAATGATTAAGAAATGAATTTTGGCAATCAAACTCGTTATAAGTATAAAAATAAGGAAATTTGGGAAAAATTATAGTTTTGATTCTTCAAAATGATGTTTATGTAATGTTTCTGTATAAAGAATGGTGTTTAGCATGCATAACTATAACATGGCAAAGTGTTAGATGTTGAATTTAGGAGAAATTATGTTGATTTGGGATTTTTGTCTTATAGCAGAGTATTAGTTCGCGTATGTAAAAATCTGGAACTGAAGCATCGCGCGGTTGTCGTGTAGTTTGGCGCGCGATTATCGAGCAAGCGCGCAGCTTTTGGACTCGGGCGCGCTGTTACCCAGTATGTTACTCGCACGGCCGTGTGAGTAGCCAGTCTAAGACAGTGAAGTCTGCTTAGTTGCAGGTCATGTGTAATGGACTTATATTAGTTTAGCATGCATGTTAATAATGTTAAGGCACAATATAAACTACAATAACAGATTGTCATGCTTTGTTATATACAGTGTAAAAGAATGTAAGTGATTACTTGAATAAGTTATGTAATGAACCAAATGTGATGTTTTCAAAAGTTAAATATAAATGATAAGGTTTATAGTGTGATTTCAGAATCGTTAAGGTATTAACCAACGTGGTTAGGTGCTAGGATAGGGTTATGACCTAAATGATGGTTTAATACCCATAGTGTTAATATTCCTACAACTAATTGTTGTTACGATTGTAATGATGTATATAGGGTAATTGGAGATTATCTTACACTTGTGTAGCTTACAAACAAGGCAAGTTCTCTAACTCTACTTTCATGATTGTGCAAGTTTCTAAACTTTAACTCTTTACATTGAGCAAGCTTTCTAACTTCATTCTTTTACTAATGAATGCAAGTTCCTAAATTCTATTGAGCAATATTATTGTTTCTATTCTTATATACGATTGATTAAGCTCTTATAATCTAATTCATTACATCGAGCAAATTTCACTTTTCTAATTATAATAAAAAGCATACATTGTTCTAATGCGTCGATTCAAATGAGATTGTTCTAACTCTTTTGAACATAATACTTTGCATGTGTATCATGTTTATTTAGTTATATATTGTTAATATCCGATCTTTGACTTTGATAGCCTTGTTCAGTTATACATTCTTGTATTAAACCTTTATTGATGGAAATTGAATAAGTGTTCTAAAATTCTAGAAACAATGATAAGCTAGTTCCAAATTAAATTTTCTTTAGTGCAGAAATTCTAAATTCAATCTAAGACGAACAACCCTAACATAGGGAATTTTGTACGTGTAACTTTTAGATGTTTGTGCACAATACATGGTACAAAGGGCTGATCCCCTTGAGTACGTTAAGAAGAGTCTGTACAGTTGAATGACTGTTAAGGTTAAGGTAATAATACCTAAATACCAAAGACATAGTTCGTGGTCTTAATACCCTCAGATAATTAAAGTTCGAACGTGTTTCTGTTTCGATTCGTAGAACAAGTTCATTATTGTACAACATTCGTTGTTAATTCTCATATGATTATTATTACTATTATGTCAGTGAGCAATTGTTTCCTCACTCTTTTAATTAACAATGCAGCTAAAGTCGAAAGAGTTGATGAGCCATCTACTAGCAAAGTGAAAGCCAAGATGTCCAAGTGATGAAGAATAATTGAGATTTTATTTATAATGCATGATGTTATAAGACTTCTTTTCTTTTACAATGTATTGTGCAATTGATGTAATAATTTTAAGGCTAGATTACCTGGGATTGTTTTTGAGATGTTGATGGAACCCTTTAATGGGAGAGATTATTGTTGAAGTTATTTAAATTATGTCTTTATCCTTTGATCATGGGTAGTTAGATGTAATGTTTTGGTTCGTGAACACCAAATCCTATGGGAATGAAGTACCTGGATTTGGGGGTGTCACAGGTTGGTATCAAAGCACTAGGTTATGAACCTTAGGTGGGGAAACCTTAGGAAGTAGCCTTTAAGGAAACAGAAAACATAGAGGTGTATAACTCTTATCGGGTTTTAAGGAATGGATTAAGGCATCCATTGAAACTAAACAATAAAAGATATTATGTGTTATGTGTTAATAACTTATGTGATCGCGCGTATCGATAATGTTAAGTAAAATATAAAATATTTTGTTGTCAGGATGTCTGGTGAAGGAGGATCTAGTCCAGCTAGAGAAGTGATACCTCAGGTACCTATAGACGATGAACCCCGGGATATTCATGTAGTGCGGGAACAGTTGATCCAGGAGGATGAGCCTGTGACCAATCCCGAGGAGGATAGTTCAGAGGATGATGAGGAAGAGGATCCTGAGGAGTTTCCACCAAACTCCATATTAGTCGAGATGTATGATGCTCTGTATGACCGTAACATAGAGTTACAAGATGAAGTTGAGGAGCTGAAGGAGATGGTTGAGGTGTATCATGCTTCGATGGAGCAGAAGGATGCGGAGATTCATGAACTTGACTCAAAACTTGGAAACACATAGTGGGACCTAGTTCATACTAAGGGTCAGAATGAAGACCTATTGGCAGTAAACGAGAAGATGAAGACTGACATGGAGAAATTAAAAGATGACTTCAAAAAGGAATCAACTAAGCGTGCAAGAGCAGAGGATGCTTGGATGAAGGTGACTCAACGTGCAGATCGTGCTGAGGCTAAGGTCCAAATAAAGAAAGCCAAGATGAATGAGATGGATTATGCTTTTAATTCTACGAGTGATAGGGCCCAGGATCGAGTCTTTTATTATCCACCTCAATTTGAAGACTCGTCGTGGTTCGTGATGGATCGTAGAACGGCTTACTGTATCAAGGAGGAAGAGCGTCGAGAGGCCTTACGACGACTTAATATGCATAGATAGAAATAAGAGTGATACTAGTATGTGGTTAATTATGTGAATAAATAAATTATGAATCCCTTATTTTGAGATGAATAAAGGGATAGTATGAGTATGTAATCTTGAAACTTGTCTAGTTCAGGAAAATGGAGGTTTACAGCAGTTATGCTATCTTTAGCATGTTTTAAAAATGTTATGAATAAATAAAATATTAGAGTTTATTTGAAATGTTATGTGTTAAAGCTTTAATCTTGGAATGCTTAAGTTAAACTTCAAATACCCAAGAAGTTGAGTAATGAACTGATAAGCGTATATTTTAATAGAAGATGCCTCCTAGAAGAAGGCAACCACGTCAACAACCACCTCTGAGGGGTCTACTAATAATAACAATGAGGCCAATGCTAATCCAGTTCAGCAGTTGGTAGCTCTATTGATGGGTGCACTTGCGAATCAACCGCAAGGTCAAGCTACGACTTTTAAGGAATTCAAAGTTGTTGGACCGCCAGAGTTTCAAGGGTCTATGAATCCAGTGGAAGCCCAAACCTGGATCATGGAAATGGAGAAAGTGTTCGACGTAGCTAGAGTTAATGAAGATCAGAAGACTACATTCGCAACGTTCATGCTGAAGTCTGAAGCTAGCTACTGGTGGCAGGAAAATAAGGTTCGTGGGGGACAAGAAGTGATAGTGTGGGATAGAATTAAGGAGATGTTTTTCGAAATGTATTTTCCAGCGAGTTCTCGGAATCAGTTGGAAGTGCCATTTTTGGAGCTGAAGCAAGGAACAATGACGGTGCCTAAATATGCTGCGAAGTTTAACGAGTTGGCAAGGTTTTCCACTTATCAAGTCAATACCGACGAGCGTAACGCGAGAAGGTTCGAACTAGGATTGAAACCCTGGCTGTATAGCAAGGTTTCGATGTTCCAACTGAATACATTTGCAGCTGTACTGGAAAAGGCAATTATCGCAGAAGGTGGAAGCGATGCCTTGACCAAGTACAACCAAGAACAGAAAAAGAGGAAGAATGATAGTGAGAATAAGGCTGTTGGAAGTAACAATCAGAAGAGGAAGTGGAACCAGAGTTCAACTAGGAGAGGATAGCAGGGAAATCAGTAGAAGAAAAAGTTTGAAGCTTGTGCAACATGCGGGAAGAACCATACTGGGATATGTTTGAAAGGAAAGAATGTGTGTTTCAACTGTGGTCAGGAGGGACACATTGCACCGAACTATTTTAGTTCAAAGAAAGGAGCATGCTTTACCTGCGGTTCAAAAGACCACATGGCTCGTGATTGCCCTAAAAAGCCAGTGGGAAGTACAAGTGGTGGAAAAAGAAACAACAATGGTGGTGGTGCATTGACTAACACTGGACCAGCACAGTCAAGCCGACCTACTGCAAGAACTTTCAAAATAACCGTTCAGATTGCTATACAGTCTAAGGATGTAGTGTCATGTATCATTCCGATTAATGGTATTAATGCTTATGTACTGTTTGATTCGGGTGCTACTTGTTCATTTATATCCGATGAATTTACTCAGAATTTGGATTTGCCTTAGGAAGAATTAGAATTTCCCTTAAGTATAGTAAGGAAGTGATTCCTGTCAGATACATATATAGGAATTGTAGTGTGGCTATAAAAGGTCACGAGATGATGGTAGATTTGATACCAATTAGACTTGGCGAATTTGATGTCATACTGGAAATGGATTGGTTATTCAATTACGAAACAGTAATTGATTGCCAAAGGAAGTATGTTAACCTTATGACTCCGTCAAAGGTTGTGTTCTTTGGCAGCAAGTCACATTGACAAGAAAGTTGTCTGACGGTGATACAAGCCAAGAAATTGTTGAGACAAGGATGTGTAGGATACCTAGCCTACATAGTTGATACACAAAAGCAGAGTGTAAAGTTAGAAGAGATACTGATTATAAAAGATTTTGCAGATGTATTTCCAGATGATTTATCGGGTCTTTCGTCGGATCGACAAATCGAGTTCGTGATTGATTTACTACCAGGAATGGCCCTAATATCTAAAGCACCATACAGAATGGCCCCGATATAGATGAAAGAGTTGATGGTACAATTGCAAGAGTTGCTCGACAAGAATTATATTCAGCCGAGTGTTTCGCTATGGGGAGCGTCGGTGTTGTTTGTTAAGAAGAAAGACGGATCGATGTGGCTCTGCATTGATTACCGAGAATTGAATAAGGTCACGGTTAAAAATAAATATCTGTTACCGAGAATTGACGATCTGTTCAATCAAATGAAGGGTGCGAGGTATTTTTCATAGATAGACTTGAGGAGTGGTTATCATCAGTTGAAGGCGAGGCCAGAGGATGTACCGAAGACGGCATTCATAACTTGGTATGGTCATTACGAGTTTCTGGTTATGTCATTTGGTTTAACCAATGCACCTGCAACGTTCATGGATTTGATGAACAGGGTGTTTAAACCGTTCTTAGATAAATTTGTGGTGGTGTTTATTGATGATATTCTGGTGTATTCTAAGACCAAGGAAGAACATGTGGAACACTTAAGAGTGACGTTGGAGACATTGAGAAAAGAGAAGTTGTACGCAAAATTTTTAAAATGTGAGTTTTGGTTGGAACGTGTACAGTTTCTCGGGCAATTAATTGATAAAGACAGAATTTGGATAGATCCATCAAAAGTTGCATCTGCAGTAAACTGGGATCAGCCGAAATCACCATCAAAAGTAAGGAGTTTCTTAGGATTGGCAGGTTACTATAGGCATTTTATTCAAGATTTTTCTAAGATCGCGACCCCATTGACGAATTTAACCAGGAAGGCAGTTAAGTTTGTTTGGACGGAGAAGTGTGAGGAAAGTTTTCACGAATTAAAGAAGAGGTTGAGCTTAGCACCTGTGTTGTCATTGCCTGATAATATAGGGAATTTTGTGGTATATAGTGACGCATCGCATAAAGGACTAGGCTTTGTGCTTATGCAGAACAACAGAGTTATTGCGTGTGCATCACGTCAACTGAAAGATTACGAGAAAGGGTATCCGACTCATGACTTAGAGTTGGCGGCAGTGGTGTTTGCCCTGAAGATTTGGAGACATTATCTTTATGGAGAGAGGTGTGAGATATATACTGACCATAAAAGTCTGAAGTATATCTTTACACAAAAAGATTTGAACATGCGACAAAGAAGATGGTTAGAGCTGATCAAAGACTAAGACTGCGAGATTTTCTATCATCCCGGAAAGGCGAATGTTGTTGCTGATGCTTTAAGCAGGAAGGGACGAGAGAAGTTAATGATGTTGATAGCTCAGGAGAAGCTAGTGTCAAAAATGGCAAAGATGGAGTTGGAAATTAGATATCCGACAGAATCCGATGAAAAGTTGTTCCAGATGGGAAACGATTCAACGTTGGTAGATAAAGTGGAAAATGCACAACTTCAGGATAAGGACTACGAAAAAATCAAACAGAAGATATCTCAAAGGGAGGAAAGCAAATTCAAAATCGATTCGAAAGGGTTACTTCGATTCGAAGGGAGAATTTAGGTTCCACCAGTTCTAGAAGTTAAAGAGGAGATTCTGAATGAAGCTCACAACTCAAGATATTCGATTCACCCTGGAAGTACGAAAATGTACCAGGATCTTAGACATAATTTTTGGTGGCCGAAGATGAAGAGGGATGTGGCTGAATGCGTGGCAAAATGCTTAATGTGTCAGAAAGTTAAAGCTGAACATCAAAGGTCAATCGAATTGTTACAAATGTTGGAGATACCAGAATGGAAGTGGGAGCATATCAGAATGGATTTTGTGGAAGGTCTTCCAACGACTCAGCAAGGTTACGATGCCATTTGGGTGATTGTCGATCGATTGACAAAGTCAGCACACTTCTTGTGACACCCCCAAATCCGTGTAACATCGATTACAGGACTTGGTGCTCACGATACAACATGCACCATCATCTAACTAAGTAAACCTTAACAATAAGGAATAATAATATTAACTATTACGTAATTATTCAAAATAAAATACCAAGTCTTTACAACCTTGACACAAACTGAAACTTAGCCTTAGCGTTTATCGCTACATTACACATATGCGGAAATAATTAACTTATTACATAACCATTAGCATCACTTCATCTTGGACTTTCACTTGTCCTTGCCCAAACCCTCAGCCTTTTCACCCTTAACTGAAAGGTTTAAGCAAGAATGAGCACGAATTGCCCAGCAAGTATATACAGAAATTTGAAAACATACATTAGGAGTGAAAAGCAGTTGAATAGCTAAACCTCAACAGTTGGAATGATTATCAAGTGTTAAATAGGAACATCAAGAATGAAAATTTAAGAATTTTCAATATCATACTAAGGGGTGTAAAATACCCTGAACATATTTTCTTTCATCAAAAACCATCAGACGGTTTAACAATCAAATAGACTGTAAACGGTCTCTGCAAGTACGCCAGGTGATCAGCCTATTGTACCCTACATTGTGCACAAGTATTAAGTTTTAAGTTGCATAAGCGAAATGGGACTATTTGCCCGACATCTGTTTGCCCGTTTATTCGGGTTGTTCATCTTAGTAATCATGTGAGACCGCACCAAAGCAATTTGGATTAGTAAATAATTAATAGCTTCGTAAGATTTGTGTTAAATCACTTTTTTCATCAATAATAGCTAGCCGGAAACAAAGGCCAGGAACATACTTAGAACAGTTCAATAATAAAATGGAATCTAAACATATTGCAGTTAAAATAGTAACTGAATAATCATCGATAAGCTTGCAAGATAATTGAAGTTTGTATGACTTTTCAACGAAGAAACTTGCACGAATAAATAACTAATACAAGTCCAATACTTACCCTTACTACGATAATATTAGTAAGGATTTGATAAATACCCTAAAGAAATTAGGGTTAGGAAACTTGCCTGATAAGCCTGCTACAATTAACGCTAGCAAATAACCTTCACATAACCTAATCACATGTGTCTCGTTAATCACCATTCATACACAATCTAGTTTGAAGTATAAGAGTCTCCTATTGGATATGCTATAAACATCATAAGAGAATATATTTAGAAAATATATGCCACCCATTTTAGACATCATAGGCAGCCCAAAACAGAACTTAAAATTGCCCAAACATAACCGTTTTTAATTTTTTTTTTCTCAGCTTTATCATTCCTCGTTAAAACATTCATAACTCATTCGTTTTAAAACATTTTTGAGCGATTCTTGCGTCCACACGAAGCTAACTTCTAGGGCTACAACTTTCGTTCATGAACTATCTTCAAATTCCAAGCACAAAATTCCAGAAAATCCGTGCAAGAGGACTGCCCCGAATTTGTTGGACAGATTTGACACAACTACTTTGAAAAGTCATAACTCCTTGCTCCGAAGTCGGAATTAGTCCGTTCTAGAGTCTATGGAAAGCTTATTCAATGTACTATAATAACCCAAAAGCCCACAATTTTCTGGAAACTGTAGCTAGCCCCGAATTTTGTCCTTAGGGTCAGCAGTTCACAATTTTTTTTTCGGTTTCTAACATGTTTATTTCGATCAATCTATACATGATAAGACTCTGAAATTTTGACACAATATACTCCATATAGCGTAGTATTTTACAAAAATATCACATTCTAGAAAACAGCAAGTTAAGACCACGAACAGGCTGCCTTGAAAAGCGTGCCCGAACAGATTTCATACTTAGAAAAATTCTGGAATTTCCAGATTTTTGTTGTGAACATGCTTGCTTACGATTTTCATATCTCACTCAATATAGATTTGATCCGAATGAAATTTGGACATGTTATACCTCATGCTACATACTATTTTACAAAATTATTACGTGCAACAAATGGATTATCTAAGACATGATTTCGAGTGACCAAAAATCCTGAAAAAAAAAATCATGCAAACTAGCTTAACCCAACTTTTGAGAAAATCATGATTTTGATTCTAGCATGCATGGGTTTGATTCCAATTATCTAGGCCACTTCTAATAACATATATATACATGTTACAACAATTCATTTATCTAACTTTTCATGTTTTGAACAAATTAGCATGTTAGAGGCATTTTATCAAACACTTAGCATACATGGCATGATTTCTTGACTTTCTATGAGTTAAAACATGTAATAAACCAGAATTTTCATTCTCTAATACCAAATATCAGAAACAAAGCAATAGCATAACATTACCAAGCCAAACCAAACATCTATCATTCTTATTCATGCATGTTTTCACTATTTCCTTAAGAACACATAAAAGAGAGTTTCATAGCTCACCTTGGACGAATTCTTCCTTGTTTTAACTCTGATTGAGACTCACACCTCGCTTGTTAGGCTCTCCCAATCTCCAGAATTCTTCTAACACTATCTAACACTCTCAATTTCTCTCCAAGTTTACTCTCTTGGTGGAATTTTAGTAAAATGAAGAATATAGAAGTGAAGAATGTATATATATATATATAATGATAGCATAGATGCTTTTTGTAACGGGTAATCTGAAATCATCAGTTGAGAGACCTTTGCCATAACCCATGATCACTTGATAATTAAACCAACAAAATGGGAGTTACAGAAAATAAAAAGTTGTTTGGTTTGAGAAATAAACTAACTCCTATCATTGCTATGTTGATATATACGTATTGTTTTCCTCCTTGTCCCAATATGTGTGACACAAGACTTCCCCCCAGCTGCTGGTCTATTTATTAAAATATAAATTTATCCCTTTAATCAATTAAGTAACCATTTTGACCATTTTGCCCCTCGTAGTACAACGTATCGATACCTATATCGATTCCTACTAAATTCGACGTCCCGGACGTCACGGAACTATTCGTTTCGTCAAACTCAACTTCAAAATTTCGTAGTTGACTTTTTCCTCGAAAAAATCAACTAGTTGACTTTGACCAAAAAGTCAACCGTGACGCATTTTTGTGGTTACAGTCTATCCTGACTAATTTCGACGTTCCGGACTCAAATACGCTGTCCGCGTCACTAAATTTTGCTCCAAACTCAAAGTCATGTTTTAAAGTCATCCCACGAAATTAATTAGAATTAATTCCATTCTTACCCATTTTAAATAGTTGAATTAAACGGAACCAACCATTCTAACACATCTCATCACATCACATCTAAGTAAACATAGATACATGTAGTAAATAATTATCACACAAGAATTTCACATAAGTTCGTTTATTGAAATTGTTAAATTACATAGAAAATCTCGGTTAATACATTCACCCTCCCTTATAAGGATTCCGTCCCCGGAATCATTACACATCAAAAAAAGAGATTAGGGTAATTTTTCATCATTTTCTCCTCGAGTTCTCACGTAGCTTCTTCGGCGTTATGGTTCCTCCATACTACCTTAACAGAAGGTATTATCTTATTTCTTAAGACTTGTTCTTTTCTATCAATTATTTACACTAGAACCTCTTCGTAGGTTAAGTCTTTTTCAAATTGAATAGGTTCATACTCTATGACATGCTTGTAATCCCGCTTATAGGGTCGTAGAACTGAAATGTGAAACACGTTGTGTATATGTTCTAGCTCCGGTGGTAAAGCTATTTCATAAGCTACCTCACCGACTCGTCTCAGCACTTCAAAGGGTCCTATGAATCTAGGACTAAGTTTTCCCTTCTTCCCAAATCTCATTTTCCCTTTCCAAGGTGACACTTTCAAAAACACATAAGTGCCGACGTCGAAGTCTCGTTGTTACCGGTGTTGATCAGCATATTTCTTCTGTCGATCCTGAGCCGTCATTAGCCTTGCTTGAATAGTTTTGATCACATCTGCAGTCTGCTGTACCAATTCTGGCCCTAGCAGTTGATGTTCTCCTACTTCATCCCAACACAATGGCGTTCTGCATTTCCTTCCATATAAAGCTTCATTAGGTGGCATCCCGATGCTCGCATGGTAGCTGTTGTTGTATGCAAATTCCACCAACGGTAGGTGGTCATCCCAACTCCCTTTGAAATCCATCACACATGCTCTCAGCATGTCCTCTAACTTTTGAATAGTCCTCTCGCTCTGCCCATCTGTTTGAGGATGATAAGCTGTGCTCAACCTCAGTTGCGTTCCCATGCGTTCTTGAAAACTTCTCCAGAAATTTGCTGTGAACCGCGGGTCGCGATCTGACACAATTAAAACTGGTACCCCGTGCCTGGAAACGATCTCTTTGATATAAAGCTTAGCCAATTGATCCAAGGTATATCTGATCTTGATTGGCAAGAAATGCGCTGACTTGGTCAATCGATCGACGATCACCCACATTGCATCATAACCCTTCTGCGTAGTTCGAAGTCCTACCACAAAATCCATCGTGATATGCTCTCACTTCCATTCTGGAATCTCTGTAGGTTGAAGTAACCCGCTCGGTCACTGATGTTTCGCCTTGACTCGCTGACAAGTTAAACACTTGCTAACGCACTCCGCGACCTCTCTTTTCATATTGGGCCACCAATAATGTTGACGGATGAGTATGAAATATGTTATATTTTTATTCCTTAATACTTAATCTTTTGTATTTATTTTGTGCCTAAATAAACTCATTATTCTTATATTTTTATTTTAGGTACAATTGAAGGGGTTTCATGATTTTGGAAATAAATTGGAGGAGGTTTACGGGATTTTTAACAAATCAAGGATTCAACAATTAGTATCATAAATGGATTTGGATTCGCGTGGCAATGAGTTTAAGCACATGACAGTTGTGGGATTTAATTCCAATTTCAAATCTGAATTTTAGATTCTAGAAGAATAGTTTTTACAATTCTATTGTAATTAGGATTTCTTTTAGACTAAGATTTATTTCCAAATTGAATTTTATTTCTTTATGAAAATTGGTGTAATCTGTAATTCCTTTTAGGATTTGGATTTCTACTTTCTATAGGATTTAGGACTTTGTCTAGCACTATAAATAGAGGATGAGAGTCAGGGTTTTATTCATTCAATCATCTACTACATTCTCTCATCTACAACATTGGAGGATTGAAGACATGAGCTAAGTTCTTTTTATTCAGTTCTAAGGGATGTTGAACCTTATTTATAATTAATGGTTAATTGAGTATTCATTATTTATTCCTTCTCACATGAAATTCATTCTTGATAATCTGATTTAATTTCTGAATGCTATTTGGCTTAACTGATTTGATTTCTGCAGGATTGAGTTGGTTAACGAATATTATATGCTAGATCAAGGAATAATATTACGTGTAATTGATATTATTTCTAATCACAAGTAGTAATTAGTAATACATGATTGTGGACAAGCTTTTGAGTATTGCTATGATTATCAGAAGATAAGTTAAACAATCCGAGCTTATGTGTTTGTTACTTGGAATAGTCTAATTTCCTAATTCTTAATGCTGCTATTATATTAAATCTAGGGAGCTTGTTCTAGGTTATATAATTGTTAGAATCTTGTGAAGAGCTTGTTTCATTGAGTGACAATCTAAGGGGAGTTTCGGGTAGCAGAACTTGTTGTTACCTAGGGCTATTAGTTTCATTGAAGGATAAATAATGTTGCACTTGATTAATCTATTATTGTAAAAAGGTGATACTGAACTAAAGAACTGAAGATTTTTATTTATTGTTTATTCTTATTACTTTATTCTTGTTAATTTAGTTAATTAATTAAAAATCCCCTTTTCATTAGAAACCATAGGATAAATATAAAACAAATCACTCTCTGTGGGATCGATCCTTGCTTACTACTGTGCTAATTGTTTGAATTTTTAAAGTGAAAGTGAGGTTAATTTAGGAGTGTAAACGACAGCTCCCAAATTTTGGCGCCGTTGCCGGGGAGTGTTATTTGTTTTGTTTATTCTTTGTTTTCGTTTATTTTTATTATTATTTTTTTGTTTTTGTTTTTATGACTCAATCTTTTAACTTTGTTAACTTAAATTTTGATCAAGAGATAGAGAAAACTGTAGATACAAAAGAAGTTCTTGTTCCATCACTTGAAGTGGAAGAGATGGCGGTGCCACACAATAACAGAACTTTGAAAGAACTGGCTACTCTTGATCTGACTCAACCATCTTTTTGTATTGAGTATCCTACTTTAGATGTTGCTTTTGAACTTAACTCTAGACTAATTCATCTTTTGCCTACTTTTTGTGGTCTTACAGGTGAAAATCCATATAAGCATCTAAAGGAGTTCCATGTGGTGTGTTCGATGATGAAAGCACAAGGAGTGGCAAAGGAGCAGATCAAGCTTAGACTTTTTCCATTCTCATTAGCAGATTTGGCTAAAGACTGGTTATACTATCTACCTTCAGGATCAATACGATCATGGACTGATATGCAAAGGCTATTCTTGGAGAGGTATTTTCCTGCATCAAGAGTTACCGATATTAGAAAGGAGATATGTGGAATCAGGCAGTTCAATGGAGAGAATCTCTATGAGTATTGGGAAAGGTTCAAGAAGTTGTGTTCCAGCTGTCCACCTCATGGAATTGATGAACATTACTTGATCTAGTACATCTATGAGGGGTTGCTACTAATGGAAAGAAGCATGATTGATGCAGCAAGTAGCGGATCACTGGTAGACAAGACTCCAGAAGCGGCAAGGAACTTAATTGCAAACATGGCAGCTAACTCACAATAGTATAGAACTAAGATGGATCACACACCACAAAGGGTAAATAGGGTAAGCACGAGAGACTTGGAGCAGCAGATTTCTGATTTAACTATTTTAGTTCGACAAATGGCTGCAAGGAATACGCAAGGTATTCAACAAGCTCAACCTCAGTATCACACAAAAAACCAAGAAGTACCTGTCAATTCTGGGACATCTATGGAGGATATGTTCAAGGCATTCATGAACCAAACACAACAGTACATGAGTCAGACACAATAATTCCAGCAAGAGACAAGAACTTCTGTTCAAGATCTGAGGGACCAAGTTGGTCAACTTGCAACCACAGTAGGAAGGTCACTTTCTCAAACTGTTGAAAATGTAAATGCCATAACATTGAGATGTGGTGTAGAGGATCAGCAACAAGAAAAGTCAATACAAAACAAGTCAGACAATAGTGAAACAAACAACAATGATGTATTCAATCATAAATTTTCACCTCTTTCAGCTTATGAACCGAAACTACCTTTTCCCCAAGTTCTGACAAGGAATTAGAAAGTTGGAAAGAATTCAACGTGGTGGTACTATACAGAGTCTAATGAAAAATTCTTAGAAGAAATCTCGAATAGGGAACAAGAACTTAAAGATGATGAGGAGTTCACTAGTGGAAACCAGTTGGAAGTGCTTGAGGCTACTACTGAATTTGAAGAAGAAATCAGGTATTCAAAGTCTGAAAAGGATGAACAAGAGGAAGAGGATAACAATTTGATAAGTTCTGCAGATATTTACAAAGAGGATATAGAGGATACATCGGTGCAAACAATAAAAACACTATATGATACATACCATGGGACCTCAACTATGGAATTGGATGAGGCACATGTCCAGTTCAGCATATATGAAGTTAAAAGGTATCTTGGTAATATTAATTCTATTTTTTCTACTGATGTTGTTGACTCTATAGTACATAAATCTTTTGATCAAATACAATTATACAAGGAGGATTTGAGGGCTGGAATGGAGCAAAATCAGGATCTCAAGGATGCTCCTAATGAAGAATTGAAGCTGTTACTAGTCCACTTGAAGTACACAAGTCCAATTACATAGGATGAGAATGATGATGTCAGGCCAATGACAATAAACAAGGGCAGCTGCTTGGGAGGCAACCCAAGATCTCAGATTTGATTTTTCTATCCCTTCACTTTTTAGTTTTTTTATTGCATGTTAGCTAGTAGTATTTTCTTCTTTGCATAATTTTCTTACATTGGGGACAATGTAAGGTTTGAGTGTGGGGGGAAGATTTAGGTTTTTATTTTACTTAGGAATATTGATCCGATTTTGATGGGGAATTTGAAAAAAATTAATGCTTTTGAAAATTTATAAAAATTTTGGTTCCATGGTTCTATTTGCCTATGTGTTTGAAGGTGAAAGTCAAAGATTGAAAATTGATGCTAAAATTCAGAATCTGTTTGATACTTAATTTGTTAATGAATGATGACAACTAAGCCATGATCCATAGTAATTAATTTGAATTGAATATGTGATACATAAGTACTTGAATATGAGAATCATGTTTAGTTGGCTAAGTTATTTGTGGAGTTGTCTATGTGCACTGATTTCACGATTTAGAACTGTTTAACTTGCTTATATTGTTGCAGAACCATGTGAAAAAATGATGAATGAAAAAAAGAATGAAAAAAAAAAAGAAAATTAAAAATCTGCTTCAATGTCCATTGTGGGAAATAACTGGGTATCTAAGCCTCGGGAAGCATCGGTATTCACGCTAAAAAGTGTGATGGATAAAAGTAGCTTGACTAGTCGACTTTTGTGGCCTTTGTTACTTGAATAAGTAAGCCTTAGGGGTGTCTCTACACTTAGCGCCCTAAGATCATCTGGTTTGGGAGTCATTGGTGCAAAGTTCGCTAATGGGTAACTCTGAAAAGCCTAAGAAAAGGAGACATTGCACATGTCAAGAAAAGAAAGAAAATATAAGAAAAAAAAAAGAAGCATGAAAATACATTCATCTGTGCTAAAGAAAAGGGTTCTATGAAAAAAATAAAAAAGCAAAAAAAAAATTATTCTTGGTTGCGAGTCAGTGTGCACGGTTTTTGCTCCATGATAACTAAGTTGAGTAAGTATGTAAATTTTGGGAAAGTTTCTTATGTGGATACAATTTGGTTTAATGAAATTCATTGGTGAAATGGTAAGGTTGGTAATTGTGAGTTGATTGATAAGGCATTAATTAGATTTTTACAAATTTAGTGTTGATAGTCATGATTTGTACCTTGAAATCTTTTGACATTATGGTTGAATAGATTTTTTTTTGAAAATCAAATTTTTGGTTTACACGAGGACGTGTAAAAAGATAAGTGTGGGGGAATTTGATGAGTATGAAATATGTTATATTTTTATTCCTTAATACTTAATATTTTGTATTTATTTTGTGCCTAAATAAACTCATTATTCTTATATTTTTATTTTAGGTACAATTGAAGGGGTTTCATGATTTTGGAAATAAATTGGAGGAGGTTTACGGGATTCTTAGCAAATCAAGGATTCAACAATTAGTATCATAAATGGATTTGGATTCATGCGGCAATGAGTTTAAGCACATGACAATTGTGGGATTTAATTCCAATTTCAAATCTGAATTTTAGATTCTAGAAGAATAGTTTTTACAATTCTATTGTAATTAGGATTTCTTTTAGACTAAGATTTATTTCCGAATTGAATTCTATTTCTTTATGGAAATTGGTGTAATCTGTAATTCCTTTTAGGATTTGGATTTCTACTTTCTATAGGATTTAGGACTTTGTCTAGCACTATAAATAGAGGATGAGAGTCAGGGTTTTATTCATTCAATCATCTACTACATTCTCTCATCTACAACATTGGAGGATTGAAGACATGAGCTAAGTTCTTTTTATTCAGTTCTAAGGGATGTTGAACCTTATTTATAATTAATGGTTAATTGAGTATTCATTATTTATTCCTTCTCACATGAAATTCATTCTTGATAATCTGATTTAATTTCTGAATGCTATTTGGCTTAACTGATTTGATTTCTGCAGGATTGAGTTGGTTAACGAATATTATATACTAGATCAAGGAATAATATTACGTGTAATTGATATTGTTTCTAATCACAAGTAGTAATTAGTAATACATGATTGTGGCCAAGCTTTTGAGTATTGCTATGATTATCAGAAGACAAGTTAAACAATCCGAGCTTGTGTGTTTGTTACCTAGAATAGTCTAATTCCCTAATTCTCAATGCTGCTATTATATTAAATCTAGAGAGCTTGTTCTAGGTTATATAATTGTTAGAATCTTGTGAAGAACTTGTTTCATTGAGTGACAATCTAAGGGGAGTTTCGGGTAGCAGAGCTTGTTGTTACCTAGGGCTATTAGTTTCATTAAAGGATAAATAATGTTACACTTGATTAATCTATTATTGTAAAAATGTGATACTGAACTAAAGAACTGAAGATTTTTATTTATTGTTTATTCTTGTTAATTTAGTTAATTAATTAAAAATCCCCTTTTCATTAGAAATCATAGGATAAATATAAAACAAATCACTCTCTGTGGGATCGATCCTTGCTTACTACTATGCTAATTGTTTGAATTTGTAAAGTGAAATTGAGGTTAATTTAGGAGTGTAAACGACAGCTCCCATTGACAAAGATACTGATACATTTTTGTGCTTCCCGGGTGGATTGAGTAACTTGAGCTATAAGCTTCCTAGATTTCTTCCTTTAATTCAGACACCGTTGGCACCCAAATTCTCTTCTCAAATCTTATTAGTCCATCACCCCCTATACTAAATTTAAGCTCTTCTCCATCTGAAATTATTTTCCTCACCTTCACACATTCCTCATCGCTGCCTTGTACTTCCTTGATTTTGTCCAATAGAGTCGGGTGAGCGTCCATTGCGAATAATTTCTCATCTGACTTTGTCGGGCTCCTTACCTCGAGTTCCAAACTAGTCATCTCCTTAATTAACTCCTCCTGAACTGTTAGCATCGTCAACCTACCACTGCCTTTTCTACTTAACGCATCTGCTACCACGTTAGCTTTCCCCGGATGATACAAAATATCGCAATCGTAATCCTTTATTAGCTTCAACCATCTTCTCTGCCTCATATTTAACTCTTTTTGCGTGAAAATATACTTCAGACTTTTATGGTCCGTGCATATTTCACACTTCACACCATATAAATAGTGCCTCCAAATCTTGAAGGCAAATACTACCGCTGCCAATTCCAGGTCATGGGTAGGATATCCCTTCTCATAATCTTTCAACTGGCACGATGCGTACGCAATGACTTTACCATGTTGCATAAGCACACAACCAAGCCCCTTGTGTAACGCATCACCCTGTATCGTCCAGTAACGACAACACCGGTGCCTCACTAAACCTCTTATTGAGTTCTCGAAAACTCTCTTCATAGTTCTCAGTCCAGACAAACTTCACCGACTTTTTCGTTAAATTTGTTAACGTTCTCGCTATCTTCAAAAAATCTTGGATGAACCGCCTGTAGTATCCCGCCAATCCTAAGAAACTTCTCACCTCAGTCGGTGTTCTTGGTTGCTCCCAATTCTGTACCGCTTCCACCTTTGCTTGATCCATAGAGATTCCGTCCTTGTCGATTACGTGACCTAGAAACTGAACCTTCTCCAACCAGAACTCGCACTTCGAAAATTTTGCGTATATTTTATCTTTTCTCAACGCCTCCAATACCAACCTTAAATGTTCAGCATGATCTTCCTGAGTCTTGGAATAGATTAGGATATCATCTATGAACACAACTACGAATTTATCTAAATACTGTTTGAATACCCGTTTCATCATGTCCATAAATGCTGCTAGCGCGTTTGTTAACCCGAACGACATTACCAGAAACTCGTAGTGACCGTAACGAGTTCTGAACGCTGTCTTAGGTACATTCTCCTTTCTCACCTTCAACTGGTGATACCCCGTCCTCAAATCAATTTTGGAAAATATTTCGCTCCCTTCAACTGATTAAACAGGTCATCTATCGTAGGTAACGGGTACTTGTTCTTGATCGTCACCTTGTTCAGCTCTCGATAATCGATGTACAGTCTCATCGACCCGTCCTTCTTTTTTATAAACAACACTGGTGCTCCCCAAGGAGACACACTCGGTTGAATATACTTCCTATCCAACAATTCCTACAACTGTACCATCAGCTCCTTCATCTCTGCCGGTGCCATTCTGTACGGGGCTTTCGAGATCGGCGTCGTTCCCAGTACTAAATCTATAACGAATTCGACCACTCTATCCGGCGGAAGACCTAGCAATTCTTCCGAGAATACATCTAGAAATTCATTCATTACTGGTATTTGTCCCATTTCTAACCCTACTTTCTGAGTATCTACGATATGGGCCAAATAACCTACACATCCTTTTTTTAGTAACTTCCTCGCTTGCATCATCGTCAGACAGCTCGAGTGTCTCGGTGAACTACTCCCATAGAACACTATCTTAGACTGCTCGGGAGTCTTAAGGTTTATACACTTTTTCTTGCAATATATCATCGCTCCATGGTTAAATAACCAATCCATCCCTAGAATTACATCAAATTCTCCTAATTGAATTGGGATTAAGTCCACAGGTAACTTAAATCCCCTGATATCTACAACGCAATTCCTATGGACATGGTTAACGGGAATGACTTCCTTATTAGCAACTTCTATGTTCATAGGATATTCTAATTCTTCCTGAGGTAAGTTTAATCATTGGGAGAATTCATGCGAAACGAAGGAACAAGTAGCACCCGAATCAAATAATATGTAAGCAGATATATCATTGATCGGAATGATACCTGAAACCACGTCCCTGGATGCAACCGCATCCTGAACCATCATGTTGAAAGTCCTTGCTGTTGGTCGATTCTGAGTTGGTGGTCCACCAATTGTGAGAGTTCCACCGCTTGGTTCCCTCCCTCCATTTCCTCCTGCTGAGTTCTTCTTTGGGCAGCTCCTCCCTTGATGATCTAATGCTCCACAGTTGAAACATCCATTTCTCTTCGGTGCAGAGCAGTTGGGAGAGATGTACCCCTCCTACACGCAATTGAAATATACATTCTTCCCCTTTAGACATGCCCCCGAGTGATTCCTTCCACATCCTTGCACGCCTCAGTCCTCTTCTTTGCTTCCCCTGGTTTTCCCCCAGGGTTTCCCGAGTTGACATTATTATTGTTGTTGTTATTGTTGTTGCTGTTCCACTTCCTCTTATTTGCACCGTTGCTGCTGCTGCCTTCTCCACGGTTTCCTCCTTCTGTCTTCTTCTTTTTCTCCTTGTTAAACTTCATTAGGGCTTCACTTCCGCCCTCAGCGATTATAGCTTTCTCCAGGAGAGTAGCGAAACTATTCGTCTGTAGCACCGAAAGTCTGCTGTATAGCCATGGTTTGAGGCCTTGCTCAAACCTCCTCATCTTTCTCTCCTCAGTGTAGAACTGATGAGGTGCAAACCTTGCCAGCTCGTTAAACTTTGCAGCGTACTGCGGTACTATCATATCTGCTTGTTTCAGCTCCAGGAATCGCATCTCCATGCGACTCTGCATACTAACAAGAAAATAGTTCTCGAAAAATATTTTCTTGAACCCTTCCCAAGGTATCACACCTTCTCCAGCTCGGGTCTGATTTGCCTCCCACCAGTAGTTGGCTTCACCTTTCAGCATATACGTGGCGAAGATAGTTTTCTGGTCGTCTCCTACTCGGGCGATAGCGAACGCCTTTTCGATTTCCTTAACCCAAGTCTGGGCTTCGATGGGTTCCGTAGTTCCTTTGAACTCAGGTGGTCCCGCGCTTTTGAAGTCTTTAAAGTGTGCCACTAAGGCCACTGGAGGGTTGTTGACATTCGGGGTTCGATTTTGAAGTGCCCCCACTAACATGTCTACAAACTGCTGCATAGGGTTCGGTGGATCCACAGCATTACCGTCTGACCTCTCGGGTGCTTGGCGACGACTTCCTCTAGCCATCTATCTGTTCAAAATGAACTTAGTATTATTATCTCGTAATTTACTCTACTGTATATAGAATTCATAAAAACTGAACCATCACATCACATACTTAAATAAAAACATATTTATTTATAAACACAATACTCAAATTATTTCATCGTTTTATGGCATTACGCCATATACATCACATTGCATCAATCACTTGGTAAAACAGAACCCAAGCTTTTTAGTACATAGATAAGTATTTTATTTACTACTAGGAAAAACTTTGTCATAATAACTAAGACCCCGCCTAATGGCGTCCTCATGCTCCTCATCCGCTATCTCTTTCACCAGCTCTCGGCTTATAACATGGCCAGACCGGCGCTCCTCACGTGGAAAATGACGCACCCTATGCTGGAACCTTCCATGTGCCGACTTAAACACGTATTTCATCTTGTATATCTTAACCTTCTTATCTCTAACTTCTCCCTCCAACTCCCCGGTTAGCTTCTCAGCCCTAACACGGTCTCTTCTCTCATCTCCCCAAAATGTGGTAATAATCTGCTTATCAGTTTGGAGACTCTGAATCCTCGACTCTAACCCATTAATGGTATGCCCCAAGTGGGTCCTAATAGCTTCTTTATCATCCTCCAGCCTATCCACCTTCTAGTCTGATGCCCGCAGCTTGTCAGCCAAGTCCCCATTCCTAATTATCAGGTGGTGCACCATTGCCTCAAGCAATGTTGCAGCTTGCTGCTCCCCCTGATACAGCTCATTCAACTCATGGACCTTGTCGTCCAACTCCGTAATCCTATCCATCAACTCATCCAATAAAGTATCTGCAGGTGCTTCTTCCGAGTCCTCCTTGGGCTCCTCTTCCTCCTCAGGATACTGCTCTAGGTCTGAGTCAACTGCTGCCTCAGCTATAGGCTCAGGTACAGCTGTCACCAACTGCTCACTCACAACGTGGATATCTCTAACCTCGTCTTCTCCTGACATCCTTCAAACAAGACAAAATAACTCGGTTAGAATTTTAAAATAGATGTTTTTGTTTTTAGGAAAAAAAATATATATTTGACACAACCCCTAGAACTCTACATGAGTTCATCTCCTTATTTCCTCCACTAACTTCCCTAAGGTTATAGTCTAAGGTTTCCCCACCCAAAGTTTATAACCTACAGCTTTGATAACAATCTGTGACGCCCCCAAATTCGTGTAACATTGATTACAGGACTTGGTGCTCACGATACAACATACAGCATCATCTAACTAAGTAAACCTTAGGAATAAGGAATAATAATATTAACTTTTACATAATTATTCAAAATAAAATACCAAGTCTTTACAACCTTAACACAAACTGAAACTTAGCCTTAGCGTTTATCGCTACATTACACATATGCAGAAATAATTAACTTATTCCATAACTATTAGCATCACTTCATGTTGGACTTTCCCTTGTCCTTGCCCGAACCCTCAGCCTTCTCACCCATAACTGAAAGGTTTAAGCAAGAATGAGCACGAATTGCCCAGCAAATATATACAGAAATTTGAAAACATACACTAGGAGTGAAAAGCAGTTGAATATCTAAACCTCAACAGTTAGAATGATTATCAAGTGTTAAATAGGAACATCAAGAATGGAAATTTAAGAATTTTCAATATCATACTAAGGGGTGTAAAATACCCTGAACATATTTTCTTTCATCAAAAACCATCAGACGGTTTAACAATCAAATAGACTGTAAACGGTCACTGCAAGTACGCCAGGTGATCAGCCTATTGTACCCTACATTGTGCACAAGTATTAAGTTTTAAGTTGCATAAGAGAAATGGGACTATTTGCCCGACATCTGTTTGCCTGTTTATTCGGGTTGTTCATCTTAGTAATCATGTGAGACCGCACCAAAGCAATTTGGATTGGTAAACAATTAATAGCTTCGTAAGATTTGTGTTAAATCACTTTTTTCATCAATAATAGCTAGCCGGAAACAAAGGCCAGGAACATACTTAGAACAGTTCGATAATGAAATGGAATCTAAACATATTGCAGTTAAAATAATAACTGAATAATCATCGATAAGCTTGCAAGATAATTGAAGTTTGTATGACTTTTCAACGAAGAAACTTGAACGAATAAATAACAAACACAAGTCCAATACTTACCCTTACTGCGATAATATTAGTAAGGATTTGATAAATACCCAAAAGAAATTAGGGTTAGGAAACTTGCCTGATAAGCTTGCTACAATTAACGCTAGTAAATAACCTTCACATAACCTAATCACATGTGTCTCGTTAATCACCATTCATACACAATCTAGTTTGAAGTATACGGGTCTCCTACTGGATATGCTATAAACATCATAAGAGTATATTTAGAAAATATATGCCACCCATTTTAGACATCATAGGCAGCCCAAAACAGAACTTAAAAATGCCCAAACATAGTAGTTTTTAATTTTTTTTTCTCAGCTTTACCATACCTCGCTAAAACAGTCATAACGCATTCGTTTTAAAACATTTTTGAGCGATTCTTACGTCCACGCGAGGCTAACTTCTGGGCCTACAACTTTCGTTCATGAACCATCTTCAAATTCCAAGCACAAAATTCCAGAAAATCCGTGCAAAAGGACTGCCCCGAATTTGTTGGATAGATTCGACACAACTACTTTGAAACGTCATAACTCCTTGCTCCGAAGTCGGAATTCGTCCATTCTGGAGTCTATGGAAAGCTTATTCAGTGTACTATAATAACCCAAAAGCCCACAATTTTCTGGAAACTGTAGCTAGTCCCGAATTTTGTCCTTAGGGTCAACAGTTCACAATTTTTTTTTCGGTTTCTAACATGTTTATTTCGATCAATCTATACATGATAAGACTCTGAAATTTTGACACAATATACTCCATATAGAATAGTATTTTACAAAAATATCATATCCCAGAAAACAGCAAGTTAAGACCACGAACAGGCTGCCTTGAAAAGCGTGCCCGAACAGATTTCTTACTTAGAAAAATTCTGAAATTTCCAGATTTTTGTAGATTTTTGTTGTGAATATGCTTGCTTACGATTTTCATATCTCACTCAATATAGATTTGATCCGAATGAAATTTGGACATGTTATACCTCATGCTACATACTATTTTACAAAATTATTACGTGCAACAAATGGATTATCTAAGACATGATTTCGAGTGACCAAAAATCCTGAAAAAAAAATCATGCAAACTAGCTTAACCCAACTTTTGAGAAAATCATGATTTTGATTCTAGCATGCATGGGTTTGATTCCAATTATCTAGGCCACTTCTAATAACATATATATACATGTTACAACAATTCATTTATCTAACTGTTCATGTTTTGAACAAATTAGCATGTTAGAGGCATTTTATCAAACACTTAGCATACATGGCATGATTTCTTGACTTTCTATGAGTTAGAACATGTAATAAACCAGAATTTTCATTCTCTAATACCAAATATCAGAAACAAAGCAATAGCATAGCATTACCAAGCCAAACCAAACATCTATCATTCTTATTCATGCATGTTTTCACTATTTCCTTAAGAACACATAAAAGAGAGTTTCATAGCTCACCTTGGACGAATTCTTCCTTGTTTTAACTCTGATTGAGACTCACACCTCGCTTGTTAGGCTTTCCCAATCTCCAGAATTCTTCTAACACTATCTAACACTCTCAATTTCTCTCCAAGTTTACTCTCTTGGTGGAATTTTAGTAAAATGAAGAATATAGAAGTGAAGAATGTATATATGTATATGATGATAGCATAGATGCTTGTTGTAACGGGTAATCTGAAATCATCAGTTGAGAGACATTTGCCATAACCCATGATCACTTGATAATTAAACCAACCAAATGGGAGTTACAGAAAATGAAAAGTTGTTTGGTTTGAGAAATAAACTAACTCCTATCATTGCTATGTTGATATATACGTATTCTTTTCCTCCTTGTCCCAATATGTGTGACACAAGACTTCCCCCTAGCTGCTGGTCTATTTATTAAAATATAAATTTATCCCTTTAATCAATTAAGTAACCATTTTGACCATTTTGCCTCTCGTAGTACAACGTATCGATACCTATATCGATTCCTACTAAATTCGACGTCCCGGACGTCACGGAACTATCCGTTTCGTCAAACTCAGCTTCAAAATTTCGTAGTTGACTTTTTCCTCAAAAAAATCAACTAGTTGACTTTGACCAAAAAGTCAACCGTGACGCATTTTCGTGGTTACAGTCTATCCTGACTAATTTTGACGTTCCGGACTCAAATACGCTGTCCGCGTCACTAAATTTTGCTCCAAACTCAAAGTCATGTTTTAAAGTCATCCCACGAAATTAATTAGAATTAATTCTATTCTTACCCATTTTAAATAGTTGAATTAAACGGAACCAACCATTCAAACACATCTGATCACATAACATCTAAGTAAACATAGATACATGTAGTAAATAATTATCACACAAGAATTTCACATAAGTTCGTTTATTGAAATTGTTAAATTACATAGAAAATCTCGGTTATTACACTTCTTACCAATCAAGATTAGATTTAACCTAAATCGATTGGCAAAACTATACGTGAAGGAAATTGTTTCAAGACACGGTGTACATGTGTCCATTGTATCAGACAGAGATCCACATTTCACATCCAATTTCTGGAAGCGATTACAAGAATGTTTGGGAACTGAGTTGAGAATGAGCACAGCGTACCATCCTCAAACAGACGGACAGAGTGAGAGAACCATTCAGACACTAGAAGATATGCTCAGAGCATGTATTATGGACTTCAAGGGAAATTGGGACGATCATTTACCATTAGTAGAATTTGCCTATAATAATAGTTATCACGCGAGTATTGGCCTGCCGCCTTATGAAGCGTTGTACGGCAGGATGTAGAACTCCGTTATGCTGGGATGAGGTAGGTGAATGTCAACTTTTGGGTCTAGAGTTGGTACGACAAACCGTCGAGATCATCAAGGTGATTCGATCAAGACTGTTAGCTGCATAGGATAGACAGAAAAAATATGTCGATCAACATCGACAAAATCGGGAATTCGATGTTAGTAGTTATGTGTTCTTGAAAGTCTCCCTGGAAGGGGAAAATTCAGTTTGGCAAGAAGGGGAAATTAAGCCCTAGGTTTATAAGTCATTTTGAAGTGCTTCGAAGAGTTGGTGCAGTGGCATATGAGTTAGCTTTACCTCCAGAGTTGGAGCATATTTATAATGTTTTCCATATATCGGTATTGAGGCCATATAAACCTGATTATAAGCATGTTATAGAATATGAGCCCTTACAGTTTGAGAAAGACTGAACATATGAAGAAGTCCCTATTCAAATTATTGACAGAAAAGAGCAAGTACTGAGGAATAAGGTGATACCTTCTGTTAAGATAATATGGAGGAACCACAATACTGAGGAAGCTACGTGGGAACTTGAAAGCGTTATGATGAAGATTTATCCTCAGTTGTTTGCTTGATTTTGTATAGCAATTCTGGGGACATAATCTTGTTAAGGAGGGAAGAGTGTAAAGAATAAATTTTTTGAGTTATGATTCTGGGGATAGAATCCTTTTAAGGAGGGAAGGATGTAACGATCGAGAAATTTGAATTTGAATTTAAATATTTATTGAATTAAATAAGTATTTTAAATAATTTATTTATTAAGAAAAATAAATAAATGATGAATTGTAGTGAATTAATTTAGTAACTAAATTGATTAATGTTAATTAAATTAAATAATGTTAATTTTATCTGAAGGATTTAATTTAAGAAAATAATTAAATTAAATCAATTGCTTAATATTTAAGAAAATAATTAAATAAAATAAAATGTTGTTTTAATCTAATTTATTAATTAAATTATATAAGTAAAGATTTATTAAGTATATTATAATGGGAATTATAATTATTATAATTATAAGTATGAGTTAATTAAATTAACTAATGGTGTGACATGAAACTATGTAATAAAATAATAAAAAAAAACCTGGTATGGGAATTAGGTGGTAGCCAAACAAGGCCTTGTGGCCTTTGGCTTATTCAACTGACGCAAACCTTTTATTTTATAACTGAAAGAGAACGTGGGTTAGTGGGACTCAGTTTATGTTTTACGCTTCTTATTTCCCTGATGCTAGATAATATAGTAGTATAGAGAGTTTGGATAGCTTGGAAGAAGAGAAAAAAAACTCAGTAATATAGAGAGTTGGAGAAAAAGGGTTGGGAAGGATTTCTATCATCTTTTGCTAGCCAACAATCAAAGAATAAGGTACAACCAATTCTAATTTTTAACTCTTGTTTTCTTAAAATTTTTATGGATAGTGGTGTTAGATTGATACACATATATGTATATATGATTTATAATTTGTTATCTAGTATATGTAAATGTTATTTGATGATTAAAAGCATGAAATTGGTTGTAGTAGAAAGAGTTCATATAATAGTGATATGTTTATGTGATGTGGCTTTAGAAAGTACCAAATTTTGTGCCTTATATGTGTTGTAATCTGCGAATTAAAGTTGGATTGTGATAATACAATAAGAAACGTAAGCGGCGTAGTTCGAATCGTGTCAAATGATTAAGAAACGAATTTTGGCAATTAAATTCGTTAAAAGTATAAAAATAAGAAAATTTGGGAAAAATTATAGTTTTGATTCTTCAAAATGATGTTTATGTAATGTTTCTGTATAAAGAATGGTGTTTAGCATGTATAACTATAACATGGCAAAGTGTTAGATGTTGAATTTGGGAGAAATTCTGTAGAATTGGGATTTTTGTCTTATAACAGAGTATTAGTTCACGTCTATAAAAAACTAGAACTAAAGCATCACGCGGGCGAGCAGTCTGGCGCGCGGGTGCACTGTGTCACGCCTGCGCGCGGTTACCCAGTATGTTACTCGAACAGCCGCGCGAGTAGCCAGTCTCAGACAGTGAAGTCTGCTTAGTTGCAGGTCATGTGTAATGGACTTATGTTAGTTTAGCATGCATGTTAATAATGTTAAGGCACAATATAAACTACAATAACAGATTGTCATGTATTGTTATATATAGTGCAAAAGAATGTAAGTGATTACTTGAATAAGTTATGTAATGAACCAAATGTGATGTTTTCAAAAGTTAAATATAAATGATAAGGTTTATATTGTGATTTCAGAATCGTTAAGGTGTTAACCAACGTGGTTAGGTGCTAGGATAGGGTTATGACCTAAATGATGGTTTAATACCATAGTGTTAATATTCCTACAACTAATTGTTGTTGCGATTGTAATGATGTGTGTAGGGTAATTGGATATTATTTTACACTTGTGTAGCTTACAAAAAATGCAAGTTCTCTAACTCTACTTTCATAATTGTGCAAGTTTCTAAACTTTAACTCTTTACATAAAGCACGCTTTCTATTGAATGCAAGTTCCTAAATTCTTTTACTAATGAATACAAGTTCCTAAATTCTATTGAGCAATATTATTATTTCTATTCTTATATACGATTGATTAAGCTCTTGTAATCTAATTCATTACATCGAGCAAATTTCACTTTTCTAATTATAATAAAAAGCATACATTGTTCTAATACGTCGATTCAAATGAGATTGTTCTAACTTTTTTGAACATAATACTTTGCATGTGTATCATGTTTATTCAGTTATATATTGTTAATATCCGATCTTTGACTTTGATAGCCTTGTTCAGTTATACATTCTTGTATTAAACCTTTATTGATGGAAATTGAATAAGTGTTCTAAAATTCTATAAACACTGATAAGCTAGTTCCAAACTAAATTTTATTTAGTGTGAAAATTCTAAATTCAAACTGAGACGAACAACCCTAACATAGGAGATTTTGTATGTGTAACGTTTAGATGTTTGTGCACAGTATATGGTACAAAGGGTTGATCCCCATGAGTATGTTAAGAAGAGTTTGTACAGTCTAATGCCTGCTAAGGTTAAGGTAATAATACCTAAATACCAAAGACATAGTTCGTGGTCTTAAGACCCTCGGATAATTAAAGTTCGAACTTGTTTCTGTTTCGATTCGTATAACAAGTTCATTATTGTACAACATTCGTTGTTCATTTTTATATGATTATTATTACTATTATGTCAGTGAGCAATTGTTTGGTCACTCTTGCAATTAACAATGCAGCTAAAGTCGAAAGAGTTATGGAGTCATCTACTAGCAAAGGAAATGGAATGATGTCGAAGTGATGAAGAATTATTGAGAATTTATTTATAATGCATGATGTTATAAGACTTGTTTTCTTTTATAATGTATTCTGCAATTGATGTAATAATTTTAAGGTTAGATTACCTGGGATTATTTTTGAGATGTTAATGTAACCCTTTAATGGGAGAGATTATTGTTGAAGTTATTTAAATTATGTCTTTATCCTTTGATCATGGGTAGTTAGATGTAATATTTTGGTTCGTGAACAACAAATCCTATGGGAATGAAGTACCTAAATTTGGGGGTGTCACATTTGTACTACTATCACTACAGGAATTTTTATTGACAGGCAAGTAAAACTCCATTAGGTATTCCTTAGCGAATCACGTTCAGTGAACTTATTCTCTAATAAGCACCTACATACTTGCTTTAGTGTCTCCACACAAATTATCATGAGAACAATCATCCTCATCCAATGAGCAAGTAACGTACATACCAATCTATTTGGATTCACTAATCCCTTTTTTAGTAATCCATTGATTGGGAACATTTTAGTTTTAAGCTATCTAAGAATTTAGATCTCATTAGCATGATCTCATCATGATTCTAAAAGCATTTCTTAAAACTATGGGTTTATCACATTAAAACAGCACCATGTAGATAATAAATACCTTTAATAAATAATTCTTTTATTAATAAATAAATAAGATTAATTACAAAGTATATGCTTTATCATTATTCATGATTGGCTTGTATGCATACTACTTTCATATATCCCAACACATCCACGGACAACAGTATATATATACATCCATCCATTGCAGACAAATAAAACAACACAATATCAATCAATACAATTGTCCAAAGAATGAATATAAAAGTACAAGGCAACTACCCAAATATCTAAAAAATAAGTGTAGCTCTTCGTGCATCATCATCCAAATTAGTAGGACCCTGTAATTAGCAAAAGAATATAACATGTTACATGTGTTCCCGTACGTGGATGACTTAGGGAAAGCTAAGTAATAGAAATTATTTAAACATAAGTAAGACACAACAATATCCAAGTATACATGATCGCCATCCTGATGTCGTTCTGCTGCCGCCACTACATCCACCAACTCATCAGGACTCAGAGACTGCAGATGCCCGCCCAGTATATGAAGAAGATCACAATCCCGACAGATCGCTCTCACACAGTCAGCAAGAGTATGGTAGGCTGGATAACCTGATGACTGTGTAGACTGGGCAGCAGAGCTGCCTGTGCCACTGATCGTCGGGTGTCGTTTTTGTCCTTGGCCTTTAACGTAGTATTTCTTCATGACTGACGCCCTCTCCCATAATTCTTGATCAATCGATGGACGCGTGGTGCCTTCAGGATAACGCTCGTTCATTAAGCCCTTATAAGTGTCATGTTAGAAGGGCAACAATTAAATAGTTAAAAATAAATTAAAAAATGCTAAAAACGATCGTCATAATTTATAAAAAACATATTAGTATAAAGTTAACTTATTATCACTATCTAAACAGTATCAGGTAGACCATCGCGGGTGGCCACATACACATCCAACCAATTGATAGGTTGACCTTGAGACTGAGACTCCTACAGTTCATGTTCTCATATTAATATGTAAACATATGATATTTTAGCTACAAAACATGACTGCAGACATAAAATCAAATAACTAAGCCAATAAGCTTGCTATACATACGTACCTTGGCAAATATGATGCAGCTGTGATATACTGCCACCCCGATATGTGCCTTTTGTCTTTTCGCCTTCAGAAACACCTGAGGATCTGTTCGAGGTGGTAGTCTTGCGTCTCTTGAACCAGCTCTCAACTCTCCACTAGTCACACATCTGCACCCATATGGGTTGTACGCACCACCAGTAGCTATTCTCATGCGTATATTGCTCACCCTATCCCGGATGCTTAATCTCAGCATTATACAGGGCTTCCTGTTGTTCCTTGTTCAGATTATCTTTAGTTCGAACGGTGCACTTCTGCCAGAACAGTGTCTGAATAACTGATGCATGCGCGTCGTCGCATCTGTACCTTTTCTGCAAATAAAACAACAATAACAATATTAAAACTGTTATATTACCATAATCCAACTTTACTAAACAATATTATTTGATTAATTATATATTATCTATCAGAGTGATAAAAAAAATATACCTAAAATTTAGCCCAAACTGCATCCTTATGGGCGAGAGGTATGCTCATTCGCGTAATCACTAGCATAAGCCAGTTCTGTAAGTAAAATTGTGAAATACACTTCACAATTCTACTATCTTGAAAATCACTACAATATATAATAATTTACATTAAAATGTATCTATAACAATGGAAATATAAAATGGTTATATATTCATGATGTTTAACTTAAATGCTTTCTGGAGGAGGAAGGATCTGTATGAGAATGCGATCATTCGGATTAGCTGGGGCCTTCGGCACATGATTAGGGCCCCGACCCAACCCGCTTTTTTGTTGTGCTGGTTTAGAAGATATCTATAAAAAAATGAAAGGTACAGAAACATGTTAAGGATTTACAAGATTTACATGTATAAATAAAATGACAATAATGACAAGTAATTGTATGAAATAGTGAACTACGACAACTATAAATGAAAGGTACATAAAAATGTCAAGGATATAAAGCACTTGTATATATGTAATTATATGTAATACAATTAAAACTAAACGTACATGTTAATGAAAATTATTATTTGAGTCAAAATCATTGTGTATAAGTATCGGAGATTCATAACCATCTTCTTCTTCAAATTCAGTGTCAGTCAATAACTCTTCCTCAGTATTAATGTCATCTGGCACAATAACTGTCTCGGGATCTAATTCATCATGTTCATCTCTACCCTCTAACTAGAATAATTCATTTTTGTCCTCTATATTTATTATAGGAGGTCTATGAAACATCTCCTCTTGGTAGAAATCCCTGTCTATTACTTGGACACGACTGCGTGCGGGAGTATGAATTACAACTTGTCAATCTGTAGGCGGTCTATCCCTTTTCCCAATAGGACTAGGAGTATAGTATACTTATACTATTTGAGTTGGTAAAACAAACGAATTATTGGAGTACGCAGACCTATGGAGGTCAATATTGACGATTCCATAGCTGTCAACACGTTTTTTTTGAATCAAACCAACGACACTTGAATAAGTTAATATGACCCCCGTATGTGCCTTTGTACGACAACTCTACGATTTCCTCCAACTCCCCATAAAAGGCACGACCAAGCTCATTGTAACAATCTCCTTGAACACACACTCCAGTATTAGTTATTCTTTTACCGTGAGCATATGTCTTTGTATGAAATTCACATCCATTTATTTTGTAACCATTATGAATGACTTGGTCCCTGTCTGGACCCATAGCTAGGACTTATATATTTGGAGGAATCGTTCCCTCATTAAGAGCCTACAAAAATTTAATTACATTAAATACATTCATAAATTAATACGATATATGTCCTTCTTAATTAACTTAACTTACTTTGTCCTTTAGCCAAAGAGCAAATTTTTTTATCACGACTAACTTGAATATCTTTACCAGTGATTCCGGGTAAATTTGTTTTTAACTCGTCATCGTATATTATATATAATTTTATAAACATTAGCATATATTAATATGAGATTGTAGGTTAAGATATCGGTCTAATATATATGAATTTTACATCTATACCTAACAAATTCATCAATCTCCTCGCAATTAAGCAGAATGTAAGTATGCGCAACATGTAATTCTTGATAAAAAAGGAATATGCGCTTTCCTTTTCCATAAGCACGACCCGGTAAACGAAATACAGAAAGTCGACCATTTAGTTTAACATTGCCCCCATCATCATGTCTTGGGACTCGGTTGGCCTTTGTCAACACTTCGTCGGGAAAATAGTCTGAGACAAACGTAGATATCAAGCAAGTCCCGAAATGCATATGTCTTTGAAGAAATGACTAAGATCAGTTAAAGCATCCCATATTGGTTTATCAAGCAAGTCTCGAAATGTTATAGGCATGAGTCTTTCCATGAACACATGACAGTCATGACTCTTCACCCTTTACAATTTCCCACCTGTAGCACACCTTGCAATATTTTACGCATATCCATCTGGTAGTTTCAGAGACTTTATCCATTTGTACACATCTTCAACATGCTTTTTGGACAATGTGTACCTTGCATGCAGTTTGACTATCTTACCATTAGTAGATTCATAAAGTTCTAATCCAGGACACTTACAAATATCTTTCATGTCCAACTGTGTCTTATCATTATCTTTCGTTTTACCCGTAACACCCATTACGGTGTTAAACACATTGTCAAACACATTCTGCTCAATATGCATCACATCTAGATTATGACGAATCAAATTTGTAGACCAATAAGGCAGTTCCCAAAAGATGTTTCTCCGAACCTAATTATGAGATACGCAAAACCCATCGATGATGTCAGAGGTAACAATCTTACCGAATGGGAAGACTGACAATCTCATCGCACGGTCACGCATCTCCTTCCCTGACAGTTGTGGTGCTGGCATATCATGATCTAATTTCCCTTTCCTGAAGTTTTCTCTACTTCTTCGAAACGGGTGATCTATCGATAAGAAATAACGATGACAATCAAACCAGCATGGCTTTCGACCATTTGATATATTGAAAGACTTTGGATGATCCATACAATATGGACAAGCCAACTTTTCGTGTGTACTCCATCCAGATAACATACCATAAGCAGGAAAGTCACTTATAGTCCACATAACCGCTGCCCTAAGGTTGAAATTTGCTTTCATGGAAACATCCCAAGTCCGTGCTCCATCCTCCCACAATACCTTCAACTCGTCTATAAGAGGTCTCAAGTAAAAATCTAGGCTCTTTCCAGGACTCTTGGGACCAGGAATCATGAGTGAAAGAAACAAGTATGGCTGTTTCATACATATCCAAGGAGGCAAGCTATACGGAGTAACAATCATAGGCCAACAGGAGTACGAAATAGCTGAGTGGCCGAATGGGTTGAAACCATCAGTGTACAATCAAAACCTCACATTTCTAAGTTCCAATGCAAATTCGGGATGTGCTAAGTTAAAATCTTTCCAAGCCTACCCATCTGTGGGATGGTTAAGTTCTTCATCTTTGGATGGAGATTTCGCATGCCAAGTCGTATGTTCAGCTGTTCTTGAAGACATGTACAATCTTTTGGGCCGATGCGTAATTGGAAAATACCTTAAAATCTTAAAAGGTATATTTGTGTTTTTTGTAGTCACACCCTATTTATTAGGCCTAAATCGATCATGACAGCAAAACGTGCACTTTATCTTCTATTCATTTTCCTTACAAAACAACATGCAACTGTTCAATCATGCATCAATCTTTTGATATCCAAGACCCAACTTCTTCACCATTTTTTTACAATAGTAGTAGTTATCGGGCAATTTTTCACCGACAGGCAACATACTCTTAGTAGCCCTCATGAGTGACTCAAAACACTCATTGCTCATGTTGTGATCAGCCTTGATGTTAAGTAATGTCGCCACTGCAGACAATATAGTGTGCTTCGTTCAACCATGCCATAATGTAATTCAGTCTTGTTCACATTACATACTTAAGCGTAAGAAAGAGGGACAATTTTTGTACAATTATGTCTTTTTTTGCAGCTACTGTTGAGAAACAGCTGGTTGTTATTTTCCTAGTCATAGTCACCATCCCCTTTTATGGATAAACTGATCATGCTTTTATATTAATCTAAGGTTATTTTTATATCATTGCTTTCTTAACCATGGCTGTTTTGAACTTCTTTCATACGGGTCAAACAAATTCAACATAATAGTAAGCATTATATAACATAACTTAAAGAAACTATATGCAATGAAAATAAACTGCTAAACACAGTCAAGTGAAGGAATTCAACATAGTGAAGGGATTCAAATAAACTGCTACACATAGCCAAAACTAGACCTAAGAAAGCCTTGGTTTTATTTTTTATAGTGCATTTTTCCATAGGAGGACCAATAGTTGAATCTATATCTGAAATTTAACCAAATTGGGGTAAAAAGGGTAGGAATTTTAATGTATGTGGTTCTAAATGTGGCTGGCATGAAATGTATTAGTTCAAACTAATGAGCCATAATTTTATAACTGATTCAACTAAAAGGTACAATTCAAGTTTAAGAAATATCCCGACCAAAAAAGATTGCCTTAGCATAATTAATTTTCATTACTCTGTGGGAAATCAGGAGAGCAGACAAAAAGAATATCATTCTTCAAACTTTATAAAAAAAATCCTTTCTCATGCTCTTTAAGTCTCAATAGATTTCTTCATATCACAGGTGCAATAGAAACAGAATCCTGACTCATAATTTGGAACGAAGAGAGTAATAAATTGTGAAAGGAAGATTAAATTATAACTTCAAATTAATTAAAGGGGTTACCAGGGGTGGTATGGTGGTGGTGAAGGTGTCGGTCGGCCAGATGTTAGTGGTGAGCGGCAATATTCTTCCTCTTTTCTTCTCCCCCTACTCCCTCTTCTCCCTCGTCTGCATTTCTCCATCTCTTTTTTTCTTCTCGACTGATTCGAGCGAATGCCTGAATCTGATTAAGGCTATAAGAATCAACGACCGCCATCAGTGACCGAATCCGGTCGCTAATTTTTTAAGATGTGGACATATCAGCGACCACTAGCGGTCGCTGATATAAAGTTATCATCGCACCAAAGTTTTGCACCAATTTTTAGGAGGGAAATTCATTCCAACGTCTGATCAGCGACCGCAAGCGGTCGTTGATATAAACTAGCGACTATAATCCTTTTTGGTCATAGATAGCGATCACTAGTACTATTATCAGTGACCGAATATTGCGGTCGCTGATATTATTGGTCACAGATAGAGCTTTTTCTTGTAGTGGAAGAGCATAGGGAAGCTTCTCGACGTCTTAACATGCCAAGATAAGAATAATAATAATAATAATAATATGAGGTTAAGTATGTGATTAAATAAATTGTAAATCCCTTATTTTGAGATAAATAAAGGGGTAGTATGAGTATGTAATCCTGACACTTGTCTAGTTCAGGAAAATGAATGTTTGTAGCGGTAACGCCACCAAATTCAGGTACTTGAAACCCGAACTCGGTGCTTTACGGTACCATTTCTATGACCGGAATAATACTAATAATAATAACGATAATATGAATATCAAACTTATCTTACATTTACCAGAGTCTAGTCCCAAGTACGCAACCTTTACTATAATTCTTTACATGATATATAATACATATCATTATATTAATACAGTCTAACTATTACAAAAGATACCACTAAACAGATTCTGTTTGCTTTCCTTTTCACTTGTTCTTAGTTGAACATTCAGGTTGATCACGCCTAGCTGAAAATATTTAAATTTAAAGCAAGAATGAGCATTTGGGTGCCCAGCAAGTAATAACAATTATAAATATAAATAGCTGAAAGAAATAAATGTTTTCTTTGTACATCACTTCTACAACAAATATATAGTTGTGAAGTAAACTGAACCGATAACAATAACCTAACAATTCTATCTCAAATTTTTGAAACTACATAATGACTATATATGGGGTTTAGTTGACATACTATAAACATTATTTTCAATTTTTGAATAGGTTTAGCAGAGTTTCATCCGCAAACCGTCATAACTTACGGGCGCGAGGGTGTACATCCCATGGACCCTCTATTGATCAATACTACATTGCAAGAACGATGTGATCGTTCACTCTGACCGCCTTGGGCGCATAAAAGTTTTCCCTTGATCGGGATGTTCATACTAGTCTGGAATCCGAACCAAAACAATTTGATTGTGTACAAAGAAGTTTTATCATATTCAATGATATTTCTATATATATATATATCAACATGTGATTAAATATAATGAATATCCAAGTGGGGACACTTGTCTAACCATATATAGAAATTAACAAACAGAATATAAATATCTGAAATACCATATACTAACATGTTGATAAATAATGATCGGATATAGAATATATACATGACAATAAGGATAATAATATAGTATAATAATAATAATATAATTTTGAAACTTATTACTCATGTCCATTGCATAAAGAAAATGCAAAGGTAAGATACTTGTCTAGTCTGCTGCTTATAATACGTAACTTAAATTTATCTTTTATCTAACGACCTATCATTAATAAGATCATTCGTTCGATTAGAATAACTTACTATAACACATAGTACTGCATTCTGCAGTCAGCACATAACCTAATCATATTATCACATATGTTTAACAACCATTGAATCACAAATAAACACATATCTAATCAAATTATCAAAGTCTAGATCAATTTTTGACACGTGTTGGCGTACCGACGGCTTTATCGGGTAATTAGCGAGTCTAAGACTCTATCCTCTAGTCCAACATCTATTTAGACTATTTAAATAACAGTCATAGCATTTTTAAATAACTTACAATAATTTTTAAACATTTATTATAATTTATCATGAATTTTCAAACACCGAAATCATTATTAAATATTAAACAATTATATTATCATTAATATTTAATTAATATTAAACTATTAATGAAACCATTGTAAAAATATTAAAGTTATTTATAATAACTCAAAATATTTTTAAAGTACTAATATTACCCTTAAATGATTTTTAAAATATTTAAAATCGTTTTAAAAAAATTACCATTAATATTAAAATATTAATGGACTATTTATCCAAACATTAAAAGTCATTAATTATAACTTAAAATATATTTAATTTATTTATATCCTTTTTAAATAATTTTTAAATATATAAAACCATTTTAAAACTATTTATTTAATATAATTATTAAATAAACTTAATATCATTAATATTAAATTATTAATAAAATTCTCCTTTAAATATTAAAAGTTATATTTTATAACTTAAAATATCTTTAAACACTTTATTTTTATTTTAAATGATTTTTTATAATATTAAAATCATTTTTAAACTAATTTAGTTAATATCATTATTAAATAAATCTAATACCATTAATATTAAAATATTAATATTTTTCATGATAAAATATCAAAAGTTATATTTTATAAGTTAAAATATTTTAATAACATTTATATAATTTTTATATAATTTTTAAATAATTAATTCTATTTTTCATCATTTATTTAATACTTTTATTAAATAACTTAAATATCATTAATATTAATTTATTAATAAAATTTCATCACAAAATATTAAAAATTATCAAAAATAACTAAAAATTATTTTTAAACACTTTATTCTTATTTAAAATGATTTTTATAGCATTAAAATCATTTTTCTCCAATTTATTTAATACACTAATTAAATAAATTAAATATCATTAATATTCAAATAATTATAAATATTAATAAAAAATATCTCAAATAATTAAAAGTTGTTTTTTATAATTTAAAATAATTTTTAAAATCATTTTTGTAATTTTTAGAATTTATTTTCTATTTTTAATCATTTTTAGGAAATTCAGAAAATAAAAATAATAGAAACCGTCGCTATAGGCTATAGCGACACATTTCTGTCGCGATAGGTGTTCTTGAGGCTCAAGAACACTGACAGTCAGTGTTCATGGTGCCTACTTTGACCGTCAGTATCTTGCTGGTCATATTGTTTTTGGGCAAGGTCTTGTAATGGTCTTGTAGTAGGGTTGTAACACTATAAAATACAACAACTAACATGGTCATACAACATAACAACGAGGAGATCCGTCCCTTCAAACTCTCTGTCAGAGCTTTCTTGGTTTTTTGGGTTACCCAGAAACCCAGTCAGCCTCGAGGGTCCAATTTGAGGCTCAATTTTCTTTAGGTTTTGGTCATTAACAAGTTATTTTTATGGTTCAAGCTTATAGTCTACATGACAAGGTACACATACCATATATCAGATCAATCAAACTACAACATAATCGTAAGCTAGCATCCGGTCAAACCTTGTCAGAGATGCTGTTCATCCTCTTTTCTGGAAATTCCAGAAATGCAAAATCAGTGGAAGTAGCCTACTTTGACCACTTTCTACAATCGATCTGTTGATTGTTTATGGGACCTTAAGGCATATTTATATAGTACAAACAATAGGCTACACTTTAATTACAACAACAACAACAAAAAAATATAACAACTGACAGATACAGGAGCGTAAATATGTTGTCAGACACTGAAATTAGTTTCTGGGTTACCCAGATTCATACTTGGTCATGGTCGGTCAACCGACTTTGACCGACTATAACATGAAATATAGACATTAAACAATTGTAAATCCACTTCCAGGTCGAAGACAACATAACAAGCTATAGAGCTAAAACATAAAACATCAAAAATCATGAACAAGGAAAGATCTAGAGACACTGACATTCGTTGTCAGACCGAAATGTTAAAATTTCCCAGAATTTTAAAAACTTCAAATTCGAGCACTTTAATGTTATGGATCTAACATCTAGTAACCCAGATCATCATTATGCACCATCTATAACATGTTTTAACAGAGAATCATAACATCTAACAACCGATTAATGGTCAGATTTTCAAGTAGGGTTCATACCTTTACTTTGATCAATCTTGATCTTAGGGTTCTAATTTGATATAAATGTTAGTGGGGCTCTGTTTGGGACTGATCTAGCTATTAATTTCATGGGTCTTGAGCTTGAGCGCATTTGGTAGAGAGTTTGTGGAAAATGAGTTAAGAAATGACCTTTTCTCTCTCCTTAATCTTATATAGATGTTAGATACAATGAATTGGTTGAGTGTATAGGTTGGTATGTATGTATATTTCAGTCACAATGTAGTCAAGGGTTGGTAACCAACTAAAGCATTAGCCAAAATTGCAAGTTAGCCTCAATTATTCACTAAAGGGCAAAATGGTCATTTGTCTTTCCAATTTAATGGCACATAGGTCATTTGGCAAACCCTTAGGGTTTGACCCATAGGGTTTGACCCAAAGATTAAGCACAAAATTATAGGATTTCTAGGATTTTGCAAATTAGGTTAAAATAAAATTTTAGTTTCTTAAAATTTGTAATTTGGGTTTTCTTATTAGTTTAGGTTTCTAATTATATAAACTTACATATTAGGTTTAAAGACTTACTAGTTAGCATTAAAATGACTAAATTAACAATTAACTTTTCCATTTAGCAATTAGGGTTTTCCATTTAAAAATTAGGATTTCAAAAATAGGAATTAGGGTTTATAAATATTAATTATGATTTTTTTTAAAAAAATTAGGGTTTCCCTCATTTGAGTTAATACCTATAACTCCGATCGTTAATCACATATCACGATTACATAACGACTTAACAAATTCATAGAGTCATACATAGCCTTCGAATTAGGGTTTCAAATCAAATAAGGTTTAATTATAATTTAAATATTAGGGTTTCCAATATAAATATTAGGATTTCTAAAATTTTATATTTCTAACTATTAATTATGGTTTACCTAATTAATCATAGAATTATATAATACACACATAAATCGCATAACACAGTTATATAACACAGCCTTGAATCACCCATCTTAATTTCAAAATAGGGTGAAATAAATTAATGCTAGGGTTTTGACATTAAACACCATAATTGACCAACCATTTTCCATACACACATACAGTACATAATTATAGCACTGAAAAATCAAAATATAATTAACATTATAATAAATATCATTAATCACATATCATAACTACTACACATATTTTGAAGTCTCATTTGACTTCAAACTGGAGTTTATCAGTAACATTAAAATTGTTCCATCAAAACTGATCCTCACATTAACCTTACACACATAGCATCCTTAATTATAACACTGACAAATAATAATATAATATTATTATTCTCATTCCTTGATCAAAATCCAAAATTATGGTTTTGGATTCCATATCTGATTTTAACTGTCATATATAACATTAATAATTAAGTTAAAAATAAATAACTTAATTAATTTGAAATAAATTCATATAATAAAATAAAATAATTATTATAATAATTCTATAATCCTTTCATATATTATTTAAATAATATAATAATCATGTTCTCCTAGAAAATAATTAATAAAAACATTTTTACTGTAAAATTAATTATTATAAGAATATAATTTATAATGATCAATAATTCTAAAATAAAATTATTTGCAAACATTCATGTAATAAATATATTTTTATTTATTACAATAATTACATAAGCTTTATCTTGTATAAATCATCATCCTTAAACAAAAAATTAATACGTAAAACTTCTGATTTAATTATATAGAAAATATCGGGTTATTACATTCACCCTCCCTTATAAATATTCCGTCCCCGGAATCACCGTTTTAAAAACTATACCAGGGTACATAGCATACATAATCCTTACAAGTAGATCTCGATCAAAATTGATCGATCTGATCTTTAACTATTTAACGAAAAGCTTATATATCTTATTAAACGGAAATTTGATTTCTAAGAGAACTCAAATTCCTCCTTCAAAATAATTTATAAAAAAAATTACTATATATAAGAAAATAATATGTAAGAAAATAAAATTTGTTCGAATAATACTTGGAGTTACATCCCCGGCTGCTACAGTTTCTTGAACGGTCATGTTGAAGATGCTTGCGGTTGATTCTGTTAGTCCATTTGTTGATGTTGGTCCCGTTGTCGCCAATGTCCTGTTGCCTTTCCTTGTTTGCACATTCCTTGCCTCGCTTCTCCTTCTTGTACTGTCTTCCACCTTATACTCCATTGATTCACACTTAAAACACACAGATTTGCCCTTTATCTCCTTTTCTTTCATCGTATAGATGATGAACATGTCTTTTGCCCCTCCATTATCCTAGCTATCACAAACGTTGCTACAGGACAGTTGATCCTCTAAATCCTAACAATACGAATGCCTTAAAGTCTTTGACGTTTGTTGTTCGATTATCTGGCTAATCTTCTCGCAACTAGTATTCCGTTCTGCATAGCTTAATCGTCCACATTCAAAAAAATCTGTATCGGGTCTGATTGTCCTCCAGCTCTGCTGATAGGTTCTTCTATCCTTGGGTTTCGTTTTCGTCTTGGCGACATTATCACAATTTATTCTTTATTTTAAGCCTTATCGTATACGTATAATCATATAACACAAAACTTTCTATTCGAATAATCATGTACTCAAAATATTAGATTTTAAAATTTTGGTTTTCTGCATTAACCAGTACTCGTATAATTAACTACTATCTTTATACCTACTTATTTCATTAATCCTTCATAGACTCATATTCATAACACTTGACATATCATTAATTCTATTTTTCATCATTTATTTAATACATTTGTTAAATAACTTAAATATCATTAATATTAATTTATTCATGAAATTTCATCACAAAATATTAAAAGTTATCAAAAATAACTTAAAAATATTTTTAAACACTTTATTCTTATTTAAAATAATTTTTGTAACATTAAAATCATTTTTCTACAATTTATTTAATACTCTAATTAAATAAATTATATATCATTAATATTCAAATAATTATAAATATTAATGAAAAATATCTCAAATAATTAAAAGTTATTTTTTATAATTTAAAATAATTTTTAAAACCATTTTTGTAATTTTTAGAATTTATTTTCTATTTTTAATCATTTTTCAGAAATTCAGAAAATGAAAATAATAGAAACCGTCGCTATAGGCTATAACGACGCATTTCTGTCGCGGTAGTTGTTCTTGAGGCTCAAGAACACTGACAGTCAGTGTTCATGGTGCTTACTTTGACCGTCAGTATCTTGCTGGTCAGATTGTTTTTGGGCAAGGTCTTGTAATGGTCTTGTAGTAGGGTTGTAACACTATACAATACAACAACTAACATGGTCATAGAACATAAGAAGGAGATCTGTCCCTTCAAACTCTCTGTCAGAGCTTTCTGGGTTTTCTGGGTTACCCAGAAACCTAGTCAGCCTCGGGGGTCCAATTTAAGGCTCAATTTTCTTTAGGTTTTGGTCATTAATAAGTTGTTTTTATGGTTCAAGCTTATAGTCAACATGACAAGGTACACATACCATACATCAGATCAATCAAACTATAACATAATCGTAAGCTAGTATCCGGTCAAACCTTGTCCGAGAGGCTGTTCATTCTCTTTTCTGGAAATTCCAGAAATTCAAAATCAATGCATGTGGCCTACTTTGACCACTTGCTACAATCGATCTGTTGATTGTTTATGGGACCTTAAGGCATATTTATATAGTACAAACAACAGGCTACACTTTAATTACAACAACAACAACAAAAAATATAACAACTGACAGATACAGGAGCGTAAATATGTTGTCAGACACTGAAATCAGTTTCTGGGTTACCCAGATTCATACTCGGTCATGGTCGGTCAACCGACTTTGACCGATTATAACATGAAATATAGACATTAAACAACTGTAAATCCAGTTCCAGGTCAAAGACAACATAACAAGCTATAGAGCTAAAACATAAAACATAAAAAATCATGAACAAGGAAAGATCTAGAGCCACTGACATTCGTTGTCAGATGAAAATGTTAAACTTTCCCAAAATTTTAAAAACTTCAAATCCGAGCACTTTGATGTTATGGATCTAACATCTAGTAACCCAGATCATCGTTATACACCATATATAACATGTTTTAACAGAGAATCATAACATCTAACAACCGATTAATGGTCTGATTTTCAAGTAGGGTTCATACCGTTACTTTGATCAATCTTGATCTTAGGGTTCTGATTTGATATAAAAGTTAGTGGGGCTCTATTTGGGACTGGTCTAGCCATTAATTTCATGGGTCTTGAGCTTGAGAGCATTTGGTAGAGAGTTTGTGCAAAATGAGTTAACAAATGACCTTTTCTCTCTCCTTAATCTTATATAGATGTTAGATGCAATGAATTGGCTGAGTGTATAGGATGGTATGTATGTATATTTCAATCACAAGGAAGTCAAGGGTTGCTAACCAACTAAAGCATTAGCCAAAATTGCAAGTTAGACTCAATTATTCACTAAAGGGCAAAATGGTCATTTATCTTTCCAATTTAATGGCACATAGGTCATTTGGCAAACCCTTAGGGTTTGACCCTTACGGTTTAACCCTAAGGCTAAGCACTAAATTATAGGATTTCTAGAATTTTTCAAATTAGGTTAAAATAAAATTTTAGTTTCTTAAAATTTGTAATTTTGGTTTTCATAATTAGTTTAGGTTTCTAATTATATAAACTTATATATTAGGTTTAAAGACTTACTAATTAGCATTAAAATGACTAAATTAGCAATTAACTTTTCCATTTAGCAATTAGGGTTTCAAAAATAGGAATTAGGGTTTATAAATATTAATTAAATAGGATTTTCAAAAAAAATATTAGGGTTTCCCTAATTTGAGTTAATACCTATAACTCCGATCGTTAATCACATATCACGATTACATAACGACTTAACAAATTCATAGAGTCATACATAGCCTTCGAATTAGGGTTTCAAATCAAATAGGGATTAGATATAATTTAAATATTAGTGTTTCCAATATAAATATTAGGATTTCTAGATTTTCATATTTCTAACTATTAATTAGGGTTTACCTAATTAACCATAGAATTATATAACACACACATAAATCGCATAATACAGTTATATAACACAGTCTTGAATCACCCATCTGAATTTCAAAATAGGGTGAAATAAATTAATGTTAGGGTTTTAACATTAAACACCATAATTGACCAACCATTTTTCAGACACATACAGTACATAATTATAGCACTGAAATATCAAAATATAAAAAATATCATTAATCACATATCATAACTACTAGACATAAGGCTAATACTATAGTATAATAATAATAATATAATTATGAAACTTATTACTCATGTCCATTGCATAAAGAAAATGCAAAGGTAAGATACTTGCATGGTCTGCTGCTTACAATGCACAACTTAAATTTATCTTTTATCTCACGACTTATCATTAATGAGATCATTTGTTCGATTAGAATAACATACTATAACACATAGTACTGCATTTCGCACTCAGCACATAACCTAATCACATTGTCACATATGTTTAACAACCATTGAATCACAAATAAATACATATCTAATCAAATTATCTAAGTCCAGATCAATTTTTGGCACGTGTTGGCGTACCGACGGCTTTATCGGGTAATTAGTGAGTCTAAGACTCTATCCTATAGTCCAACATCTATTTCGACTATTTAAACAACTGTCATAGCATTTTTAAATGACTTTCAATAATTTTTAAAGATTTATTATAATTTATCATGAATTTTCAAACACTGGAATCATTATTAAATATTAAACAATTCTATTATCATTAATATTTAATTAATATTAAACTATTAATGAAACCATTGCCAAAATGTTAAAGTTATTTATAATAACTCAAAATATTTTTAAATTACTAATATTACCCTTAAATGATTTTTAAAACATTTAAAATCAGTTTTAAATAATTACCATTAATATTAAAATATTAATGAACTATTTATCCAAATATTAAAAGTCATTAATTATAACTTAAAATATTTTAAATTCATTTATATCCTTTTTAAATGATTTTTAAATATATAAAACTATTTTTAAACTATTTATTTAATATAATTATTAAATAAACTTAATATCATTAATATTAAATTAATATCATTAATATTAAATTATTAATTAAATTCTCCTTTAAATATTAAAAGTTATATTTTATAACTTAAAATATCTTTAAACACTTTTTTTCATTTTAAATGATTTTTATAATATTAAAATTATTTTAAATTAATTTATTTAATATCATTATTAAATAAAATATATATTATTAATATTAAAATATTAATATTTTTCATGAAAAAATATCAAAAGTTATATTTTATAACTTAAAATATTTTTATAACCTTTATATAATTTTTAAATCATTAATTATATTTTTCATCATTTATTTAATACATTTATTAAATAACTTAAATATCATTAATATTAATGTATTCATGAAATTTCATCACAAAATATTAAAAGTTATCAAAAATAACTTAAAAATATTTTTAAACACTTTATTCTTATTTAAAATAATTTTTATAACATTAAAATCATTTTTCTCCAATTTATTTAATACACTAATTGAATAAATTAAATATCATTAATATTCAAATAATTATAAATATTAATGAAAATTATCTCAAAAAATTAAAAGTTATTTTTATAATTTAAAATAATTTTTAAAACCATTTTTGTAATTTTTAGAATTTATTTTCTATTTGTAATCATTTTTCGAAAATTCAGAAAATAAAAATAATAGAAATCGTCGCTATAGGCTATAACGACGCATTTCTGTCGCGATAGGTGTTCTTGAGGCTCAAGAACACTGACAGTCAGTGTTCATGGTGCCTACTTTGACCGTCAGTATCTTGCTGGTCATATTGTTTTTGGGCAAGGTCTTGTAATGGTCTTGTAGTAGGGTTGTAACACTATACAATACAATAACTAACATGGTCATACAATATAACAACGAGGAGATCCGTCCCTTCAAACTCTCTGTCAGAGCTTTCTTGGTTTTTTGGGTTACCCAGAAACCCAGTCAGCCTCGAGGGTCCAATTTGAGGCTCAATTTTCTTTAGGTTTTGGTCATTAACAAGTTGTTTTTATGGTTAAAGCTTATAGTCTACATGACAAGGTACACATACCATATATCAGATCAATCAAACTACAACATAATCGTAAGCTAGCACCCGGTCAAACCTTGTCAGAGAGGCTGTTCATCCTGTTTTCTGGAAATTCCAGAAATGCAAAATCAGTGCATGTGGCCTACTTTGACCACTTGCTACAATTGATCTGTTAATTATTTATGGGACCTTAAGGCATATTTATATAGTACAAACAACAGGCTACACTTTAATTACAACAACAACAACAAAAAATATAACAACTGACAGATACAGGAGCGTAAATATGTTGTCAGACACTGAAATCAGTTTTTGGGTTACCCAGATTCATACTCGGTCATGGTCGGTCAACCGACTTTAACCGATTGTAACATGAAATATAGTCATTAAACAACTGTAAATCCAGTTCCAGGCCAAAGACAACATAACAAGCTATAGAGCTAAAACATAAAACATCAAAAATCATAAACAAGGAAAGATCTAGCGCCAATGACATTCGTTGTCAGACGAAAATGTTAAACTTTCCCAGAATTTTAAAAACTTCAAATTCGAGCACTTTGATGTTATGGATCTAACATCTAGTAACCCAGATCATCGTTATACACCATATATAACATGTTTTAACAGACAATTATAACATCTAACAACCGATTAATGGTCAGATTTTCAAGTAGGGTTCATTCCTTTACTTTGATCAATCTTGATCTTAGGGTTCTGATTTGATATAAAAGTTAGTGGGGCTCTGTTTGGGACTGGTCTAGCTATTAATTTCATGGGTATTTAGCTTGAGAGCATTTGGTAGAGAGTTTGTGCAAAATGAGTTAATAAATTACCTTTTTCTCTCTCCTTAATCTTATATAGATGTTAGATGCAATGAATTGGCTGAGTGTATAGGCTGGTATGTATGTATATTTCAGTCATAAGGAAGTCAAGGGTTGGTAACCAACTAAAGCATTAGCCAAAATTGCAAGTTAGCCTCAATTATTCACTAAAGGGAAAAATGGTCATTTGTCATTCCAGTTTAATGGCACATAGGTCATTTGGCAAACCCTTAGGGTTTGACCCTTACGGTTTAGCCCTAAGGTTAAGCACAAAATTATAGGATTTCTAGGATTTTGCAAATTAGGTTAAAATAAAATTTTAGTTTCTTAAAATTTGTAATTTGGGTTTTCTTAATTAGTTTAGGTTTCTAATTATATAAACCTATATATTAGGTTTAAAGACTTACTAATTAACATTAAAATGACTAAATTAGCAATTAACTTTTCAATTTAGCAATTAGGGTTTTCCATTTGAAAATTAAGGTTTCAAAAATAGGAATTAGGGTTTATAAATATTAATTAATTAGGATTTTCAAAAAAAAATTTAGGGTTTCCCTAATTTGAGTTAATACCTATAACTCCAATCGTTAATCACATATCACGATTACATAACGACTTAACAAATTCATAGAGTCATACATAGCCTTCAAATTAGGGTTTCAAATCAAATAGGGTTTAATTATAATTTAAATATTAGGGTTTCCAATATAAATATTAGGATTTCTAGAATTTCATATTTCTAACTATTAATTAGGGTTTACCTAATTAACCATAGAATTATATAATACACACATAAATCGCATAATACAGTTATATAACACAGTCTTGAATCACCCATCTGAATTTCAAATTACGGTGAAATAAATTAATGCTAGGGTTTTGACAATAAACACCATAATTGACCAATAATTTTCCATACACACATACAGTACATAATTGTAAGACCTCAACTTTTATAAATAAAGATGAATTTTCTATAAATATCATTTTTGAATATTATGGAGTTAATTTGATATAATGTTATAGTTGTGGGTAATATTTATAAATTTTGCAAAGTACGTAAGTTGTTATATAATATTCGATTGGTCAGAGAATATTCGTTTTAACAGGGAATATTCGTACAACGACACAATTATTGGTGGACCCCACAACAGAATTATTGTCGGGTTGAGAAAACGACAAAAATATTTTATTAAAAATAACGGCGAAAGTTTTACCATTGATACTGTTGAACTACTCGGTAGTAAAAGTACAGTAATACGTGTGGTTGCATAGTAGCACACGGTATTGATTATTAATGCTTATGTGAGAAGTCACTCAGTTTGATTCAATTATTGTCAGTTAATAATATGAATTATTTAGCGATAATGACGTTTTGTTTTATTCGTATTATTAACGTAATAAAACAAAAACATCTTTTTATATAAAACAGAATACTTTATTAAAGTTATTCTATAAATAGAATATATTATATTTTATGTAAAAGATTTTTCTTTAAATATGGACCGTCAGATTAAAGTAATCAATCTGCACCGTTCATGGATTAGTTACTATGCATTCTATTTTTCTATAAATAGCAGCTCATTCCTTCATTATTTCTTACGAATTCACTGAACTCTAGAGAGAGAAACTATAGTGAGAAACTATAGAGTAAGAACAAGAGTATTCTTCTACTTAACTACTTTCTTATTTCAGCTCTTCTTAAAAACGGTAAGGGGTGTTATTCTTTCTTATTCATGAAGAGAACTGTTGTTATTCCATTTCTTATTATTCTGTTGGAATAACCTGTATACGCGGTCTACCCTATACTTGGTGACATTCTTCTATTATTCTGTTGGAACATCCTGTCTGTGTGTTTTACACCGGACCTGGTTCCGTTTTTATTATTATTCTGTTGGAACATCCTGTCTGTGTGGTTTACACCGGACCTGGTTCCGTTTTTGTTATTATTCTGTTGGAACATCCTGTCTGTGTGTTTTACACCAGACCTGGTTCCGTCTTGTTATTATTCTGTTGGAACATCCTGTCTGTGTGTTTTACACCGGACCTGGTTCTATTATTTATTATTCTGTCAGAATATCCTGTCTGTGCGTTTACGCCGGACCTGGCTCCATTATTTATTATTCTGTAGGAATAACCTGTATGTGCGGTCTATCGCATGCATGGTGATTTCTTTTGTTATTCCATTCTTTATTATACTCAGTTGGTTAAGTTTTGACATCTATACTCCATGAAACTTGTGGAATATTCTTGATAATTACGTTTCATCCAGTATCTTTTCATGAAAATATTCTTCTAAGCATTCTTGAATTTTACTCCACAAAGCAGTATCATGTTGACAATTTGGACGTTGTTAATTCTTGGATAAATTAATTCTTGAATTTTTTTATTGAATTCTTATATCATTGTCATCGTCCTCATGTTTATAAAATGTTGAAAGTCATTTGTGGCCTGTAGTGCATAGATGGACTTGGTATGATTATGACCAGGGATTATTTGGTATAATCATGACCGTAATGTTACAAATGATGTGATAAAAGTCCTCATTGGCCCGTAGTGCATTGATGGACAGTTGTTGGCATGATCATGACCATTAATGAATACACGAATATCCTTGGCCGTAGTGCAGGGGTGATTCGATGATGTGGATTATTTTATTAAGCTGAGTCCCAGCGATAACAGTGTTGAAAAACCTTTTAAATCATAAAAGATAGTAGAGTTTATTTTCTACTTGACTCTTTTAATGGATTGCTTGTTCCGCTGCAGTTAAACTTGATGTCTATTATATTTTATCAGTTTAACATTGTTGAAGGCTAATGATAATTTATTCTGCATTATCTTAGTCATAATATTTCTTACTGGGCTAGTTGAGCTCACCCTTTCTTTCACTGTTCTCTTCAGGAAATGAGAACGTAGCTGGGGCAAGTCGGGGAACGGAGTGATGGTCCGAATGATAGTATTAGTTAGTAGTCCTCACTATTCTATGTAATGGTGTGTTAATAAATGTAATAAGGACTCCATTGAGTATGAATAATTTCTAGATGATAATATTTGTATTCAAACTCACAGTTTATGTTTTGTCGTATTGTACACGACTGTTGTATTAGTAAGTTGTATTTGTATTCTGTACTATGTATCTGACGACCCAAGATGGGTGATGTATACCTGATTTTGGGGGCGTCACAGTTGGTATCAGAGCTTAGGGATATGATCCCTGGCTAAGATGTGAGAATAGAACTAGGAGGGGAGAGACGGGGAATTCCTTCGCTAGTATGACCTACCTAAGTTTATTTGGTATTTAATTGGTTGGTCAGAGTATATTGATAATATGTGACATGTTAATTAACCTTTGTTTTGTGGCAGTATTTGAAAATGGCAGCTGAAAATGTCAACAATGGAGTGAATGAGACCGTGGCACCTCTAATCACCAACCAGGATAATGTAATATCAGGCGAAGAAGAAATTAGAGATATCTACGTGGTAAGTGAAGAACTAATAGTTGCACCCGAGTTAGTGGCAGAGGTAGCAGCTGAGAGTGAGGAAGAAGAGGAAGAAGAGGAAGAATAGGAACCTGAGGAGAATTGGTTAGAAGAAGTTTATGATCAAAACTTAGAATTACAAAATCGTGTTCATGAGTTAGAAGAGCAGGCTGAAGAACGGCAGGCGGTCGTGGAGCAAAGAGATCTAACGATTCAAAATTGTGTTACCCGATATGTGATGCTCGAACAAAATCACGCTTTGGCACAGTGTAAGATATTAAAGTTGGAATCTGAGAATTCAAATATCAAGGATCAGCTGAAAGAAGAAATAACTGAACGAGTGAGAATGAAGGATGTGTGGGTAAAAGCCGCACGACGTGTTGATATTGTGGAAAGAGACGTCCGATCCAAAAAGGCTAAAATAGATGATATACATTTCTCTTTTTGGACAGCAATTGGGAGAACCCAACATCGAGCTTTGAATTACCCTGTACAGAGCAGTCAATCTGAACTCGATATGGATCGAGGATTGATGATTCAGATCATGAATCAGGAGTATGATGAAGCAGTTGAGGGTGGAATATGCCCTATATTAAAGTCAATTCCAATGATAGTGATGACACCAAATGCTACCCCAGACAAGTCAAAGCCGGGTAGTTCAAAGGAGAGTGGTTGTCATGACTTCCCAACAAGTGAGGAACCCAAATAAAGTTATCGCGGGTAAGCTAATCATAAACCCTTGTGAAGTTTGTACCTTATTCGATACTGGTTCTACCCACTCTTGTATCTCACCTAGTTGTGTTCAACGTTTAAACTTGGCTCTTAAAAAAAATTGACTTTTACTTATCTATTGAAACTCTGTTAGGAGGAACCTTCGTTAACTCCACTATTTATAAATCTTGTTTGATTCAAATCGACACTTTCACGTTACCTGTTGATCTTATCTCTTTGAAAATACCTTCCTTTGATGTGATTTTTAGAAACGATTGGTTAACTACTCATCATGCTTTTCGTAAGGTTGTTAGCTTTCATATTCCTAACCAATCTGTTATGCAAATTCAAAGTAACCAAACCACTAAAGTCAATCATTGTCATATCAAGCCATAAATAAAGAGCCCCGATCCTTTCGCTGATGACTTCCTGGTGTGGAATGCACCGAAGCCAGATTTTTCGTAGGAGATGTTGTAAATGACGATGACAAGTTGATAGGTATCAATATGACGTGTTATCCAAGTCTGGGATAAGAGTCACAGTTTTGAATGATATTTCTATTGTTAATAAATTTCCTGACGTATTCTTAAAAACTTCCTAGCCTACCCCTAGAGCGTGAAATCGAATTTTGTATTGACCCCAGTACAAAACCCATTTCTTAAACCCTCAAATATTTCTTTACTTAAAACGAACGTATCATGCGCCAAAGATGTTGGCTCGAGCTGTTAAAGATTACGATCGTACCATTTAATATCATTGTGGAAAAGCGAACGTGGTAGCTGACGCGTTGAGTAGAAGATCGTATGCGTTTATAAGTTCGAATATACAAACCCACGTGAAGATAACGAATATACGAGTAGAATCGACTTTAATCGATAAAGTTAAAGTCGCTCAAGCTACATACTCAGAGCAGATGAATGAAGAAGGTTCAAGAGGGCGTTATTCTAGAAGCAAGAATCGATGATGAAAGAATACTTCGATTCAACTCCAGACTTTTTATTCCTAATAACCCTGATTTAAAGTATGAAATCATGATGGAGGCGCACAACACACCGTTTGCAATCCATCCTGGAAGTACCAAAATGTATCATGATCTTCGTCATATATTTTGGTGGAGCAATATGAAGAGAGAGATAGCACTGTTTATCTCAAGGTGTCTAACTTGTCAATGAGTCAAAGCGGAGCATCAAGTACCAAAAGGTCCATTGCAACCACTTAAAATTCTAGAATAGAAGTGGGAGCATATTACCATGGATTTCGTTACCGGTCTTCCTAAGGTTTCTCAAGGTATAGATGCGATTTGGGTCATTGTTGATAGATTGACCAAGTCTGCTCATTTCTTACCAATACGAGAAACTTATACACTTGAACGTCTTGCTCGTATGTACATAAACGAGATTGTAAGACTGCATGGTATGCCAGTATCTATAGTTTCTGATCGAGACCCAAGATTTACTTCACGATTTTGGGTTAGTTTACAAAAAGCTATGGGCACAGATTTACGATTTAGTTCGGCATATCATCCTCAGACGGACGGACAATTAGAGAGGACTATTCAAACTCTAGAAGATTTATTAAGACTCTGTGTCCTTGACTTCAAGGGAAGTTGGGACAAGTTCTTACCATTGGTGGAGTTTTCCTACAACAACAGTTATCAAGCAAGTATTGGCATGGCTCCATTCGAAGCATTGTATGGAAGAAAATTTCGTTCTCCAGTATGCTGGGATGAGGTGGGTGAAGCAACGTTGTTGGGACCGGAGTTGGTACGTATGACTACAGAAAAGATTCAAACGATCCGACAACGTATAAAAACCTCACAAGATCGATAAAAGAGTTATGCTGATCTTCATCGAAAGGACGTGGAATTTGATGTAGGAGATCATGTGTTCTTACGTGTTGCTCCATGGAAAGGAGTTACGAGATTTTGAAAGAGAGGAAAGCTCAATCCTCAATTCATCGGTCCATTTTTAATCCTCGATCGAGTAGGAACTGTGGCTTATAGACTCGCTTTACCGCCAAGTATGTCTCGTGTTCATAACGTTTTTCACATATCCATGTTACGCAAATATGTGGAAGACCCGAACCACATTATTGAGTTAGAACCGGACGAAATAGCGGAGGATTTGACGTATGAAGAAGTTCCTGTTCAAATCTTGGATAAGAAGGAACATATTCTACGCTCTAAGGTTATACCTCATGTCAAAGTTTTGTAGAGAAACCACGATGTTGAGGAAATGACTTGGGAATTAGAATTTGAAATAAAATCATGGTATCCTTATCTCTTCGACATACCAGGTACGTACCCTAATTTCGAGGGTAAAATTTCATAAGAAGGGGAGGTTGTAAGACCCCAACTTTTATAAATAAAGATGAATTTTCTATAAATATCAATTTTGAATATTATGGAGTTAATTTGATATAATATTATAGTTGTGGGTAATATTTATAAATTTTGCAAAGTACGCAAGTTGTTATATAATATTCGATTGGTCGGGGAATATTCGTTTTAACAGAGAATATTTGTACAACGGCACAATCATTGGTGGACCCCACAACGAAATTATTGTCAAATTGAGAAAACGACAAAAATATTTTATTAAAAATAACGGCGGAAGTTTTACCATTGATACTGTTGAACTACTCGGTAGTAAAAGTACAGTAATACGTGTGGTTGCATAGTAGCACACGGTATTGATTATTAATGCTTATGTGAGAAGTCACCCAGTTTGATTCAATTATTGTCAGTTAATAATATGAATTATTTAGCGATAATGACGTTTTGTTTTATTCGTATTATTAACGTAATAAAACAAAAACATCTTTTTATATAAAACAGAATACTTTATTAAAGTTATTCTATAAATAGAATATATTATATTTTATTTAAAAGATTTTTCTTTAAATATGGACCGTCAGATTAAAGTAATCAATCTGCACCGTTCATGGATTAGTTACTATGCATTCTATTTTTCTATAAATAGCAGCTCATTCCTTCATTATTTCTTACGAATTCACTGAACTCTAGAGAGAGAAACTATAGAGAGAAACTATAGAGAGAGAGAAGAAGAGTATTCTGCTACTTAACTACTTCCTTATTTCAGCTCTTCTTTAAAACGGTAAGGGGTGTTATTCTTTCTTATTCATGAAGAGAACTGTTGTTATTCCATTTCTTATTATTCTGTTGGAATAACCTGTATACGCGGTCTACCCTATACTTGGTTACATTCTTCTATTATTCTGTTGGAACATCATGTCTGTGTTTTATACCGGACATGGTTCCGTTTTTATTATTATTCTGTTGGAACATCCTGTCTGTGTATTTTACACCGGACCTGATTCCGTTTTTGTTATTATTCTGTTGGAACATCCTGTCTGTGTGTTTTACATCGGACCTGGTTCCGTCTTGTTATTATTCTGTTGGAACATCCTGTCTGTGTGTTTTACACCGGACCTAGTTCTATTATTTATTATTCTGTCGGAGTATCCTGTCTGTACGTTTACGCCGGACCTGGTTCCATTATTTATTATTATGTAGGAATAACCTGTCTGTGCGGTCTATCGCATGCATGGTGATTTCTTTTGTTATTCCATTCTTTATTATACTCAGTTGGTTAAGTTTTAACTTCTATACTCCATGAAACTTGTGAAATATCCTTGATAATTGCGCTTCATCCAGTACCTTTTCATGAAAATATTTTTCTAAGCATTCTTGAATTTTACTCCACAAAGCAGTATCATGTTGACAATTTGGACGTTGTTAATTCTTGGATAAATTAATTCTTGAACTTGTTTTATTTAATTCTTATATCATTGTCATCATCCTCATGTTTATAAAATGTTGAAAGTCATCTGTGGCCTGTAGTGCATAGATGGACTTGGTATGATTATGACCAAGGATTATTCGGTATAATCATGACCGTAATGTTACAAATGATGTGGTAAAAGTCCTCATTGGCCCGTAGTGGATTGATGGACAGTTGTTGACATGATCATGACCATTAATGAATACACGAATATCCTTGGCCGTAGTGCAGGGGTGATTCGATGATGTGGATTATTTTATTAAGCTGAGTCCCAGCGATAACAGTGTTGAAAAACCTTTTAAATCATAAAAGATAGTAGAGTTTATTTTCTACTTGACTCTTTTAATGGATTGCTTGTTCCGCTGCAGTTAAACTTGATGTCTATTATATTTTATCAGTTTAACAGTGTTGAAGGCTAATGATAATTTATTCTGCATTATCTTAGTCATAATATTTCTTACTGGGCTAGTTGAGCTCACCCTTTCTTTCACTGTTCTCTTCAGGAAATGAGAACGTAGCTGGGGCAAGTCGGGGAACGGAGTGATGGTCCGAATGATAGTATTAGTTAGTAGTCCTCACTATTCTATGTAATGGTGTGTTAATAAATATAATAAGGACTCCATTGAGTATGAATAATTTCTAGATGATAATATTTGTATTCAAACTCACAGTTTATGTTTTGTCGTATTGTACACGACTGTTGTATTAGTAAGTTGTATTTGTATTCTGTACTATGTATCTGACGACCCAAGATGGGTGATGTATACCTGATTTTGGAGGCGTCACAATAATTATAGCACTGAAAAATCAAAACACTATTAACATTATAATAAATATCATTAATCACATATCATAACTACTAGACATAAGGTTAATAATATAATATAATAATAATAATAATATAATTCTGAAACTTATTACTCATGTCCATTTCATAAAGGAAATGCAAAGGTAAGATACTTGCCTGGTCTGCTGCTTACAATACGCAACTTAAATTTATCTTTTATCTCACGACCTATCATTAATAAGATCATTCGTTCGATTAGAATAACATACTATAACACATAGTACTGCATTTCGCACTCAACACATAACCTAATCACATTGTCACATATGTTTAACAACCATTGAATCACAAATAAACACATATCTAATCAAATTATCTAAGTCCAAATTAATTTTTGACACGTGTTGGCGTACCGACGGCTTTATCGGGTAATTAGTGAGTCTAAGACTCTATCCTATAGTCCAACATCTATTTAGACTAATTAAATAACTGTCATAGCATTTTTAAATGACTTGCAATAATTTTTAAAGATTTATTATAATTTATCATGAATTTTCAAACACCGGAATCATTATTAAATATTAAACAATTCTATTATCATTAATATTTAATTAATATTAAGCTATTAATGAAACCATTGCCAAAATGTTAAAGTTATTTATAATAACTCAAAATATTTTTAAATTACTAATATTACCCTTAAATGATTTTTAAAACATTTAAAATCTTTTAAATAATTACCATTAATATTAAAATATTAATGAACTATTTATCAAAATATTAAAAGACATTAATTATAACTTAAAATATTTTTAATTCATTTATATCCTTTTTAAATGATTTTTAAATATATAAAACTGTTTTTAAACTATTTATTTAATATAATTATTAAATAAACTTAATATCATTAATATTAAATTAATATCATTAATATTAAATTATTAATTAAATTCTCCTTTAAAATTAAAAGTTATATTTTATAACTTAAAATATCTTTAAACAGTTTACTTTCATTTTAAATGATTTTTATAATAATAAAATTATTTTTAAACTAATTTATTTAATATCATTATTAAATAAATCTAAAATCATTAATATTAAAATATTAATATTTTTCATGACAAAATATCAAAAGTTATATTTTATAACTTAAAATATTTTTATAATCTTTATATAATTTTTAAATCATTAATTCTATTTTTCATCATTTATTTAATACATTTATTAAATAACTAAAATATCATTAATATTAATTTATTCATGAAATTTCATTACAAAATATTAAAAGTTATCAAAAATAACTTAAACATATTTTTAAACAATCTATTCTTATTTAAAATAATTTTTATAACATTAAAATCATTTTTCTCCAATTTATTTAAGACACTAATTATATAAATTAAATATCATTAATATTCAAATAATTATAAATATTAATGAAAATTATCTCAAATAATTAAAAGTTATTTTTTATAATTTAAAATAATTTTTAAAACCATTTTTGTAATTTTTAGAATTTATTTTCTATTTTTAATCATTTTTCAAAAATTTAGAAAATAAAAATAATAGAAACCGTCACTATAGGCTATAACGACGCATTTCTGTCGCGATAGGTGTTCTTGAGGCTCAAGAACACTGACAGTCAGTGTTCATGGTGCCTACTTTGACCGTAAGTATCTTGCTGGTCAGATTGTTTTTGGGCAAGGTCTTGTAATAGTCTTGTAGTAGGGTTGTAACACTGTACAATACAACAACTAACATGGTCATACAACATAAGAACGAGGAGATCTGTCCCTTCAAACTCTCTGTCAGAGCTTTCTAGGTTTTCCGGGTTACCCAGAAACCTAGTCAGCCTCGAGGGTCCAATTTGAGGCTCAATTTTCTTTAGGTTTTGGTCATTAACAAGTTATTTTTATGGTTCAAGCTTATAGTCTACATGACAAGGTACACATACCACACATTAGATCAATCAAACTACAACATAATCGTAAGCTAGCATCCGGTCAAACTTTGTCAGAGAGGCTGTTCATCCTGTTTTCTGGAAATTCCAGAAATACAAAATCAGTGCATGTGGCCTACTTTGACCACTTGCTTCAATCGATCTGTTGATTGTTTATGGGACCTTAAGCAATATTTATATAGTACAAACAACATGCTACATTTTAATTACAACAACAACAAAAAATATAACAACTGACAGATACAGGAGCGTAAATATGTTGTCAGACACTGAAATCAGTTTCTGGGTTACCCAGATTCATACTCGGTCATGGTCGGTCAACCGACTTTGACCGATTATAACATGAAATATAGACATTAAACAACTATAAATCCACTTCCAGGTCAAAGACAACATAACAAGCTATAGAGCTAAAACATGAAACATCAAAAATCATGAACAAAATGTTAAACTTTCCCAGAATTTTAAAAACTTCAAATCCGAGCACTTTGATGTTATGGATCTAACATCTAGTAACCCAGATCATCGTTATACACCATATATAACATGTTTTAACAGAGAATTATAACATCTAACAACCGATTAATGGTCAGATTTTCAAGTAGGGTTCGTACCTTTACTTTGATCAATCTTGATCTTAGGGTTCTGATTTTATATAAAAGTTAGTGGGGCTCTGTTTGAGACTGGTCTAGCTATTAATTTCATGAGTCTTTAGCTTGAGAGCATTTGGTAGAGAGTTTGTGCAAAATGAGTTAACAAATGACCTTTTCTCTCTCCTTAATCTTATATAGATGTTAGATGCAATGAATTGGCTGAGTGTATAGGCTGGTATGTATGTATATTTCAATCACAAGGAAGTCAAGGGTTGGTAACCAACTAAAGCATTAGCCAAAATTGTAAGTTAGACTCAATTATTCACTAAAGGGCAAAATGGTCATTTGTCTTTCCAATTTAATGGCACATAGGTCATTTGACAAACCCTTAGGGTTTGACCCTTATGGTTTAACCCTAAGGTTAAGCACAAAATTATAGGATTTCTAGGATTTTGCAGATTAGGTTAAAAAAAAATTTAGTTTCTTAAAATTTGTAATTTGGGTTTTCTTAATTAGTTTAGGTTTCTAATTATATAAACCTATATATTAGGTTTAAAGACTTACTAATTAACATTAAAATGACTAAATTAGCAATTAACTTTTCTATTTAGCAATTAGGGTTTTCCATTTGAAAATTAGGGTTTCAAAAATAGGAATTAGAGTTTATAAATATTAATTAATTAGGATTTTCAAAAAAAAAATTAGGGTTTCCCTAATTTGAGTTAATACCTATAACTCCGATCGTTAATCACATATCACGATTACATAACGACTTAGCAAATTCATAGAGTCATACATAGCCTTCGAATTAGGGTTTCAAATCAAATAGGGTTTAATTATAATTTAAATATTAGGGTTTCCAATATAAAAATTAGGATTTCTAGAATTTCATATTTCTAACTATTAATTAGGGTTTACCTAATTAACCGTAGAATTATATAATACACACATAAATTGCATAATACAGTTACATAACACAGTCTTGAATCACCCCATCTGAATTTCAAAATAGGGTGAAATAAATTAATGCTAGGGTTTTGACATTAAACACCATAAGTGACCAACCATTTTCCATACACACATACAGTACATAATTATAGCACTGAAAAATCAAAATATAATTAACATTATAATAAATATCATTAATCACATATCATAACTACTAGACATATTTTAAAGTCTCATTTGACTTCAAACTAGGGTTTATTAGTAACATTAAAATTGTTCCATCAAAACTGATCCTCACATTAACCTTACACACATAGCATCCCTAATTATAACACTGACAAATAATAATATAATATTATTATTCTCATTCCTTGATCAAAATCCTAAATTAGGGTTTTGGATTCTATATCTAATTTTAACTGTCATATATAACATTAATAATTAAGTTAAAAATAAATAACTTAATTAATTTGAAATAAATTCATATAATAAAATAAAATAATTATTATAATAATTCAATAATCCTTTCATATATTATTTAAATAATATAATAATCATGTTCTCCTTGAAAATAATTAATAAAAATATTTTTATTGTAAAATTAATTATTATAAAAATATAATTTATGATGATCAATAATTCTAAAATAAATTTTTTTGCAAACATTCATGTAATAAATATATTTTTATTTATTACAATAATTATATAAGCTTTATCTTGTACAAACCCTGATCCTTAAAAAAAAAATTATACGTAAAACTTCTGATTTAATTATATAAAAAATATCGGGTTATTACATTCACCCTCCCTTATAAATATTCTGTCCCCGGAATCACCGTTTTAAAATCTATACCAGGGTACATAGCATACATAATCCTTACAAGTAGATCTCAATCAAAATTGATCGATCTGATCTTTAACTATTCAGCAAAAAGTTTATCTATCTTATTAAACGGAAATTTGATTTCTAAGAGAACTCAAATTCCTCCTTGAAAATAATTTATAAAATAATTTACTATATATAAGTAAATAATATGTAAGAAAATAAAATTTATTCGATTAATACCTGGAGTTGCATCCCCAGTTGCTACAGTTTCTTGAACGGTCATGTTGAAGACGCTTGCGATTGATTCTGTTGGTTCGTTTGTTGATGTTGGTCCCGTTGTCGCCAATGTCCTGCTACCTTTCCTTGTTTGCACATTCCTTGCCTCCCTTCTCCTTCTTGTACTGTCTTCCACCATATACTCCATTGATTCACACTTAAAACACACAGACTTGTCCTTTATCTCCTTTTGTTTCATCGTATAGGTAACGAAACTGTGTTTTGCCCCTCCGTTATCCTATCTATCACAAACGTTGCTACAGGTCAGTTGATCCACTAAATCCTGACAATACGAACACCTTGAAGTCTTTGACGTTTGTTGTTTGATTATCTTGCTGATCTTCTCGCGACTGGTATTCCGTTCTGTATAGCTTGATCGTCCACATTCAAAAATTCTATATCGGGTCTGGTTGTCCTCCAGCTTTGCTGATAGGTTCTTCTATCCTTGGGTTTCGTTTTCGTCTTGGCGGCATTATCGCAATTTATTCTTTATTCTAAGCCTTATTGTACACATGTAATCATATAACACAAAACTTTCTATCCGAATAATCATGTACTCAAAATATTAGATTTTAAAAAATTGGGTTTCTGCATTAACCAGTACTCATATAATTAACTACTATCTTTATACCAACTTATTTCATTAATCCTTTATAGACTCATATTCATAACACTTGACATACCATAGCACATTCTACTTTAGACTTCTGCTATCCCTTTGTGACTCAAAAGTCAGGAATCGCTGCCACATTTATATAAAAGTTAAAAATATTACCTTATACAGACATACCTATCATATACATAACATAGAATCATACCTATTCACGTAATACTAATACTACTTATTTCTTACGCCTCCACTAAGGATCAATGGCTTAGTAGTCTGTCTATTCCCATTATCCTCAATAATCCATTCACACCTAACTATATCTAGTTCGTCCAACATACCGTACACTATGAGTTTAAGAAATCACCACAAACATATGAGTTTAAGAACTCGATATTGATCACATATTCTTTAACTATACTTTTCATATAAGTTATACTATCGTTTCTGGGTCCGGTACTATACTTTCCAAAATAACCACCTCATTAAGGTAGCTTTCAATGTGAGCCTCTATTTCAGCTATTGGCTCGGTTATGTAGATCTGCTCTTTCTTTACAATCTGAGGGTATTCTAATTCTTTTCTATCTGACATCTACACACTTTTCTATCTGACCTCTACACACTTAAGTTATCCTGATTATCACAAAGTATGTACACACAACCAATAATAGTTTTACATAAGTTATCTTTTATTTTGTTTGACGATGAATTTATTCAATTTATCTCCTTATAAACTCTATATGAGTTATTTGTATTTTCAATGTTTCCTTCTATTCTAAGGTTATAGCCTAAGGTCTACCCCACCTAAGGTTTCTAACCACAAAGCTCTGATACCATAATGTAACGCCCCCAAATTCAGATACTTAAAACCTAAACTCGGTGCTTTACGATACAATTTCTATGAGCGGAATAATACTAATACTAATAACGATAATATAAATATCAAACATATCTTACATTTATCAGAGTCTAATCCCAAGTACGCAACCTTTACTATAATTCTTTACATGATATATAATACATATCATTATATTAATGCAGTCTAACTATTACAAAAGATACCACTAAACAGATTCTGTTTGCTTTCCTTTTCACTTATTCTTAGCCGAACTTTCAGGTTGATCACGCCTAGCTGAAAACATTTAAATTTAAAGCAAGAATGAGCATTTGGGTGCCCAGCAAGTAATAACAATTATAAATATAATTAGCTGAAAGAAATAAATGTTTTCTTTGTACATCACTTCTACAACAAATCTATAGTTGTGAAGTAAACTGAACCAATAATAATAACATAACAATTCTATCTCAAATTTTTAAAACTACGTAATGACTATATATGGGGTTTAGTTGACATACTATGAACATTGTTTTCAATTTTCGAATAGGTTTAGTAGAACTTCATCCGCAAACCGTCATAACTTACGGGCGCGAGGGTGTACATCCCATGGACCCTGTATTGATCATTACAACATTGCAAGAACAATGTGATCGTTCACTCTGTCCGCCTTGGGCGCATAAAAGTTTTCCCTTGATTGGGATGTTCATACTAGTCAGGAATCCGAACCAAAACAATTTGATTGGGTACAAAGAAGTTTATAATATTTAACGATATTTCTAAATCTGTGTCTAGCTAGTCAAATAGCTTAGACGGCTTATATATATATATATATATATATATATATATATATATATATATATATATATATATTATGTTCGTTAATTTCTATATATGGTTATACAAGTGTCCCCACTTGGATAATCATTGTATTTAATCACAAGTTGATATATATATATATATATATATATATATATATATATATATATATATATATATATATATATATATATATATATATATATCTGAATTACCATATACTAACATGTTGATAAACAATGATCGGATATAGAATATATACGACAATAAGGTTAATAATATATTATAATAATAATAACAATATGATTCTGAAACTTATTACTTATGTCCATTGCATAAAGGAAATGCAATGGTAAGATACTTTCCTGGTCTGCTGCTTAAAATACGCAACTTAAATTTATCTTTTATCTCACGAACTATCATTAATAAGATCATTCGTTCGATTAGAATAACATACTATAACACATAGTACTGCATTTCGCACTCAGCACATAACCTAGTCACATTGTCACATATGTTTACCAACCATTGAATCATAAATAAACACATATCTAATCAAATTATCTAAGTCCAGATCAATTTTTGACACATGTTGGTGTACCGACGGCTTTATCGGGTAATTAATGAGTCTAAGACTCTATCCTATAGTCCAACATCTATTTAGACTACTAAAATAACAGTCATAGCATTTTTAAATGACTTGCAATAATTTTTAAACATTTATTATAATTTATCATGAATTTTCAAACACCGAAATTATTATTAAATATTAAACAATTCTATTATCATTAATATTTAATTAATATTAAACTATTAATGAAACCATTGCCAAAATGTTAAAGTTATTTACAATAACTCAAAATATTTTTAAATTACTAATATTACCCTTAAATGATTTTTAAAAAATTTAAAATTATTTTTAAATAATTACCATTAATATTAAAATATTAATGAACTATTTATCCAAATATTAAAAGTCATTAATTATAACTTAAAATATTTTTAATTCATTTATATCCTTTTTAAATGATTTTTAAATATATAAAACTATTTTTAAACTATTTATTTAATATAATTATTAAATAAACTTTATATCATTAATATTAAATTAATAACATTAATATTAAATTATTAATTAAATTCTCCTTTAAATATTAAAAGTTATATTTTATGACTTAAAATATCTTTAAACACTTTATTTTCATTTTAAATGATTTTTATTATATTAAAATTGTGTTTAAACAAATTTATTTAATATCATTATTAAATAAATCTAATATCATTAATATTAAAATATTAATATTTTTCATGACAAAATATCAAAAGTTATATTTTATAACTTAAAATATTTTTATAAATTTTATATAATTTTTAAATCATTAATTCTATTTTTCATTCTTTATTTAATACATTTACTAAATAACTTAAATATCATTAATATTAATTTATTCATGAAATTTCATCACAAAATATTAAAAGTTATCAAAAATAACTTTAAAATATTTTTAAACACTTTATTCTTACTTAAAATGATTTTTATAACATTAAAATCATTTTTCTCCAATTTATTTAATACACTAATTAAATAAATTAAATATCATTAATAATCAAATAATTATAAATATTAATGAAAATTATCTCAAATAATTAAAAGTTATTTTTTATAATTCAAAATAATTTTTAAAACCATTTTTGTAATTTTTAGAATTTATTTTCTATTTTTAATCATTTTTCAGAAATTCAGAAAATAAAAATAATAGAAACCGTCGCTATAGGCTATAACGACACATTTCTGTCGCGGTAGTTGTTCTTGAGGCTCAAGAACACTGACAGTCAGTGTTCATGGTGCCTACTTTGACAGTCAGTATCTTGCTGGTCAGATTGTTTTTGGGCAAGGTCTTGTAATGGTCTTGTAGTAGGGTTATAACACTATACAATACAACAACTAACATTGTCATACAACATAAGTACGAGGAGATCTGTCCCTTCAAACTCTCTGTCAGAACTTTCTGGTTTTTTTGGGTTACCCAGAAACCCAGTCAGCCTCGAGGGTCCAATTTGAGGCTCAATTTTCTTTAGGTTTTGGTCATTAATAAGTTGTTTTTATGGTTCAAGCTTATAGTCTACATGACAAGGTACACATACCATACATCAGATCAATCAAACTATAACATAATCGTAAGCTAGCATCTAGAGCCACTGACATTTGTTGTCAGACGAAAATGTTAAACTTTCCCAAAATTTTAAAAATTTCAAATCCGAGCACTTTGATGTTATGGATCTAACATCTAGTAACCCAGATCATCGTTATACACCATATATAACATGTTTTAATAGAGAATCATAACATCTAACAACTGATTAATGGTCAAATTTTCAAATAGGGTTCATACCTTTACTTTGATCAATCTTGATCTTAGGGTTTTGATTTGATATAAAAGTTAGTGGGGCTCTGTTTGGGACTGGTCTAGCTATTAATTTCATGGGTCTTGAGCTTGAGAGCATTTGGTAGAGAGTTTGTGCAAAATGAGTTAACAAATGACCTTTTCTCTCTCCTTAATCTTATATAGATGTTAGATGCAATGAATTGGCTGAGTGTATAGGCTGGTATGTATGTATATTTCAGTCATAAGGAAGTCAAGGGTTGGTAACCAACTAAAGCATTAGCCAAAATTGCAAGTTAGCCTCAATTATTCACTAAAGGGAAAAATGGTCATTTGTCATTCCAGTTTAATGGCACATAGGTCATTTGGCAAACCCTTAGGGTTTGACCCTTACGGTTTAGCCCTAAGGTTAAGCACAAAATTATAGGATTTCTAGGATTTTGCAAATTAGGTTAAAATAAAATTTTAGTTTCTTAAAATTTGTAATTTGAGTTTTCTTAATTAGTTTAGGTTTCTAATTATATAAACTTACATATTAGGTTTAAAGACTTACTAATTAGCATTAAAATGACTAAATTAGCAATTAACTTTTTCATTTAGCAATTAGGGTTTTCCATTTCAAAATTAGGGTTTCAAAAATAGGAATTAGGGTTTATAAATATTAATTAATTAGGATTTAAAAAAAATAGGGTTTCCCTCATTTGAGTTAATACCTATAACTCCGATCGTTAATCACATATCACGATTACATAACGACTTAACAAATTCATAGAGTCATACATAGCCCTCGAATTAGGGTTTCAAATCAAATAGGGTTTAATTATAATTTAAATATTAGGGTTTCCAATATAAATATTATGATTTCTAGAATTTCATATTTTTAACTATTAATTAGGGTTTACCTAATTAATCATAGAATTATATAATACACACATAAATCGCATATCACAGTCTTGAATCTCCCATCTGAATTTCAAAATAGGGTGAAATAAATTAATGCTGGGGTTTTTACATTAAACACCATAATTGACCAACCATTTTCCATACACACATACAGTTCATAATTATAGCAATGAAAAATCAAAATATAATTAACAGTATAATAAATATCATTAATCACATATCATAACTACTAGACATATTTTGAAGTCTCATTTGACTTCAAACTAGGGTTTATCAGTAACATTAAAATTGTTCCATCAAAACTGATCCTCACATTAACCTTACACACATAGCATCCCTAATTATAACACTGACAAATAATAATATAATATTATTATTCTCATTCCTTGATCAAAATCCAAAATTAGGGTTTTGGATTCCATATCTGATTTTAACTGTCATATATAACATTAATAATTAAGTTAAAAATAAATAACTTAATTAATTTGAAATAAATTCGTATAATAAAATAAAATAATTATTATAATAATTCTATAATCCTTTCATATATTATTTAAATAATATAATAATCATGTTCTCCTAGAAAATAATTAATAAAAATATTTTTACTGTAAAATTAATTATTATAAAAATATAATTTATAATGATCAATAATTCTAAAATAAAATTATTTACAAACATTCATGTAATAAATATATTTTTGTTTATTACAATAATTACATAAGCTTTATCTTGTACAAATCATCATCCTTAAAAAAAAAAATTATACGTAAAACTTGTAATTTAATTATATTGAAAATATCAGGTTATTAAAGTAGCAGAGATGCTATCCTTATTATGTTTTGGAAAATTATGAATGAATAAATATCAAAGTTTATTGAAATGTTATGTGTTATGGCTTTAATCTTAAAATGTTTAAAGTTAAACTTTAAAATATTCAAGGAATTGAATAGTGAACTAATAAGCGTATATTTTAAACAAAAAATGCCTCCTAGAAGAAGATCACAACCACGTCAACAACCACCTCTAGAGGGGTCTACTAAAAATAACAATGAGGCCAACGCTAACCCGATTCAGCAGTTGGTGACTCTGTTAACTGGAGCACTTGTGAATTAACCGCAAGCTCAAGCTATGACTTTCTAGGACTTCAAAGCGGTTGGACCGCCGGAGTTTCAAGGGTCTATGAATCCAGTTGAAGCCCAAACCTGGATCATGGAAATAGAGAAGGTGTTCGATGTTGCCAGAGTCAACGAAGATCAGAAAACTGCTTTTGTGACGTTTATGTTGAAGTCAGAAGTTATCTATTGGTGGCAGGCGAATAAGGTTCATGGGGGACATGGAGTAATAGCGTGGGATAGATTTAAGGAGATGTATTTTTCGACAAGTTCTCGGAATTAGATGGAAGTTCAATTCTTAGAATTGAAGCAAGGAACCATGTCAGTGCCGAAGTATGCTGCAAAGTTTAATGAGTTGGCAAGGTTTGCTCCGTACCAAGTCAATACCGATGAGCGTAAGTCGATAAGGTCTGAACAAGGTTTGAATCCCTAGTTATATAGTAAGGTTTCAATGTTTCAGCTAAATACATTTGCGGCAGTACTGGAGAAGGCAATTATCGCGGAAGGTGGAAGCGATGCCTTAACAAAATATAATCAAGAACAGAAGAAGAAAAAGAATGAGAATGAAAACAAGGTTGGTGGAAGCAATGGTGGAGGTAACAATCAGCAAAGGAAATGGAATAAAAATTTGAATATGGGAGGACAATAAAAAAGTCAACAAAAGAAGAAGTTTGAAGCTTGTGCTACTTGTGGGAAGAATCACACGGGGGTGTGTCTAAAAGGTTAACCGGGTGTGTTTCAACTGTGGTCCGGAGGGTCACATTGCGACAAACTATTTTAGTCCAAAGAAGGGAGCATGTTTCACCTATGGTTTAAAGGATCACATGGCTCATGATTGCCCTAAAAAGACAGTTGGAAGTGCAAGTGGAGGAAAAGGAAACAACAGTGGTGGTACATTAACTATCACTGGACCAACACAATCAAGCTGACCTACTGCGAGGACTTTTAATATGACCGTGCAAGATGTTGTGCAGTCAAAGGATGTAGTGTCAGGTATCATTCCGATTAATGGTATTAATGCTTATGTACTATTTGATTTGGGTGCTACTTGTTCATTTTTATCTGATGATTTTACTCATAAATTAGATTTGCCTTAGATAGAATTAGATTATCCTTTGAGCATAGAGATTGCGAATAAGGAAGTGATTCCTGTTAGATTTATATATAAGAATTGTAGAGTGATTATAAAGGGTCATGAGATGATGGTAGATTTGATACCAATTAAACTTGGGGAATTTGATGTTATACTGAGAATGGATTAGTTATTCAATCACGGGACAGTAATTGATTGCCAAAAGAAGTGTGTTAACCTTATGACTCCGTCAAAGGTTATGTTTTATGGCAGTAAATCGCCTCGACAAGAAAATTGTCTGACAGTGATGCAAGCCAAGAAGTTACTGAGACAAGGATGTGTAGGATACTTATCCTACATAGTCGATACATAGAAGAAGAGTACGAAGTTGGAAGAGATACTGATCATTAAAGACTTTGCAGACAAATTTCTAGAAGATTTTATGGGACTTCCGTCGGATCGAGAAATTGAGTTAGTGATTGATTTAATACCAGGAATGACGCCGATATATAAAGCCCCATATAGAATGGCCCCAGTAGAGATGAAAGAGTTAATGGTGCAATTGCAAGAATTGCTCGACAAGAAGTATATCCAGTCGAGTGTATCGTCCTGGGAGTGTCTGTATTGTTTGTTAAGAAGAAAGATGGATCAATGCGGCTCTACATTGACTACTGACAATTGAATAAGGTCATGATCAAAAATAAGTATCCATGACCAAGAATCGATGACTTGTTCGATCAACTGAAGGGGGCAAGATATTTCTCAAAGATAGACATGAGAAGCGGTGATCATCAGCTATAGGTAAGGTTAGAGGATGTACCAAAAACGACATTCAAAATCGGTATGGTCATTACGAGTTTCTGGTTATGTCATTTGTTTTAACCAATGCACCTGCAGCGTTCTTAGATTTGATAAATAGGGTGTTTAATTCATTCTTAGATAAATTTTTGGTGGTATTTATTGATGATATATTGGTGTATTCCAAGACCAAGGAGGAACATGTTGAACACTTAAGAGTGACGTTGGAGACATTGAGAAATGAGAAGATATACACTAGATTCTCAAAATGTGAATTTTGGTTGGAACGTGTATAGTTTCTTGGGCACGTTATTGATAAGGACAGAATTTCGATAGATCCATCAAAAGTTGAAGCAATAATAAACTGGGATCAGCCGAATACACTGTAGAAAGTAAGAAGTTTATTGGGATTGGCAAGTTAATATAGGTATTTTGTTTAAGACTTTTCCAAGTTCACAACTCCGTTGACTAATTTAACTAGGAAGGCAGTTAAGTTTGTTTAGACGGAGACGTGTGAGGAAAGTTTCCAAAAATTAAAGAAAAGATCGAGTTCAGCACATGTGTTATCATTACCTGATGATACAGGGAATTTTGTTGTGTACAGTGACTCATCGCATAAGGGACTAGGCTGTATGCTTATGCAGAACAGCAGAGTTATTGTGTATGCATCACATCAATTGAAAGATTATGAGAAATGGTATCCGACTCATGAGTTAGAGTTGGTTGCGGTGGTGTTTGCTCTGGAAATTTGGAGACATTATCTTTATGGAGAGAGGTGTAAGATATATACATACCATAAAAGTCTGAAGTATATCTTTATGCATAAAGATTTGAATATGCATCAGAGAAGATGGTTGGAGTTAATTAAAGACTATGATTGCAAGATTTTCTATCATCCCGAAAAGGCTAATGTTGTTGCTGATGCTTTAAGTAGAAAGGGACGGGAGAAGTTAACGATGTTGACTGCTCAGGAGAGGCTAGTATCAGAAATGACAAAGATGGAGTTGAAAATTAAATATCCGACAGAATCAGATGAAAAATTATTCCAGATGGGAAATAGTTCAACGTTGGTAGATAAGGTAAAGAATGCACAACTTCAAGATGAAAACTGTGAAGAGATAAGAAGAAAAGTGTCTAAAGGTGAGGAAAACAAATTTAAAATTTATTCAGAAGGGTTACCTCGATTCGAAGGGAGAATTTGGGTTCTGCCAGTACCTAAAGTTAAAGAGGAAATTTTATACGAGGCCCATAACTCATGATATTCGATTCACCCTAGAAGTAAGAAAATGTACCAGGATCTTTGACATCATTTTAGGTGGCCAAATATGAAAAAGGATGTGGCCGAGTGTGTGGCAAAATGCTTAATGTGTCAGAAAGTTAAAGCTAAACATCAAAGGCCAAGTAGATTATTACAACCGTTGGAGATATCAGATTGGAAATGGGAGCATATGACAATGGATTTTGTGGTAGGTCTTCCAACGACTCAACAAGGTTACGATGCCATTTGGGTGATTATTAATCGCTTAATTAAATCGGCACACTTTTTGCCAATCAAGATTAGATTTAACCTAGATCGGTTGGCAAAACTGTACGTGAAGGAAATTATTTCAAGACACAGTGTTCCGGTGTCCATTGTATCATCCTCAAACCGATGGACAAAGTGAGAGGACAATCCAAACATTAGAGGATATTCTTAGAGCTTGTATTATGGATTTTAAATGGAATTTGGATGACCATTTACCGTTGGTTGAATTTGCCTATAATAATAGTTATCACGCGAGTATTGGCTTGCCGCCTTACGAAGCGTTATACGACAAGAAATGCAGAACTCCGTTATGCTGGGACGAAGTTGGAGAACGTCTGCTGTTAGGTCCAGAATTCGTACAACAAACTGTAGAGGTCATCAAAGTGATTCAGATAAGATTGATAGATGCACAAGACAGACAGAAGAAATATGCGGATCAACACCGACAAAATCAGGAATTCGATGTCGGCAGTTTTATTTCCTTGAAAGTGTCTCCCTGGAAAGGGAAAATTCGATTTGGCAAAAAGGGAAAACTAATCCCTAGGTTTATAGGACCTTTTGAAATGCTGCAACGAGTTGGTGAAATGGCATACGAGGTAGCTTTACCTCTGAAATTAGGTCATATTCATAATATTTTTCATGTCTTGGTATTAAGGCCATATAAGCCTGACTATAAGAATGTTATAGAATATGAGCCATTACAGTTTGACAAAGACTTGTCATATGAAGAAGTCCCTGTTCAAATTATTGACAGAAAATAGCAAGTACTAAGAAATAAAGTGATACCTTCTATTAAGGTAATCTGGAGAACCCACAATGCTGAAGAAGCTACGTGGGAACTTGAAGATGTTATGATAAAAAATTATCCTCAGTTATTTGCTTAGTCTTGTATAGCGATTCTGGGGACAGAATCCTGATAAGAAGGGAAGAATGGGACGAATGAGTTTATCGAGCCGTGATTCTGGGGACAGAATCCTTTAAGGAGGGAAGGATGTAACGATCGAAAAATTTTGTAATTAATTTATATATTTATTGAATTAAATAAATATTTTAAATAATTTATTTATTGAAAAAAATAAATAGTTGATGAAATTGTGGTGCAATAATTTAGTTAACTGTGTACGATAACTAAATTGATTAATGGTAATTTTATTATTTGAAAATTTGATTTAATGAAATAATTAAATTAAATGAATTGTTTAATATTTAAGAAAATAATTAAATTAAATAAAGTGATGTTTTAGTGTAATTTAATAATTAAATTAGATATATAATAATTTATTTATCATAAGTATAATTATAATAAAAATTGTAATTACTATAATTATAATTGTAAGTTATTTAAATTAGTTACATGCGTGACAAGTAAAACTATATAATATAAATGTTAATAAAATAAATTAAGAGATGGGGAGCTTGTGTTAGCCAAACAAGGCCTTGTGGCCTTTGGCCTAATCTAATTGATGTAAACTTTTTGGTTCTTACCTGACGTACGTGGGGAGGGAGCCTATATCAGTTATTCTACGCGTATTATTCCTAAAGCTAACTAAGAAAACATAAAGAGTTGGTCAGAAAGAGAGAACACAGAGGAAATTGTTAAGAAATTGAGGGTTTTGCTGTGGAAGGGGGAAAGAATTGAAGCCATTCTATACCATTTTCTTCAGTAATCAAGGATTAATGTATAACCTACTCTAATTTTTTCGTTTATTTTTTAAATTTCTATCCTGTAAATTGCTAAGTCACATTAGATTGATATATACGTGTATGGTGTTATAATCTGTTAGTCATCATATATGAGTGTTATTTGGTAATCAAATACGTGAAAATTAGGTTGCAAGAAGAAAGTTAGGATAACAGTGTTATGATTATATAAATGGCTTATGTAAGTTCAAAATTTGAGGTCCAATACCTGATATAATTTATAAATTGATGTTAGATTGTGATAGTACATCAAAAAACGAAAACAACGTAATTTGAATCGTGTCAATTGGTTAAGAAACAAAGTTTTGGTAATTGAATTCGCTAAAGGTATTGAAATATGAAGAAATTGGCAAAAACATGATTTTAATCCTTATAATTTTTGTTGTTTTGTTCTTTGAAGTGTTATGTATATGCTTAGCAATGTTGTAGTAAGTTTGTAGCTATTGGGTTTAATGAATTGCTGTGGAATTGGGAGAAATTGGAACTTTTGGTTAGAGCAGAGCTTTAATTCACGTTGCTGTAAAACTGGTTCTGGTGTCGTGCGCGGGCGCGGACGCGCTGCCATGCGGGCGCACCAGATCCTAAGGTAACCATGGCGCGGTCGCGCCAGTGGTTAGTCAGACCTAGTAAAGAGCTGCTAACAGCATAGCTTAGAAATTGTTAACTTAACATATTTTGATGATTATAAAAGGACCTAAAACATGTTATAAAACGTAATAACATATTGTAATCACAACGTCGAAACTATAGATTATGAATTAGTAAGTTGTGAAAGTTTGTAATGTGATGTCATTAGAATTGTTGTTGTTCAACAACCACCATGTTGTGTACTATGATATAATTGAGAATTCAGTTTCATGTTACGTGAATGGGTAGGATAATAAAGTTTTAAGTTAAAGATTATAGACTTGATTGAAATGAAAAGTAAACTAATGAAATTAATGTTAATATAACTAAATGGTATTGTGATCTTAATGCTATTTGTAGGATATTTGGCGAACATTTATTATACTTGTGTAGCTTACGCACGAGGCAAGTTCCTTAACTTCATTCTCTTTATAATGAATTCAAGTTTCATAATTATGTTTACCTTTAATTGTCAAGCAAGCTTTCTAACTTTAATTTATCATTATGCAAGTTCTTAATTCTTATATTAAATTGAGAAACCTTATTGACTCCATCTTGTTTAAGCTTTCTAACATCTCTTGACGTGATCATCACAGTCGGCTTTGAGAGAGATTCAGTAATGCCATGTTCTTAAGATTTTCTTGATAAGTAGAGGTTCGCTCATGTATGGGCCGCATACTCCACCATAGATTTCATCAATGAGTCTCTAAGCTTGGTCTATGTCTAAGCATCTTAGGAGGCCTAGTTCTACATATCTTTTATAGAGTGTGTCTCTACTTAGATAGAATTTCATGGCCATTTTATAGATCCGCTTTCTTTTAGCTTGACTTGGCCCGTTGGGCGTAGATCCATCTCGCAAGTACTCCTTGATAGACTGATACCAAGGGTGTTGGATGGGAGGCAGCTCATCTGATACTTCTCCGATGTAATTCCTGTAGGATGGGGCCTTTTGGTGGGCAAATGTGACATTTTGAATACTTCCCCTTTCAGGTATGTTGATAAAGGAGGCCAAAGTTGCTAGTGCATCAGCAAAGCCATTTCTGTTTTGAGGAATATGGAGGAAGGATATTTCTTCAAACTTCGAAGCCATCTGGATAACTTGTCAATGGTAAGGCAACAAATGTAATTCTTTGGTGTGATAGATCTTAGTAGTTTGTCTGATTACCAGTTCGAAATATCTAAAGACAGTTAACCGTTTGACGCCCATGGATTGGGTTAGCTTTAACCCCATTATACATTATACATACTCAGTTGTATTGTTGGTGTTGACAAACTGCAATTTGATGGCAACGGGATATTGCTCTCCCGAGATGGACATTAGAACTGCTCTAGCTCCGACACCTTCCATGTTTACATCACCATCAAAATACATCCTCCATGATTGGGGTGTACTGTCCTGATGGTGTTGCTGAATTGTCATTACCCTTTATCAGGGAAATATGTTTCCAAGGGTTTGATATCCCCGGATGGCAATGCGGCTAGTTGATCTGCAATTCCTCGACCTATGATAGACTTTTGAGTTACGTAGATAATGTCAAATTGCTAGAGGATCAACTGCCATTTGGACAGTCAATAATTCAACATAGGTTTGCTGAACATGTACTTGAGAGGATCCATGCGGGATATGAGATGGGTTGTCTGACCATGGAGATAGTGTTGTAATCTCATGGAAGCTCATGCTAATGCACAACAAGTCTTCTCAATCAAGGTATACTTGTGCTCACTGATGCTAAATCTTTTGTTGTGGTAATAGATAGCTCTTTCTTGGCCTCTATCATCTTTTTGTCCCAGCATGCATCCCATGGCATTGTCATTGATTGACAAGTTCATAAAAAGGGGAACGTCATCCTTGGGAGGTACCATGACAAGAGCTTTGAGTAGTTGCTCTTTGATGGAAATGAAGGCTTTTTGACCCTCTTCGTTTCATTTCTTGGAGGAGTTCTTCCTTAACAACTTAAAGATTATGATAACCCAAATTTTTGGTTAATATTAAAATAAGAAATTAATAAAGAAAATTCTTATTAGATGATATGTTATGTGATATTGTAGTGTACAAAGGAATTGGTGTCATGCAATATGTGATGTTGTGTATACTAAATATATTAGAATTATATAGTTAGTATATGTAAGCAAGTGTAGGAGTAAGTTATTAAAAAAAATTAGATGGGTAAAATTAAAATAATTTAAATATTAAATTATTTTAATGTGATAAATTGGTGGCATTAAATATACTTCATGTATAACCACAATTTTTTTGACGAAAGCATATATTACATTATTGAGTGTAATATATGCAAGTATTTAATGTGGTGAATATATTAATATATTTACTACAGTTTAATAAATTGTGAAGACAATTTATAGAAAGGAAAGAAAATAATTGAATATATGATATTATGTTACATGGATAATGGTATAATATTTAATATTATACCAAATGATGCAAAGTAAAAATATGAGATGAGATCTAATATGTAAATATGTATATTGGTATCAATTAGCTAGTAAATTAAATTCATATTTGAATAAATAATGGAATATATTAAATTATATATTTAATATATAAATAAATTGTTTGAAAATAATTTATGGAGAGGAGGAGGAAATTTAATTTAATTATACAATATAAATTGTATAATTTAAATAAGTTATTTAAATCAGGTATGAGAATTAAATAACCTAAACAGTTATCTTTATTTAGTGGTTCTAGTATTTTAATTATATACTAGTGACATAATCTAAGAGATTGTGGATCATGTCTCCACCTACTAAATTAATCTGTGTGAATATGTGAGTAAATGAATATGAATATTATGTGTTTATTTTTTATTTATTTATTATATAAACAAATAAAACAAAGTAATGTAACCTAATTATATATTAGGAATGAAAAATTGAATAACTTAAGAGTTATGGTATGTGAAAATAAATGTATTTAAAATATATACCAATTCTAAGATATTTATTTTATATATCTCAATTAATTATTTTTATAACCTAATTAAAGCAAGTCTAATTGGGTTAAGAAATTAAATGTACATGAGTAAAGATATGAATTATAATTGAGTACATGACAACCTTAATTAAATGATTATGGTTGGAAAAAATTAAAAGTATTGAGCAATGATAATTTTCAAAGTCCATGAAATTAATTAGGGAGCCCAACATTAAGTTAAGTGGCCCAAGCTAAGTTTATTTGTTAAGGGAACATGTGGAAGAATAATAAAATTAAAAATTATACTAATTTAAGAGATATATTTTACTATCTCAATATATTAATTTTATAACATAATTAAGGTAATTTTAATTGGGTTATAAAATTTAATGTACAAGAGTAATGTGTGGAATGGAAGCTTAATTAAATGATTAGGGTAAGATATAATTTAAGATAATTGACCATATTAATTATTATGGCCAAAATATATTATTTAGAAAGTCCAAATACTTTAATTGGAAAGCCCAAAAGACTTAAGGGTTAAGCCCAAGTTTTGGCCCAATCAAATTAGTTAGAGGCCCAAACAATAAAAAAAAAAAAATTAAGCCCAAAACTTGGTCTAAGTATGGAAGGACTTTATGGTCATTTGTTAAGTAAAGTAAAAACATTAAAAAGAAGACCAAAATGTGGTCAGTAAGAAGGCCACATGGCCGATGGTTTTGTGGAAGAGAAAAGGAGAGGTGCATGTGAAGATATTTATAATATATCTAGTTTAATAAAAGAAAGCTATCTTATTTCTTTCTCTTTAATCTCCTTCATTTAGCTAACATAAGAAACTAATGAGGGAGCGAGAAGGATGAGGGACGACAGCCATGAGAGTTAGAGAGGAAAGAGAAGGGTCATCCATGGAAGAAGAAGAATGAGAGCATGGGAATCAAAGGTATAAATACCTTTTGTTTATGTATTTTTTGATTATTCTAAATCAAAACTTGGATTTATATTTCTAAACTCAAAAACTTTAGAATTTCTTGTTGATGAGTTTTTTATCTTTAGATATACCCATATTGGGTGTTGATTTGTTTGGAAATCAAAAGAAAAGAAAATAATTTTTCTAGTTTATAAACCATAAATTTTTATGTACTTTAGATTTCCACTATTTTTGACACCTTCTTTTTATGATCCGTCAAAGAGAGGTATTAGATGTATAAGATATCTACTAAACTCAAGGGGTAGCACTCAAAAATAATAAGTTTACAAGTCGTAGTGACTGTTTTAACAAAAACAGTCCTGACTTATGAAAAAGAAATAAATTATTTTGGTACAGTCAATACTAGGAGCAGTTTCACCATTTTTTTTAAATTCAAAAATTTTGGAAACATTTGGGGTGATACTTTGATGAGTTATCTTTCAAACCCAAGTGGAATCACTCGAAAAAGAGTTGTAGATTTTCTTATGGACTGTATTTGGCAAAGTAGGTAAAAATTGTAAATCGAGAAAAATAAACTGCCCAAGACATTCCAAGGGTAGTTTCGGCCATTTAAATTTTGAAATAAATTTCAGCCTTTTGGAACATGAAAATATATGATATAAAGTAGCTCATGTCCAAAAATGAGCTCATTATGAAATAAAATGACCAAGTTATGTCCATTTACAGTTTTGGGATTTTTCGATAAAAGCGGCTATAACCGAAGTTCTATAACTTAGATGCCCATGAAATTTAAACTGGAGGTTCACGTTAACTCGTGTAAGATTACGCCAAAAGATGGGAATTTCTGGAGTTGAGCATGATAAGGCTAATTTCTTAAGCTACGAAATAAAAATAATTTTTGAAAAATACCAAAGGGAGTTGATAAATTACAGAATTTTTTTTTTGTGTATGAAAAATATGTATATATGTTTGGCCAAATAATAGAAAAATAATAAGTTGATTTGGTATTTTCGTGAAAAAAGTTAATGAATCCAACTTGCTGGATTAAAGAATTAATGAATCCAGGCTTGCTGGACTGAAATCAGTTGAATTCAGACTTGTTAGATTGAATTATTAATGAATCCTGTAATGCCCGAGAAAATCGGATTTTTAGGAGAATTAAAAATTTATTTGATTATGTGGATTAAATAAATTTAATTGATTATTTATGAGAGTAAGGTAATCGAAGGTCGTTCTATCACCTAGATATGTCGGAATGTCGTATTATTTTGCCTACGTGAAGGAATTAAAGTGTTTGAATATCCAAGACAAAAATAAAAGCTTTCCGAAAAATTTTCTGAAAAATACTATTCACGCATTTCTACTCGGAAATTATTTTTGAATTTTTGAGAAATACGTAACGATAGAATATCGAGGTGAGATGAAGTATCCAATAATATTTCAATTATGGCAAACACAGTTTTTCGCCTGCGGACTTAAAACCTAACGGTTAGGGAAAGTGAATTCCGATAAGTAAATGAAATGCGTATAATGAATTAAACGATGATCGTATAATACGTAGGTATTATACGAAGTAATGAATACGAGTATGATACGAGGTATTATACGAGTATGTATAACTGATGGTTTGTAATATATGTTGAATAAGTATACGAGTTAGAATACAAGATTAATACATATATAATACGTTCTAAGGCTTTAAGCCATATGTAATTGTAATTGTAGGATTATGCAAGAAGTGTATAGTTTAATTGGGATTGAGTTATGCCCAATGTAAACTAATGTTAAAGCCCAAATATTGGTTAATGTAAAGTTCAAAGTAAATAAATGTAAGCTCAAAAGCTTAAGTTAAGCAAATTGAATTAAAACCCAAATTAAGGTCCAATGGGTTAGAGTGACCCATGGGGTGACCCATGTGACCAAGAAAAGAGTGTGATGACCAAGTAAGTTATTTGATTAGCAAGTAGACTGAAAGGCTAAGTAAAGTGCTTAAACTTAATGGCTAAGTAAATGTGATGAGCAAGCAAAGGATAAGCTAAGTTATTAACAAGTAAGCTTAATGGCCAAGCGAAGTAACTAGGGAGCAAGTTAACTTAATTGGGAAGTAATGAATAGAAAGGAGGTGATTAAGGAGGTAGATGTGGTTTATTGACTAAACTACCCTAATGTGACGCCCCCCAAAATTAGGTATACATAACCCATCTTGGGTCGTCAGATACATAGTACAGAATATAAATACAACTTACTAATACAACTGTCGTGTACAATACGACAAAACATAAACTGTGAGTTTGAATACAAATATTATCTTCTAGAGAGTATTTATACTCAAAAGGAGTCCTCATTAAATTTATTAACACACCATTACATAGAATAGTGAGGATTACTAACTAATACTATCATTCGGACCATCACTCCGTTCCCCGACTTGTCCTAGCTACGTTCTCATTTCCTGAAGAGAACAGTGAAAGAAAGGGTGAGCTCAACTAGCCCAGTAAGAAATATTATGACTAAGATAATGTAGAATAAATTATAATTAGCCTTCAACAATGTTAAACTGATAAAATAAAATAGACATCAAGTTTAACTGTAGCGGAACAAGCAATCCATTAAAAGAGTCAAGTAGAAAATAAACGCTACTATCTTTTATGATTTAAAAGGTTTTTCAACACTGTGATCACTGGGACTCAGCTTAATAAAATAATCCACATCATCGAATCACCCCTGCACTACGGCCAAGGATATTCGTATATTCATTAATGGTCATGATCATGCCAACAACTGTCCATCAATGCACTACGGGCGAATGAGGACTTTTACCACATCATTTATAACATTACGGTCTTGATTATACCGAATAATCCCTGGTCATAATCATACCAAGTCCATCTATGCACTACAAGCCACGGATGACTTTCAACATTTTATAAACATGAGGACGATGACAATGATATAAGAATTCAATAAAACAAGTTCAAAAATTAATTTATCCAAGAATTAACAACGTCCAAATTGTCAACATGATACTGCTTTGTGGAGTAAAATTTAAGAATGCTTAAAAGAATATTTTCATGAAAAGATACTGGATGAAACGCAATTATCAAGGATATTCCACTAATTTCATGAAGTATAGAAGTTAAAACTTAACCAACTGAGTATAATAAAGAATGGAATAACAAAAGAAATCACCATGCATGCGATAGACCGCACAAATAGGTTATTCCAGCAGAATAATAAATAATAGAATCAGGTCCGGTGTAAAACACACACAGACAGGATATCCCGACAGAATAATAAATAATGGAACCAGGTCCGGTGTAAAACATACAGACAGGATGTTCCAACAGAATAATAACAAGACGGAACCAGGTTCGGTGTAAAACACACAGACAGGATGTTCCAACAGAATAATAATAAAAACGGAACCATGTCCGGTGTAAAACACACAGACAGGATGTTCCAACAGAATAATAATAAAAACGGAACCAGGACCGGTGTAAAACACACAGACAGGATGTTCCAACAGAATAATAGAAGAATGTCACCAAGTATAGGGTAGACCGCGTATACAGCTTATTCCAACAGAATAATAAGAAATGGAATAACGAAAGTTCTCTTCATGAATAAGAAAGAATAACACCTCTTACCGTTTTAAAGAAGAGCTAAAATAAGGAAGTAGTTAAGTAGCAGAATACTCTTCTTCTCTTTCCCTATAGTTTCTCTCTATAGTTTCTCTCTCTAGAGTTCAGTGAATTCGTAAGAAATAATGAAGGAATGAGCTGCTATTTATAGAAAAATAGAATGCATAGTAACTAATTCATGAACGGTCCAGATCGATTACTTTAATCTGACGGTCCATATTTAAAGAAAAATCTTTTAAATAAAATATAATATATTCTATTTATAGAATAACTTTAATAAAGTATTCTGTTTTATATAAAAAGATGTTTCTGTTTTATTACGTTAATAATACGAATAAAACAGAACGTCATTATCGCTAAATAATTCATATTATTAACTGACAATAATTGAATCAACTGAGTGACTTCTCACATAAGCATTAATAATCAATACCGTGTGCTACTATGCAACCACACGTATTACTGTACTTTTACTACCGAGTAGTTCAACAGTATCAATGGTAAAACTTCCGCCGTTATTTGTAATAAAATATTTTTGTCATTTTCTCAATTCGACAATAATTACGTTGTGGGGTCGACCAATAATTGTGCCGTTGTACGAATATTTCCTGTTAAAACGAATATTTCCCGACCAATCGAATATTATATAACAACTTGCGTACTTTGCAAAATTTATAAATATTACCCACAACTATAACATTATATCAAATTAACTCCATAATATTCAAAAATAATATTTATAGAAAATTTATCTTTATTTATAAAAGTTGGGGTCTTACACCTAACCTATCATTTCCTATGAATAGAGAGCTTAGATTTCATTTGTTGGTTGTTCATTTCATCCAACACATTGCAACTTATAAGGTGCTTATTGGCTTGAGAGAAAAAGCTAGAAAAACTAGATTTCATAGTTCAAGAATCAAGAAGAGGATTAAAGCTTTGTTAAGTGATCTTCAATGGTAAAAACCTAAACCATGATTCTCTTTCTCTTCTATTGTTAGAGAAGTGAGTAGTGGTAGAACATGTATGCTAAGAAGGAGTAGGAATGATTAATCAAAAGACTTAAGCCGTGAATAAGTCATACGGTAAGATAAGCAAGAAATGAAGTTTTGAACTTATGAAGAACAAGTAAGAACTCATTATGTTTATAAGTTAATGAAATATGTATGTCAAGATGTTAGTATGATGGATTGAATCCATTTAAAACAAAAAACAAATCATAAGAAACAAAGTTAAGGCGGAATTCACAAGTTTGGACGATAATCGTCGAATTCGTGAAATTCTCGTAATGAAAGTCGAATTTTGATATGGAGCTCGAAAACATTGGTTTTCGATGGAGAATAGTCTCATTTGGCATGCTAGAGTTGCGGACTCAAAAATGACCGAATTTCGACTTAGAACGGAGAAACGAGCGTTGAACGTTCACGAACGTTTATCGTTCTTGTTAAAATGAACTAAATGGTGAATTTTGAGTTAACGGATTCTAAATTGTAAAATCCTTATATGAACACGTAGAGTGTGATTTGGGAGCTAATGGCTCTTAAACGAGCCAATTCGGACTTGAAATGATCAAATTTGGAGTTCGGGAAGTTCACAAAGTTAAAAATCTATCAAATTTTTCTAAGGCACAGAGTCCGCGCCGCTGTGCGACCCAGGGAGTAAAGGCCCGCGTCGCAGCGTGAGGCCAAAACCATGGTGCACTATTAGTTGGCACCGCAGCGCGGCTAATAGTGAAGGAGATGGCGCCGCAGCACCGTGACCGAGTCCTAGGTACTGGAAACCCACGTCGCAGTACGAGTTTTAGAGCAAAAGCTGGCGTCGCAGCGCTAGCACTAAGTGAAGCATAGAAAGGAATGTTTTTGAATGTAAAGTAAAGGAAAAGTGAATGAAGAGTAAATTAAATCCTTAATTAACTTAATGTGACATCATTAAGGATGTTATAAACCTTAAGTATATCACTAAAGGTTGAAGGTAAGTCAATTAAATGTGAACGTGAACGGTATGCAATAAGTGTACTTAATCAATGGCGATTGAGTTTCAGTTAATAACGTAAAAACGTTAGTAAGCCGTGAGGAAGGATGATTAACTCGAAAAAAGTGGTATTAATAAAGTAAATCCACTTAAGACATAGATGAGAAATAAGTTGGTAAGAACGATGTAAATTATAACGGTAAGCCGAAACCAATAATAACAAATCTAATACAAGATTATATTGAGAAGAAGGGTAAGATTCATTAGGAACCACGTATGTTCATTCATGACCTAATGTGGTATGTTATGTGGCTATGTGTTATAGAGACCGTAAAGACTTAAAGGGAAAGTAATTTTACTGTAGCAGACGCTGAAGGCAAGTTTTCTTAACGCTTGTCTAACCTTCGTATTAGCCAGGTTTTCAGAGATTCATGTTATGAGATGCATGAATTGTTTAACGGGTCGATGCCAGTTTTAACTCAGCTAGACTAATCTTGAAAGATTGATTCATTTATTTACAAGTCTTTCAATATAGAATTGATAACGCTATCCTATGCCAATTGTTTGGTACGGATTCAAGGTAAGCTGGAGTATGAATAAACAAATGTATTTTTACATCATTTATTCGATGGGCACGCGAGGTTGCCAAAACTTAAACGTACATACGTTTAAAGAATGTAGTGTTAATCAACATAGAGTACTATAGGCTGATCACCTAGAAGTGCTCGTAGGAAACATCGGACTTACGGTCTTAGTACCAGGTTATCCTTTTTATGAATAAAAGCTAAAGAGAATGTTCATAGTCTGTTGACCTACTCAAAATTTCTAAGTCATTATATGTACTTTGAAATTATTTTATGAAATGAGAAGTGTTATTCAATGTTTTATAGTAATTTATAACTATTATTCAGTTATTGAAGAATAATCATATGATTCTTGAAATGGTATTTATATAATATATTGTTAGACTTGCTGAGCTAGTTATTCTCACTTCTTGCTTGAATCAAATGATTGCAGCTAAGGTCGAGCGAACCGAGGGTTCTAGCAAAGATAAAGGCAAGGCGAAGATGAACGATTAGTTTACCTTGTAATAGACTAGTAAGTTGTATGTATCATATTATGAAGAACAAAGAATGTAATAGTTTCAGAACCTGGGAACGGGAGTTATTATTATCAATGTAATAAGAATGTCGTTGATACACTCATTTTAATGTTGTTTCAATAGAATGAATGTACAGTTATGAATACCGTGTAGCACCATCTATCGGGTTGGAAGATACCCAGATTTGGGGGCGTCATAGGTTGGTATCAAAGTATTAGGTTATAAAACTTAAGGGGGGAAGGACCAGAAGATAGCACGGATGTCTTACATCCATGAGAGTGCTCACAAGGATTTCAAGCTGAAAGTTGCTTGTTATTCCATTGAGTCAAGAAAAACCCGTCATACGATTAGTCGGGATATTGTGTCGACTCTTGCAAACGAGAAGCATGAGGATGCTGTTATGCATTATTAATAGTCTAGAGTGGTAAATATATGTGTAGTGATGTAAAGAGCCCTTTTGTAAAACTAAAGGGTAATCTTTTTATAAATCCCAATTTTTGTGGAAATTGCGGGATAGAAATGTAATAGCTTTTGATTATGGAAACAAATTGTAAATAGTTTCAAACTATGAAGAAGCATATTAATATAATGAAGTTTTCATTTAATGTGCTTGTTATGGTATGAGTTGTTGTTTGGAGAATAATAACTAAGTAAGTAAATAAGTAATAATGAAACTTTATTTATTTAATCAGAAAAATGCCACCGAGGAGAAGACAACGAAATCAGGAAGCAGAATCACATAATGATAATCAAGGGGGGGTCAGAATAACCCTATGCAAGAGTTTGTTAATTTATTAAGGGTTGCATTTAACCAAATCGGGGGTAGAGTAACCGCGGGACCTAGGGTAGCCAGAACGACTACCTTTAAAGACTTTAAAAGCGTAGGTCCGTCGGAGTTCAAAGGAACGACAGACCCAATAGAGGCCCAGACCTGGGTGAAAGAAATAGAGAAGGCGTTTGTTATTACAAACGTAGCTGAGGCGCAAAAGACTTCTTTTGCGACCTATATGATGAAGGGAGAAGCCAACTTTTGGTGGGAGGCTCACCAAGGTGGGGCTAGAACAGATACGGTAATGTGGGAACAGTTCAAGAAGGTTTTCTTAGAGAATTATTTCCCTACAAGTATGCAAGGGAGGATAAAGATTAAGTTCTTAGAACTTAAGCAAGGGGACATGACAGTTCCCCAATACGTGGTCAAATTTAATGAATTGGCAAGGTTTGCTCCACACCAAGTGGACACTAAGGAGAGGAAGGCTCATAAGTTTGAGCAGGGCCTGAAACCCTGGCTCTATAAAAGGATTTCAGTGTTTCAGAGTGCTTCCTATGGAACCATTATGGAAAAGGCGATTATAGCAAAAGGTGGTAGTGAGGCGTTGACCCAATACCACAAAGAGAAAAAGAATAAGAGTAAGGGAGAGGGAGGAGCCAAGGCAGTATGTCAAAAAGAAAGAATTTTAATTCCGTGAATACTGGAGTAGGACAAGGGGATCCTAAACGTAGGACGGAAGCATGTAAGACATGTGGAACGACTCATCTAGGAGTCTGTCTGGAGGGGAAATCAGTTTGTTATAACTGTAGACAGGAGGGTCATATATCACCCAATTGTCCTAATCCTATGAAAAACCATGGCTCTTTTGTATGTGGGTCATTGGACCACCTGAAAAGAAATTGCCCAAAGAAGGGGTCGGAGGAAAGTAAGGGTGTTAGTAGTGGTAAGTTAACCATTACTGGACCACCATCGTCGGATAGACATATGGGCCGTACTTTTAATATGACTGTCCAAGATGCGGTTGAATCAGCGGATGTAGTAACATGTATCATTCTAGTCAATATAATGAATGCTTATGTGCTGTTTGATTGGAGTGCTACTTTTCTTTTACAACATGTGGATTTGCTAAGTGATTAAGTTCATTACCGAAAGGGATTATAAATACCTTTAAACGTTAAGGTAGAGAATGAGGAAATAACTTTCATTGATTATATTCGTGGAAATTGTTTCATGAATAAGAGAATAAGTATCAGTAGATAAGTACCGATAAAGTTGAGAGAATTTGAAGTAATTCTCGGTATGAGTGGGTTGATTAACCATAGAACTTTAACAAATTGTCTAAGAAAAAGTATGAATCTTCGGTTTTTCAAGAAAACCCAAGGTAGTAATTTACGGTAATAAATTACTGGAACTTTCTTGTTGTCTAATCATGACGCAATCCAGAAGGATGTTAAGATAAGTTTAGGTTGTGGTACAATCGTAACCTTTGATGGTTGACATATGGGAGCTGGGCTAAATAATTCCTTCAGAAAGCGAAGGTATATACAAAACTGGCAATCGATCTAACTCACTATGATGGCAGTATAGATGAGACGGGAACTTGTTTGTTGGTTGTTTGTGGGAAACCACTCAGAGTACCATATGGACTACTAGCAGAGAAGCGATGTGTACTGAGTCCTAGAGAAATAATAAGAAAAAGATAAGAATGTAAATCATCAAAGATGATGAACGTATTAAGTAAGACATCTCTATATGTCATGAAGCTGTAAGTCGGTAATGAAAGCAGGTCGCGTAAACTTAGGTTAAATGAACGTGAACCCTAAGAAGTAAAGTTAAGTAAACTAATGCGTAAGTCAAATATATGACTAATTGGTTAGCCGTTAAGAATAAATATCCATTGCCCAGGATCGATGATCTATTTGATCAGTTAAAATGGGCAAAGAATCTTTTTAGCATAGATTTATGATTGAAAATAAGGAGGAAGGATGTACCTAAGGCGACGTTCAGAACTCGTTATGGTTATCACGAGTTTCTACTTATGTCATTTGGGGTTGACCAATGCGCTAAAGTTAGACTTTTCGTAAGGGGCACCGAGCAAGTTGTTGGTAAGCTAATAGGTTCTCTTGTGAGGTGCGATGGTCGAAAGTACCATTAGCATCACAGAGTGTTCGAATAATATTTGGATGAGTGTGTCGTAATGATCATTGGTGATATTCTAGTCTTTCTAAGACGCCAGAAGATCACGCTGAGCATTTGAAGATAGTGTGGGAAACACTACGGAGGGGGAAGTTGGATACGAAATTCACTAAGTGTGAATTTTAGCTTAAAAGATATGAAGTTTTGTTATTGATAAGTATGATGGGAATGAGAAGGGAGAAAAATAGTTTTTAGGAACTAAAAAGGAAGGTTAAGTGAGGCACCTGTAATGTCTTTATCAGATGATACGGGGAATTTTGTAGTGTATCTTAATGTTTCGAATGGATGACAAGATTCCATGCTCATGTAGACTGGCAATGTCATTATGTATGCATCACGCCAGTTAAAGGATTATGAGGAGGTCTATCCTACTTATGATCTGGAATTGGCAGTTGTAATTTTGAATTAAAAATCTGATGATAGTATTTATATTGGGAGAAGTGTAAGACATACATAGACTATAAGAGTCTGAAATATATCTTCACACAGAAGGAGTTGAATATGAGGTAGAGAAAGTGATTAGAATGGATAAAAGATTACGATTGTGATATCTTGTATCATTTAGGGAAGGTAAGCGTAATAGTCGACGCGTTATGTAGAAAGGGTTGGGAAAAACTATCAATGTTAATGACTCAGAATGAGTTAATAACGGAGATGGCGAGAACGGAGTTAGAAGTTAAATTACGGAATGAATTAGTAGAGATGTTATTAATAATGTAAACTCAATCCACGAAAATGGAAAAAGTTAAGGAAGTACAACTAGGTAACGAGGAATGCAAGCGAATGAAAAAAAGGATGAAGGATGAAGAGAAGATCAAGTATCATCTCGTTTTGAAGGAGGAATTTGAGTTCCAAATAATGCTAAAGTTAAACGAAAACTAGTGGGTGAGGTTAAGGCCTTCGATGGAACTTTGGTTGGCCAAATATCAAAGAAAGATAGCATAATGTGTTAGAAAATGCTTAACTTCCAATTCAGATTATTGATAGGAAGGGATAAGTCATGTGAAATAAGATAATACCTTCGATGAAGGTGAATGTGAGAAACCACAACGTCGAAGAAGCATTGTAGGAACTCGAGATTAAAATAATAGAAAAATTTTCCTCATTTGGTTATGTAATTGTAACGAGATTCTGGGGACAGAATCCTTATAAGGGGGGAAGAATGTAACGCCCGAGAAAATCAGATTTTTAGGAGAATTAAATTTTTATTTGATTATGTGGATTAAATGAATTTAATTGATTATTTATGGGAGTAAGCTAATCGAAGGTCATTCTATGACCTAGATATGTCGGAACGTCGTAGTATGTTGGCTACGTGAAGGAATTAAAGTGTTTCAATTTCCTAGACGAAAATAAAAGCTTTTCGAGAAATTTTCTGAAAAACACTTTTCACGCATTTCTGCTCGGTAATTATTTTTGAATTTTCGAGAAATACGTAACGATAGAATATCGAGGTGAGATGGAATATCCAATAATATTTCAGTTATGACAACGTATTTTTTCGCCTGCGGACTTAAAACCTAACGGTTAGGGAAAGTGATTTCCGAGAAGGAAATGAAATGCGTATAATGAATTAAACGATGATCGTATAATTCGTAGGTATTATACAAAGTAATGAATACGAGTATGATACGAGGTATTATACGAGTATGTATGAATGATGGTATGTAGTATATGTTGAATAAGTATACGAGTTAGAATACAAGATTAATACGTATATAATACGTTATAAGGCTGTAAGCCATATGTAATTGTAATTGTAGGATTATGCAAGAAGTGTATAGTTTAATTGGGATTGAGTTAAGCCCAATGTAAAATAATGTTAAAGCCCAAATATTGGTTAATGTAAAGTTCAAAGTAAATTAATGTAAGCCCAAAAGCATAAGTTAAGCAAATTGAATTAAAGCCCAAATTAAGGTCCAATGGGTTAGGGTGCCCCATGGGGCAACCCATGGTCATATGGTTAATCTTGGTGACCAAGAAAAGAGTGTGATGACCAAGTAAGTTATTTGATGAGCAAGTAGACTTAAAGGCTAAGTAGAGTGCTTAAACTTAATGGCTAAGTAAATGTGATGAGCAAGCAAAGGATAAGCTATGTGATTAGCAAGTAAGCTTAATGGCCAAGCAAAGGAAGTAGAGAGTAAGTTAACTTAATTGGGAAGTAATGAATAGTAAGGAGGTGATTAAGGAGGTGGAAGTGGTTTATTGACTAAACTACCCTAACCTAGCATTTCCTATAAATAGAGAGCTTAGATTTCATTTGTTGGTTGTTCATTTCATCCAACACATTGCAACTTATAAGGTGCTTATTGGCTTGAGAGAAAAAGCTAAAAAAGCTAGATTTCATTGTTCAAGAATCAAGAAGAGGATTAAAGCTTAGTCAAGTGATCTTCAATGGTAAGAACCTAAACCATGATTCTCTTTCTCTTCCATTGCTAGAGAAGTGAGTAGTGGTAGAACATGTATGCTAAGAAGGAGTAAGAATGATAAATCAAAAGACTTAAGTCGTGAATAAGTCATATGGTAAGATAAGCAATGTAACATTCCAGAATTTTAGATTGTAATATTAAATATTTATTGAATTATATAAGTATTTAATGGATATGTTTATTGTTGAATAAATAATTGTTCAATTTGATTTGATTTGGTCTAGTTAATTATTTGTTAAGTAAATAATTAAGGAGTTAAGAAAATTAATTGTTATGAGATTATATACTAATTTAATTTAATAATTAAGTTAGAAAGCCTATAATGATTAAATGAATTATAATATTTTAATTGGAATTTGTAATTAAAATAAGGTGTTAGTTGGTTAAAGAAAATTATAATTATGTAGTAGTGATTTATGTGTTAAAGTAATTTAATAGATTAGTATTTGAATTGATTAAATTGATTATTTAATTAAATAGAAGTGTGACAAAGAACCTTGCTATAAAGGAGTTATTAAAATAAATTTAAGGAGTTTAATTTAGTTTTGGCCAAACAAGCCTTAATGCATAATAAGTCTTTAATAAAATAGTATTTTTATCAAACAAGGTATAAGGATTAATCCATTTATTTTAATTAAGTTTACCAAACAAGGTATATGAGTTAATGGATTATTTTTATTATGTTAGCTAAACAAGCCTGATGGCTTTTGAATTTCAAAACCTAACTGATATAAGTTATATCTATATTTATATTATATAATTAATATATGTTATTACTACTATACGTTATATTTTTACTACATAAAATAGAGTTGGGAGAAGAAAAGAAAAATTCAGAAGAAGAAAAAGGAAGAGAAGAAGAAGAATTAGAGAGAATTCTTGAGAGGTTTTGAGAAAAGATTGGGGAAAAGAAAGTCTTGATCAAAGGGAAGGGTATCATCTTCTTAAACAAAGGTAGGATCTTAATCTTTTTATTTTTAAAGTTTAGTTTTTCCTCTTCTAAAATTATTTGTAAAAATCTTCATGAAGAATAAATTGTATGTGATATATGGTTTTGTATGATAAATTATTGGCAATAAGATGGTTTCATGAGTTTATATATGATTATGGAGAAACTCGTTTATATATGTATGTGTTTTATGAAAAAACTATATTATAGAGTGTTTGTATGAAGATATATGAATATGGCTTAGTTTAAAATAAAATTAAGGTTTTATTGGTTGTTTAAATTATAATTTGACTATTGAATTTGTAAGAGGATGAATACACATAAATTTGTTATGATGAATTAATTGTTTTGATTGCAAAACAAAGTTACAGTGAAGACTTTCATTAAAAATGTCAAAAATAGAGTTTTTACCAAAAACATTAAAATTGGGTGTTATAAAGTTGATGTTTATGTTTTTGTATGTGTAAAAACATTTTAAGATTATTGAAATTATGTTTATATGAAGTCTATATGCGTATTACATGTTAATTAGTTTCTTAGATTGGAGCTTGTAGGCCAATTTGGCTTTTTGTTCATGCTGCTGCTGAGGTTGGGCGCCGAAGTCTGGAGTTTGGCGCCGCAGCGTGGCCCAGCAGTGTAAGTTTCGCGCCGCAACGCCGGCGCCACATCGCAGCGCCAATCGTTGGCCTGTGTCTCGCGCCACAGTGCCAACCCATAGTGTAAACTGTGGCACCGCAGCGCGAGTTAGCAGAATGGTCTGACAGTTTTATTTATTTACACAAATTTTGAAAATAAATGTTATGTATTAATAATAGGACTGTTAAATGATGATTTCAGTAGTACTAAACTAGGAATGAGCATGTTATCAAGGGAAAACTAGTATTAACGTAATTCGATTATGTGAATTGATAATTAGACCTACATGATGTATATACTTGTTTATATATATAAAGTGTTGGTAGTGACTAATTATGTCATGATGACATATATATAGGGTATTGAGATCCAAGTTATAAGGTTTAGCTTGTGGTCAAGGCAAGTTTTCTAACTCCAACACTTCGTTGTGCAAGTTTAATTTCGTTGAGTACGTTATTGCTTTTAATTCAATTACAATTACGCAAGTTGCTAACTCTACACTTTCGTAGAGCTAGATTGTTTATTATTGGGAAAGTCCTTGTATCTAGTTGTTCATGAGGATACAAGTATTCTAAATCTTATACTTTAATGTTGAGCAAGTTTCTTTAATATGTAACTTATTATTTAGCATGCGAATTGCTATATTTTAATATTCTAGTGTTGAACAACTTTATCGTTCAAATTACTTTTCACTTTGCATGCTTAGTATCCAATTCTTAATAACCTTGACTTTATATGTTTCAAGCAAATTTTGTTATGATTATTCCATAGCATACAGTTAGTTTTTTTGTATTCAACTAATCCTTAGTTGATGACCGTTGAATTCCAAATTACCTTGTAATGTATCCAAACCAAACTTACTTTGGTGCGGACTTGTATTCTAAATACTGAGATGAACAACTCTTTTATTAGAGGTTTACGCTTTGCGTTAAAATGGTTGTGCATAATACATTATACGAAGGGCTGATCCCCCTAAGTACGTGGAGTCCTTATAGTCTTATGACTGTTAAAGTTAATGTTGAAAGATTACTTATAACTGTGGAGATGGTTCGTGGTCATTAGACCCTCAGTTGTATATTTCAGAATGTTAATAGAACACATTGTTCAGTTCTATTGAGCCTATTAGTTGGCAAATGTTGTAAGATTTTCTTCATTGTTATTTCAAGTGAGCTTTGTTTGCTCACTCTTGCTTGTATAACTGTTACAGCTAAAGATGAGAAGGTAGATGTACCTAGCACCAGTAAAGGGAAGGAAAATATGAAAAAGTACTGAAGACTTGTAATATGTTGACAGTTATTTACCACTTTAATTTGATTGATGTAATGAAGTATTTATTTAATTTCTACATTTGAATGATTGTAATTAAAGGTTAGATAACCTAGGGGATTTTGTTTATGTAATCCTTTAAGGGAAGGTTTATTATTTAATTTTTATTATGATTGGGTAGTTAGATATGAATGATTTGATTAAGTGAACACCGAATCTTGAGGAATGAAGAGATTTAGGGGTGTCACAAGTTGGTATCAAAGTCTTAGGTTATGAACCTTAGGTGGGGAAAAGCCTTAGGAAGTAACCTTTGAAAAGATAGTGGGGATTAACTCTTATCGAGTTTTAAGAAAGAAGTAATACAACACTTATGTGCTTATGTGTTTATAACTTATGTGGTCGTGAGTGTCGAGTAGTAATGATTAATAATAAAAACTTAAAATTTTGTTGTCAGGATGACTATTGTCAGAGAATCCAGTCAGGCTAGGGAAGAAGGACCTCAGATGCCTATAGAGGAGGTGCCTCGGGACATTTAGGTTGTTTGGGAACAACTACTGCCACGGGAGTTAGCCCCTTTGGTCATAGTGGTTGAAGATGAGGATGATGACGTGGAAACGGATGAGGAGGATCCTGTTGAGTTGCCACAGCAGGATAAGGATGACGAGGATGAGGAGGAAGAGACTCCACTAACCTCGATAGCCGCTCGTATGTACGATGAAGTCTACGACCGCAACGTGGAACTTCAGGATACCGTCGAGGAGTTGCAAGAGATAGTAGCTGAATAACAGACAGCAATGACACAGAAGGACGATAAGATCCAGGATCGTGAGGAAAGACTGACTAATGTCGAAGAGAAGCTAGTACAAACTAAAGGAGAGAAAGAACAATTGATTGAGGTGATCGCAGAACTGAAGAACAAACTGAAGGAAGAAGCTACTAAGAGAGCAAGAGCTGAAGACATATACGAAGAAGCTTATCAACGAACTGGGATAGCAGTAAGAGACGCGCAATCAAAGAAGATGAAGATGGAGGAGATGGATAAAGTATTCAATACCATGATCAATAGAGCTCAAGATCGGGTCATGGGCTATCCAATTCAGTTCGAGACTCTGCCATCGTACGTGTTTGATCGCCGAACAATGTTCCGAGTTATGGAAGAAGAGCGTCGAACGGCTACGGAGTATCTTAATAGGTCATCGTAGGGAATGTATATGATTAATAAAAATGTTAAATAAATTGTAAATTCCAAGTGTTATGCAACCTATGGGATATGACGATGATGTTGTCCTAAAACTTTTGTAGTTCAGGGAAGTAATGTAAATAGTAGTGATGCTATTGTGTTATGTTTCCAAAGAGATTCTGAATAAATAAAAGTTGTTATTTTATTCAAAATGTTATGTGGTTATTTCTTTTTAGAGGCAAGTTAAGTAGAAATCACTTAAAAGAATTGAATAATAATCTAATGAGTGTATGTTTTAACAGAAAATGCCTCCTAAACGACAACCACCATGCCAGAGAACCACTGAAGGAACCAATAACGACAATATTGATGTTAACCCCGTTCAACAATTACTGACATTACTAACAGGAGCGTTACAGAATCAACCACAGAACCAAGGTACAACGTTTAAGGATTTCAAGGCAGTTGGACCACCTGAATTTCGCAGGTCTATGAATCCAGTCGAGGCATAGACCTAGATTATGGAGATGGAAAAGGTGTTTGATGTCGCTAGGTTAGGGGATGACCAGAAGACTGCTTTTACAACATTCATGTTTAAAGTAGAAGCTATTTATTGGTGGCAGACCAATAAAACCCGAGAAGGACCAGGAGTGATGACCTGGGATAGGTTTAAGGAGATATTCTTCGAGACCTATTTCCCAGAGAGTTTGAAGAGTTAGCTGGAGGTTCAGTTTTTAGAACTAAAGCAGGGAACGCTGACGGTATCTAAGTATGCTGCTAAATTCAACGAGTTGGCGAGATTTACGCCATATCAAGTCAGTACGGAAGAACGCAAGGCGAAGAGATTTGAACAGGGACTGAAGCCCTAGCTATACAGTAGGGTTTCCTTGTTCCAATTGAAGACGTTTGCAGCAGTAATGGAAAAAGTAGTACTCGCTGAAGGTGGAGGCGAGGCAGTGACAAAGTTCAATCAGGAATAGAAAAAGAAAAAGAATAAGGTAGAGATTAAGAATGGAGGTGGTAGTGGTGGACAAACAACAACAACAACAGTTTGAAAAGGAAGTTATGCTTCAACTGTGGCCAGGAGGGTCACATCACCCCAAATTGCACTCAACAGAAAAAGAACGTGTGCTTCACGTGCGGTTCCAAGGATCACTTCGCTCGTGAATGCCCAAAGAAGAAAGTTGGGGAAACAACAAGAAGCAACGGAGGTAGCAGTGGAGGTACATGGGCCATTCCTGGACCTACAACGTCAAACAAACCCACAGCCAGAACCTTCAACACGACTGTGCAAGATGCTACACAAACAAAAGATGTGGTGTCAGGTATTACCCCAATCAATGATATTGATGCTTATATATTATTTGATTCGGGTGCTACTTGCTCGTTTATATCTGATGAATTTGCTAAGAGGTTAAGATTGCCTAGAGAATAACTGAATTTCCCTTTGAACATAGAAATTGGGAATAGGGAAGTGATTCCTGTTAGGTTCGTATACAAGAACTATAGGGTGAACATTAAGGGGAATATCATGATGGTAGATTTAATCTCGATTAGACTTGGAGAATTTGATATTATTTTGGGAATCGATTGGCTGTTCAAATATGGAGCGCTAATTGATTGCCAAATGAAATGCGTAAACCTTATGACTCCGTCAAAGGTAGTTTTCCATGGTAGCAAATCACCTAGATAAATGAAATGTTTGACGATTATGCAGGTCAAGAAGTTGTTGAGTCAAGGTTGTGTGGGTTATTTAGCTCACATAGTCAATACTCAGAAAAAGGGTGTGAAACTGGAAGAGATACCAGTGGTGAGGGAATTTGAGGATGTGTTTCCGGAGGACTTTCCAGGACTTTAGCCTGACAGAGAGATTGAATTCGTGATCGACTTAGCGCCAGGAACTGCCCCGATATCGAAGGCCCCGTATAGAATGGCTCCGGTAGAAATGAAAGAACTAATGGTACAACTGCAAGAGCTGCTAGACAAGAAGTATATTCAACCAAGCATATCACCGTGGGGAGCGCCAGTATTATTCGTGAAGAGGAAGGATGGATCGATGCGTCTTTGCAATTATTATAGGGAATTGAACTAAGTCACTATTAAAAACAAGTATCCGTTGCCAAGAATAGATGACTTGTTTGATCAGTTGAAGGGTGCTAAATACTTCTCGAAAATAGACTTGAGAAGTGGGTATCACCGATTGAAAGTGAGGAAGGAGGATATACCTAGAACGACATTCAGAACTCGGTATGGACATTATGAGTTTCTGGTGATATCTTTTGGTTTAACAAATGCCCCTGATGCGTTCATGGATTTGATGAACAAGGCGTTTAAACCATTCGTAGACAAGTTCGTAGTGTTATTTATCGATGACATTCTGGTGTATTCTAAAACTCAAGAGGAACATGTGGAACACTTACTTTTGACTTTGGACACACTAAGAAAGGAAAAGTTGTACGCAAAATTCTCTAAGTGCGAATTTTGGCCCGATCGTGTACAATTTCTGGGTCATGTGATTGACAAAGATAGGATTTCAGTGGATCCATCGAAAGTGGAAGCTGTAATCAATTGGGAACAACCAAAGACACCGTCGGAGGTGAGAAGTTTCTTGGGATTGGCCGGTTACTATAGAAGATTTATTCAAGATTTTTCCAAGATAGCTACGCCATTGATAAATTTGACAAGGAAAGCTGTAAAATTTGTTTGGATGGAGAAGTGTGAAGAAAGTTTTCAAGCTTTGAAAAAGAAGTTAAGTATGGCACCTATGTTGGCATTACCAGATAATACATGAAACTTTGTGGTGTATAGTGATGCCTCACGCAAAGGTTTGGGTTATGTTCTTATGCAGAACGACAAAGTTATTACATATGCATCAAGACAACTGAAGGATTATGAGAAAGGGTATCTGACTCATGATTTGGAATCGGCTACAGTAGTATTTGCTCTGAAGATATGGAGAAAATATCTCTATGGAGAGAAATATGAAATCTACACATATCATAAGAGTCTGAAGTATATTTTTACTCAGAAGGACCTGAACATGTGTCAAAGAAGATGGATGGAATTGATAAAGGATTACAATTGTGAAATCTTTTATCATACTGGCAAAGCAAATGTGGTTGCAGATGCTTTAAGCAGGAAAGGTCGGGAAAAGTTGATGCTGATAACCACTCAGGAGGACCTCATTTCATCTATGGAAAGGTTAGAGCTGGAAATCAAATTTCCACAGGAATCCAATGAACGACTATTCCAGATAGAAGCTGGTCTAACTTTAGTGGACAAGGTGAAGAAAACTCAACTAGAAGATGAAGAATGCAGAAAAATAAAGGAAGGTGTGAACGAAGGTAAAGATGTGAAATACAAGATCGATACCAAAGGATTACTACGGTTCGAGGGAAGGATTTGGGTTCCAGCAGTATCAGATATTAGAGAAGAAATCTTGATTGAAGCACACAACACAAGATATTCGATTCATCCAGGAAGTACGAAGATGTATCAGGACTTACGATGACATTTTTGGTGGCCGAACATGAAAAGATGTCGCAGAATGTGTCGCGAGATGCTTGACATGTCAAAGAGTCAAAGCAGAGCATCAAAGACCGAGCGCACTACTTTAACCGTTAGAAATACCAGAGTGGAAGTGGGAACACATCACAATGGATTTTGTGGTGGGTCTTCCAACTACTCAGAGAGGATGTGATGCGATTTGGGTGATAGTGGACAGACTGACAAAATCAGCACACTTTTTACCAATAAAGATTATGTTCAATCTTGATCAGTTGGCCAGGTTGTGCGTTAAAGAGATAGTTTCGAGACATGGAGTGCTAGTATCAATTGTGTCAGATAGAGATCTGCGATTCACTTCAAATTTTTGAAGAGATTACAGGAATGTATGGGAACACATTTACGAATGAGCACATCTTATCATCCACAAACTGATGGCCAAAGCAAAAGAACAATTCAGACATTGGAAGATATGCTTAGAGCATGCGTCATGGATTTCAAAGGTAGCTGAGAAGAACATTTACCATTGGTGGAATTCGCTTACAATAACAGTTACCATGCGAGCATCGGCATGCCGCCTTACGAGGAATTATACGGCAGAAAGTGCAGAGCTCCACTGTGCTGGGATGAAGTCGGTGAACGTCAACTTCTAGGACCAAAACTGGTACAACAAACTGCTGATGTTATCAAACTCATCATGACAAGATTGGTAGCAGCTCAAGACCGACAGAAGAAGTATGCTGATCAATGCAGACAAGATCATGCATTCGACGTAGGAAATTATGTATTCCTAAAAGTTTCTCATTGGAAGGGAAAAATTCTCTTCAATAAGAAGGGAAAGCTAAGCTCGAGGTTTATTGGACCCTTCGAGGTGCTGCGAAGAGTTGGAGAGGTGGCTTATGAGGTAGCTCTACCTTCAGAGTTGGAAAATATTCACAATGTTTTTCATATTTCGGTGTTACGACAATATAAGCCCGATTACAAGCACGTGATCGAGTACGAACCGTTGCAGTTCGAGAAAGATTTGTCTTTGAAGAGATTCTTATCCAGATAGTTGACAGGAAAGAACAAGTGATCAGGAATAAAGTGATACCTTCTTGAAGGTAATATGGAGGAACCACAATGCTGAAGAAGCGACGTGGGAACTTAAAGAGAAAATGATGAAAGATTACCTTGAGTTATTTGTTTAATTTGTGTCTTCGATTCTGGAGACAGAATCTTTGTAAGTAGGGAAGAATGTAACAAATGATTTATTTGAGGTTGTGATTCTGATGACAGAATCCTTGTAAGGAGGGAATGATGTAACATTCCAGAATTTTAGGTTGTAATATTAAATATTTATTGAATTATATAAGTATTTAATGGATATGTTTATTGTTGAATAAATAATTGTTCAATTTGATTTGATTTGGTCTAGTTAATTATTTGTTAAGTAAATAATTAAGGAGTTAAGAAAATTAATTGTTATGAGATTATATACTAATTTAATTTAATAATTAAGTTAGAAAGCTTATAATGATTAAATGAATTATAATATTTTAATTGGAATTTGTAATTAAAATAAGGTGTTAGTTGGTTAAATAAAATTATAATTATAAAGGAAATTATAATTATGTGGTAGTGATTTATGTATTAAAGTAATGTAATAGATTAGTATTTGAATTGATTAAATTGATTATTTAATTAAATAGAAGTGTGACAAAGAACCTTACTATAAAGGAGTTATTAAAATAAATTAAAGGAGTTTAATTTAGTTTTTGCCAAACAAGCCTTAATGCATTTTAAGTCTTTAACATAATAGTATTTTTATCAAACAAGGTATAAAGATTAATCTATTTATTTTAATTAGGTTTACCAAACAAGGTATATGAGTTAATGGGTTATTTTTATTATGTTAGCCAAACAAGCATTATGACTTTTGAATTTCAAAACCTACATAACTGATATAAATTATATCTATATTTATATTATATAATTAATATATATTATTACTACTATACGTTATATTTTTACTACGTAAACTAGAGTTGGGAGAAGAAAAGAAAAACTCAGAAGAAGAAAAAGGAAGAGAAGAAGAAGAATTAGAGAGAATTCTTGATAGGTTTTTAGAAAAGATTGGGGAAAATAAAGTTCTTGATCAAAAGGGAAGGGTATCATCTTCTTAAACAAAGGTAGGATCTTAATCCTTTTATTTTTAAAGTTTAGTTTTTCCTCTTCTAAAATTCTTTGTAAAAATCTTCATGAAGAATAAATTGTATGTGATATATGGTTTTATATAATAAATTATTGGTTATAAGATGGTTTCATGAGTTTATATATGATTATAGAGAAACTAGTTTATGTATGTATGTGTTTTATGAAGAAACTATATTATAGAGTGTTTATATGAAAATATATGAATATGGCTTAGTTTAAAATATAATTAAGGTTTTATTGGTTGTTTAAATTATAATTTGACTATTGAATTTGTAAGAGGATGAATACACATAAATTTGTTATGATGAATTAACTGTTTTGATTTAAAAACAAAGTTACAGTGAAGACTTTCATTAAAAATGTCAAAAATAGAGTTTTTACCAAAAATATTGAAATTGGGTGTTATAAAGTTGATGTTTATGTTATTGTATTTATAACATGTTAAGAGTATTGAAATTATGTTTATATAAAGTCTATATGTGTATTACATGTTAATTAGTTTGTTAGATTGGAGCTTGTAGGCCAATTTGGCTTTTTGTTCATGCTGTTGCCGAGGCTGGGTGCCGAAGTCTGGAGTTTGGCGCCGCAGCGTGGCCCAGCAGTGTAAGTTTCGCGCCGCAGCGCCGGCGCCATGTCTCAGCGCCAATCGTTGGCCTATGTCTCTTGCCGCAGTGCCAACCCATAGTGTAAACTGTGGCGCCGCAGCGCGAGTTAGCAGAATGGTCTGACAATTTTATTTATTTACATAAATTTTGAAAATAAATGTTATGTATTAATAATAGGACTGTTAAATGATGATTTCAGTTATACTAAACTAGGAATGAGCATGTTATCAAGGGATAACTAGTATTAACGTAATTCGATTATGTGAATTGATAATTAGACCTACATGATGTATATACTTGTTTATATATATAAAGTGTTGGTAGTGACTAATTATGTCATGATGACATATATATAGGGTATTGAGATCCAAGTTATAAGGTTTAGCTTGTGGTCAAAGCAAGTTTTCTAACTCCAACACTTCGTTGTGCAAGTTTAATTTCGTTGAGTACGTTATTGCTTTTAATTCAATTACAATTACGCAAGTTGCTAACTCTACACTTTCGTAGAGCTAGATTGTTTATTATTGAGAAAGTCCTTGTATCTAGTTGTTCATGAGGATACAAGTATTCTAAATCTTATACTTTAATATTGAGCAAGTTTCTTTAATATGTAACTTGTTATTTAACATGCGAATCGCTATATTTTAATATTCTAGTGTTGAACAACTTTATCGTTCAAATTACTATTCACTTTGCATGCTTAGTATCCAATTCTCAATAACCTTGACTTTATATGTTTCAAGCAAATTATGTTATGGTTATTCCATAGCGTACAGTTAGTTCTTTTGTATTCAACTAATCCTTAGTTGATGACCGTTGAATTCCAAATTACCTTGTAATGTATCCAAACCAAACCTACTTTGGTGCGGACTTGTATTCTAAATACCGAGATTAACAACTCTTTTATTAGAGGTTTATGCTTAGCGTTGAAATAGTTGTGCACAATACATTATACGAAGGACTGATCCCCATAAGTACGTGGAGTCCTTATAGTCTTATGACTGTTAAAGTTAAAGTTGAAAGATTACTTATAACTGTGGACATGGTTCGTGGTCATTAGACCCTCAGTTGTATATTTTAGAATGTTAATAGAACATATTGTTCAGTTCTATTGAGTCTATTAGTTGGCAAATGTTTTAAGATTTTCTTCATTGTTATTTCAAGTGAGCTTTGTTTGCTCACTCTTGCTTATATAACTATTATAGCTAAAGTTGAGAAGGTAGATGTACCTAGCACCAGTAAAGGAAAGGAAAAGATGAACAAGTGCTGATGACTAGTAATATGTTGACAGTTATTTATCAGACTTTAATTTGATTGATGTAATGAAGTATTTATTTAATTTCCGCATTTAAATGATTGTAATTAAATGTTAGATAACCTCAGAGTTTTTGTTTATGTAATCCCTTAAGGGAAGGTTTATTATTTAATCTTTATTATGATTGGGTAGTTAGATATGAATAATTTGATTAAGTGAACACCGAATCTTGAGGTAATGAAGTACCAAGATTTGGGGGTGTCACAAGCAAGAAATGAAGTTTTGAACTTATGAAGAACAAGAAAGAACTTATTATGTTTATAAGTTAATGAAATATGTATGTCAAGTTGTTAGTATGATGGATTGAGTCCATTTGAAACGAAAAACAAATCATAAGAAACATGTGATGTTGTGTCGATGATTAGTTGGCTATAATTTCGATGACGAAATTCTTACAAGAAGGGGTGAATGTGATAACTCAAATTTTTGGGTAATATTAAAATAAGAATTTAATAAAGAAAATTCTTATTAGATGATATGTTATGTGATATTGTAGTGCACAAGGGAATAGGTGTCATGCAACATGTGATGTTGTGTATAATAAATATATTTGAATTATATATTTAGTATACATAAGCAAAGTGTCGGAGTAAGTTATTAAAGAAAATTAGATGGGTAAAATTAAAATAATTTATAATATTAAATTATTTTAATGTGGTAAATTTGTGGCATTAAATATGTTGCATGTATAACCATAATTTTATTTAAAAAAATCATATATTACATTATTAACTGTAATGTATGCAAGTATTTAATGTGGTGAATATATTAATATATTGTGAAGACAATTTATAGAAAGGAAAGAAAATAATTGAATATATGATATTATGTTACACAGATAATGGTATAATATTTAATATTATACCAAATGATGTAAAGTAAAAAAATGAGATGAGATCCAATATATAAATATACAAATTGGTATCAATTAGCAAGTAAATTAAATTCATATTTGAATAAATGATTGAATATATTAAATTATATATTTAACATATATATAAATTGTTTGAAAATAATTTATGGAGAAAAGGATGAAATTTAATTTAATTATGCAATATAAATTGTATAATTTAAATAAGTTATTAAAATTAGGTATGAGAATTAAATAACATAAACTGTTATCTTTATTTGGTGGTTCTAGTATTTTAATTATATAATAGTGACCTAATCTAAGAGATTGTAGATCATGTCTCCACCTACTAAATTAATTTGTGTGAATATGTGAATAAATGTATATGAATATTATGTGTATGTTTTTATTTGTTTATTATATAAACAAATAAAACAAACTAATGTAACCTAATTATATATTAAGAATGAAAAATTGGATAACTTAAGGGTTGTGGTATGGGAGAATAATGGTATTTAAAATATATACCAATTCTAAGAGATTTATTTTATACATTTCAATCAATTATTTTTATAACCTAATTAAAGCAAGTCTAATTGGGTTAAAAAATTAAATGTACATGAGTAAGGATATAAATTTTAATTGAGTACATGACAATCTTAATTAATTGATTAGGGTTGGAAAAAATTAAAAGTATTGGACTCTGATAATTTTCAAAGCCCAAGAAATTAATTAGGGAGCCCAACATTAGGTTAAGTGCCCCGAGCTAAGTTTATTTGTTAAGGGAACATGTGGGAGGATAATAATATTAAAAATTATCTTAATTTAAGAGATATATTTTATTATCTCAATTTATTAATTTTATATCTTAATTAAAGTAATTTTAATTAGGTTATAAAATTTAATGTACAAGAGTAATGTGTGGAATGGAAGCCCTAATTAAATAATTAGGGTAAGATATAATTTAAGGTAATGGATCATATTAATTATTATGGCCCAAATATATTATTTAGGAAGTCCAAATATTTTAATTGGGAAGCCCAAAAGACTTCAGGGTTAAGCCCAAGTGTTGGCCCAATCAAATTAGTTAGAGGCCCAAACAATAAAAATTAAAAAAAAAAAAGAAGCCCAAAACTTGGTCCAAGTATGGAAAGACTTTATGGTAATTTGTTAAGTAAAATAAAAGCATTAAAAAGAAGACCAGAATGTGGTGAGTAAAAAGGCCACATGGCCAATGGTTTTGTGGAAGAGAAAAGGAGAGGTGCATGTGGAGATATTTATAATATATCTATTTTAATAACAAAAAGATATCTTATTTCTTTCTCTTTCATCTCCTTCATTTAACTAACATAAGAAACAAACGAGGGAAAGAGAAGGAAGAAGGGCGGCAGCCATGAGAGGTAGAGAGGAGAGAGAAGGGTCATCTATGAAAGAAGAAGAAGGAGAGCATGAGAATCAAAGGTATAATAAATACCTTTTGTTTATGTATTTTGATTATTCCAAATCAAAACTTGGATTTATGTTTCTAAACTCAAAAACGTTAGGTTTTCTTGTTGATGAATGTTTTATGTTTAGATATACTCATATTGGGTGTTGATTTGTTTGGAAATCAAAAGAAAAGAAAAAGAAATTTTTCTAGTTTATAAACCATAAATTTTTATGTACTTTAGATTTCTACCGTTTTTGATCTACACCTTCGTTTTACGATCCATCAAAGAGAGGTATTAGATGTATAAGTTATCTACTAAATCCAAGTAGTAGCACTAAAAAATGTTGAGTTTACAAGTCATAGTGACTGTTTTAGTAAAAATAGTCCCTACGTTTGAAGAAGAAATAAATTGTTTTGGTCCAGTCAATACCAGGGGCAGTTTCGTCATTTTTTTGATATTCAAAAATTCTAAAAAATTTATGGTGATAACATGATGAGTTATCTTTCAAACCCAAGTGAAATTACTGAAAAAGGAGTTGTAAATTTTCGTATGGACTATTTTTGGCAAAGTAGGCAAAAACTGTAAATCAAGAAAAACAAATTGCCCAAGACTTTCCAAAGGCAGTTTTGGCCATTTAAATTCTGAAAAAAAATTCTGGCCTTTTGGGACATAGTAATATATTATATAAAGTAGCTCATGTCCAAAAATGAGCTCATTCCGAATTAAAATGACCAAGTTATAGCCATTGCAATTTTTGGGCTTTTTCAACAAAAATGGCTGTAACAAGAGTACTATAACTATGATGGCTACGAAATTTAAACTGGAGGTTCACGTTAACAGGTGTAAGATTATGCCAAGAGATGAGAATTTCTGAAGTTGAGCATGATAGGGCTAATTTCTTAAGCTACGAAATAAAAATAATTTTTGAAAAATACCAAATGAGTTGATAAATTATACAAAAATTCTTTTTGTGTATGGAAAATATGTCTATATGTTTGGCAAAAGGATAGAAAAATAATAAGTTGATTTTATATTTTCGTGAAAAAAGTTAATGAATCTAGCTTGCTGGATTGAAGAATTAATGAATCCAGACTTGTTGGATTAAAATCCGTTGAATCCAGGCTTGTTAAATTGAATGACTAATGAATCTAGGCCTGCTAGATTGAATGATTAATGAATCCAGGCTTGCTGTATTAAAATCAGTTGAATCCAGGCCTGCTAAATTGAAGAATTAATGAATCTAGGCTTTTTGGATTGAAATAAGTTGAATCTAGGCTTGCTGGATTGAAGGATTAATGAATCCAGGCTTGCTGGATTGAAGTCAGTTGAATTCAGTTTGCTGGATTGATATAGGTTGTTAGATTAGTCAATCCAGGTTGCTGGATTGGTAGGTTTCAATGATCCAGATTATAGTATTAGTGTTCTGTTTACTGGATTATAGAAAAGAACTTATAATATGAAAGATTAAAGTGTTAAATCATAATGTATATGATAAAGTGTAAAAAAATTATTAAAGTATGATAATAATAATGATGTTTTAAGGTGTAATCTAATATTTGATTATGTGGCCAAGTGTTAGCTAATTTGTTGATAGAGTAGTTGTATTATGGGATAATGTATATTATGCTAATTGAAAGATCATTCATTATATTATGTTAATCGAAAGATCAATCTTATAAATGATAGGTCTTTCATGAGAGATTAAGTTAGATTGCTTAGGAGCAATCGACGGTACATGCAAGTTTCTCTAACTCAAACTTGAGTTGTATGTTCAAATCATGTTGGTGAATAATTATTATTGATTATTCACATCTATACCTGATTATTGATTCACACTTAGTGCATGTTGCATATGTTCATCATGTATGAAAGACTGATCACCTTCATTACCTTATGGTTCAGTTAAAGTGTTCATGGTCATTGTTCACCTCCAAACAATATTGATTCAGTCATTCAATTATTGAATTTTGATTCATGTTATTTCATAATTATTAAATTCACTACAAAAAATGGTGATTTTGCAACAACCAATTTTCGTTGCTAAATGTGCAAAATTTCGTTGCCAAATGCCATTTGCAACGATTTTTCGGTCGTTGGACATTTCGTTGCGTAATGAGTGTTGCTAATTATCTAGCAACGATTTTTTTTTCGTAGCAGAAAGTAATATATTTTGCAACTAAATTTTATTTTCGTGTATAATCATAAATCATTTAGCAACGAAATATTTTGTAGCAAATTTATTAAGAAATTGTTACTGAAAAATAATTTTCATTGCGATATACGCCTAATTGGCAACGAAAAGAATCTTTTTATTTTCCAACGAAGATAAAATTCGTTGCATTTGAAACACATTTGCCAACGAAGTTTGTCGTTACTAACAATATAGAAATTGTTGCCTTAATTGGTTTTCATTGCTAATTGTGTACTTTTTGGTAACGATGTTTGTTGCTAAATGTACAAAATAAACCAGTTATATATTAATTTGCAACGAAATTTTACGTTGTCATTGATTTTTTTATGGATAATTATGATGAATTAGCAACGATACTATTCGAAGGTGATTATTTTTGGAGAGCAACAAAAATTACTGTCAATTAACAACGACACTATACATTATCGTTTACTTTTTATGTGCAACGAAATTTGTTATGATTTGCAACGATATAAATATTGACTTTTCTTTTGTTATGTAACGAATGTCAAAATTATTTTATAAACAAAAAAAATTATGTCTCAATAACCCCATAACAAATTATGATGGAAATACAAAAAAACTAAAATATATTGTGTCTTTTAAGTTTCGACTTTGGGAACATGTGATTGTGGCCTATTTATGTGCGCGGATGGACAAAGAATGTAATTTTTAGATATATTGCACATAAAAGGTTGTCAAGCTAGGTTTAGTATGTGTTTTAAAGAGAAATTTTAAAGTTTTAGAAACTAACTTTAATGAGCATTGTATTAGTTGCATTATGACCTTATAAGCAAGCATGATAGAGTTGTCTATGCCTTTGAACATGAATGATATGTGAACTCAACTAGTCAAGTGTGACATAAGTTATTTAAGCATGTTTTAAAAGTATGAACTATGCAATGTCTATGTAAATGAGATAGATACATGTGAGTATACTAGTAGAGGCTTATTAGTACCAATATATGGTTTAAAAGCTTATAACATCGAATCTTGTTAAAGAAAGTTGTTAAGCCTTATTGATTGAATTAAATTATTACGGAACTAAGTAGTTTGAATATGAACGACGTAGATCATGTATCTATAAACTTTAAATATGTGTCAAACACATAGCGAGTCAAGTGTGTGATAAATGTATATGAATGTTGATGTCACGTACGGGTGGTTAAGTATACCTATACATACCTAGCTATTCTAAGAGTATGATGAGAAAGTTAAATGAAGGTTTTATAAACCTTGTTAGGAAACGATGCAATATTTATTATTATATTAAGAGCATATGAAATGTATGACTGATGGATATGAATTCATGATTATATAACTACGTAGGAATACACGCAGTGCAGATAAGCTTTAAGCAGTTAAGTCGTAGTTGATAAATTACGAATCTGGCAAGTCTTTCAGTTCCTATTTGATATATGAATTCTACAACTGTTAGTTGAGCTATATTATGCTATGAGAATGTTGATGTATATATATGAAATGTATATGAGATATGTATGAAATTGAAAGTTGATCTTTAAAGATATGCTTGTGAAGTATATGCCTGTTATATGAGAAGTAACATGGGTAGTAAATATTAATTGATTATGAATGCATGAACTGAGTATGTTATTATATTCTATGTACTGCATGAAAACTGTTAGAATTGCTGGGCTGTCGAGCTCACCCTTGCAAATAACCACTTTTGCAGGTTAAGGACACACGGTAAAGCTTACATGCTACTTGATTGATAAAGTTCAATCACATCAAAGGAGATTGATTTGTTTAATTAAATATATGCTCTTAAACCATGTTTAGGTTCTAGTATATATACTTGATAGTAGTTTACAATATATAATACATATTGAGTTGTAAGGTTGTACTATGTGGTATATAGAGGAATTCGAATCGAGATGTAAAAGTTTATACAGTAATTCGAAAAGAATGAATCATAACATAATTTGATTCAAAGATATGTAATCGATTTAAGTTAAGAGATAAATAAAAGATTATTTTTCAAAGGAGATTGAAAAAGTTTAAATTATTCTGCATAATTTTATAACATCGAATATGATGAAAGACATGAATGGTAAATGACCAAGATTTGAAACTTATAGAAGTTTGGGGTCATCACATAGATCCTGGAAATAGAAAGAATTTATATTCTAAATTGTAATAAGCAAAGTTATATTCATTAAGTTATGAATAAAATATATAAATAGTTTGACGACAGTAGTATCGTGTCGGACCGGATCTGGGGTTCGAAGGGACCCGAATTTGGCGACGTCACACCTACAACCAATTATGTTTTCATCTGATCAGACTAATACTAATCCTGTCTCTCGTGAAGAATTTGACGAATTAATTAAACAAATCACAGATTTGGTTGTTCTACTTAAAGAACTACACCAATCTACTCAGGGTACAAGGATACCCATACATACAGAATTCTCTGCACAAGGAGGAACCCAAGGTTCGAATATAGCCATTCCAGTACCTGATCTTCAGTTGGATACAACGAACAAAATTCATGATACCACCCATCTCAAATAAGATCTAGACACCGGCGATATCAGAAAAAAAAAAGTCCTTCAAATGAAAGAGACTATCAATTCTATCTAAGGAATTGGAGCACATGGGAGTCTTTCCTATGCTGACCTTTGCATATTCCCTGGTGTGTATTATCTAGAGAAGTTCAAGACTCCTGACCTTAAAAAGTATGACTGGTTAGGAGACCCTAAAACACATTTAAAGGTATTCATTGGAGAACTAGGATTTTATGTCGAGTAAGAGAAGCTCAAAATGAAGCTGTTCCAGAAAAGTATAACGGGAGAAGCCCATTCTTGGTATACCATATTAGATAACTCTAAGATCCATAGCTAGGAGGAGCTAGCTCATGCCTTCCTCACTCAGTACAGCTTCCAGTCTCAGATAGCCCCTGACCGGTACCTAATTACTAGAGTCAGGAAACAAACCAACGAGTCTTTCAGAGAGCATGCTCAAAGGTGGAGGCGCCTTGTTGCTCAAGTTGTTCCCTCTATGAATGAGTCAGAAATGTTTATGAATTTCACAGACATACAAGAAGCTCCTTTCTATGAGAGAGTTTTAGCCGGTATTGGCAAACCTTTCTCTGAAATGTTTAAACATGGGAAAATGGCTGAGATGGGATTGAAGTCAGAAAAGATTCAAGACCTAGTTGCCCTTAAAGCTGTTGCTGAGCACATCCAGTCCAGAAATTATGGAAACAACCCCCAGAGGGTCCATAAAAAGAAAGAGGAGGATGTTTCCTTGATACTACAAGGTCAGAAAGGCAGTCAGAATATGCCTATCCAAAGGAGAAATTACTCCCCCTTCCAAGCACAACCTTCGAACCCTTCGTTGCCAAATGGTGGAGAAGTCAGACTCCCTCGAGTGTTCACACCCCTAGGGGACTCACTCGAGAACATTCTCAATCTTCTGACCACTCAGAAGAAAATTACTCATCTTCTTCCACCAGCAAAACCCAAATGGGAATGGTTTCAATGCCAATCGAAAATGTTCTTATCATGCTGGAGCTCCAGGACATGATATTCAAGATTGGTGGGCCTTGAAACATAAGATCTGTGATTTAATTGATAATGGTGAAATTGTGGTAGGTAAATCCGACGAACCCCATGTGCAAGAAAACCCTCTTCCTCAACACAAAGAAGAAGAGGTTAATATGATTAATTGTAGTAGTGGGCAGAGTTCCAATAATCATGGTTGCGGATCATCCCAGACCAGCAAGGATGGTGCTGACAAATGGGATTTTGCTTAGTTCTAGTATACAATGGAACGAAAAATGAAGACTCTCTGTGAGCAAGTTAACCAATTGGCAGAACTGGTGGTCCATTAGCACCAAGTCACACGCCAATTATTTAGTCAAGAGCATGACAATATCCTTCCTCTCATTACAAACACTCCACCACGTATTCCAGAAACTGAAATACTGGAGGATAAAATTGCAAAAAGAGCAAATGCCAAAGCCCGTTGGCATTTTGCCAACAAAAGAGAATTTACATACCTAACTGTTGACTTTAATATTCTAACGTTTTTGTTTTGATGATGACTTGATAATATGAACTAATTTGTTTATTATGAAATTTCAGGAAGTTGATGAAAGGTTTGTTGTCAAAAGACTTTGAAGATTTGAGTCTTGAGAAAAATATGTAAGGTCATTGCAAATACTTAATTTTTCAATACAAGGCTCTAGGACATTTTATGTGTGCATTAAAATGTGGATAATTTGCTGCATGCATAAGAATTTTATATTATGGTAACTGTTATTATATGACTGATTTTATTTGGTTAGTATTTATATATTATGCATGTGTAAAATTAAAATAAATTATGTTGTTCGGTATAATTGTTTTACTGCCATGTGTTATGAAATGATTAAGAGTTGTGTTTTTATAAAATTAGTTGTATAACACGTGTGCAACAAACTTGTTTGAAATCTAAAAGGTGTTGGTTACTTAAAAGTGGTGGCAGCAGAGACATAATTACTTGGATTGCATGAATCTTGGAAATACAAGATAGTCATTATCTTATAAAATGGTTTACACTTTTTTTTACCAAACTAACACTTCTCTATCTGTTTAAATTTGAAGAGTCAGTAACATTTTTGTGGCAGTTATTATGGACAATATAAGTTTTACACGGAACCTATTTATGGGTTATCTTTGACATAGTCTATATTTGAATAAAGACGTTACTTATCTCTTTGAATTCTGTTGGCAACGTAAATAAATTTTGACGATATACAACGGAATTGTTTTATGGAGCAAACAGTAAAATAAATTGGGCTATAAAAAGAAAATCAATGTCATTGATATACACACAACACTTGAATCAATTATTGACACATATACTTGAAAAGCTATTTCATTATCCTTGGTGCAAAAATTTCAAGCTACTGTGCATTTTATATTCAGATCATTCTAGCTAATTTTTGTGAGCTTCATAATTGGTGATATCTCTTTTACTATTTGATCATTGCATTCATTAGTTGAGCCTTGCATTGTTAAATTGCTTATTTACTTTGATCATTAGACCTCTATATTTGTAATCTTATATTTTTTAGAACAAGTGTTGTCTAAAGAAATTTAATCAAGGTGGGTTAAGGTTTGTTTACAAACAGGTTCAAGGAAGCATAGGTGCTTAAGGGGTGCATTAGTGCACAAGGAGCAAGAGTGCTCAAGTGAATTATTGTAATTCAATTTGATAGAATCTGTTTTGTAATAAGGGTCATTTAAAGAAATAAAAGTTAGTCTCCAATACTAGTTGGTATTGGACGTGGACTAGGCTATTATTATAGAGGGTAATAGCTGAACCACGTAAAAAATATTGGTGTTATTTTTTATTGCTTGCTTTTCTTTAATATCTCTCAAGATAGTTAAATCTCTTTATAATTAAAATTTAAATATTTGCTTCATCTTGAGATAATTTGTTAACACCAAGTATTCACTTTAACTTATAAATTCATCAAAATATTTTCTTAAACTAAAAGTCAATTCGGTAGACCATATTCAGCAAGCTGCATTCATCAAAATAGTAGGCTGAATTTAGTTTAAAGTTTAAAAATTAGTCATAGATTGCTCCTACACTTTTTCAACCCCCCCTTCTAAGTGTGCCTTATCTGAATTTCATTTGGTATCAAATCATGGCTCTACTTACTTAGTCTTAAAGGTGACCTGTAGGGAAAGATCCTGACATGGCACAGTTCGGGAGCAACAATCAAGAAGGTCAATCAACTAATAGACCTCATTTGCTATATGGAATAGAAAATTACAACTTCTAGAAATTTCGAATAAAGATCTACCTTAAAAGAGATCCTTGGGAATGGTGGGTTGTGGAGAACGGACCAGTTATTCCACGAAGAGAAGATGGGACACCAAAAACTCTACTAGAAATGGATTCAACCGAAACCTACATGGTCTTATATGATTCAATGGCTATGAACACACTACTTATTGGCATGGTTCAATCCGAGATTGATAAAGTTTCCTCATGCAACACAGCTAAGGAAATTTGGGACACTCTAGCGGTGAGCCATGAAGGAACATCGAAGGTTCGAGAAGTTAAACTAAGCGTGCTCATGCATGATTATGAGATGTTCAAACTCGAGAAAGATGAAACTATAAAGATGGCTCAAGCAAGGTTCCTTGTTCTTCTGAACTCCTTAAAGCTTCTGGACAAATCCATTCCACAAAGTGAAATTAATCGTAAGTTACTTCGTGCTATACCCAAGAGGTTTGCTTCTAAAATTACTACTCTTCAAGATTCCTCTACTATTTCTATTATGGATAGACTAACTCTTTTTGGTGAACTTGAGGAATATAAACATCAGTTAAAGAGATATTATGATGAGGAGGAAACTCCTCAAAGAAAGGTTTTAGCTCTTAATGCAAAAAATGAAGAAGAGCTTGATGATAATTCTGACGAAGACATAGCCATGACGTCAAGAAGGCTCAAAGGACTACTACAAAGGAAGAATAAACGAAAAAATATCTTCAACTCAAATAAATCCAAAGGAAATCAAACCGAGGAGAAATGTTTTGAATGTGAACGTCTAGGGCACTTTAAGAAGGACTACCTTCAACTAAAGAACAAAGGGAAAACAGGCTTCAAGGATAATAAAAGAAACAAGGCACTCGTCACTTGGAGTGATGAAGAAGAGACCAAAGTTGAGATTGATGCCAAGGATGAAATAGCTCAAGTATGCTATAAGACCCCAAATTTTTTTTTAATAAAATGGAATTTCCTTTATTTATTATTTTGAAATAGTAATGGTTTATTTGATTAATATGGTTAGTTATGGGAAAAATGCGCAAATATTTTTAAATAAGCAAGTGGTTATAAAATATTCATTGTTGTCGGGGAATATTTATTTGGTCGTAGAATATTCTTACTGTCGGGGAATATTCGTACGACGGCGCAGCCTTGTGTGGGCCCCATAACAGAAAGCGATTAGATGAAGAAAACGACAAGTATAAGTTGTTTATAAATAACGACATAGTTGTTACCGTTAATACTGTTGAAATACTCGGTGGTTAAAACACAGTAGCACACGGTATTACACCAATTATTGATTTTTACGTAAGAAGGCACTACTCAATAATTGTTACAGTAATTACTGTTCAATATTTTATTTTATTGATTTAATAATTGCTACGTTGATATTTTATATTATTGTTGTTTCAATAATTATCACTACACAGTATTTTCCATTATTAGATCAATAATTCATATTATTTGAATAATATTATTAGATAACATTATTGGTAATGTCTAGAAAGTTTTGTCTAAGGAGAGGTTTGGTCACCTAATTGCGCGTTAGTAAGGAAAAATCCTTATTGGAGCTTCCCCTCTTTTTTGGGAATTGCATGGTTCTCAGTATTGTGATTCTGTAATATTATTTATGAATAATTAATTATTAATTTATATGATGAGAAAAATATTCATTGTATGTGGATATAGATAAAGAAAATTTTTTAATGTGACAATTGTTGAAAATTAATATTTTATCTTTTTTTGATAAAAATTCATTTAAATATATTATTATATTATAATAATATAATAATGATGATATTTTTACAATAAATGTGGGATATATGAATAAATGAGGAGGAAGAGTGTTTTTGTTACTAAAAATATTTAAAACATGTTTTTCATGTTTGTGGACCCCATTTCTTGACTGAAATTTGATTATAGCCTGTAAAATCGCCGTTTGTGGATTTCAGTCAATTTCTATTTGGAATTTGGAAAAATTTTCTTCTGCAAAGTTATAGAGAATGGAATTTCCTATGGAAAAGTTATAAGGTTCGCATTTTTATGATTAAAGGGCTATTTATTATGAATTATTGAAGTTCTGAAGTTCCGAAATAATTAATTTTTGGAAGTTTTAATTATGTTTATTAAGAAAAACATTTTTTTTGTTTTATGGGCTACACTAACATGTGCATAATGAGCCGAGATCAGTTGTCGAAGGTGGGCTTAAAAATATATATATATATATATATATATATATATATATATATATATATATATATATATATATATATATTAAATTTTCTGCTTTGGTGTTTGAAGTATTTTCCTATAAATAGGGTGCTTAGGTTAGAATTGAAAATCACACCAGAAACTGAAATATTCTCTCTCTATATTATCGAGCGTATTCTTGTGAGTATTTTAATATCTCGAGTGTTGCTATACGGTGCAAGTTTCTTTCAGCATTATATCTGATATTCCAGCCAGAAGTATTATTCTTTTGAGGTAAGGGATGTTATTTTTTTTATAAATGATATTATTTCTTTCAATATCATTATACCGGAATATTGATAAGATTTTTTTTTTGTAAAATTCTTATCTTTTCATGTCGGGATTACTATTCATGAGTTACTACTCACGAATTACTATTCACGAGTACTATTCACAAAGCATGATGATTTTTTTATTAAATTTCTACCTTTTGGTATCGGAGTTACTATTCACGTATACGACACTATTCACGTATGCGATACTATTCATGAATACGACACTATTCACGTAAAAAATTAAATTTTCTTTTTTGTGTCCAAGATTGTCCGTTATGGTTCCTATCTTTAATTGGATCTATGTTTTGATCTTCATTTTTGAATTCTGCTCCACAATAGTTATTATAGAGTATTTTTAAACATGGATAAATCAAAGTACGAATTCTTACTATTTATTCTTTTGTATCACTGGATTCGTTTTCTTTAAAATATATTTTTCATCATCCTCAGTCCTAAATGATGATATTACTGAATATCTTCGGCCTGTATTGCAAAGATGAATGATTTCTTGATGAATATCTTTGCCCCGTAGTGCAAAGATGAACATGTGCTGAGATGAATATGACCGACTGATTAATATCTTTGGCCTGTAGTGTAAAGATGACTATTTGATTCAAGATGTATATTGATTGATGTTACAGGGATAAAATATCGATGATGGACTTTTAAATTCATAGATGATAGTAGATTTCATTATCTACTTAACTTTTCTAACGAATTATTGTTTCCGCTGCAGTTGTTGATCTAAAACTTGTTGTCTATTGTATTCTATCAGATTTTTTCCTGTTGAGGACTAACGATAATTTGTTCTATATTATCTTAGTCATAATATTCTTTACTAGGCTAGTTGAGCTCACCCTTTTCCTTTTTGTTCCATTTTTCTTCTCAAGAGTTGGGAATATAGCGGGTACTAGTCAGGTATGGAATGATGGTTTAAGATAGTTGTTTTAGTAGTCCTCACTATTTTGTAAAATAGTGTATCAATAATTGTAATGAGCACTCCATTTGAGTTTGAATACTGTCTAGATGATAATATTTGCATTTAAACTCACAGTATATGTGTTGTCGTATTTTGCACAACAATTGTAATAATAAAGTTGTAGTTATTTTATGTACCATGTATTTGACGACTCAGAATGGGTTGGGTGGAATGAACCTATTTTGGGGGTGTCACAGTTGGTATCAGAGCCATAAGTAAAGAGCCCCGAGCCTCTATCTAGTGACTTCCTGTTGATGGGGGATGCACCGAAGCCAGACTCTCCATAGGGGACGCCGTTATGCGGTGGCAAACTGATAGGTATCACTGTGAGGTGCTGTCCACGGTTGGGACATGAGTTACAGTTGGTATCAGAGAGCATAGGGATATGATCTCTGCCAGAGATCGGGGAATAGAACTAGGAGGGGAGATACGAGTAAATCCTTCGCTAGTATGTCCTACCTAAGCTTATTTGTTGGTTTATCAGAATATAGGGATATTATTTGATATGTTAATTTCTTTAATTAACCCTTGTTTTGTGGCAGTAATTGAGAATGGCAACTGAGAATGTTAACAGTGGAGTAAATGAGACCGTGGAGCCACCTTTGCTCACCAATGAGGAGAACGTGCAACAAGCCAATAATGTTTCACTCGTGAACAACACCACTGATCAGACGATGAACGATGGGATATTTAGAAGCTTTTTGCAATTCATACAAAATCAGACGAGGAAGACTCGTGTACAAAATACCGGTGGAAATGATAGCAACGCACGGTTTGTCACAACCAAATAGTTTAAAAAGTTGGGACCACCAGAATTCTGGGGAAAGCCGGATCCGATTAAGGCAGATACGTGGGTCAAGCAAATTACCAAGATATTCGATGTCTTGGGATGCACGGAGGAACAGAAGGTTCCATTCGCCACTTTTATATTTCGTAATGAGGCAGATTACTGGTGGGAATCTGTGAAGCGTACCCAGCCAGCCGCACTCAGTATGTCTTGGGAAACATATTAGAAACTGTTTAATAACAAGTACTTTCCTGAAAGTATTCGTCATATGAAGGAGGTAGAGTTTATTAGACTAAAACAGAACAACATGACGGTGTCCCAGTACGAGGCGAAGTTCGCGGAGTTATCCAGGTTTGCACCTCATTTGGTGGAGACTGAGGAACGTATGACGCGGATGTTTTTGAGAGGTTTGAAACCCGACATGCATCAATATCTCATTTCTCATAAATTTTCTCTATATTCAGATGTTGTGAATAGGTCTCAGTTATTGGAGCGCGATAATGAGTCAGCTCAATCGAAGAATAACGACCTACAACTCGATGATAATCGTACCGATGGCAATGGTCATCAGAATAAGGATAACCATCGTGGAGGAAATTATCATGCCAGAAATGGTAACCACTTCGGTGGCAATCATGGCCAAGATAATAGAAGAAATAACTCAAGTGAAAATTTCAAGAAGAGAAGATTTAATGATGACGGAAAGATGTCGGCAGCAGCACCAGCACCAGTAACAAATTCTAGGGGAGGAGAACGACCGCCAGTTAGATACTACAAATGCGGAGAGGAGGGACATATAAGTCCAAACTGTTCACAGCCTTCCAAGGTATGTTATAATTGTGGAAAAGAAGGACATATCGCTCGAGATTGTACAGTAGCGAAACCCAGTCCAGCGGGGATGGTGACTCAAAAGGTTGTCCCAAAAAAGTCAAAGTCAACGGTTCCTGGGAGAGCATTTGTCGTGACTGGTCAGAATGCGAGGAACCCGAATGAAGTTAGCACGGGTTAGTTAATTATAAATTCTTATGAAGTTTATACCTTATTAGATACCGGTTCTACCCATTCATTTATCTCTCCTGCTTATACCCAACGTTTAAACTTGACTCCGGAGAAACTTAGACTTTGACTTATCTGTTAAAACTCTGTTAGGAGAAACTTTCGTTACATCCACTATTTATAAATCTTATTTGATCCAAGTTGGCACCATAACATTACCTGTTGGCCTTATTTCTTTAAAGATACTTGCTTTTGATATGATTTTAGGGATTGATTGATTAACTACTCATCATGCCAAAATTGATTGCTTTCGTAAGGTTGTTAGTTTTTATATTCCTAAACAACCTGTTATTCGAATTCAAGCAACCAAACCATTGAAGTCAAACACTTTCATATCAAGCCATAATGTCATTCGTTTATTGAAAAATGGATGTCAAGTTTTCTTAGCCATGTTATGGACTTGAACAAAAATTCGTCTGATTTAAATGATATTTCTGTTGTTAGTCAATTTATTTAAAGTATTTCCTGAAGAATTTCCTGGCCTACCCCCAGAGCGTGATATTTAATTTGTATTGACTTTGAACCTGGTACAAAATCCATTTCTAAAATCTCATATTGAATGGCTTCTATTGAACTTTAGGACTTAAAAACCCAACTAAAGAAGTTGGTACCCTAGCCTCTATTTGGTGACTTCCTTTGTGGAATGCACCGAAGCTAGACTCTCGATGCCATATTTATGTGATAGTAAACTGATAGGTACCATTGTGACATGCTATCCAAGATTGGGATATGAGTCATAGTTGAGAGCAGCCTAAGTCAGTAATCGAAATACGTAGCTTTCTAGGCTTAGCTGATTATTATCAGAGATTCGTGTAAGAATTTTCTCGAATTGCTACTCCATTAACTTAGTTGGCTCGTAAGGATACAAAATTTGAATGGAGCGAGAAATGTGAGAGGAGCTTCCAAGAACTCAACATGTGACAACGACGTTGGCTCGAGCTGTTGAAAGATTACGATCATACAATCCAATACCATCCTGGAAAAACAAACGTGGTAGCTGACGTGTTGATTAGAAAATCATATGTGATTACGAGTGCGATATTTTTAACAAAAAGACCCATTTCGTATGACTTACAAATGATGGAGATAGAGTTAAAGACTCGATGGATCACGTGATGATATACAAGTAAAATTGACTTTAATCGATAAATATGAAGAAGGAGGTGCAAGAAGTTGTTATTCCAAAAGCGAGAATCGGCGATGTGATGAAAGTTCAAACCTTCGATTTATTAGTTCATTTGAAATCCTCGATCGAATAGGAACTGTGGCCTATAGGCTCATTTTACCGCCAAGTATGTCGCGTGTTCATAACGTTTTTCACGTATCGAAGTTACGAAATTATGTGGACGACCCGAACCACGCTATTGAGTTAGAACCAGACGAAATAGCCGAAGATTTAACGTATTAGGAGGTACCTGACAAGATCTTGGATAGGAAAGAGCATGTCTTACGCACAAAGGTCATACCGCAAGTTAAGGTTTTGTGGAGGAACCATGCTAATGAAGAAATGACCTGGGAGTTGGAAACAGAAATGAAAGCGAGGTATCCTCACCTTTTCGAAACACCAGGTATGTATGTCAATTTCGAGGACGAAATTTCACAAGGAAGGGAGGTTGTAAGACCCCAAAATTCGAGAACTTTGATGTTATGGATCTAACGTCTAGTAACCCAGATCATCATTATACACCATATATAACATGTTTTAACACAGAATCATAACATCTAACAACCGATTAATGGTCATATTTTCAAGTAGGGTTCATACCTTTACTTTGATCAATCTTGATCTTAGGGTTCTAATTTGATGTAAATGTTAGTGGGGCTCTGTTTGGGACTGGTCTAGCTATTAATTTCATGGGTCTTAAGCTTGAGAGCATTTGGTAGAGAGTTTGTGTAAAATGAGTTAGCAAATGACCTTTTCTCTGTCCTTAATCTTATGAAGATGTTAGATGCAATGAATTGGCTGAGTGTATAGGCTGATATGTATGTATATTTCAGTCACAAGGAAGTCAAGGGTTGGTAACCAACTAAAGCAATAGCCAAAATTGCAAGTTAGCCTCAATTATTCACTAAAGGGCAAAATGGTCATTTATCTTTCCAATTTAATGGCACATAGGTCATTTGGTAAACTCTTAGGGTTTAACCCTAAGGTTAAGCACAAAATTATAAGATTTCTAGGATTTTGCAAATTAGGTTAAAATAAAATTTAAGTTTCTTAAAATTTGTAATTTGGGTTTTCTTAATTAGTTTAGGTTTCTAGTTATATAAACTTACATATTAGGTTTAAAGACTTACTAATTAGCATTAAAATGACTAAATTAGCCATTAACTTTTCCATTTAGCCATTAGAGTTTTCCATTTGAAAATTAGGATTTCAAAAATAGGAAAAAAAATTAGGGTTTCCCTCATTTGAGTTAATACCTATAACTCCGATCGTTAATCGCATATCACGATTACATAACAACTTAACAAATTCATAGAGTCATACATAGCCTTCGAATTAGGGTTTCAAATCAAATAGGGTTGAATTATAATTTAAATATTAGGGTTTCCAAAATAAATATTAGGATTTCTAGAATTTTATATTTCTAACTATTAATTAGGGTTTACCTAACTAATCATAGAATTATATAATACACACATAAATCGCACAACACAGTCTTGAATCTCCCATCTGAATTTCAAAATAGGGTGAAATAAATTAATGCTAGGGTTTTGACATTAAACACCATAATTGACCAACCATTTTCCATACACACATACAGTACATAATTATAGCACTGAAAAATAAAAATATAATTAATATTATAATAAATATCATTAATCACATATCATAACTACTAGACATATTTTGAAGTCTCATTTGACTTCAAACTAGGGTTTATCAGTAACATTAAAATTGTTCCATCAAAACTGATCCTCACATTAACCTTACACACATAGCATCCCCAATTATAACACTGACAAATAATAATATAATATTATTATTATCATTTCTTGATCAAAATCCAAAATTAGGATTTTGGATTCCATATCTGATTTTAACTGTCATATATAACATTAACAATTAAGTTAAAAATAAATAACTTAATTAATTTGAAATAAGTTCATATAATAAAATAAAATAATTATTATAATAATTCTATAATACTTTCATATATTATTTAAATAATATAATAACCGTGTTCTCCTTGAAAATAATTAATAAAACCATTTTTATTGTAAAATTAATTATTATAAAAAATATAATTTATAATGATCAATAATTCTAAAATAAAATTATTTGCAAACATTCATGTAATAAATATATTTTTAAATATTACAATAATTATATAAGCTTTATCTTGTACAAATCCTAATCCTTAAAAAAAATTATACGTAAAACTTCTGATTTAATTATATAGAATATATCGGGTTATTACATTCACCCTCCCTTACAAAGATTCCGTCCCCAAAATCACCGTTTTAAAACCTATATCAGGATACATAGCGTACATAATCCTTACAAGTAGATCTCGATCAAAATTGATCGATCTGATCTTTAACTATTTAGCAAAAAGCTTATCTATCTTATTAAACGGAAATTTGATTTCTAAGAGAACTCAAATTCCTCCTTCAAAATAATTTATAAAATAATTTACTATATATAAGAAAATAATATGTAAGAAAATAAAATTTATTCGATTAATACCTGGAGTTGCATCTCCAGCTGCTACAGTTTCTTGAACGGTCATGTTGAAAACGCTTGCGGTTGATTCTGTTGGTTCGTTTGTTGATGTTGGTCCCGTTATCGCAAATGTCTTGCTGCCTTTCCTTGTTTGCGCATTCCTTGCCTCCCTTCTCCTTCTTGTATTGTCTTCCACCTTATACTCCATTGATTCACACTTAAAACACACAGACTTGTCCTTTATCTCCTTTTCTTTCATCGTATAGGTGACGAAACTATCTTTTGCCCCTCCGTTATCCTAGCTATCACAAACGTTGCTACAGGTCAGTTGATCCTCTAAATCCTGACAATACGAACGCCTTGAAGTCTTTGACGTTTGTTGTTCGATTATCTGGCTGATCTTACCGCGACTGGTATTCTGTTCTGTATAGCTTGATCGTCCATATTCGAAAAATTCTGTATCGGGTCTGGTTGTCCTCCAGATTTGCTGATAGGTTCTTCTATCCTTGGGTTTCGTTTTCATCTTGGCGGCATTATCACAATTTATTCTTTATTCTAAGCCTTATCGTACACGTATAATCATATAACACAAAACTTTCTATTCGAATAATCATGTACTTAAAATATTAGATTTTGAAAATTTCATTTTCTGCATTAACCAGTACTCATATGATTAACTACTATCTTTATACCAACTTATTTCATTAATCCTTCATAGACTTATATTCATAACACTTGACATACCATAGCACATTCTGCTTTAGACTTCTGCTATCCCTTTGTGACTCAAAAGTCAGGAATCGCTGCCACATTTATATAAAAGTTAAAAATATTACCTTATACAGACATACCTATCATATACATAACATAGAATCATACCTATTCACGTAATACTAGTACTACTTATTTCTTACGCCTCCACTAAGGATCAATGGCTTAGTAATCTATCTATTCTCATTATCCTCAATAATCCATTCACACCTAACTATATCTAGTTCGTCCAACATACCGTACATTATGAGTTTAAGAACTCACCACAAATATATGAGTTTAAGAACTCGACATTGACCACATATTCTTTAACTATACTTTTCATATCAGTTATACTATCGTTTCTGGGTCCGGTACTATACTTTCCAAAATAACCACCTCATTAAGGTAGCTTTCAATGTGAGCCTCTATTTCAGCTATTGGCTTTGATATTGGCTCGGTTATGTAGATCTGCTCTTTCTTTACAATCTGAGGGTATTCTAATTCTTTTCTATCTGCAATCTACACACTTTTCTATCTAACCTCTACACACTTAAGTTATCCTGATTATCACAAAGTATATACACACAACCAATAATAGTTTTATATAAGTTATCTTTTATTTTCTTTGACGATAAATTTATTCAATTCATCTCCTTATAAACTCTATATGAGTTATTTGTATTTTCAAAGTTTCCTTCTGTTCCAAGGTTATAGCCTAAGGTCTACACCACTTAAGGTTTCTAACCCTAAAGCTCTGATACCATGATGTAACGACCCCAAATTCAGGTACTTAAAACCCGAACTCGGTGTTTTACGATACCATTTTTATGAGCGGAATAATATTAATAATAATAACGATAATATAAATATCAAACTTATCTTACATTTACCAGAGTCTAATCCCAAGTACGCAACCTTTACTATAATTCTTTACATGATATATAATACATATCATTATATTAATAAAGTCTAACTATTACAAAAGATACCACTAAACAGATTATGTTTGCTTTCCTTTTCACTTGTTCTTAATTGAACTTTCAGGTTGATCACACCTAGCTAAAAACATTTAAATTTAAAGCAAGAATAAGCATTTGGGTGCCCAGCAAGTAATAACAATTATAAATATAATTAGCTGGAAGAAATAAATGTTTTCTTTGTACATCACTTCTACAACAAATCTATAGTTGTGAAGTAAACTGAACCGATAATAATAACATAACAATTCTATCACAAATTTTTGAAACTACGTAATGACTATATATGGGGTTTAGTTGACATACTATGAACATTATTTTCAATTTTCAAATAGGTTTAGCAGAACTTCATTCACAAACCATCATAACTTACGGGCTCGATGGTGTACATCCCATGGATCCTGTATTGATCAATACTACATTGCAAGAACGATGTGATCATTCACTCTGTCCGCCTTGGGTGCATAAAAGTTTTCCCTTGATCAGGATGTTCATACTAGTCTGGAATTCGAACCAAAACAATTTGATTGGGTACAAATAAGTTTTATCATATTCAACGATATTTCTAAATCTGTGTCTAGTTGGTCAAATAGCTTAGACGGCTTATATATATATATATATATATATATATATATATATATATATATATATGTATATATCAACATGTGATTTAATACAATGATTATCCAAGTGGGGACACTTGTATAACCATATATAGAAATTAACGAACAGACTATATATATCTGGATTACCATATACTAATATGTTGATAAACAATGATTAGATATAGAATATATACGACAATAAGGTTAATAATATAGTATAATAATAATAATATAATTCTGAAACTTATTACTCATGTCCATTACATAAAAGAAATGCAAAGGTAAGATACTTGCCTGGTCTGCTGCTTACAATACACAACTTAAATTTATCTTTTATCTCACTGCTTATCATTAATAAGATCATTCGTTCGATTAGAATAACATACTATAACACATAGTACTGCATTTCGCAGTCAGCACATAACCTAATCACATTGTCACATATGTTTAACAACCATTGAATCACAAATAAACACAAATCTAATCAAATTATCCAAGTCCAGATTAATTTCTGGCACATGTTGGTGTACCGACGGCTTTATCGGGTAATTAGTGAGTCCAAGATTCTATCATGTAGTCCAACATCTATTTAGACTATTTAAATAAGGACTTGCAATAATTTTTAAACATTTATTATAATTTATCATGAATTTTCAAACACCAGAATTGTTATTAAATATTAAACAATTCAATTATTATTAATATTTAATTAATATTAAACTATTAATGAAACCATTGTCAAAATATTAAAGTTATTTATAATAACTCCAAATATTTTTAAAGTACTAATATTACCCTTAAATGATTTTTAAAACATTTAAAATCATTTTTAAATAATTATCATTAATATTAAAATATTAATGAACTATTTATCCAAATATTAAAAGTCATTAATTATAACTTAAAATATTTTTAATTCATTTATACCCTTTTTAAATGATTTTTAAATATATAAAACTATTTTAAAACTATTTATTTAATATAATTATTAAATAAATTTAATATCATTAATATTAAATTAATATCATTAATATTAAATTAATAATGAAATTCTCCTTTAGATATTAAAAGTTATATTTTATAACTTAAAATATCTTTAAAAACTTTATTTTTATTTTAAATGATTTTTATAATATTAAAAAAAAATTAAACTAATTTATTTAATATCATTATTAAATAAATCTAATATCATTAATATTAAAATATTAATATTTTTCATGACAAACTATCAAAAGTTATATTTTATAACTTAAAATATTTTTATAATTAACCTTTATATAATTTTTAAATCATTAATTCTATTTTTTATCATTTATTTAATTTATTTATTAAATAACTTAAATATCATTAATATTAATTTATTAATGAAATTTCATCACAAAATATTAAAAGTTAACAAAAATAAATTAAAAATATTTTTAAACACTTTATTCTTATTTAAAATGATTTTTATAACATTAAAATCATTTTTCTCCAATTTATTTAATACACTAATTAAATAAATTAAATATCATTAATATTAATATAATTATAAATATTAATGAAAAATATCTCAAATAATTAAAAGTTGTTTTTTATAATTTAAAATAATTTTTAAAACCATTTTTTTTATTTTTAGAATTTATTTTCTATTTTTAATCATTTTTCAGAAATTCAAAAAATAAAAATAATAGAAACCGTCGCTATAGGCTATAGCGACACATTTCTGTCACGATATGTGTTCTTGAGGCTCTAGAACACTGACAGTCAGTGTTCATCGTGCCTACTTTGACCGTCAGTATCTTGCTGGTCAGATTGTTTTTGGGCAAGGTCTTGTAATGGTCTTATAGTAGGGTTGTAACACTATACAATACAACAACTAACATGGTCATACAACATAAGAACGAGGAGATCTGTCCCTTCAAACTCTTTGTCAGGGCTTTCTGGGTTTTCTGGGTTACCTAGAAACCCAGTCAGCCTCGAGAGTCCAATTTGAGGCTCAATTTTCTTTAGGTTTTGGTCATTACCAAGTTGTTTTTATGGTTCAAGCTTATAGTCTACACGACAAGGTACACATACAATACATCAGATAAATCAAACTACAACATAATCATAAGCTAGCATCCGGTCAAACCTTGTCAGAGAGGCTGTTCCTCCTCTTTTTTGGAAATTCCAAAAATGCAAAATCAGTGCAAGTGGCCTACTTTGACCACTTGCTACAATCGATCTGTGGATTGTTTATGGGACATTAAGGCATATTTATATAGTACAAACAACATGCTACACTTTAATTACAACAACAACAACAAAAAATATAACAACTGACGGATGCAGGAGCGTAAATATGTTGTCAGACACTGAAATCAGTTTCTGGGTTACTCGGATTCATACTCAGTCATGTTTGGTCAACCGACTTTGACCGATTATAACATGAAATATAGACATTAAACAACTGTAAATCCACTTCCACGTCAAAGACAACATAACAAGCTATAGAGCTAAAACATAAAACATCAAAAATCATGAACAAGAAAAGATCTAGAGCCACTGACATTCATTGTCAGACAAAAATGTTAAACTTTCCCAGAATTTTAAAAACTTCAAATTCGAGTACTTTGATGTTATGGATTTAACATCTAGTAACCCAGATCACCATTATACACCATATATAACAAGTTTTAACAGAGAATCACAACATCTAACAACCGATTAATGGTCAGATTTTCAAGTAGGGTTCATACCTTTACTTTGATCAATCTTGATCTTAGGGTTCTGATTTGATATAGATGTTAGTGGGGTTCTGTTTTGGACTGGTCTAGCTATTAATTTCGTGGGTCTTGAGCTTGAGAGCATTTGGTAGAGAGTTTGTGCAAAATGAGTTAACAAATGACCTTTTCTCTCTCCTTAATCTCATATAGATGTTAGATGCAATGAATTGACTGAGTGTATAGGCTGGTATGTATGTATATTTCAGTCACAAGGAAGTCAAGGGTTGATAACCAACTAAAACATTAGCCAAAATTGCAAGTTAGCCTCGATTATTCACTAAAGGGCAAAATGGTCATTTGTCATTCCAATTTAATGGCACATAGGTCATTTGACAAACCCTTAAGGTTTGAACCTTAGGGTTTAACCCTAAGGTTAAGCACAAAATTATAGGATTTCTAGGAATTTGCAAATTAGGTTAAAATAAAATTTTAGTTTCTTAAAATTTGTAATTTGGGTTTTCTTAATTAGTTTAGGTTTCTAATTATATAAACTTACATATTAGGTTTAAAGAGTTACTAATTAGCATTAAAATGACTAAATTAGCAATTAACTTTTCCATTTAGCAATTAGGGTTTTCCATTTGAAAATTAGGGTTTTAAAACTAAGAATTAGGGTTTGTAAATATTAATTAGGATTTTCAAAAAAAAAATTAGGGTTTCCCTCATTTGAGTTAATTCCTATAACTCCGATCGTTAATCACATATCACGATTACATAACAACTTACCAAATTCATTGAGTAATACATAGCCCTCGAATTAGGGTTTCAAATCAAATAGGGTTTAATTATAATTTAAATATTAGGGTTTCCAATATAAATATTAGGATTTCTAGAATTTCATATTTCTAACTATTAATTAAGGTTTACCTAATTAATCATAGAATTATATAATACACACATAAATCGCATAACACAGTTATATAACACAGTCTTGAATCTCCCATCTGAATTTCAAAATAGGGTGAAATAAATTAATGATAGGGTTTTGACATTAAACACCATAATTGACCAACCATTTTCCATACACACATACATTACATAATTATAACAATGAAAAATCAAAATATAATTAACATTATAATAAATAATATTAATCACATATCATAACTACTAGACATATTTTAAAGTCTCATTTGACTTCAAACTAGGGTTTATCAGTAACATTAAAATTGTTCCATCAAAACTGATCCTCACATTAACCTTACACACATAGCATCCCTAATTATAACACTGACAAATAATAATATAATATTATTATTTTCATTCCTTGATCAAAATTCAAAATTAGGATTTTGGATTCCATATCTGATTTTAACTGTCATATATAACATTAATAATTAAGTTAAAAATAAATAACTTAATTAATTTGAAATAAATTTATATAATAAAATAAAATAATTATTATAATAATTCTATAATCCTTTCATATATTATTTAAATAATATAATAATCATGTTCTCCTAGAAAATAATTAATAAAAACATTTTTATTGTAAAATTAATTATTATAAAAATAAAATTTATAATGATCAATAATTCTAAAATAAAATTATTTGCAAACATTCATGTAATAAATATATTTTTGTTTATTACAATAATTACATAAGCTTTATCTTGTACAAATCATCATCCTTAAAGAAAAATTATACGTAAAACTTCTAATTTAATTATATAGAAAATATTGGGTTATTAAAGTAGTAGAGATGCTATCCTTATTATGTTTTGGAAAATTATGAATGAATAAATATCAAAGTTTATTGAAATGTTTTGTGTTATGGCTTTAATCTTAAAATGTTTAAAGTTAAACTTTAAAATATTTAAGGAATTGAATAGTGAACTAATAAGCATATATTTTAAACAAAAAATGCCTCCTAGAAGAAGACAACCACGTCAACAACCACCTCCGGAGGGGTCTACTAGCAATAATAATGAGGCCAACGCTAACCCGATTCAGCAGTTGGTGACTCTGTTAACTGGAGCACTTGTGAATTAACCGTAAGCTCAAGCTACGACTTTCAAGGACTTCAAAGCGGTTGGACCGCCGGAGTTTAAAGGGTATATGAATCCAGTTGAAGCCCAAACCTGGATCATGGAAATAGAGAAGGTGTTCGATGTTGCCAGAGTCAACGAGGATCAGAAAACTGCTTTTGTGACATTTATGTTGAAGTCAGAAGCTATCTATTGGTGGCAGGCGAATAAGGTTCATGGGGGACATGGAGTAATAGCGTGGGATAGGTTTAAAGAGATGTATTTTTCGACGAGTTCTCGGAATTAGATGGAAGTTCAATTCTTATAATTGAAGCAAGGAACCATGTCAGTGCCGGAGTATGCTGAAAAGTTTAATGAGTTGGCAAGGTTTGCTCCGTACCAAGTCAATACCGATGAGCGTAAGGCGATAAGGTTTGAACAAGGTTTGAATCCCTAGTTAAATGGTAAGGTTTCGATGTTTCAGCTAAATATATTTGCGCCAGTACTGGAAAAGGCAATTATCGCGGAAGGTGGAAGCGATGCCTTAACAAAATATAATCAAGAACAGAAGGAGAAAAAGAAGGAGAATGAAAACAAGGTTGGTGGAAGCAATGGTGGAGGTAACAATCAGAAAAGGAAATGGAATAAAAATTTGAATATGGGAGGACAACAAAAAAGTCAACAAAAGAAGAAGTTTGAAGCCTGTGCTACTTGTGGGAAGAACCACACGGGGGTGTGTCTGAAAGTTTAACCGGGTGTGTTTCAACTGTGGTCTAAAGGGTCACATTGCGACAAACTATTTTAGTCCAAAGAAGGGAGCATGTTTCACCTACGGTTCAAAGGATCACATGTCTCATGATTGCCCTAAAAAGACAGTTGGAAGTGCAAGTGGAGGAAAAGGAAACAACAGTGGTGGTACATTAACTATCACTGGACCAGCACAATCAAGCCGACCTACTGCGAGGACTTTTAATATGACCGTGCAAGATGTTGTGCAGTCAAAGGATGTGGTGTCAGGTATCATTCTGATTAATGGTATTAATGCTTATGTGCTATTTGATTCGGGTGCTACTTGTTCATTTATATCTGATGATTTTACTCATAATTTAGATTTGCCTCAGATAGAATTATATTATCCTTTGAGCATTGAGATTGCGAATAAGGAAGTGATTCTTGTTAGATTTATATATAAGAATTGTAGAGTGATTATAAAGGGTCATGAGATGATGGTAGATTTGATACCAATTAAACTTGGGGAATTTGACGTTATACTGAGAATGGATTAGTTATTCAATCACGGGACAGTAATTGATTGCCAAAAGAAGTGTGTTAACCTTATGACTCCGTCAAAGGTTATGTTTTATGGCAATAAATCGCCTCGACAAGAAAATTGTCTGACAGTGATGCAAGCCAAGAAGTTACTGAGACAAGGATATGTAGGATACTTAGCCTACATAGTCGATACACAAAAGAAGAGTATGAAGTTGGAAGAGATACTGATCGTTAAAGACTTTGCAGACATATTTCTAGACTATGTGCTGGGACTTCCGTCGGATCAAGAAATTGAGTTCGTGATTGATTTAATACCAGGAATGACGGCGATATCTAAAGCCCCATATAGAATGGCCCCAGTAGAGATGAAAGAGTTGATGGTGCAATTGAAAGAATTGCTCGATAAGAAGTATATCCAGTCGAGTGTATCGCCCTGGGAGTGTCGGTGTTGTTTATTAAGAAGAAAGATGGATCAATGCGGCTCTGCATTGACAACTGACAATTGAACAAGTTCACGATCAAAAATTAGTATCCATGACCAAGAATCGATGACTTGTTCGATCAACTGAAAGGGCAAGATATTTCTCAAAGATATACATGAGAAGCGATGATCATCAGCTAAAGGTAAGGTCAGAGGATGTACCAAAAATGACATTCAAAACTCGGTATGGTCATTACGAGTTTTTGGTTATGTCATTTGTTTTAACCAATGCACCTGCAACGTTTATGGATTTGATAAATAGGGTGTTTAATTCTTTCTTAGATAAATTTGTGGTGGTGTTTATTAATGATATATTGGTGTATTCCAAGACCAAGGAGGAACATGTTGAACACTTAAGAGTGACGTTGGAGACATTGAGAAAAGAGAAGATGTACACTAAATTCTCAAAATGTGAGTTTTGGTTGGAACGTGTATAGTTTCTTGGGCACGTTATTGATTAGGACGAAATTTCGATAGATCCATCAAAAGTTGAAGCAGTAATAAACTGGGATCAGCCGAAGACACTGTAGAAAGTAAGAAGTTTATTAGGATTGGCAGGTTAATATAGGCGTTTTGTTTAAGACTTTTCCAAGATCATAACTCCGTTGACAAATTTAACTAGGAAGGCAGTTAAGTTTGTTTGGACAGAGACGTCTGAGGAAAGTTTCCAATAATTAAAGAAAAGATTGAGTTCAATACCTGTGTTATCATTACCTGATGATACAAGAAATTTTGTTGTGTACAGTGACGCATCGCATAAAGGACTAGGCTGTGTGCTTATGCAGAACGACAGAGTTATTGTGTATGCATCACATCAATTGAAAGATTATGAGAAATGGTATCCGACTCATGAGTTAGAGTTGGCTGCGGTGGAGTTTGCTCTAGAAATTTGGAGACATTATCTTTATGGAGAGAGGTGTGAGATATATACATACCATAAAAGTCTGAAGTATATCTTTACGCAGAAAGATTTGAATATGCGTCAGAGAAGATGGTTGCGAGATTTTCTATCATCCCGGAAAGGCTAATGTTGTTGCTGATGCTTTAAGTAGAAAGGGACGGGAGAAGTTAACGATGTTGACTGCCTAGGAGAGGCTAGTATCATAAATGGCAAAGATGGAGTTGAAAATTAAATATCTGACAGAATTAGATGAAAAATTATTCCAGATGGGAAACAGTTCAACGTTGGTAGATAAGGTAAAGAATGCCCAACTTCAGGATGAAGACTGTGAAGAGATAAGAAGAAAAGTGTCTAAAGGTGAGGAAAACAAATTTAAAATTTATTCGGAAGGGTTACTTCGATTCGAAGGGAGAATTTGGGTTCTGCCAGTACCGAAAGTTAAAGAGGAAATTTTATGCGAGGCCCATAACTCACTATATTCGATTCACCCTAGAAGTAAGAAAATGTACCAGGATCTTAGACATCATTTTAGGTGGTAAAATATGAAAAGGGATGTGGCTAAGTGTGTGACAAAATGCTTAACATGTCAGAAAGTTAAAGCTGAACATCAAAGGCCAAGTAGATTATTACAACTGTCAGAGATATCAGATTGGAAATGTGAGCATATGACAATGGATTTTGTGGTAGGTCTTCTAACGACTCAACAAGGTTACGATGCCATTTGGGTGATTATTAATCAATTAATTAAATTGGCACACTTTTTGCCGATCAAGATTAGATTTAACCTAGATCGGTTGGCAAAACTGTACGTGAAGGAAATTCTTTCAAGACACAGTGTTCCGGTGTCCATTGTATCATCCTCAAACCGATGGACAAAGTAAGAGGACAATCCAAACATTGGAGGATATGCTTATAGCTTGTATTATGGATTTTAAATGGAATTTGGATGACCATTTACCATTGGTTGAATTTTCCTATAATAATAGTTATCACGCGAGTATTGGCTTGCCACCTTACGAAGCATTACACGGCAGGAAATGCAGAACTCAGTTATGTTGGGACGAAGTTGGAGAACGTTAGCTGTTAGGTCCAAAATTGGTACAACAAACTGTAGAGGTCATCAAAGTGATTCAGATAAGATTGATAGTTGCACAAGACAGACAGAAGAAATATGCGGATCAACACCGATAAAATCGGGAATTCAATGTCGGTAGTTTTATTTTCTTGAAAGTGTCTCCCTGGAAAGGGAAAATTCGATTTGGCAAAAAGGGAAAACTAATCCCTAGGTTTATATGACCTTTTGAAGTGCTGCAACGAGTTGGTGAAATGGCGTACGAGGTAGCTTTACCTCTGAAATTAGGTCATATTCATAATATTTTTAATGTCTTGGTATTAAGGCCATATAAGCCTGACTATAAGAATGTTATAGAATATGAGCCATTACAGTTTGACAAAGACTTGTCATATGAAGAAGTCCCTGTTCAAATTATTGACAGAAAATAGCAAGTACTAAGAAAGAAAGTGATACCTTCTATTAAGGTAATTTGGAGAACCCACAATGCTGAAGAAGCTACGTGGGAACTTGAAGATGTTATGATAAAAAATTATCCTCAGTTATTTGCTTACTCTTGTATAGCGATTCTGGGGACAGAATCCTGATAAGAAGGGAAGAATGTGACGAATGAGTTTATCGAGCCGTGATTATGGGGACATAATCCTTTTAAGGAGGGAAGGATGTAACGATCGAGAAATTTTATAATTAATTTAAATATTTATTGAATTAAATAAATATTTTAAATAATTTATTTATTGAAAAAAATAAATAGTTGATGAAATTGTGGTGCAATAATTTAGTTAAGTGTGTACGATAACTAAATTGATTAATGGTAATTTTATTATTTGAAAATTTGATTTAATGGAATAATTAAATTAAATGAATTGTTTAATATTTAAGAAAATAATTAAATTAAATAAAGTGATGTTTTAGTGTAATTTAATAATTAAATTAGATATATAATAATTTATTTATCATAAGTATAATTATAATAAAAATTGTAATTATTATAATTATAATTGTAAGTTATTTAAATTAGTTACATGTGTGACAAGTAAAACTATATAATATAAATGTTATGAAAATAAATTGAGAGATGGGGAGCTTATTTTAGCCAAACAAGACCTTGTGGCCTTTGGCCTAATCTAATTGACGTAAACTTTTTGGTTCTTACCTGACGTATGTGGGGAGGGAGCCTATATCAGTTATTCTACGCGTATTATTCCTAAAGCTAACTAAGAAAACATAGAGAGTTGGTCAGAAAGAGAGAACACAGAGGAAATTGTTAAGAAATTGAGGGTTTTGTTGTGGAAGGGGGAAAGAATTGAAGCCATTCTATATCATTTTCTTCAGTAATAAAGGATTAATGTATAACCTCATCTAATTTTATAGTTTATTTTTGAAATTTCTATTCTGTAAATTGCTAAGTCACATTGGATTGATATATACGTGTATGGTGTTATAATCTGTTAATCATCATATATGAGTGTTATTTGGTAATCAAATACATGAAAATTGGGTTGTAAGAAGAAAGTTAGGATAACAGTGTTATGATTATATAAATGGCTTGTGTAAGTTCAAAATTTGAGGTCCAATACTTGATATAATTTGTAAATTGATGTTATATTGTGATAGTACATCAAGAAACGAAAACAACGTAATTTCAATCGTGTTAATTGGTTAAGAAACGAAGTTTTGGTAATCGAATTCGCTAAAGGTATTGAAATATGAAGAAATTGGCAAAAACATGATTTTAATCCTTATAATTTTTGTTGTTTTGTTGTTAGAAGTGTTATGTATATGCTTAGCAATGTTGTAGTAAGTTTATAGCTATTGGGTTTAATGAATTGCTGTGGAATTGGGAGAAATTGGAACTTTTGGTTAGAGCAGAGCTTCAATTCACGTTGCTGTAAAACTGGTTCTGGTGTCGAGCCCGGGCGCGCGGACGCACTGCCATACGGGCGTGCCGGATCCTAAGGTAACCATGGCGCAGTCGCGCCAATGGTCAGTCAGACCTAGTAAAGAGCTGCTAACAACATAGCTTAGAAATTGTTAACTTAACATATTTTGATGATTATAAAAGGACCTAAAACATGTTATAAAAAGTAATAACATATTGTAATCACAACGTCGAAACTATAGATTATGAATTAGTAAGTTGTGAAAGTTTGTAATGTTATGTCATTAGAATTGTTGTTGTTCAACAACCACCATGTTGTGTACTATGATATAATTGAGAATTCAGTTTCATGTTACATGAATGGGTAGGGTAATAAAGTTTTAAGTTAAAGATTATAGACTTGATTGAAATGAAAAGTAAACTAATGAAATTAATGTTAATATAACTAAATGGTATTGTGATCCTAATGATATATGTAGGATATTTGGCGAAAATTTATTATACTTGTGTAGCTTACGCACGAGACAAGTTCCTTAACTTCATTCTCTTTATAATGAATTCAAGTTTCATAATTATGCTTACCTTTAATTGTCAAGCAAGCTTTCTAACTCTAATTAATCATTATGCAAGTTCTTAATTCTTATATTAAATTGAGAAACCTTATTGACTCCTTCTTGTTTAAGCTTTCTAACATCTCTTGATGTGATCATCACAGTCGGCTTTGAGAGAGATCCAGTAATGCCCTGGTCTTAAGATTTTCTTGATAAGTAGAGGGCCGCTCATGTGTGGGCTGCATACTGCACCATAGATTTCATCAATGAGTCTCTGAGCTTGGTCTATGTCTAAGCATCTTAGGAGGCCTAGTTCAACATATCTTTTATGAGTGTGTCTCTACTTTGATAGAATTTTATGGCCATTTTATGGATCCGCTTTCTTTTTTCTTGACATAGCCCATTGGGCGTAGATCCATCTCGCAAGTACTCCTTGATAGACTGATACCAAGGGTGTTGGATGGGAGGCAACTCATCTGATACTTCTCCGATGTAATTCCCGTAGGATGGGGCCTTTTGGTGGGCAAATGTGATATTTTGAATACTTTCCCTTTCAGGTATGTTGATCAAGGAGGGCAAAGTTGCTAGTGCGTCAGCAAAGCCATTCCTGTTTTGAGGAATATGGAGGAAGGATATTTCTTCAATCTCTGAAGCCATCTGGATAACTTGATGATGGTAAGGCAACAAATGTAATTATTTGGTGTGATAGATCTTAGTGGTTTGTCTGATTACCAGTTCGAAATATCTAAAGACAGTTAACCATTTGACGCCCATGGATTGGGCTAGCTTCAACCCCATTATACATCATTCATACTCAGTTGTGTTGTTGATGTTGACAAACTGCAATTTGATGGCAACATGATATTGCTCTCCTGAGAGTGACATCAGAACTGCTCTTGCTCTGACACGTTCCATGTTTACAGCACCTTCAAAATACATCCTCCATGATTGGGGTGTACTGTCCTGATGGTGTTGCTGAATTGTCATTACCCTTTATCGAGGAAATATGTTTCCAAGGGTTTGATATCCCCGGATGGCAATGCGGCTAGTTGATCTGCAATTCCTCGACCTTTGATAGATTTTTGAGTTACGTAGATGATGTCAAATTGCTGGAGGATCAACTGCCATTTGGACAGTCAACAATTCAACATAGGTTTGCTGAACACGTACTTGAGAGGATCCATGCGGGATATGAGATGGGTTGTCTGACCATGGAGATAGTGTTGTAATCTCATGGAAGCTCATGCTAATGCACAACAAGTCTTCTCAATCAAGGTATACTTGTGCTCACTGATGCTAAATCTTTTGTTGTGGTAATAGATAGCTCTTTCTTGGCCTCTATCATCTTTTTGTCCCAGCATGCAGCCCATGGCATTGTCATTGATTGAAAGGTTCATAAACAGGGGAATGTCATCCTTGGGAGGTACCATGACAAGAGCTTTGAGTAGTTGCTCTTTGATGGAAATGAAGGCTTTTTGACACTCTTCGTTCCATTTCTTGGAGGAGTTCTTCCTTAACAACTTAAAGATTGTGATAACCCAAATTTTTGGTTAATATTAAAATAAGAATTTAATAAAGAAAATTCTTATTAGATGATATGTTATGTGATATTGTAGTGTACAAAGGAATAGGTGTCATGCAATATGTGATGTTGTGTATACTAAATATAGTGGAATTATATATTTAGTATATGTAAGCAAGTGTAGGAGTAAGTTATTAAAAAAAATTAGATGGGTAAAATTAAAATAATTTAAATATTAAATTATTTTAATGTGATAAATTGGTGGCATTAAATATACTTCATGTATAACCACAATTTTTTTGACGAAATCATATATTACATTATTGAGTGTAATATATGCAAGTATTTAATGTGGTGAATATATTAATATATTTACTACAATTTAACAAATTGTGAAGACAATTTATAGAAAGGAAAGAAAATAATTGAATATATGATATTATGTTACATGGATAATGGTATAATATTTAATATTATACCAAATGATGTAAAGTAAAAATATGAGATAAGATAAAATATGTAAATATGTATATTGGTATCAATTAGCTAGTAAATTAAATTCATATTTGAATAAATGATGGAATATATTAAATTATATATTTAATATATAAATAAATTGTTTGAAAATAATTTATGGAGAGGAGGAGGAAATTTAATTTAATTATACAATATAAATTGTATAATTTAAATAAGTTATTTAAATCAGGTATGAGAATTAAATAACCTAAACAGTTATCTTTATTTAGTGGTTCTAGTATTTTAATTATATACTAGTAACATAATCTAAGAGATTGTGGATCATGTCTCCACCTACTAAATTAATCTGTGTGAATATGTGAGTAAATGAATATGAATATTATGTGTTTGTTTTTTATTTATTTATTATATAAACAAATAAAACAAAGTAATGTAGCCTAATTATATATTAGGAATGAAAAATTGAATAACTTAAGGGTTGTGGTATTTGAAAATAAATGTATTTAAAATATATACCAATTCTAAGATATTTATTTTATACATCTCAATTAATTATTTTTATAACCTAATTAAAGCAAGTCTAATTGGGTTAAAAAATTAAATGTACATGAGTAAAGATATGAATTATAATTGAGTACATGACAACCTTAATTAAATGATTATGGTTGGATAAAATTAAAAGTATTGAGCAATGATAATTTTCAAAGTCCAAGAAATCAATTAGGGAGCCCAACATTAAGTTAAGTGGCCCAAGCTAAGTTTATTTGTTAAGGGAACATGTGGAAGAATAATAATATTAAAAATTATACTAATTTAAGAGATATATTTTACTATCTCAATTTATTAATTTTATAACTTAATTAAAGTAATTTTAATTGAGTTATAAAGTTTAATGTACAAGAGTAATGTTTGGAATGGAAGCCTAATTAAATGATTAGGGTAAGATATAATTTAAGATAATGGGCCATATTAATTATTATGGCCCAAATATATTATTTAGGAAGTCCAAATACTTTAATTGGAAAGCTCAAAAGACTTAAGGGTTAAGCCCAAGTTTTGGCCCATTCAAATTAGTTAGAGGCCCAAACAATAAAAAAAAAAAAAAATTAAGCCCAAAACTTGGTCCAAGTATGGAAGGACTTTTTGGTCATTTGTTAAGTAAAGTAAAAACATTAAAAAGAACAAAAATGTGGTCATTAAGAAGGCCACATGGCCGATGGTTTTGTGGAAGAGAAAAGGAGAGGTGCATGTGGAGATATTTATAATATATCTAGTTTAATTAAAGAAAGCTATCTTATTTCTTTCTCTTTAATCTCCTTCATTTAGCTAACATAAGAAACTAGTGAGGGAGCGAGAAGGAATAGGGGCGACAGCCATGAGAGTTAGAGAGGAGAGAGAAGGGTCATCCATGGAAGAAGAAGAATGAGAGCATGGGAATCAAATGTATAAATACCTTTTGTTTATGTATTTTTTGGTTATTCCAAATCAAAACTTGGATTTATATTTCTAAACTCAAAAACTTTAGAATTTCTTGTTGATGAGTTTTTTATGTTTAGATATACTCATATTGGGTGTTGATTTGTTTGGAAATCAAAATAAAAGAAAAATAATTTTTCTAGTTTATAAACCATAAATTTTTATGTACTTTAGATTTTCACTGTTTTTGACACCTTCTTTTTATGATCCGTCAAAGAGAGGTATTAGATGTATAAGATATCCACTAAAACCAAGTGGTAGCACTCAAAAATAATAAGTTTACAAGTCGTAGTGACTGTTTTAACAAAAACAGTCCTGACTTTTGAAAAAGAAATAAATTGTTTTGGTACAGTCACTACTAGGGGCAGTTTCGCCATTTTTTTGAAATTCAAAAATTCTGGAAACGTTTAGGGTGATACCTTGATGAGTTATCTTTCAAACCCAAATGAAATCACTCCAAAAAGAGTTGTAGATTTTCTTATGGACTGTATTTGGCAAAGTAGGAAAAAACTGTAAATCGAGAAAAATAAACTGTCCAAGACTTTCCAAGGGTAGTTTCGGCCATTTAAATTTTGAAATAAATTTCAACCTTTTGGAACATGAAAATATATGATATAAAGTAGCTCCTGTCCAAAAATGAGCTTATTACGAATTCAAATGACCAAGTTATGTCCATTTCAAGTTTTGGGATTTTTCGATAAAAGCGGTTATAACCGAAGTTCTATAACTTAGATGCCCACGAAATTTAAACTAGAGGTTCACGTTAACTCGTGTAAGATTACGCCAAAAGATGGGAATTTCTGGAGTTGAGCATGATAAGGCTAATTTCTTAACCTACGAAATAAAAATAATTTTTGAAAAATAGCAAAGGGAGTTGATAAATTACAGAAAAATTCTTTTTGTGTATGGAAAATATGTATATATGTTTGGCCAAATAATAGAAAAATAATAAGTTGATTTGGTATTTTCGTGAAAAAAGTTAATGAATCCAACTTGCTGGATTAAAGAATTAACGAATCCAGGCTTGCTGGATTGAAATCAATTGAATTCAGACTTGTTGGATTGAATGATTAATGAATCCTGTAACGCCCGAGAAAATCGAATTTTTAGGAGAATTAAATTTTTATTTGATTATGTGGATTAAATGAATTTAATTGATTATTTATTAGTGTAAGCTAATTGAAGAACGTTCTATCACCTAGATATGTCGGAATGTCGTAGTAATTTTCCTATGTGAAGAAATTAAAGTGTTTGATTTTTCATGACAAAAATAAAAGCTTTCTGAGAAATTTTTCAAAAAATACTATTCACGCATTTCTGCTCGGGAATTATTTTTGAATTTCTGAGAAATACGTAACGATAGAATATCGAGGTGAGATGGAATATCCAATAATATTTCAATTATGGCAAACACAGTTTTTTGCCTGCGGACTTAAAACCTAACGGTTAGGGAAAGTGAATTCCGATAAGGAAATGAAATGCGTATAATGAATTAAACGATGATCGTATAATACGTAGGTATTATACGAAGTAATGAATAGGAGGTACTATACGAGTATGTATGACTGATGGTATGTAATATATGTTGAATAAGTATACGAGATAGAATACAAGATTAATACGTATATAATACGTTCTAAGGCTTTAAGCCATATGTAATTGTAATTGTAGGATTATGCAAGAAGTGTATAGTTTAATTGGGATTGAGTTAATCCCAATGTAAACTAATGTTAAAGCCCAAATATTGGTTAATGTAAAGTTCAAAGTAAATTAATGTAAGCTCAAAAGCATAAGTTAAGCAAATTGAATTAAAGCCCAAATTAAGGTCCAATGGGTTAGGGTGACCCATGTGACCAAGAAAAGAGTGTGATGACCAAGTAAGTTATTTGATGAGCAAGTAGACTTAAAGGCTAAGTAAAGTGCTTAAACTTAATGGCTAAGTAAATGTGATGAGCAAGCAAAGGATAAGCTATGTGATTAACAAGTAAGCTTAATGGCCAAGCGAAGTAAGTAAGGAGCAAGTTAACTTAATTTGGAAGTAATGAATAGAAAGGAGGTGATTAAGGAGGTATAAGTGGTTTATTGACTAAACTACCCTAACCTATCATTTCCTATGAATAGAGAGCTTAGATTTCATTTGTTGGTTATTCATTTCATCCAACACATTACAACTTATAAGGTGCTTATTGGCTTGAGAGAAACAGCTAGAAAAACTAGATTTCATAGTTCAAGAATCAAGAAGAGGATTAAATCTTAGTCAAGTGATCTTCAAGGGTAAGAACCTAAACCATGATTCTCTTTCTCTTCTATTGTTAGAAAAGTGAGTAGTGGTAGAACATGTATGCTAAGAAGGAGTAGTAATGATTAATCAAAAGACTTAAGCCGTGAATAAGTCATATGGTAAGATAAGCAAGAAATGAAGTTTTGAACTTATGAATAAAAAGTAAGAACTTATTATGCTTATAAGTTAATGAAATATGTATGTGAAGATGTTAGTATGAACTAAATGGTGAATTTTGAGTTAACGGATTCAAAATTGTAAAATCCTTATATGAACACGTAAAGTGTGATTTGGGAGCTAATGGCTCTTAAACGAGCCAATTCGGACTTGAAATGATCAAATTTGGAGTTCGGGAAGTTCACAAAGTTAAAAATCTATCAAATTTTTCTAAGGCATAGAGTCCGCGCCGCAGTGCGACCCAGGGAGTAAAGGCCCGCGTCGCATCATGAGGCCAAAACCATGGTGCACTATTAGTTGGCACCGCAACGCGGCTAATAGCGAAGGAGATGGCGCCGCAGTGCCGTGACCGAGTCCTAGGTACTGGAAACCCACGTCGCAGCGCTAGCACTAAGTGAAGCATATAAAGGAATGTTTTTGAATGTAAAGTAAAGGAAAAGTGAATGAAGAGTAAATTAAATCCTTAATTAACTTAATATAACATCATTAAGGATGTTATAAACCTTAAGTATATCACTAAAGGTTGAACGTAAGTCAATTAAATGTGAACGTGAACGGTATGCAATAAGTGTACTTAATCAATGGCGATTGAGTTTCAGTTAATAACGTAAAAACGTTAGTAAGCCGTGAGGAAGGATGATTAACTCGAAAATAGTGGTATTAATAAAGTAAATCCACTTAAGACATAGAAGAGAAATAAGTTGGTAAGAACGATGTAAATTATAATGGTAAGCCGGAACCAATAATAACAAATCTAATACAAGATTAGATTGAGAAGAAGGGTAAGATTCATTAGGAACCATGTATGTTCATTCATGACCTAATGTGGTATGTTATGTGGTTATGTGTTATAGAGGTCGTAAAGACTCAAAGGGAACGTAATTATACTGTAGCAGACGTTGAAGGAAAGTTTTCTTAACGCTTGTCTAACCTTCGTGTTAGCCAAGTTTTCAAATATTCATGTTACGAGATGCATGCATTGTTTAACGGGTCGATGCCAATTTTAACTCGGCTAGACTAATCTTGAAAATTGATTCATTTATTTACAAGTCTTTCAATATAGAATTGATAACGCTATCCTACGCCAATTGTTTGGTACAGATTCAAGGTAAGCCGGAGTATGAATAAACAAATGTATTTTTACATCAATTATTCGATGGGTACGCGAGGTTGCCAAAACTTAAACGTACATACATTTAAAGAATGTAGTGTTGATCAACATAGAGTACTATAGGCTGATCACCTAGAAGTGCTCGTAAGAAACATCGGACTTATGGTCTTAGTACCAGGTTATCCTTTTTATAAATAAAAGCTAAAGAGAATGTTCATGGTCTGTTGACCTACTCAAAATTTCTAAGTCATTATATATACTTCAAAATTATTTTATGAAATGAGAAGTAATATTCAATGTTTCATAGTACTTTATAACTATTGTTTAGTTATTGAAGAATAATCATATGATTCTCGAAATGGTATTTATATAATATATTGTTAGACTTGCTAAGCTAGTTATGCTCACTTCTTGCTTGAATCAAATGATTGCAGCTAAGGTCGAACGAACCGAGGGTTCTAGCAAAGACAAATGTAAGGCGAAGATGAACGATTAGTTTACCTTGTAATAGACTAGTAAGTTGTATGTATCATATTATGAAGAACAAAGAAAGTAATAGTTTCAGAACCTGGGAACAGGAGTTATTATTATCAATGTAATAAGAATGTCGTTGATACACTCATTTTGATGTTGTTTCAATAGAATGAATGTACAGTAATGAATACCATGTAGCACCATCTATCGGGTTGGAAGAAACCCGGATTTGGGGGCGTCACAGGTTGGTATCAAAGCATTAGGTTATAAAACTTAAGGGGGGAAGAACCTTAGGCTAATAACCTCGTTAAGGAAGGAAAAGTCCGAAGGAAGTAAACTCGAGCTTTACTTAAGTTGAATGAGTTAATAAGGTATTGAGGAAACTCAGTACCGAAAGATTTAAAAGATGGAAATTAACCCTAAATAAATTAAATGTGATTTGTGCTTATACTATTGTGTGTTATGTACTAATCAACATGTTATGTATTATTTTAGGATGTCGATCGATAGCTTGATGTATAGAGATATACACGCGGTGAACGAAGAGTTTGTGAATAGAGTAGAGCTTGTACCCATGCCAGTGGCGGAGGTACCATTAGTGATTCTAAAGGAGTCAGAGACAGTGGAGTTCTTTTCTGAGGAGGACTACTCCGAGGTAGATGTGGATATAGCGTCATACCTTAATATGATGGTATATGAGGAGGAGGAAATGGAGGTAACATCGATTAATACGGTAGTACCTACACTAGAGTCAACACATTTAGATGCAATGAGAGCATTGTATCTGGAAGTGGTTGACAGGAATGTGCAACTGAGTACAGTTGTGCAGAATCAGAATGAAGAGATTAATTATCTCTATGAAGCAAAGGTGTCCGCATAAGCAAATTTTGAGTCAGACCACTATAAAAAGATGCTTATAAAAAATAAGGCTAGGGATTTTAAGAAAGAGGCCGATAAGCTTCGTAAAGAACTGGGGGAGAAGGATCAGAAGATAGCACGGATGTCTTACATCCATGAGAGTGATAATAAGGATTTCAAGCTGAAAGTTGCTTGTTATTCCATTGAGTCAGGAAAAACCCGTCATACGATTAGTCGGGATATTGTGTTGACTCTTGCAAATGAGAAGCATGAGGATGCTGTTATGCATTATTAATAGTTTAGAGTGGTAAATATATGTGTAGTGATGTAAAGCGCTCTTTTGTAAAACTAAAGGGTAGTCTTTTTGTAAATCATAATTTTTGTGGAAATTGCGGGATAGAAATGTAATAGCTTTTGGCTATGGAAACAAATTATAAACAGTTTCAAACTATAAAGAAGCATATTAATATAATGAAGTTTTCATTTAATGTGCTTGTTATGGTATGAGTTGTTGTTTGGAGAATAATAACTAAGTATATAAGTAATAATGAAACTTTATTTATTTAATCAGAAAAATGTCGCCAAGGAGGAGACAACGTAATCAGGAAGCAGAATCACATAATGATAATCAAGGGGGGTCAGAATAGCCCTATGCAAGAGTTCGTTAATTTATTAAGGGTTGCATTTAACCAAACTGGGGGTAGAGTAACCGCGGGACCTGGGGTAGCCAGAACGACTACCATTAAAGACTTTAAAAGCGTAGGTCCGTCGGAGTTCAAAGGAACGACGGACCCAATAGAGGCCCAGACCTGGGTGAAAGAAATAGAGAAGGCGTTTGTTATACAAACGTAGCTGAGGCACAAAAGACTTCCTTTGCGACCTATATGATGAAGGGAGAAGCCAACTTTTGGTGGGAGGCTCACCAGGGTGGGGCTAGAACAGATACGGTAATGTGGGAACAGTTTTAAAAGGTTTTCTTGGAGAATTATTTCCCTACAAGTATGCAAGGGAGGATGGAGATTAAGTTCTTAGAACTTAAGTAAGGGGACATGACAGTTCCCCAATACACGACCAAATTTAATGAATTAGCAAGGTTTGCTCCACACCAAGTGGACACTAAGGAGAGGAAGGCTCGTAAGTTTGAGCAGGGCCTGAAACCCTGGCTCTATAGAAGGATTTCGGTGTTTCAGAGTGCTTCCTATGGAACCATTATGGAAAAGGCGATTATAGCAGAAGGTGGGAGTGAGGCGTTGACCCAATGCCACAAAGAGAAAAAGAATAAGAGCAAGGGAGAGGGAGGACCCAAGGTAGAGAGTGCCAGTGGTATTGGCAGTATGCCAAAAAGAAAAAATTTTAACTCCGGGAATACTTGAGTAAGACAAGGGGATCCTAAACGTAGGATGGAAGCATGTAAGACATGTGGAACGACTCATCTAGGAGTCTGTCTGGAGGGGAAATTAGTTTGTTATAACTAATCCTATGAAAAACCATGGCTATTTTGTATGTGGGTCATTGGACCACCTGGAAAGAAATTGCCCAAAGAAGGGGTTGGAGGAAAGTAAGGGTGTTAGTAGTGGTAAGTTAACATTACTGAACCACCATCGTCGGGTAGACCTATGGGCCGTACTTTTAATATGACTGTCCAAGATGCGGTTGCATTAGCGGATGTAGTAACATGTATCATTCCAGTCAATATAATGAATACTTATGTGCTGTTTGATTGGAGTGCTACTTTTCTTTTACAGCATGTGGATTTGCTAAGTGATTAAGTTCATTACCGAAAGGGGTTATAAATACCTTTAAACGTTAAGGTAGAGAATGAGGAAATAACTTCCGTTGATTATATTAGTGGAAATTGTTTCATGAATAAGAGAGTAAGTAAGTATCGGTAGATAAGTACCGATAAAGTTGAGATAATTTGAAGTAATTCTCGGTATGAATGGGTTGATTAACCATAAAAATTTAACAAATTATCTAATAAAAAGTATGAATCTTCGGTTTTCTAAGAAAACCCAAGGTAGTAATTTACGGTAATAAATTATGGGAACTTTCTTGTTGTCTAATCATGACGCAATCTAGAAGGATGTTAAGATAAGTTTAGGTTGTGGTACAATCGTAACCTTTGATGGTTGACATATGGGAGCTGGGCTAAACAATTCTTTCAAAGAGCAAAGGTATATACAAAACTGGCAACTGATCTAACTCACTATGATGACAGTGTAGATGAGACGGGAACTTGTTTATTGGTTGTTTGTGGGAAACCACTCAGAGTACCATATGGACTACTAGCAGAGAAACGATGTGTGCTGAGTCCTAGAGAAATAATAAGAAAAGGATAAGAATGTAAATCATCAAAGATGATGAACGTATTAAGTAAGACATCTCCATATGTCATGAAGCCTTAAGCCAGTAATGAAAGCAGGTCGCGTAAACTTAGGTTAAAAGAACGTGAACCCTAAGAAGTAAAGTTAAATAAACCAATGCGTAAGTCAAATATATAACTAATTGGTTAGCCGTTAAGAATAAATACTCATTGCCAAGGATCGATGATCTGTTTGATCAGTTGAAATGGGCAAAGAATCTTTTTAGAATAGATTTGTGTACGGGGTATCGTCGATTGAAAATAAGGAGGAAGGATGTACCTAAGACGATGTTCAGAACTCGTTATGGTTATCACGAGTTTCTAGTCATGTCATTTGGGGTTGACCAATGCGCTAAAGTTAGACTTTTCGTAAGGGGCGCCGAGCAAGTCGGTGGTAAGCTAATAGGTTCTCTTGTGAGGTGCGATGGTCGAAAGTACCATTAGCATCACAGAGTGTTCGAATAATATTTGGACGAGTGTGTCATAATGAGCATTGGTGATATTCTAGTCTTTCTAAGACACCAGAAGATCACGCTGAGCATTTGAAGATAGTGTGGGAAACACTACGAAGGGGGAAGTTGGATACGGAATTCACTAAGTGTGAATTTTAGCTTAAAAGATATGAAGTTTTGTTATTGATAAGTATGATGGGAATGAGAAGGGGGAAAAATAGTTTTTAGGAACTAAAAAGGAAGGTTAAGTGAGGCACCTGTAATGTCTTTATCAGATGATACAGGGAATTTTATAGTGTATCTTAATGTTTTGAATGGATGACGAGATTGCATGCTAATGTAGAATGGCAATGTCATTATGTATGCATCACGCCAGTTAAAGGATTATGAGGAGGTCTATCCTACTTATGATCTGGAATTGGCAGTTGTAATTTTGAATTAAAAATCTGATGATAGTATTTATATGGGGATAAGTGTAAGATATACACAGACTATAAGAGTTTGAAATATATCTTCACACAGAAGGAGTTGAATATGAGGTAGAGAAAGTGATTAGAATGGATAAGAGATTACGGTTGTGATATCTTGTTTCATTCAGGGAAGGTAAGCGTAATAGTCGACGCATTATGTAGAAAGGGTTGGGAAAAACTATCAATGTTAACGACTCAGAATGAGTTAATAACGGAGATGGCGAGAACAGAGTTAGAAGTTAAATTACAGAATGAATTGGTAGAGATGTTATTAATAATGTAGACTCAATCCATGAAAATGGAACGAGTTAAGGAAGTACAACTAGGTAATGAGGAATGCAAGAGAATGAAAAAAAAGGATGAAGGATGAAGAGAAGATCAAGTATCATCTCGTTTTGAAGGAGGAATTTGAGTTCCAAATAATGCTAAAGTTAAACGAAAACTAGTGGGTGAGGTTAAGACCTTCAATGGAACTTTGGTTGGCCAAATATCAAAGAGAGATAGCATAATGTGTTAGCAAATGCTTAACATCCAATTTGGATTATTGATAGGAAGGGATAAGTCATGTGAAATAAGATAATACCTTCGATGAAGGTGAATGTGAGAAACCACAACGTCGAAGAAGCATTGTGGGAACTCGAGAATAAAATAATAAAATTTTTTTCCTCATTTGGTTATGTAATTGTAACGAGATTCTGGGGACAGAATCCTTATAAAGGGGGAAGAATGTAACGCCCGAAAAAATCAGATTTTTAGGAGAATTAAATTTTTATTTGATTATGTGGATTAAATGTATTTATGGGAGTAAGCTAATCGAAGGTCATTCTATGACCTAGATATGTCGGAACATCGTAGTATGTTGGCTACGTGAAGGAATTAAAGTGTTTCAATTTCCTAGATGAAAACAAAAGCTTTTCGAGAAATTTTCTGAAAAACATTATTCACGCATTTCTACTTGGTAATTATTTTTGAATTTTCGAGAAATATGTAACGATAGAATATCGAGGTGAGATGGAATATCCAATAATATTTCAGTTATTGCAACGTATTTTTTTGCCTGCGGACTTAAAACCTAACGATTAGGGAAAGTGATTTCCGAGAAGGAAATGAAATGCGTATAATGAATTAAACGATGATCGTATAATACGTAGGTATTATACAAAGTAATGAATACAAGTATGAAACGAGGTATTATACGAGTATGTATGAATGATGGTATTTAGTATATGTTGAATAAGTATACGAGTTAGAATACAAGATTAATATGTATATAATACGTTTTAAGGCTTTAGGCCATATGTAATTGTAATTGTAGGATTATGCAAGAAGTGTATAGTTTAATTGGGATTGAGTTAAGCCCAATGTAAACTAATGTTAAAGCCCAAATGTTGGTTAATGTAAAGTTCAAAGTAAATTAATGTAAGCCCAAAAGCATAAGTTAAGCAAATTGAATTAAAGCCCAAATTAAGTTCCAATGGGTTAGGGTGACCCATGAGGCAACCCATGATCATATGGTTAATCTTGGTGACCAAGAAAAGAGTGTGATGACCAAGTAAGTTATTTGATGAACAAGTAGACTTAAAGGCTAAGTAGAGTGCTTAAACTTAATGGCTAAGTAAATGTGATGAGCGAGCAAAGGATAAGCTATGTGATTAACAAGTAAGCTTAATGGCCAAGCAAAGGAAGTAGAGAGCAAGTTAACTTAATTGGGAAGTAATGAATAGTAAGGAAGTGATTAAGGAGGTGGAAGTGGTTTATTGACTAAACAACCCTAACCTAGCATTTCCTATAAATAGAGAGCTTAGATTTCATTTGTTGGTTGTTCATTTCATCCAACACATTGCAACTTATAAGGTGCTTATTGGCTTGAGAGAAAAAGCTAAAAAAGCTAGATTTCATTGTTCAAGAATCAAGAAGAGGATTAAACCTTAGTCAAGTGATCTTCAATGGTAAGAACCTAAACCATGATTTTCTTTCTCTTCCATTGCTAGAGAAGTGAGTAATGGTAGAACATGTATGCTAACAAGGAGTAGGAATGATTAATCAAAAGACTTAAGTCGTGAATAAGTCATATGGTAAGATAAGCAATATAACATTCTAGAATTTTAGATTGTAATATTAAATATTTATTGAATTATATAAGTAATTAATGGATATGTTTATTGTTGAATAAATAATTGTTCAATTTGATTTGATTTGGTCTAGTTAATTATTTGTTAAGTAAATAATTAAGGAGTTAAGAAAATTAATTGTTATGAGATTATATACTAATTTAATTTAATAATTAAGTTAGAAAGCCTATAATTATTAAATGAATTATAATATTTTAATTGGAATTTGTAATTAAAATAATGTGTTAGTTGGTTAAATAAAATTATAATTATAAAGGAAATTATAATTATGTGGTAGTGATTTATGTGTTAAAGTAATTTAATAGACTAGTATTTGAATTGATTAAATTGATTATTTAATTAAATAGAAGTGTGACAAAGATCCTTGCTATAAAGAAGTTATTAAAATAAATTAAAGAAGTTTAATTTAGTTTTAGCCAAACAAGCCTTAATGCATATTATGTCTTTAATATAATAGTATTTTTATCAAACAAGGTATAAGGATTAATCTATTTATTTTAATTAGGTTTACTAAACAAGGTATATGAGTTAATGGGTTATTTTTATTATGTTCAACAAACAAGCCTTATGGCTTTTGAATTTCAAAACCTATATAACTGATATAAGTTATATCTATATTTATATTATATAATTAATATATATTATTACTACTATACGTTATATTTTTACTACGCAAACTAGAGTTGGGAGAAGAAAAGAATAACTCAGAAGAAGAAAAAGGAAGAGAAGAAGAAGAATTAGAGAGAATTCTCGAGAGGTTTTGAGAAAAGATTGGGGAAAAGAAAATTCTTGATCAAAAGGGAAGGGTATCATCTTCTTAAACAAAGGTAGGATCTTAATATTTTTATTTTTAAACTTTAGTTTTTCCTCTTCTAAAATTCTTTGTAAAAATCTTTATGAAGAATAAATTGTATGTGATATATGGTTTTATATGATAAATTATTGGTTATAAGATGGTTTCATGAGTTTATATATGATTATAGAGAAACTAGTTTATGTATGTATGTGTTTTATGAAGAAACTACATTATAGAGTGTTTATATAAAGATATATGAATATTGCTTAGTTTAAAATAAAATTAAGGTTTTATTGGTTGTTTAAATTATAATTTGACTATTGAATTTGTAAGAGGATGAATACACATAAATTTGTTATGATAAATTAACTGTTTTGATTGAAAACCAAAGTTACAGTGAAGACTTTCATTAAAAATGTCAAAAATAGAGTTTTTACCAAAAACATTGAAATTGGGTGTTATAAAGTTGATGTTTATGTTATTGTATGTGTAAAAACATGTTAAGAGTATTGAAATTATGTTTATATGAAGTCTATACGTGTATTACATGTTAATTAGTTTGTTAGATTGGAGCTTGTAGGCCAATTTGGCTTTTTGTTGATGCTATTGCCGAGGCTGGGCGCCGAAGTCTGGAGTTTAGCGCCGCAGCATGGCCCAGCAGTGTAAGTTTAGCGCTGCAGAGCCGGCGCCACATCGCAGCGCCAATCGTTGGCATGTGTCTTGCGCCGCAGCGCCAGCTCAGCGCCGCAACGCCAACCCACAGTGTAAACTGTGGCACCACAGCGCGAGTTAGCAGAATGGTCTAACAGATTTATTTATTTACACAAATTTTGAAAATAAATGTTATGTATTAATAATAGGACTGTTAAATGATGATTTCAATAGTACTAAACTGGGAATGAGCATGTTATCAAGGGATAACTAGTATTAACGTAATTCGATTATGTGAATTGATAATTAAACCTACATGATGTATATACTTGTTTATATATATAAAGTGTTGGTAGTGACTAATTATGTCATGATGACATATATATAGGGTATTGAGATTTAAGTTGTAAGGTTTAGCTTGTGCTCAATGCAAGTTTTCAAACTCCAACACTTCGTTGTGCAAGTTTAATTTCGTCGAGTACGTTATTGCTTTAATTCAATTACAATTACGCAAGTTGCTAACTCTACACTTTCGTAGAGCTAGATTGTTTATTATTGAGAAAGTCCTTGTATCTAGTTGTTCATGAGGATACAAGTATTCTAAATCTTATACTTTAATATTGAGCAAGTTTCTTTAATATGTAACTTGTTATTTAGCATGTGAATCGCTATATTTTAATATTCTAGTGTTGAACAACTTTATCGTTCAAATTACTATTTACTTTGCATGCTTAGTATCCAATTCTCAATAACCTTGACTTTATATGTTTCAAGCAAATTATGTTGTGATTATTCCATAGCGTACAATTAGTTCTTTTGTATTCAACTAATCCTTAGTTGATGACCGTTGAATTCCAAATTATCTTGTAATGTAGCTAAACCAAACCTACTTTGGTGTGGACTTGTATTCTAAATACTGAGATGAACAACTCTTTTATTAGAGGTTTACGCTTAGCGTTGAAATGGATGTGCACAATACATTGTACGAAGGGCTGATCCCCCTAAGTACGTGGAGTCCTTATAGTCTTATGACTGTTAAAGTTAAAGTTGAAAGATTACTTATAACTGTGGACATGGTTCGTGGTCATTAGACCCTCAGTTGTATATTTCAGAATGTTAATAGAACATATTGTTCAATTCTATTGAGCCTATTAGTTGGCAAATGTTGTAAGATTTTCTTCATTGTTATTTCAAGTGAGCTTTGTTTGCTCACTCTTGCTTATATAACTATTACAGCTAAAGATGAGAAGGTAGATGTACCTAGCACCAGTAAAGGAAAGGAAAAGATGAACAAGTACTGAAGACTTATAATATATTGACAGTTATTTACCAGACTTTAATTTGATTGATATAATGAAGTATTTATTTAATTTTTGCATTTGAATGATTGTAATTAAAGGTTAGATAACGTAGGAGATTTTGTTTATGTAATCCCTGAAGGGAAGGTTTATTATTTAATTTTTATTATGATTGGGTAGTTAGATATGAATGATTTGATTAAGTGAACACCGAATCTTGAGGTAATGAAGTACCGAGATTTAGGGGTGTCACAAGTTGGTATCAAATTCTTAGGTTATGAACCTTAGGTGGGGAAAGGCCTTAGGAAGTAACCTTTGAAAAGATAGTGGGGATTAACTCTTATCGAGTTTTAAGAAAGAAGTAATAAAACACTTATGTGCTTATGTGTTTTTAACTTATGTGGTCGTGAGTGTCTAGTAGTAATGATTAATAATAAAAACATAAAATTTTGTTGTCAGGATGACTAATGTCAGAGAATCTAGTCAGGCTAGGGAGGAAGGACCTCAGATGCCTATAGAGGAGGTGCCTCACGACATTTAGGTTGTTTGGGAACAACTACTGCCACGGGAGTTAGCCTCTTTGGTCACAGTGGTTGAAGATGAGGATGATGACGTGGAAACGGATGAGGAGGATCTCGTTGAGTTGCCACAAGAGGATAAGGATGACGAGGATGAGGAGGAAGAGACTCCACTAACCTCGATTGCTGCCCGTATGTACGATGAAGTCTACGACCGTAACGTGGAACTTCAGGATACCGTTGAGGAGTTGCAAGAGATAGTAGCTGAATAACAAATTGCAATGACACAGAAGGACGACGAGATCCAGGATCGTGAGGAACGACTGACTAATGTCGAAGAGAAGCTAGTACAAACTGAAGGAGAGAAAGAACAATTGATCGAGGTGATCGCAGAACTGAAGAACAAAATGAAGGAATAAGCTACTAAGAGAGCAAGAGTTGAAGACATATATGAAGAAGCTTATCAACGAACCGGGATAGCAGTAAAAGATGCGCAATTAAAGAGGATTAAGATGGAGGAGATGGATAAAGTATTCAATACCATGATCAATCGAGCTCAAGATCAGGTCATGGGTTATCCAATTCAGTTCGAGACTCTGCCATCGTGCGTGTTAGATCGCCAAACAATGTTCTGAGTTATGGAAGAAGAGCGTCGAAAGGCTACGGAGTATCTTAATAGGACATCGTAGGGAATGTATATGATTAATAAAAATGTTAATTAAATTGTAAGTTCCAAGTGTTATGCAACCTATGGGATATGACGATAATGTTGTCCTGAAACTTTTGTAGTTCAGGGAAGTAATGTAAATAGTAGTGATGCTATTGTGTTATGTTTTCAAAGAGATTATGAATAAATAAAAGTTGTTATTTTATTCAAAATGTTATGTGTTATGTGGTTATTTCTTTTTAGAGGCAAGTTAAGTAGAAATCACTTAAAAGAGTTGAATAATAATATAATGAGTGTATGTTTTAACAGAAAATGCCTCCCAGACGACAACCACCACGTCAGAGAACCACTGAAGGAACCAATAACGACAATATTGATGTTAACTCCGTTCAACAATTACTGACATTACTGACAGGAGCGTTACAGAATCAACCACAGAACCAAGGAACAACGTTTAAGGATTTCAAGGCAGTTGGACCACCTAAATTCTGCGGGTCTATGAATCCAGTGAAGGCACATACCTGGATTATGGAGATTGAAAAGGTGTTTGATGTTGCTAGGGTAGGGGATGACTAGAAGACTCCTTTTACAACATTCATGTTTAAAGGAGAAGCTAGTTATTGGTGGCAGGCCAATAAAACCTGGGAAGGACTAGGATTGATGACCTGGGATAGGTTTAAGGAGATATTCTTCGAGACCTATTTCCCAGAGAGTTCGAAGACTCAGCTGGAGGTTCAGTTTTTAGAACTAAAGCAGGGAAAGCTGACGGTATCTGAGTATGCCACTAAATTCAACGAGTTGGCGAGGTTTGCGCCATATCAAGTCAGTACGGATGAACACAAGGCGAAGAGATTTGACCAAGGACTGAAGCCCTGGCTATACAGTAGGGTTTCCCTATTCTAATTGAAGACGTTTGCAGCAGTAATAGAGAAAGCAATACTCGTTGAAGGTGGAGGCGAGGCAGTGATAAAGTTCAATCAGGAACAGAAAAAGAAAAAGAATGAGGCAGAGATTAAGAATGGAGGTGGTAGTGGTGGAAATACTAACAACAACAGTTTGAAGAGGAAGTTATGCTTCAACTGTGGCCAGGAGGGTCACATCGCCCCAAATTGCACTCAACAGAAAAAGAATGTGTGCTTCACGTGCGGTTCCAATGATCACTTCGCTCGTGAATGCCCAAAGAAGAAAGTTAGGGAAACAACAAGAAGCAACTAAGGTAGCAGTGGAGGTACATGGGCCATTGCTGGACCTACAACGTCAAACAAACCCACAGCCAGAACCTTCAACATAATTGTGCAAGATGCTGTACAATCAAAAGATGTGGTGTCAGGTATTATCCCAATCAATGATATTGATGCTTATGTATTATTTGATTCGGGTGCTACTTACTCGTTTATATCTGATGAATTTGCTAAGAGGTTAAGATTGCCTAGAGAAGAACTGAATTTTCCTTTGAACATAGAAATTGTGAATAGGGAAGTGATTCCTGTTAGGTTCGTATAAAAGAACTGTAGGGTGAACATTAAGGGGAATATCATGATGGTAGATTTAATCCCGATTAGACTTGGAGAATTTGATATTATTTTAGGAATGGATTGGCTGTTCAAATATGGAGCAATAAATGATTGCCAAAAGAAATGTGTAAACCTTATGACTCCATCAAAGGTAGTTTTCCATGGTAGCAAATCGCCTATATAAATGAAACGTCTAATGATTATGCAGGCCAAGAAGTTGTTGAGTCGAAGTTGTGTGGGTTATTTAGTTCACATAGTCAATACTCAGAAAAAGGGTGTGAAATTGGAAGAGATACCAGTGGTGAGGGAATTTGAGGATGTGTTTCCGAAGGATTTGCCAGGACTTTCTCCTGACAGAGAGATTGAATTCGTGATCGACTTAGCGCCAGGAACTGCCCCGATATCGAAGGCCCCGTACAGAATGGCTCGGATAGAAATGAAAGAACTAATGGTACAACTACAAGAGCTGCTAGACAAGAAGTATATTCAACCAAGCGTATCACCGTGGGGAGCGCCAGTATTATTCGTGGAGAAGAAGGATGGATCGATGCATCTTTGCATTGATTATAGGGAATTGAACAAAGTCACTATTAAAAACAAGTATCCGTTGCCAAGAATAGATGACTAGTTTGATCAATTAAAGGGTGCTAAATATTTCTCGAAAATAGACTAGAGAAGTGGGTATCACCGATTGAAAGTGAGGAAGGAGGATATACCTAGAATGGCATTCAGAACTCGGTATGGACATTATGAGTTTCTGGTGATATCTTTTGGTTTAACAAACGCCCCTGCTGCGTTCATGGATTTGATGAACATGGTGTTTAAACCATTCTTAGACAATTTCGTAGTGGTATTTATCAATGACATTTTGGTGTATTCCAAAACTTAAGAGGAACACGTGGCACACTTACGTTTGACTCTGGACACACTAAGAAAGGAAAATTTGTACGCGAAATTCTCTAAGTGCAAATTTTGGCCCGATCGTGTACAATTTCTGGGTCATGTGATTGACAAAGATGGGATTTTAGTGGATCCATCGAAAGTGGAAGCTGTAATATTGAGCAAGTTTCTTTAATATGTAACTTGTTATTTAGCATGCGAATCGCTATATTTTAATATTCTAGTGTTGAACAACTTTATCGTTCAAATTACTATTCACTTTGCATGCTTAGTATCCAATTCTCAATAACCTTGACTTTATATCTTTCAAGCAAATTATGTTATGATTATTCCATAGCGTAGAGTCAGTTCTTTTGTATTCTACTAATCCTTAGTTGAGGACCGTTGAATTCCAAATTACCTTGTAATGTATACAAACCAAACCTACTTTTGGTGCGGACTTGTATTCTAAATACCGAGATGAACAACTCTTTTATTAGAGGTTTACGCTTAGCGTTAAAATAGTTGTGCACAATACATTATACAAAGGGCTGATCCCCCTAAGTACGTGGAGTCCTTATAGTCTTATGACTATTAAAGTTAAAGTTGAAAGATTACTTATAACTGTGGACATAGTTCGTAGTCATTAGACCCTCAGTTGTATATTTCAGAATGTTAATAGAACATATTGTTCAGTTCTATTGAGCCTATTAGTTGGCAAATGTTTTAGATTTTTTTCATTGTTATTTCAAGTGAGCTTTGTTTGCTCACTTTTTCTTATATAACTATTACAACTAAAGTTGAGAAGGTAGATGTACCTAGCACCAGTAAAGGAAAGGAAAAGATGAACAAGTACTGATGACTAGTAATATGTTGACAGTTATTTACCAGAATTTAATTTGATTGAGGTAATGAAGTATTTATTTAATTTCCGCATTTAAATGATTGTAATTAAAGGTTAGATAACCTGAGAGTTTTTGTTTATATAATCCCTTAAGGAAAGGTTTATTATGTAATCTTTATTATGATTGGGTAGTTAGATATAAATAATTTGACTAAGTGAACACCGAATTTTGAGGTAATGAAGTACCTAGATTTGGGGTGTCACAAGCAAGAAATGAAGTTTTGAACTTATAGAGAACAAGAAAGAACTTATTATGTTTATAAGTTAATGAAATATGTATGTCAAGATGTTAGTATGATGGATTGAATCTATTTGAAATGAAAAACAAATCATAATAAACATGTGATGTTGTGTAGATGATTAGTAGGTTGTAATTTCGAGGACGAAATTCTTACAAGAAGGGGTGAATGTGATAACTCAAATTTTTGGGTAATATTAAAATAAGAATTTAATAAAGAAAATTCTTATTAGATGATATGTTATGTGATATTGTAGTGCGCAAAGGAATAGGTGTCATGCAACATGTGATGTTGTGTATAATAAATATATTAGAATTATATATTTAGTATACATAAGCAAAGTGTCGGAGTAAGTTATTAAAGAAAATTAGATGGGTAAAATTAAAATAATTTATAATATTAAATTATTTTAATGTGGTAAATTGGTGGCATTAAATATACTGCATGTATAACCATAATTTTATTTTTAAAAAAATCATATATTACATTATTGACTGTAATGTATGCAAGTATTTAATGTGGTGAATATATTAATATATTGACTACAGTTAAATATATTGTGAAGACAATTTATAGAAAGGAAAGAAAATAATTGAATATATGATATTATGTTACACGGATAATGGTATAATATTTAATATTATACCAAATGATGTAAAGTAAAAATATGATATGAGATCCAATATGTAAATATACAAATTGGTTTTAATTAGCAAGTAAATTAAATTCATATTTGAATAAATGATTGAATATATTAAATTATATATTTAACATATAAATAAATTGTTTGAAAATAATTTATGGAGAAAATGATGAAATTTAATTTAATTATGCAATATAAATTGTATAATTTAAATAAGTTATTTAAATTAGGTATGAGAATTAAATAACCTAAACTGTTATATATATTTGGTGGTTCTAGTATTTTAATTATATAATAGTGACCTAATCTAAGAGATTGTGAATCATGTCTCCACCTACTAAATTAATTTGTGTGAATATGTGAGTAAATGAATATGAATATTATGTGTTTGTTTTTATTTGTTTATTATATAAACAAATAAAACATACTAATGTAACCTAATTATATATTAGGAATGAAAAATTGGATAACTTAACGGTTGTGGTATGGGAGAATAATGGTATTTAAAATATATACCAATTCTAAGATATTTATTTTATACATCTCAATTAATTATTTTTATAACATAATTAAAGCAAGTCTAATTGGGTTAAGAAATTAAATGTACATGAGTAAGGATATAAATTTTAATTGAGTACATGACAACCTTAATTAATTGATTAGGGATGGAAAATATTAAAAGTATTGGACTTTGATAATTTTCAAAGCCCAAGAAATTAATTAGGGAGCCCAACATTAAGTTAAGTGCCCCGAGCTAAGTTTATTTGTTAAGGGAACATGTGGGAGAATAATAATATTAAAAATTATCTTAATTTAAGAGATATATTTTATTATCTCAATTTATTAATTTTATATCTTAATTAAAGTAATTTTAATTGGGTTATAAAATTTAATGTACAAGAGTAATGTGTGGAATGGAAGCCCTAATTAAATAATTAGGGTAAGATATAATTTAAGGTAATGAACCATATTAATTATTATGGCCCAAATATATTATTTAGGAAGTCCAAATATTTTAATTGGAAAGCCCAAAAGGCTTAAGGGTTAAGCCCAAGTGTTGGCCCAATCAAATTAGTTAGAGGCCCAAACAATTAAAATAAAAAAAAAGAAGCCCAAAACTTGGTCCAAGTATGGAAGGACTTTATTGTCATTTGTTAAGTAAAATAAAAGCATTAAAAAGAAGACCAAAATGTGGTGAGTAATAAGGCCACATGGCCAATGGTTTTGTGGAAGAGAAAAGGAGAGGTGCATGTGGAGATATTTATAATATATCTATTTTAATAACAGAAAGATATCTTATTTCTTTCTCTTTCATCTCCTTCATTTAACTAACATAAGAAAGTAACGAGGGAGAGAGAAGGAAGAAGGGCGACAGCCATGAGAGGTAGAGAGGAGAGAGAAGGGTCATCCATGAAAAAAGAAGAAGGAGAACATGAGAATCAAAGGTATAATAAATACATTTTGTTTATGTATTTTGATTATTCTAAATCAATACTTGGATTTATGTTTCTAAACTCAAAAACGTTAGATTTTCGTGTTGATGAATGTTTTATATTTAGATATACTCATATTGGGTGTTGATTTGTTTGGAAATCAAAAGAAAAGAAAAAGTAATTTTTCTAGTTTATAAACCATAAATTTTTATGTACTTTAGATTTCTACCGTTTTTGATCTACACCTTCGTTTTATGATCCGTCAAAGAGAGGTGTTAGATGTATAAGTTATCTATTAAATCCAAGTGGTAGCATTAAAAAATGTTGAGTTTACAAGTCATAGTGACTGTTTTAGCAAAAACAGTCCCTACGTTTGAAGAAGAAATAAATTATTTTGGTCCAGTCAATACCAGGGGCAGCTTGTTCATTTTTTTGACATTCAAAAATTCTAAAAAATTTAGGGTAATAACGTGATGAGTTATCTTTCAAACCCAAGTGAAATTACTGAAAAAGGAGTTGTAAATTTTCGTATGGACTATTTTTGGCAAAGTAGGCAAAAACTGTAAATCGAGAAAAACAAATCGCCCAAGACTTTCCAAGGGCAGTTTTGGCCATTTAAATTCTGAAAACAATTCTGGCCTTTTGGGACATAGTCATATATTATTTAAAGTAGCTCATGTCCAAAAATGAGCTCATTCCGAATTAAAATGACCAAGTTATGGCCATTGCAATTTTTGGGCTTTTCCAACGAAAATGGTTGTAACAAGAGTTCTATAACTCTAATGGCCACGAAATTTAAACTGGAGGTTCATGTTAACAGGTGTAAGATAATGCCAAGAGATGGGAATTTCTGGAGTTGAGCATGATAGGGCTAATTTCTTAAGCTACGAAATAAAAATAATTTTTGAAAAATACCAAAATGAGTTGATAAATTATAGAAAAATTCTTTTTATGTATGGAAAATATGTCTATATGTTTGGCAAAAGGATAGAAAAATAATAAGTTGATTTTGTATTTTCGTGAAAAAAGGTAATGAATCTAGCTTGCTGGATTGAAGAATTAATGAATCCAGGCTTGTTGGATTGAAATATGTTGAATCTAGGCTTGTTGAATTGAAGGATTAATGAATCCCAGCATGCTAGATTGAAGGATTAATGAATCCAGGCTTGCTGGATTGAAATCAGTTGAATCCAGGCCTGCTAAATTGAAGAATTAATGAATCTAGGCTTTTTGGATTGAAATAAGTTGAATCCAGGCTTGCTGGATTGAAGTCAGTTGAATTCAGTTTGCTGGATTGATATAGGTTGTTGGATTAGTCAATCCAGGTTGTTGGATTTGTAGGTTTCAATGATCCAGATTATAGTATTAGTGTTCTACTTACTGGATTATAGAAAAGAACTTATAATATGAAAGATTAAAGTGTTAAATCATAATGTATATGATAAAGTGTAAAAAAAATTATTAAAGGATGATAATAATAATGATGTTTTAAGGTGTAATCTAATATTTGATTATGTGGCCAAGTGTTAGCTAATTTGTTGATAGAGTAGTTGTATTATGGGATAATGTATATTATGTTAATTGAAAGATCAATCATTATATTATGCTAATTGAAAGATCAATCATTATATTATGTTAATTGAAAGATCAAACTTATAAATGATAGGTCTTTCATGAGAGATTAAGTTAGATTGCTTAGGAGCAATCGACGGTACATGCAAGTTTCTCTAACTCAAACTTGAGTTGTATGTTCAAAGCATGTTGGTGAATAATTTTTATTGATTATTCTCATCTATATTGATTATTGATTCACGCTTAGTGCATGTTGCATATGTTCATCATGTATGAAAGGCTGATCACCTTCATTACCTTATGGTTCAGTTAAAGTGTTCATGGTCATTGTTCACCTCCAAACAATATTGATTCAGTCATTCAATTATTGAAATTTGATTCATGTTATTTCACAATTATTAAATTCACTACAAAAAATGGTGATTTTGCAACAACCAATTTTCTTTGCTAAATGTGCAAAATTTCGTTGCCAAATGCCATTTGCAACGATTTTTCGGTCGTTGGACATTTCGTTGCGTAATGAGCGTTGCTAATTGTCTAGCAACGATTTTTTTTTCATTGCAGAAAGTAATATATTTTGCAACTAAATTTTATTTTCGTGTAAAATCATAAATCATTTAACAACGAAATATTTTGTAGCAAATTTATTAAGAAATTATTACTGAAAAACAATTGTCATTGCAAAATACGCCTAATTGGCAACGAAAAGAATCTTTTTATTTTCCAACGAAGATAAAATTCATTGCATTTGATACACATTTGCCAACGAAGTTTGCCGTTACTGAACAATATAGAAATTGTTGCCTTAATTGGTTTTTGTTGCTAATTGTGTATTTTTTGGTAACGATGTTTGTTGCTAAATGTACAAAATAAACCAGTTATATATTAATTTGCAACGAAATTTTGCGTTGCCGTTGATTTTTTTATGGATAATTATGATGAATTAGCAACGATACTATTCGAAGGTGATTATTTTTGGAGAGCAACAAAAATTATTGTCAATTAACAACAACACTATACATTATCGTTTACTTTTTATGTGCAACGAAATTTGTTATGATTTGCAACGATATAAATATTGACTTTTCTTTTGTTATGTAACTAATGTCAAAATTATTTTATAAACAAAAAAAATTATGTCTCAATAACCCCATAACAAATTATGACGGAAATACAAAAAAACTAAAATATATTGTGTCTTTTAAGTTTCGACATTGGGAACATGTGATTGTGGCCTATTTATGTGCGCGGATGGACGAGGAATGTAATTTTAAGATATATTGCACATAAAAGTTTGTCAAGCTCGGTTTAGTATGTGTTTTAAAGGGAAATTTTAAAGTTTTAGAAACTAACTTTAATGAGCATTGTATTACTTGCATTACGACCTTATAAGTAAGCATGATAGAGTTGTCTATGCCTTTGAACATGAATGATATGTGCACTCAACTAGTCAAGCGTGACATAAGTTATTTAAGCATGTTTTAAAAGTATGAACTATGTTATGTCTATGTAAATGAGATAGATACATGTGAGTCTACTAGTAGAGGCTTATTAGTACTAATATATGGTTTAAAAGCTTATAACATCGAATCTTGTTATGGAAAGTTGTTAAGCCTTATTGATTGAATTAAATTATTACGGAACTAAGTAGTTTGAATATGAACGACGTAGATCCTGTATCTATAAACTATAAATATGTGTCAAACACATAGCGAGTCAAGTGTGTGATAAATGTATATGAATGTTGATGTCAAGTACTGGTGGTTAAGTATACCTATACATACCTAGCTATTCTAAGAGTATGATGAGAAAGTGAAATGAAGGTTTTATAAACCTTGTTAGGAAACGATGCAATATTTATTTTTATATCAAGAGCATATGAAATGTATGAGTGATGGATATGAATCCATGATTATATAACTGTGTAGGAATACACACAGTGCAGATAAGCTTTAAGCAGTTAAGTCGTAGTTGATAAATTACGAATCAGGCAAGTTTTTCAGTTCCTATTTGATATATGAATTCTACAACTGTTAGTTGAGCTATATTATGCTACGAGAATGTTGATGTATATATATGAAATGCATATGAGATATGTATGAAATTGAAAGTTGATGTTTAAAGATATGCTTGTGAAGTAAACCTATATGCCTGTTATATGAGAAGTAACATGGGTAGTAAATATTAATTGATTATGAATGCATGAACTGAGTATGTTATTATATTCTATGTGTTGCATGAAAACTGTTAGAATTACTGGGCTGTCGAGCTCACCCTTGCAAATAACCACTTTTGTAGGTTAAGGACACACGATAAAGGCTACATGATACTTGAGTGATAAAGTTCAATCACATCAAAGGAGATTGATTTGTTTAATTAAATATATGCTCTTAAACCATGTTTAGGTTCTAGTATATATACTTGATAGTAGTTTACGATGTATAATACATATTGAGTTGTAAGGTTGTACTACGTGGTATATAGAGGAATTCAAATCTAGATGTAAAAGTTTATACAGTAATTCGAATAGAATGAATCATAACATAATTTGATTCAAGGATATGTAATCGATTTAAGTTAAGAGATAAATAAAGGATTATTTTTCAAAGGAGATTGAAAAAGTTTAAATTATTCTGCATAATTTTATAACATCGAATATGATGAAAGACATGAATGGTAAATGACCAAGATTTGAAACTTATAAAAGTTTGGGGTCATCACATAGATCCTGGAAATAGAAAGAAATTTTATTCTAAATTGCAATAAGCAAAGTTATATTCATTAAGTTATGAATAAAATATATAAATAGTTTGACGACAGTAGTATCGTGGTGAACCGAATCTGGGGTTCGAAGGGACCTGAATTTGGCGGTGTCACACCTACAACCAATTATGTTTTCATCTGATCAGACTAATACTAATCATGTCTCTCATGAAGAATTTGACGGATTAATTAAACAAATCACAGATTTGGCTGTTCTACTTAAAGAACTACACCAATCTACTCAGGGTGCAAGGATACCCATACATACAGAATTCTATACACAAGGAGGAACCCAAGGTTCGAATATAGCCATTCCAGTACCTGATCTTCAGTTGGATACAACCAACAAAATTCATGATACCATCCATCTCAAATAAGATCTAAACACCGGTGATATAAGAAAAAAAGTCCTTCAAATGGAAGAGACTATCAGTTCTATCTAAGGAATTGGAGCACATGGGAGTCTTTCCTATGCTGACCTTTGTATATTCGCTAGTGTGTATTATCTAGAGAAGTTTAAGACTCCTGACTTTAAAAAGTATAACTGGTTAGGAGACCCTTAAACACATTTGAAGGTATTCATTGGAGAACTAGGATCTTATGTCGAGTACGAGAAGCTCAAAATGAAGCTGTTCCAGAAAAGTATAACGGGAGAAGCCCGTTCGTGGTATACCATATTAGATAACTCCAAGATCCATAGCTGGGAGGAGCTAGCTCATGCCTTCCTCACTCAGTACAGCTTCCAGTCTCAGATGACCCCTGACCGGTACCTAATTACTAAAGTCAAGAAACAAACCAACGAGTCTTTCAGAGAGTATGCTCAAAGGTGGAGGCGCCTTGTTGCTCAAGTTGTTCCCTCTATGAATGAGTCAGAAATGTTTATGACTTTAACAGACATACAAGAAGCTCCTTTCTATGAGAGAGTTTTAGCCGGTATTGGCAAACCCTTCTCTGAAATGTTTAAACATGGGGAAATGGCTGAGATGGGATTGAAGTCAGAAAAGATTCAAGACCTTGCTGCCCTTAAAGCTGTTGCTGAGCACATCCAGTCTAGAAATTATGGAAACAACCCCCGGAGGGTCCATAAAAAGAAAGAGGAGGATGTTTCCTTGATACTACAAGGTCAGAAAGGCAGTCAGAATACGCATATCCAAAGGAGAAATTACTCTCCCTTCCAAGCACAACCTTCGAACCCTTCATTGCCAAATGGTAGAGAAGTCAGACGCCCTCGAGTGTTCACACCCCTAGGGGACTCACTCGAGAACATTCTCAATCTTCTAACCACTCAAAAGAAAATTACTCATCTTCTTCCACCAGCAAACCCAAATGGGAATGGTTTCAATGCCAATCAGAAATGTTCTTATCATGCTGGAGCTCCAGGACATGATATTCAAGATTACTGGGCCTTGAAACATAAGATCTAGGATTTAATTGATAATTATGAAATTGTGGTAGGTAAACTCGACCAACCTCATGTGCAAGAAAATCCTCTTCCTCAACACAAAGAAGAAGAGGTTAATATGATTAATTGTAGTAGTGGGCAGAGTTCCAATAATCATGGTTGTGGATCATCCCAGACCAGCAAGGATGGTGCTGACAAATGGGATTTTGCTTAGTTCTAGTATACAATGGAACGAAAAATGAAGACTCTCTGTGAGCAAGTTAACCAATTGGCAAAACTGGTGGTCCATCAGCACCAAGTCACACGCCAATTATTTAGTCAGGAGCATGACAATCTCCTTCCTCTCATTACAAACACTCCACCACGTATTCCAGAAACTAAAATACTGGAGGATAAAATTATAAAAAGAGCAAATGCCAAAGCCCGTCGGGATTTTGCTAACAAAAGAGAATTTACATACCTAACTATTGACTTTAATATTCTAACCTTTTTATTTTGATGATGACTTGATAATATGAACTAATTTGTTTATTATAAAATTTTAGGAAGTTGATGAAAGGTTTGTTGTCAAAAGACTTTGAAGATTTGAGTCTTAAGAAAAATATGTAAGGTCATTGCAAATACTTAATTTTTCAATACAAGGCTCTAGGACATTTTATGTGTGCATTAAAATGTGGATAATTTGCTGCATGCATAAGAATTTTATATTATGGTAACTGTTATTATATGACTGATTTTATTTGGTTAGTATTTATATATTATGCATGTATAAAATTAAAATAAATTATGTTGTTCGATATAATTGTTTTACTGCCATGTGTTATGAAATGATTAAGAGTTGTGTTTTTATAAAATTATTTGTATAACACGTGTGCAACAAACTTGTTTGAAATCTAAAAGGTGTTGGTTACTTAAAAGTGGTGGCAGCAGAGACATAATTACTTGGATTGCATGAATCTTGGAAATACAAGATAGTCATTATCTTATAAAATGGTTTACACTTTTTTTTACCAAACTAACACTTCTCTATCTGTTTAAATTTGAAGAGTCAGTAACATTTTTGTGGCAGTTGTTATGGACAATATAAATTTTACATGGAACCTATTTATGGGTTATCTTTGACATATTCTATATTTGAATAAAGACGTTACTTATCTCTTTGAATTCTGTTGGCAACGTAAATAAATTTTGACGATATACAACGGAATTGTTTTATGGAGCAAATGGTAAAATAAATTAGGCTATAAAAAGAAAACCAATATCAGTGATATACACACAACACTTGAATCAATTATTGACATATATACTTGAAAAGCTATTTCATTATCCTTGGTGCAAAATTTCAAGCTACTGTGCATTTTATATTCAGATCATTCTAGCTGATTTTCGTGAGCTTCATAATTGGTGATATCTCTTTTACTATTTGATCATTGCATTCATAAGTTGAGCCTTGCATTGTTAAATTGTTTATTTACTTTGATCATTAGACCTCTATATTTGTAATCTTATATTTTTTAGAATAAGTGT